>CM067476.1:11878259-12034707 GCA_034552555.1 Semaprochilodus insignis | reverse complement strand
CTTTCCAGCAGTGGTAGCAGCAGCAGCAGCAGTAGTAGCAGTAGCTATGAGCTTTCCAGCAGTAGTAGCAGCAGCAATAGTAGCAGTAGCTATTAGCTTTGCAGCAGGGGTGAATAGGACATAGTCTTGGAAATGAGTGCTGTGTTGGTGCCGCACTGTCCTGTCCGTTTACTGTGTCTAATGTCTGTTTAATTTATCATATTTATTGTATTGTTTTCTAGTTTAATTTTTCGTTGCACACTTATGTCTGCACGTTTGCACTTTGTACTCTTTTGTTCTATGTTGCACCTTGCTCTTGGGGGAACATAATTTCACTCCACTGTGTACTTGTACATGGATGGAATGACAAAAAAAACCTCTTGACTTGACATAGGCAATTGGCACACTCCTCATGGAAAGCGGGCATAGTTTTAGACATACCTACAACCGTGCACTATATAGGGAATAGGGTATAGTTTTGCTTATGTCTAAAATAATGCAGTGCACTATAAATGCGGCACTGTATGACACAAGTATGCTATATAGGGAATAGAGCATAATTGTGGACAGAGCTTATAGACCATATAGTGAGAGTTTAATTTTGAACATAACTAAAATAGTGAAGAGGCCATGATTGGTACATATAGAAGACTTTTTAGTGAAAGTCACACAGATTATTTCACTGAATTATTGTTATGTTGAAGGGATACAGGTGCAGTCATTGGGTGCTCGAGGGAAAACTTCATTATCGTTGGATCATTTTTTTCTGTTTATCAGGCTCCTGCAGGGTTATTGTTGAGTTTGGGCATCTCGGTTACAGTTCATTTGGAGTGTAATAAGAACTCATGAGTGCAGCTATTTACATTTAGCTTTGTTAGCCTCTAACATATGAACGTCAGCATTTCCTTCTGGGGTGTAGCAATCTCACTACCTTAATAAAGCTTCCTCTCACTCTGAACGGCAGAGGACAATACCACACACAACACACAGTATTATAAATATGTTTAGTAGGCGTTGGGCATGACCACATATGAGCTTTTATTATAGACAACATCCGACTCTATGTGTGGCTTCCCTGCTAACTATATATACAATTAGCAAAGACATGTTTGGTGTGTGCGGTTTGCTTCTGTAGTTTTCCACTATAGCTATGAGCCCTTCTAAAACCACAGACCAAAATGCTGATTTTAGCTGTTATAGTGCTGGTTTAGTTGGTCACCCAGCTTGCTCATCCTGGTTGACCATCACACCAACATTAAAACACAACATATGCTGGTTTTGTTGGTGACCAACCCATTAACATCAGTTACTGCTGATCAGAATACCAGCATCCAAAACACAACATATGCTGATGTTGGTGCTGGTTGATGCTGGTTTATGCTTCTTCTTTTAAGAGGGAGGCCTTTTCTCCTTATTCCAGCATCTATTAGACAACATGATGGTAACTTGCCTAAAAGTTGTTAGGGGGCCACCAGGTGGCTGCAGGGCCCTATAAGCAGACGCTTATTAGGTACAGCAGGCTCAGTCTGTTCTGGACACATCATCCGAATTTCAGTCTTGACATGTATGGCAAAGATGGGGTGACATACATTGGCATGGTGAGCTTTAGTGATACGAGTGGCAATATTTCTGAGGCTAATAATTGTCTGTGAGGCAACAGAATCTTATTATCAAAATAAATGAGCCTCGTGCTAACTGCATGCCTAAATCTTCACACATTTGCCTCAAACCATATCCAGCTGTCCAGTAATCTCAAATAGACTTGTGTGCTTGTTTGTGTGTTTTCTGACACTGTGTGACACACTGCTATCTATAGCATATCTATACTCTTAAGCTGGTGTCTGGTATTGGTTTAAACTATGCCACATTCATTTGTCCATTTTTACAGATAACAGTATGTCAAACAGGGTCTGAAAAATGTTTATTTGAGCTTAACTGTTTGTCCTTTGAGTCAAGTGTGTGATGACTTAGGCACACAGCTTGCTTGATGCTATTTGATATTTGATAGCCTCCATTAGCTTTCATTACGTATAACATTATGGCTGTAAGACTAAAGCTGTAAAGTAAAAGAAGCTAAATTCAGACACCAAACATGTCTTGGCTCTTCGACTAGGCTAAGGGGGAAACTGAAATTGTGTTTTTTTTGCCAACATATCCCTGTAACCCTGTAAGTAGTTACAGTTGTGGTTAATTAGTGTAGTGTACACTGTAACCTTTATAGCATATGACACCTATTGGAATAAGTGTATCTAAACATTTATGTATATTTAAGTCATGACAAGCTTCTATAGGTGTCATGTAGCCTATATGAACAGTACCCCACAGTAAAGCGTTACAGAATATTGTTATACTATAGTCACAAACACGCAGTGAAGGTGAAGAGAAGAAAACTGTTGACCCATTGACTTTATTAAGGGATAAATGTGACATCGAATCTTTAGCACAGCTTATAGCTACTAATACAAAAAAAAGACAGATTGAATTATAATGTAATGTAAAGTGCGAGATAAGCACAATGGAAACAACCATGTACCTGTGTCTAAATGTGCATGAATGCATGCAGTTCTTTTATCTGTATGCATGCTGTCTGGTCTTGTCTGTATCTGTGTGCACTCAAGAGAGTAATATTCTAATAAATTCCTCTCTGTGCCCTAACAACCATGGGTGATTGTGTGTGTGTGTGTGTGTGTGTGTGTGTGTGTGTGTGTGTGTGTGTGTGTGTGATAAAAAAGAGAAGTGTGATGGAACATTTGTATGTGTACCTGTGCCTCATTCACTGACAGTCCAATTTCATGGTGTGTCTTGCTTATTTTCACAAGATGTTGCCTCCTTATTGAACAATTCAAATTTGATTTGTGGTGAAAGTATGCTAAATACTGTGTGTGTGCGCGGTGGGTGTGTGTGTAGTGGGTGGTGTGCGGCATGTGTGTGTTTGGGGAGGGGGGTGTTATTTGTTTGTTTATATTTTCGTACATTTCCAAAAGAAATTTTGTAGAAGACCAAGAAAAATATATGGCTAATCTACAAGACCAACAAAATGTGAAGGGTTTTTCCCATTGTTGCTGTCAGAAGAAAGCCTCCCACCTGACTGAAGGTAATGTAGGATTTTTTTCTTCCATGTCATTTTAGGCCATTTCTGTAGGTCCATTCATCATAAAACTTTAACACAACACACAGGCTAAATGGACTTATGGTTTTATACATACTTAAATGATTCCTATCTATAATGGAAAACCTTTGTATTATGGCTTTCTAAAGCACCAAAACATGTTGTATGTCGTGAACACTGTACGTCGTGAAAGGTTTTTTTCATAATATGTGCTAAGCATGTATGTGCTTACCTTTAAGACATATTATTATGACATAAACATATTTCTATGTGGATAATCAATATGGCATATCGTCGCTGTCCAATGAAAACCACGTATCTCCAGTTTTGTTGATTTTCCCGTTTATGCATCATTTGAACACAACATCTGCTGTTGACACTGTGTGAAAATCTCATGATGGATGGACCAAAAGAAATGGCCCAAAATTGCATGGAAAGACGTCTGGTTCCATTGACTTACATTATTGTTCAGTTTGGATTTTGGCCTCTCCTGTAAAGTTGCCATTTTGGAGATACTTGTTTTTCTTTGGACAGCGACGATATATTACTATTATATTTAGGTTACTGCATATAGATAATGAATGTGGCATGAATTACGTTTACAAATAGATACTATCAAAAGAACAGTTGCACCTGGAGGAAAGTGTCAGATTGCAATGCTATTTGGAAAGAAGACAAAGGTGCCAGGAACAATAATTAATGATAAATGTAGACTGATATGGGCAATTATTATTGAGCTACACATACAGAAGTAACGTCTGTCGGTATGGCGTCGGGCCGCCATATTTGCTAACGCAACATGCATGCACCTTGGCATGGAGTTGTGGAGGTTCCTAATGGTGACCTGCGATAATCCATCCCATGCAGCTTGAATAGTGTCAGACCGTTCCTGGAGATTTTGCAGTGGTGGGACTCGTCACTGAAGGTGACCCGCTGCCATTCTGAGTCACTCCATGACAATCTAGGACAATACCATTGCAGTCTTTGGCGACGTTGACATGGTGTTAAGGGCAGTCATCGTAACAGTCTGTGTGTATGCCATTGTGCAGCCGTCTCTCAATGGTGCTGGCACTAACTGTCAGCTGATTTCTTCAGAATTTTAGTCCATATATATATATATATATATATATATATATAGTACACCTATGTACTGGCACAGTATATAAACAATCTTCTGTGTGTGTGTGAGAAAGTGTACTGGCAGCAGCATAAGGCAAGCTCGTTTAGGAATAAATCACCAAGCTCATCCGGCGGGAAAATAGCTCCCGGGTTTGGTTTTCTTCACCGAGGGCAGATAACGTGCCGTCCGCAAATCAGCACAATGTTACAGGGTTTGTTTTAAAGTGTTTTGTTTTGTTCTGTGTTGTTTTTTTCCCTTTCTCTCTATTTTTTTCTTCATAGCTGAAAGCTTTGGGCTCATCTTAAGCAGTAGTGCTTCTGAAGGGGGAATGAAATCAAACCACAACGCCATCCATCATGTTTTTTTTTCCCCACCAAAAAACACCAGTGTAAACAGAACATGGGGAAATGGTTTACAATTGTAAACACACACAGCGGAACCGTGTAAATCAGTTGTTTTTTTTGTTGTATTACATCAGTGGACACATCTTCCCTCAGTGGTCTTTGTTGATGTCGTATACCCCATCACACACGCGCGGACTCCTCAGTATTCTCTGCTGCCAGCCTCGTGTCAGCGAGGGAACAAATTGGAGCAATCACCCGCTGCCGTAGCGACGTGGGGCCAGACTTTGCTAATTAGCCGCTATTAGCCATTAGCATAACGACGCCCAGCCTGGCGGGACAGAGAGAGCCCCACCGCGGCTCCCAGAATTCCATGGGGCACATACACCACACCTGTTTACCCGACTTACCGTTTGTTCTCAGTTAAACCTGGAACCAGCATAGTAGCAATTCCTATGAGGGAGGGAAGGGGAGGATAGAAAGAAAGAAAAAAGGTAAAGAGAGAGAAAAAGAAAGAGTGAGAGAGAGATAGAGAGAGAGAGAAGGAGGGAGAGTGGGAGAAATAAATGAGAAGGGGGCAAAAGAAAGAGCAAGGGAATAAGGAGATAGGAGAGAAATGGATGGAAAGGGACAGAGAAGAAGACAAAAAGAAGGGAAATATAGGGGAGAAAGAATGAGAGAGAAAGGAAAAGGGAAACAATGTGAAAAGGGAATGGGGACGCAAAAGAGAAAAAGGAGGAGGAAAAGGAAAAGGAGAGGAGATGGGGAAAAGGAAAAAGAGGGGAAATGAGAGAGAGAGAGATAAATAAAGGGGAAATGGGAGAGGTGAAAAGGATGGGAAAGGAGAGAGGGAAAGTGAAAGAGAAAAACGGAAAAGGAGAGCGGTAGAGAGAAAGAGACAGGGAGGGGGAGATAAAAGAGGGGTAAAAGAGAACAAAAGTAGGGGAGAGAATGAAAAAGGAGGGGAAAGGAGAGAGGGAGAGAAATTAATGAAAGGAAAATAGAAGGGATGAAAGGAGAGAAAGAAAGTGAGACAAAAATGGGAAAAGGAAACAGGGGAGAGAGAAAAAGAGAATGTATAGGGAGACAAAGAGAAAGAGAGAGAGGGAAAGGAGAGGAGGAGAGAGGCTGAACTCAACTGATTTCTTCACGCTCCGCCCATAAATGTGTCTTTCCGTAGCTGCTGTTAGAAGAGCTTGATAAGCCTCTGGATACACGTCCCATTCAGCCTAATTACTATTACAGGATTCTTACCTGCATGTGTATTTCAGTGTGTAACTGGGTAAACATATGATGGACGTTCTAAGCAGAAACTGCTCCAGCTTCAGCCGTTTCAGGGTTGATTTTAGATGCTTATATTCACTTTCTAAACGAACGGCATTCATTTCACGTGTGACCTTAAAAACTGGTTGAACATGAAAAATCCAAAGTGAGAAGATACTTGAATCGGGGAGTTTTAACCTGGCGTGGTAGGTTGACTAGGAGTTTGATGTATGGTCTTTTGCATGCTCTGATATTCTAACATACGATAATGGTTTTTCTGGCACATTTATTTCTTTGATGCATTTTGATGCGCTTCTCTATTGGCTCTGTGTCAAACGCATGTGTTTGATGTGTGTGTATGGAGGAGATTACTACAGGCAAACTGCAGGCTATCTTTGATTACAGACTGTGTTCTTTAAATGTCCGTTAACATATGGCTTCAGCCTAGCTCTGGGGAACAGACCACATATCACCTCTAAACGGTACAGGGTATAGACCATTCCACCATCCTACATAAACAATTAAGTATTTAGACCTTTAGATATTTATGAGGATAATAGGTTCTATTTAAACCCAAGGCATTAACTGAGATGTCATAATTTAAATACATATTTCTATTTCTATTCTACTATTCTTGCAAAAATACTTCTTTTTTAAATAGTACTTTCCTTGTTCATTGCTTTTTTTAGTTTTTTTTATTTCTTGTAAAGTGACGTTTAGATTTAGATCTATAATGAGCTTAATATTCTCTACAGTTTCACCTCAAAAAAGAGTTTTAGTCCATAGGTGGATGCGTATTTTAGCCACACCCCTTGAATTATACCACAAGAAGTGAGACTGCATCCCTGTCCCTCAGGTCCACATGGTGGGCAGTTAGATTCCATTGTTTTGAAGTAAATGCATTCAAAATGATTAACAATCACTGCATAAGATGGTCACTATGAAACCAATAGCCTCTGTAATTTAGAAATCTTTTTTGTTTTAATAAAAATATGATGATTTTATAAGAGTACAAACTGTTCAAAGCTGTATTTGCTAGTCATGTACTAACTAGGGTTTTTGAGATTCTCAAAAAATCAGTTCAGGTTGTCACTACAAAGATAGTCACTTCTCAAACATTAGGTACATTTCCGGTACTGTTGTGGCAGTGACAAAGTGCAATGTTCAATCATTAATTTTAATAAAACAAATATAGTTAAAGTATAGAGTCACTCAAAGCAAAGGGATTCAAATATAAAGTCTAAGTCGTTTCAAAGTTTGACATGTATTCTCAGCTCTGATATTGAGTCAGTTTGATGGAATGATTCACATAGAACACTAAAGTTGACCACACAAATGAGAATATTGTGGGTTTAAGAGGTTTTATATAGTACAGAAAAATATCTAGAACATAAGGAAGGTTTAATAAAGTGGATGGAGAGCCCCTTGCTCTCCTCTCAGCAACTTGCCCTCAGAGTGCATTTTATTGGAGTAAAGTGAGAGGCCCTTATGCTATGTACACAGATATGACGGTGCAGCCGCTTTTACATTCTTGTGTTGGGTGTTATTTTGTTAGGCACAAGGAATCGTAGAATTAGGACCATTTTAACAGTAACACTTTACATTAAGTGTTGACAAGTTGACACAGTTGACATGAAGTAATACAGTAACATTGGTTACAATGCTTAACAAATATAAACAACTACAACTACATGTTTGCTTGTTAACAGTTGTTACATGTTTACTTAACATTAATTAACCATTGTTAATGTATTACTTCATGTTCATGTTCATCAACTAATGCTAGTTAGTAGCTAGTTAGTAACTAATGTTAGTTAGTCAACACTTCATGTAAAGTGCTAACGTTTTAATACATAAAACCTTCAAAATTTTAATCAAGACTTGACCTCAGAACTAACCATAAGCTAGAAGAGGAGTGAGTGAGTCCTCACTTACGCACTCATCTTCTAAGCCGCTTATCCTCTTGGGTCGTGGGGGTTTTGGAGCCTATCCCAGCTTCCCCTGGGGCACAAGACAAGGACACCCAGGACAGGCCACCAGTCTATCACAGGGCATACACACAGGCATACACATTACTAACTGCACCAAACCTGAGAACAACAGTGTATATCTAAAAGTCAGTTGACGCCTGCTCATCCATTGTTTGCAGCAACCGCCTTTTGTCTTCTGAGAAGGCCTTTTCACAGTATGTGTTGGAACATTTGTTGTTAGGATTTGCTTGCATTCAGCCACAAAAGCATTATAGAGGTCAGGTACTGATGTTGGATAATTAGTTCTGGATCACAAACTACATTCCAGCTCATCCGAAAGTTTGCAGTTTCACTGCTCCACAGCCCAGTGCTTGTGGGCTTTACACCCCACTTCTCCAGAGCGTCCTATTCTATGTTTTGATATTGTGAATATATTGTGAATACAAACTGGAGATTTGAGATAAGCATTCTCATGCTAAGCATGCTTATCTCACATGCATTCTTTCAAAACAAAGTGTCAAAATGTTCTTCAAAAAGAACTATAGAAGAAACACTGTAGAAGAGCCACCTTCCCCATATGTTCTGCACATAACATAAACACTGTGCCAGTTGAAGGCTTTTTGGAATAGTTTGAATTGTTTGAATTGTAAAACCGTTATTTTAAGAGTATAATACTGTACTGTTGCTGTTATTAGTACTGTGTGCTTCAGTGTCTTTTTGTTAAGTTTATATAGATATAAAAATTGCAAAATTAAAAACATTAGTTAAAGACATTTATATCTTTGGTTCAGTTCTCAATATATAAAAATGCCAATGTTGGAGTTATCAGCACCTTAGAATCAGTTGGCCCATCTCTCAGACCCTCAGAAACTGCGGTTTATAACTAAGGCCCATTTTTCATCCTGTGGACTACTTTATGAAACTCTCTAGATGGCTTTTTTAGCCAGTGGACCGTGCAGCTAACAACTGTGCTAGAGCAGCCAGATCAGAAGATAAGGAGCTTGTTTTTCAGCAGGGCCGCTGGCACGGGGCTTAGAGATATACAGCTCGATAGAAACTTACTTTTATCCCTATTTAGGGACCTGAAGTGTTTTCATCTATATTGCTGGATTCTTTTGTGAGTGTTTTCAGGTGATCATACATTATAAAGCCTGCCATGTACCCCCTATAATGGCCTTGTCAAGTCAATACACATTATAGTCTTCTTAAATATATATGAAGACATCCAACTAACACTTTGATAAGATCAGAGAGTCTTGATTTAACAGAAAAGAGGTGTATTAAAAAGCACAATTCATGTAGGGTCCATGTTCAAATAAGGGTTAAAGACATTATGTGTTAACCCATTTATGCACAACAATTTAAAGGTGCAAACTGTATGATTTTTAATCTAAAACATTCCTAAATTGACTAACATTATACACAGAATGTGAAGAAATTACTATTTTGACAGTATGTTACAGATGGTGCCTCCATACATTGATTCGTTGGTTGCCTCCTCAAAGACAAAAGCGTGACTCGACACTGAAGATGACCCACTGCCATTCTGAATCACTCCATGACAGTCTAACACAACCACATTGCAGTCTTTGGCAATGCTAATATGGTGTTAAGGGCAGTCGTCATAACGGTCTGTGTGCATGCACTAACAGGATGACTCATAGAGAGCATCACTGCTCGCTGAATGTCCGCAATTGTGGCTGTTGGGTCAGTCTTTTAGGTATAGCAATAAGGTCTACGGCAATTAGATCCTTTTATACAGTATACAATCAGTTGTGAATGCATCCGTAAGGTGGCCCACTATTTGACCCATTTTATGACTTGCGATCAGAACATCAGTTGTTCATGAAAATACATTCAATTTCTAAAAATAAAATTAAAAAATAAATCAATAAAAACCTTGAGAAATGTATGCTGTAGCCAAACTGCTTGACCAGTTGTTTTCAAATCCAAGCTCACTGATGCTCTATTAACCGGTGTAGTAAAGAAATTGTTAAGAATTTTTAAGAATTACATATATATATATATATGTGTGTGTGTGTGTGTGTGTGTGTGTGTGTATAACTAAGGCAAAATGAAAAAATTCCATGAATTTCTAGTCACTGTCACCAAACTGAAATAACCTCCAGTCTCTTCTTAGCAACCACTGCTCTTCATCATCACATCAAGGCTTTAGTTCATGATCAGCGCCTGTCGAGTCCATAATTAGCATGAGTACACTGAAGTCCTCGTTAGTTTTGGATTTGAAAGGGTTTATGAGATGTGGAAACACCGAGGAGATACCCACTCAGTAGTGACCAGTTCTCAGGTGATATCAGAACAGCAGTGGTTTGGCGACCGCCCTGCTATGTTAACCTCTGTATGAAACGCATGTTAACCAGAGTCATTTTCAGGTATGCAGCACACTCCAACATACTCCATATGACATAGCTATCATATGACATCAAAGTTGCATTGTGCTGCCTGCTCATAACATTCTAGCACAAGCACTACAACAAGAGAAACTTCGGTGTTAATTAGCATACTAAGGGCATATTTTCACGTACTGCAGGGGTTTGGAACACCTGTGATCGCCAGTGTTTGAGCAGAAAATGAACTGCTATCAAATTGTTTGGCAAGTATCTCACACATTGTTTAAAAAAGGTTTTTGCTTTAGCAAATGAGGAAAAACTGTAATGAACACCAGTTATTTCTTAATTAAGAAGCAATGAGTCGCAATTTACTAGCAGCTACTGGTTTGGCAAGGCTTAATAAGAGCATTACAAGGACATTGTAATGTCTCACTACGCTGAAATGTTACCAAAGTAATGTTCATTTTGCTCAATTTCACTTTAGCTCTTAACATGTAGATCCTAATTTTTTTGGGGTTTTTTTCCTTTCATTCTCTATGAGTTTGATTTCATTGTGATTTCTGTTCTGGTGCTTCAGCTTCTGTTGTTGCTTGCACTCATGGCTTTACAGATTAAGTATTTTGTTTTATACCAAAGGAATCCAGAATGAGAAGAACAGAGCCTAATAAGCTTCCTATGCTGTTCCACTCCTATGCTGTTCCACTGAGTAAAAAGGTTACCCAGTGCTTCCGCGGCAGTGGTAGTTGAGCTGCTGTTTTGTTGTTATCGGAAAGATATTTTTACTTGTACGTGAGTCATTATTTCACCCAAGTGACAATACTTTTACTAGAATGTGATTTTAGGCTATAATGCTCAAAGGACCATCTGAGTGGATTAAATGGTTTGTTGCCTGTTTTGATGGTTCTTCTGTATGATTGAGAAGCTGCATACGGTTCTTTAAAGAACCCTATTTGTATCAGGTACCATATTGCACCTAACAGCTATTGTTCCATGTTGTAGAACCCCTTTGTTTGTACTACATAGGACCCTTTTTTTGACAAGTGTGCGAAGCTCTGCCAAACCTGTCCCGCACCTGAGGTGCACCCGCTGCCACGTTTGGCTGGAACTGGAGTGCCGTTTATGCATCCTAATGTTTCTCTTTATCTTTTTCGTCTCTCCTTTCGGATTAAATATAAATTGACCTTGGAAGAGGAGAATAATGGAAGTGATGCTACATTAGGCACTCTTCTGCCTGGCTTAAAGACTTGGCAGCGGATGGCTGCTGAGGGAACAGCGCTGTCCTCAGAGTTATGCTTATAAAGGGCAATAACAGAAACCGGGAGCGGAGGGAGGGGGGCTTACTGAAGTTTAAAATCCTGATTTTTGTATCTTTTGAGCCTTGACAGAGAGGATAGAGAGATGGATGGATGGAAAGATAGAAAGCCTCATACCTCCAAAAACAGGAGCTTTACAGTAGAGGATAAACAATTCCAACTTTTCATGTAAGTTAATGCACCCACGTGTTTTGTAAGGCCCTTTGGATCATTTGATTGGTCTGTTTGTCATGAAATGTTGACACAGTATAAAGGTAAGCTGCTATTTTTCAATTAAATACACTGTTCATCCAAGAAATAGTTGCAATGCGCATGTGACGTAAGAAAGGACGGGCCTTATCTCTGTACCAGACTGACCCAACAGCCACGATTTCGGACATTCAGTGAGCAGTGATGCCCTAAATGAGTCATCCTGTTAGTGTCAACACTACTGGCAGATGGTTGCACAACACAGGACTACATGCGCGCAGACCAATACTTCGTTACTGTACTTAAGTAGTTTTTTAGGTATCTGTAATACTTTTTACTTTTACTCACTACATTTCAAAAGAAAAATCTGTACTTTTTACTCACTACATTCTTAAAACAGACACGTTACTTTAGTTACTTTAGTAACGATCTACTTATTTTTATCTATCTATTCTATTAATGTATTTTTAAATCAGGCGATTTTATTCAGGCGCAATGAGGCACATTCCGGTGGGGGGACCAGAGTGAACCTGTGATCAGTGGCCTTACCCAAATAACAAATATCATCCCCGAGTTTATATCTGTAACGTAGGGGTTAAACCAGCGACCCCCGTCTACAGCACCGGTGTGCTAACTGCAACCGAGACTCCCACGGTGGATTCAGTGAATATTAAAGTAACTTTCATTCCCATTCCACCTTAAACGATGTAACAGTCACGTTCAGACAAGTGGACCGGCTTTTTAAGGTGGAACAGAAATTCAAGTAAGAAGCTAATTTCAGGCTCGAAAGATCAGTCAAATTCAATCTGACTCTGTGAATCTGAACACAGTATCATAAGGTTTACAGCAATCTGGCACTCCTTTCTGGGTGTATCTATTCTTTTGAAGATGAGTGCAAAAAAAACAACCAAAATGGAAATTCAAGTCTTTGTCCTCACAGTGATGAACTTATAGCATAAGATGGCCTGTGATACTCACACAGCTCTTACTATTATTGCTTGTATGTTGAATTTTAAGTTTAAGTTGAAAAATAATGACAAAATCCAAAATGTCAAAAACGTTATGGCACATTTAATGTCTTTTAATATAGACAACAAATGAATATGAAATATCGCAATATGTAAGTGATATTAATGCCATTTTTTGTGTGTTCTCTGTATAAGATGTGTTAACATGTAAGATCACTTAGAAGAATTTCACTTGGACAAAGGTGCCCAAACTTTTTTAGTTTTTAGTAGATCAAAAAAGAGAGACACATTATAAGTTTTGTTTCAGCACACGACTTACTTGTAGACATACAATCCCACCCTTCATAAATAAACATGATATGATTTGGTATTACTTTTTTATTTCAAATAAGTGCACAAATGTGACTGCAAGAACTATTTGTGCAGTAAGGCAAAGCAAATAGCATATTTCTTCCACAAGGCAGTTAAATGTGCTTTACACAAACAAAAGCAAAAAGAAAATCAACATGAAAACAATAAAAAAGTAATTCCTAAAAAGAGTCATTGTTACTTGAGCCTTTTCCTTCTTCCAAGAAAGGAGGAGCATCACCTCCATCCACGGGATAACATTACTAGCATAGCACCTGTTCCATGTTCATGGAAAAGGGCTATCAGTGGTTCTTTCTCTTGCTCTTTGGTAAGTTCACCTTTAAGTTGTGGTTCCTTTCAGTGTTTCCTCTTCACGTTCTTAGAGGGGTGGGTTACTCTCAGGGTTCCTTCCTCTTGGCAGAAGGCCAGTAATTCCTTGTATATTGATGTCTACACCATTCTAAATTGTGGAAAAGGAAAAAAAAGGCTTTGACTGCTACTGCATGTATGTATTTTTTATCACAGGTGATCACAGGTCCTCTGACTTTTCCCCTGCTTCTGAACTGTTGGCGCAGCCAGCCAACACACTTCTTCACCCCTCATCCACCCGACCACCCCATCGGACCCCTGCTAGCAGCTCAGAGTGACAGATGCTTCTCTCCTCTATTTCTGAGCCAAAGCAGCTAATGAAGCTCGCACTCTGCTCCCTTAACGCCCTGACACTTCAGCAAAGTGGTGCAAAAACCACTCAGTGCATCTCTATGCTTATGAGAGAGTGGGGCTTCAGCCTGGGATGAGACCCTCCCCCTGGGCCCTTACATCTATATTAACACGACTGCTTTTGAACTAATTTTGGAGGCGCACCAACATGGTGAGCCTGACTCATTACACAGTTCTCTACAGTATAACTGTTATTTATTAGAATAGACCGTATCTCCATTAGTAGCAACCACTTGAAAACTTGAAAGTTGTCCATTTCTATATATAGCAGTAGGTCATATAGTGTCGGAAACCACATTAACAAGTCTCTAAACTGAGTTTACAACTCAACACGGTTTGAGCAAGTGTGTGATGATTTAGGCACAACGCTAATTGATTTAGCTAATAAGTTTCCAGTACTAGTTAGCTACATTAGCTTCGTAACTCCAGTACAAAACTAATGAAGTGAACTGTAGGCAAGGTTCAAACATGTCTGACCAACTACATTTACAGTAAGAGGAAAATTGTGTGTATGAATGTATTGTTTTAGCCGATCAGCCATAACATTAAAACCACCTCAATGTATCTACACTCTTTAACCATTTTATCAGCTCCACTTACCACATACGTGCACCTTGTAGTTCTACAATTACAGACTGTAGTCCATCTGTTTCTCCGCATACTTTGTTATGGCCATTACCTTTTTATTCAATGGTCAGGACCCCCACAGGGCCACCACAGAGCAGGTATTATGTGGTTGGTGGATCATTCTCAGCACTGCAGTGACACTGACGTGGTGGTGGTGTGAGTAGATCAGAGACAGAAGGGATAACAGCATACAGAGAAACAGATGAACTACTGTCGGTAATTGTAAAACTACAAAGTGCTTCTATGTGGTAGATGGAGCTGATACAATGGACAGTGAGTGTAGATACAAGGAGGTGGTTTTAATGTTATTGCTGATGGGTGTATATCATAGGCATTTAAAAAATCCATTTACCTTATGTTTTATTAAATGTTTTAAAAATTTGCAATTGTTTGAAAACATAAATCTAAAATTTGAAATTTAAAAATGGGAAGGAAGATAAAGGTTACCAGGAAAAATAAATGATGATAAATCTAGATATGGGCAATATTTATTGAGCTACACATACAGAAGCAGCATCTCTCAGCTTTGGGCAGCCATGTCAGATGGCTTAGCATAGAGGTGTAGAGGTTCCAAATGGTGTCTTGCAATGATCCATCCCATGCAGCTTGAATATTCTCACACAGTTCCTGCAGATGTTGCAGTAGGGGTGGAGGTAGAGTGTCACCAGGCCTTCTGGACGTGTGACAATAAACTGTTCATTGTGGCGCTGACCACGGTGCCTCCACAGACAGATTCGTTGGTCGCATCCACAAAGACAAAAGCAGCCCTTGCTTACGTCACATGCATGGCCAAGCATGGAACTTGAATCATTTGCATGTCTCACTATGTCAAACCTACCTACTAAGTTTCACTCCTGTCGCTTAATTCATTCTGGGTGCAACTATTTTGACAACGAATGTATCGTTTTTTAAAGAACCACTGAAAAGTTAATTAGAGGACCCAAAGTGGTTCTTCTGTGGCATCCCTCCCAAGAATCTTCATTTTTATAACTATAAAAGGTTTCTTATTGTTTGTTTGTGACTAATGCGTGCATGGTAATGCATTAGTACAGTATTGGTCTGCTTAATAAAGGTTTTATTTGCGAATTACACAACTCACTTATGCAGAATCAACCTGGGTGATTTAACAAAACCTGACGAGAGACAGCGGTAAATAAATTAGAGTGAAGTGGAACAATTTGCATCAGCAAGCACACATTTATTGACCAATTTCACAGTAAGATTAGGTTTTAATTCAAACAAGGGCTTGTCAAAAAAAAAAAATCTCCACAGGCCAACGGAAAGTGGCCATTTATCACGTTTATCTGCACTTTCTGGATTTTGCCTGCCTCCAGGTTGTGTAACGGTTGTGGTTGTGTTGATGTAGTATAAGTGTGGAATAAACTGAAAGCTGTTCTGCATCCTCCTCAGCTCACTACTGCTGTGTGTGTATCTGTGTGTTTGGGCTGGTGGGTGCAGGGCACACACTTCTCACCTTCCAGCAGGAACAGAAGCCCACACAGAGACGAAATCCTCCCACAGGTCAGATGTTGGAGGTTATTACTGTTAGACTGACTCACACTGAATGAACCTGCACTGCTTTTGTTATTGCATTTATGGAACTCCAAAAACAGCAACAATGTTCTCTAGCAACTTAATTAAGGTCCTTACTTTGTGGTAACTCAGAATGACACGCACCCATTATTATAGCATTTAATAGCATCCAACATAATAGCATGTAATTGCATCCAACATAATAGCATCAACAAAATTAAGCTACTAAAAAAAGGTTCCCTGGAGCAACGCCCTAGGACAGTCGGTTTCGGAGAGTCAGTGGATGGTTCTGTATGTGTGAAGATGTGTTCTAAGGGATTGTCCCACAACACGTTCCTCATCATACTGAACATATATACACAACAGCAAAAAGACAGAAAGTTATCCAGAAGGAAATGTCGGATTGCAATACTATGTGGAAGGAAGAAAAAGCTTACCAGGAATAATTACTAATGATATGGGCAATATTTATTGAGCTACACATACAGTAGTAGTGTCTCTCACTATGGCGTCGGGCTAACACAACATGCATATGTCTTGGCGTGGAGTTGTAGATGTGCCTAATGGTGTCCTGCCATAATCCATCCCATGCAGCTTGAATATTCTCACACAGTTCCTGCAGGTTTTGTGGTAGGGGTGGAGGTGGAGTCCCACCAGGCTTTCTGGACATGTGATGTTTGTCAACAAAACCGTTCGTCTTGGCGCTGACCACGGTGCCTCCACACATAGATTTGTTGGTCGTCTCCACCAAGACAAAGGCAGCACTCGTCACTGACCATGACAGTCTGGCATGACATCATACAGTCTTTGGTGACATTGACATGGTGTTATGGGCAGTCTTTGTAATGGTCAGCGTGTATGTAGTTCTGTAGAAATTTGTCGGTTCTCTCTCTCTCTTTGGTTTGTCCTTTATGTCTCTGCTGCTTGCCTTCTTCTATTCACTGCCACGAACAGCGTGCTATGGTAGTATCGGTGCGACCGGTATGGTGGGTAATACGTTGTTAAGACCATTTGGCTTCCTGGAGCCCTACGGTGTGGGCCCTCTCCAACTCTTCCCACTCATTGAATTGCTTTCAAACTCTTCTCTGAGACATACTTCCCTTGTTAATGATGTTACTAACACAACAGCATGAGTCAGAATGGAAAGCAAACGCAACACAACAACCTTATATAGTCAGTCAGGTACAGGGTTAAGGTTTGTCCTTTATGTCACATACATGGCTGAGCGTGAAACTTAAATCATACATACCCACCAAGTTTTATTCCTGCCCACTGATTCCTTCTGGAACAACAGTTTTTTGATGATGAGAGTATATGGACATACAAACAGAAAAGTTGTTGTTTCTTGCTATGCATATCTAGAAAAATACGAATTTGTGTGTCACTCCAGCATACTGTGCATCAGTAGATGTGCTACAGTCTCTAACTGTAATTGAGCAAAAGTGGAGCTACAAGGGAGGGGTGGCCAGGGAGTGTATGTTGAAGGTGACTTTGTGCGGTTGTGTATAGGATGAGGTGGATGTTCAGTGTGTTGTCTGCTGAGAGTCTAATGGTGTGTAATTATGTTACTTTGGCACTGAAGGTTTTCTCCTGTACGTGTACACCGCGCTCATTTTGTTTAGCCATTGGAAGTGGTTGTTAATCCTTTTTTTTTTGAAAATCCTTTTTGATTACATTTTACTGCTCTTATAATAACACTCAGTGGGTGCTGCCTTAAGTACTTCAATGTTATCAACATTTTTGCACCTTTCTCTTTCTCTCTCTCTGCCTCCATTTGCTTTAGAAAGTATGTTCTGAAAAGTATGTGGACGCCTGACCATCACACCTATATGAGCTTGTTTTACATCTCATTTAAAACCATGAGCATTAATATGTACCCTTATAGCTATAACAGTCTCCAATCTTCGGGGAAGGCTTTCCTCACAATTGTGTAGTATGTATGTGGGCATTTGTGCCCACTCAGTCAAATGAACACTGGTGAAGTCAGGCACTGATAATGGATGAGAAGCCCTGGCTAACAAACCATGTCTTTATGGACCTTGGTGTGTGCACAGGAACATTCATGCTACAAAAGGAACATGACATACAATGTATTTGTGTGCTGTAGCATTATCCTTCACTGGAACTAACAGGCTGAGCCCAAAACCCTGACAAAACAGCCCCAGACGATTATTCCTTCACCACCAAATATTACATCCAACAATATGTATTCTGGTAATGTTCTCCTGGCTGCCAGATAGTGACGTCTGATTATTGCTCCAGAGAACACACTTCCACAGACAGCTCCAGAGTTTAGTGATTACATGCTATTCCAGCTGACACTTGGCATTTTGCACAGGTATATATATATATATATATATAGAGAGAGAGAGAGAGAGAGAGAGAGAGAGAGAGAAAGTGTATTTGCACTTTCTTCTGTCCTATTTCTTTCTCTTCCTCCTTTTTGTTTCTCCGTCTCTTTCTTTCTCTTGCTCTTTCTCTCTCTCTCTGCCCTCCGCTTTCTCCTGGCCCTTTGCTCATACAGAGAGAAGCTGATGAAGGAGATAATTATGTGTTGTATTCCTCTGTGTCTCTGTCTAAAGACCCCATTGTGCTAAAGATCTAAAACTCATTGTACCCTCTTAACTCGCCGCCAATCATGATTACGCAACCACTGCGCTAAAAGGTTACACGATATTAAACACAGAGTTCCTTCTTTTCCCCCTGCGCATATGTAAATGCAATTCTGTCCTGTTTACTTTAGAACTACCATGGAATTACACATATTTATAAAGCAGTTTTTGTGAAATATGCACATGTTGCATTAAAGGACAGGCACCGATATTTTGGCGAATAATCTCATGTTTTAAATGTTTGCTGTGCAGTAAATAAGCGTGGACACTTTTACCCACAGTCAGTTCCTTTCTCAAATTAAAGCTTAATAAACTGGGGTGATATAGACCAATGAGCCAAAACATTGTGACCTGCCTGCCTAATTTTGTCCCACCTTCATTCTGTTTCTCTAACTATGGCCAAACAACATGAGCGGTGTGGCAAAGCACATTATCCCATGAAAGGGGTGCCATGAAGGGGTGCATCTGTTCCGCAGTGATGTTTAGGTAGGTAGATGTTTAGGCAGATTCAAGGTTTCTCAGCAGAATATTGCTCAAAACATCTCGCTCTCTCCACAAGCTTGTCTTCTTACCACAGTGCATCCTGGTGCCATCACATCCCAAGGTAAACACAGCACACGTAACTGGCCATCCATGTGATATCAAAGAAAAGGTAACCTTCTTCCATTGCTCTAAGGTCTAGTTCCGATACTCATGGGCCCTTTGAAAGTGCATTCAATGGTGGAAAGGGGTTAGCATGGGCACTCTGTACAGCCTACACAGCTGCATAGCCCAATTCGCAGCAGGGTGCAATGCAATGTATGTTGTGACACTTTCCTCCCATAACATCATTAAAAATTTCTGGGACCTGCGCCACAATAACCTTTCCGATAGATTGGACCGGACAGGATAGCCCTCACTGCACATCGATGAGAATTGAGTGCCCAAAAATATGTCACCAGTTTGTGGTTTGTCCCTCCTCAGACCACTGTTAGTGAGTACTCGATATCACTGAATGGAAGCACGCCACGAGCCTTCCTGTTTCAAAGATTCTCCTGCCTAGTAGTCTGGCCGCAACAATTTGACCCTTGTCATAGTTGCTCAGGTCTTCATGGCAAATGCTCCAGCATCCAATTTCGAGCACTAGAAACAACTGTTTGCTTACTCTGTAATATATCACAGACCTTGACATACGCCAGTGTTAGGAAATTAGCAATATTATTTGCTTCATCTGTGAGACATCGTAACGCTTTGGCTCATCGGTGTAAATGATGTAGGATTAGACCGCCCATTTGTTCATACAGAAGTATAAGCGCTTTGTAATTCTGTCTTGACTAGATTGACTAGACTGTCTTTTTTCATCAAATGAAAAGCAAACATTTCCAGATAAGCATCAACGTGGTGCAAAGGTGTCTTTCTGTATGTAACAACATTGTAACAACATTGTAATGTATGGATTTGACTAAGACCTAGCCATACATCCAAATCAACTTGAAATACAAACCTTAAATCATAATTCATTAGAATTAAAATATCTGTAGCAAACATCACATAATGGCTATATTACGATGAATGTGGTTATATCACATTAATCCAAAGGCAATGGAACCACACATGCTGTTTGGCCATCAGTTTTTCAAGGGGAAATATGCTTGGCATGTTTTCATATATGTGCAAAAGTTCCTTCATCCCTGGGCAAAGGACATGTCAAAGTGTCAAAAACAAGTTAAGTCATATTTTAATATGCGATGATTGCCTATTTGCATTTGAGTTTAAATACTGGGAAAAAATAAAATAAACATAATTCCAAAATTAAGTAGGAATTGTGCTGTAGATGTTCCAGAGAATGCCATATTAATTCATTTATTTTACTTGTAGAGGATGTATTGACTTATTTTCCACATTGAAAATCAACGAAACAAGTCCTTTGACTAGGGGAGTTCAAACTTTTGCATACAACTTTATATGATTAAGGCCTATGTTATCAAGGCCTGATAATTACTGCTGGTTCATACAGTCAAACAGGTCTCCGATCAGCTTATAGGAGCGACTTCTTCTCATAAACTCCCCAGCAACACTTCAGAAAAAAGGAAAAAATGTGTTTTTAATTCCCAGATATCGTCATAGACAGCCTTGAGGCGTTCCCCACTGAAGAAAGACTCTTTTTCCCCATTATATATTGTAATGAAACAACATGCATGACTGGCACATGCTCATAACTACGTGGCTGTATCTGTTTCTCTGTGTAAACAACGGTTCTTGAAATGCATGAATTTCTATCAGTACCATGTTTTCAGCTCTTAATCTTACAAGCTGGACTGACAATCTCCAGGTTCTCCTACACACACATACTTTTATTCAGCATTATCATGTGAAACCATGTTATTTCATAATAACACTATAATGCTTGTCATGACATTTTCACAGCTGTTTGATGCCTAGTACTGTTATTGTCTAGTGTTGTTTTTTTACTCACTATTGACATTTATGGCCAAGACTGAAGAAAGGCCCAGCCCTGTATTTCTTTAAACAGATTTTTAGAATAAACACAATGAAGAGCAATGGTGCTTTATAAATTAGAAGGTTTTCATTGACTAATTAAGAAGGGCATATGCTGCACTTTTTGTGTATTCCCCTAATTTTATCTTCGACTTAAAGAGCATTCAGACCTGCCAGGTGTAGTTCAATTAAAACAAACCCTGATGTGATTGCTCAGTTACTGCCATCAAAACACAGTGGTCAAGAATAAGCGGACTGAGACCTCTTAAAACTATGACATAACCATGCAATAAACATGTCATGGCAGATGGCGTATGCTGTACTAAATTATCATACCAAATTTTGTTCAGTAATTTAACAGTATCATGATGCCATTACTGGTAGCTAATATGACAGGTGCCAAAATGTTCAGTGTTATGACAGCTTATGTCACATGCTAACTCTAGTACACTGTCATAAAAGTGGCTGGGTATAGTAACATGGTACTGTTATTTCATGTTAGCCCAAAAAACACAAGGTTCTTTTAGGCAGAGCTTTATTTCAGCCACACTGTGCATTTTAGAGCAGAAATGTTACACAACGTTCTCAATAATGCAGCTATGAAATGACAGCCATTTCGTGTATGGAAATGATATACACTCGCACACTCCTAGAACCTCATTGCTTGATGGTGTATCCATTTGTACAAGTCCAGTGTGTTACAACAGCAAGCTACTGAGGTACATAAAGCAGACCAGTAAGCATCCGAATGTTTTGAAGTAAATGGGTCCCAAAGTCTGAAAATCAGTGTGCAACATTAAGAACTGTCATTAATTAATTAATTAATTAATTAATTAACTGTATCTGAGGTGCAACTGTTCAAAGCTGCGATTGCTAGTCATGTAATGATTTAGTAGTGTTCATGATTGCTTTGTGACAAATGATTTCATGGCAAATAGTTTATTGTAATAAAATAAGCATATTATGGCATAATGTGGCTCAGCGGTTAACACCACTACCCACCAGAGAGCTACCACCCCATGTGGGAGACGGGGGTTCGAAGCCCAGTCTAGGTAGCAAATGCTGAGCTATACCAATAAAAGTCCTTGGGCAAGACTCCTAACACTACACTGGCCTACCTGTAAAACGAATAACCTTGTAAATATTGAATTGAATTAAATGTAAATATTAAAGTTATGCAGTCACTTAAAGCAAAAGGATCTAAGTCTGAAGTGTATTTTGAACTCTGGCTTTAAATGAATTCAGTAGAATGATCCAAATAACAAAAAGTAATTTCATGGCCCTTTAAAGTGATGTTAAAAAAATATATATCATAAGTCACAATATCACTAGCTTTGGCAATAACCACCCTCACACCCAAATTCCATACAGCAGTGAATGGTATTAGAAGCAGTATATTGTGCTTCCGTGGTAATTATGTCACAGCGATGTTTAATGTTCAATCAGGGATGACTCACCAAACTCAATCCGGGCCATCGTTATACCTACTGCACTCATTTCAAGGTCTGTGTATGTGTGTGCGTGCGCGTGTGTTTATGCTGATGAATGAGCATACACACATGAGCAGTCACTCCATTGATTACGCTCACACAGTCATTCAAGCAGCGCACCGCTGCCTCCTTCAAATCACTGAGATGTTCTCAATAATGCAGCTACGATATGACAGTCATTTCGCTTATGGAAATGATGCACACTCGCACACTCTTAGAACCTCATTGCTTGTTGGTGGGGGTGATGAAATGAAATGAATCTGTATATTGACTCTGTATATGTGTGTGGTTTTATGCTCTAAGCAAAAGTGAATACACAATAGATGGTGTATGTATTTGTAAAAGTCCAGTGTATTACAAAAGAAAGCTACTCAAGTATACTATATTGCCAAAAGTATTCGCTCATCCACCTTAACACGCATATGAACTTGAGTGACATCCCATTCTTAATCCATAGGGTTTAATACATTCCATGAAGCTCTCTATGCACTGTTCTTGAGCTAATCTGAAGGCCACATGAAGTTTGGAAGTCTGCAGCGATTGACTCTGCAGAAAGTTGGCGACCTCTGCACACTATGTGCCTCAGCATCCGCTGACCCCGCTCTGTCATTTTACGTGTCCTACCACTTTGTGGCTGAGTTACTGTCGTTCCCAATCGCTTCCACTTTGTTATAATACCACTGACAGTTGACTGTCGGATATTTAGTAGGGAGGAAATTTCACGACTGGACTGCACAGGTGACATCCTATCACGGTACCATGCTGGAATTCACTGAGCTCCTGAGAGTGACCCATTCTTTCACTAATGTCTGTAGATGCAGTCTGCATGACTAGGTGCTTGGTTTTATACACCTGTGGCCATGATGAAGTGATTGGAACATCTGAATTCAATGATTTGGATGGGTGAGTGAATACTTTTGGCAATATAGTGTACATAAAGGGGGGTAACTACGGAGGTCTGCACTCCCACATGACTCCCACAGGGCAATTAACCAGTTCAGTATGTGGAGGAAAAAACAACATACAAATGTATAAAAAATATTGCATATTAATAAATAGTCTATAAAAATGATAATAATCACATCATGATAATGCATAATTAACATAAGGGGTAATAATAATCATAATAGAATAATATAATAATAATATATAATAATATAATAAAAAAGAATAAACTCAATAAACTAAATCATTGTGAAGCAGCCAATCATGTGATCACCACATCCATAGTATTATTGTGCTACAGAAATGGTGGAGCCTTTAGATGGTCAGTTGGCCTCAGCTGTAGAGAATGCTGTGTGAAAAAGGCCAATACACCACAATTAAGCAGACTAAATGCAGGCCTGGCACACAGCAGTCAATTTCAGTTGTGATTATTTCAAGAGAAAATAATTTATTTCTGAATAGTGTATGTCAAATATTGGATGTCATTTACCCTCGTATAGAGCTGCAGGCCAAAACCTCTATGTTGCAGGTGGGAGCGGTGGAAATTGTGAAAGGAGCGAGCAGGAACGGGATTAAAAAATCAGTCCTGCCCAGACTGAGTACATGTCAAACATCTTTACATATTAACATCATATGCACAGGCTGAAAAAGAAGGCCTAACTCACTGTTTAGATCTCAAACTGCTCTCAACTGCACTGCTCTTATCTCAACTTATACTGATGACAAAGTGATGGTAATAGTACATCCTTCACGTTGTCTTGAGACACAATGTTCAGCAAATTGTTTTTTGTCAGGGTCGGGCAAATTAGGACATTCGCGGATAGGCTTAAAAGTTTTATTATTATTAAGCAGCATCAAAACAGGCAGGAAGTAAGGAACTGGCAAACAATACAAACGTAGGACAAAACCAGAGACGAAGTCAAAAAACAGGGCAAGGGATCCGAAAACCAAAAACAGCAAAATGG
This sequence comes from Semaprochilodus insignis, assembly GCA_034552555.1. Taxonomy (NCBI): domain Eukaryota; kingdom Metazoa; phylum Chordata; class Actinopteri; order Characiformes; family Prochilodontidae; genus Semaprochilodus; species Semaprochilodus insignis. The sequence continues at coordinate 12,010,386 of CM067476.1, read as the reverse complement.
GGTAATAAGGCTCGGTAAGTACTGCAAAACAGAAACGTTACTTCGCGAGGAGTTGTAAAACAGGACAGCTTATAAAGAGCTAGCACCAAGTGAAAACAATCAGTACTCTGGTGAGGCTGCTCTGCGATTGGCTGCCAACTGTGAGCGAGAGGTCACGTGGTGACGGGGTTCTGGGAAATGGAGTTCACAGGCAGTGTAGGGCTTGAAGGGTGCGTGGCAGTTTTATTTGAATATGCTCACAATGATCAGATTCATCCACACGGGGAAGAGTATATAACAATACTACTAATACTACGACTACTACTAATAATAATATGAAGAAGATGAAGAAAAAGAAGAAGAAATGTACTAAAAGCTGTGATAATTAGAGTGTAATACAAAGATCTTGTTCATGGTCTCTATGAAAAATCTTATCATAATCTGTCAGAAATTAGGGCAAAAGATAGGATGTTTCTGAAATACAGCCCCTGGCTTGTAACTCACTCACTCACATGTACCAAGCTAGATATTGCCCACAAGGGGCTGCCATTTACAGTCAAATCAAATTTGGTGCTTCATCTGCACACTTCTAATTACTAACTAAAACACTTCTAGTTAGTTACACTCTTAAAAATGAAACTGCCCGAATAGTTTATTTGGAACCAAATAATGACTTTTCCTAGCACCATGCAACCAAGAGAAGAACCTTTTAGGAACCTTTGGTTTCAAAAGTGTTTATTAGCCTCTTACTTAGCTCCAGCATAAACTTCAGAGACCAAACATGTCTTGTCTGATTAATTGTCTAAATTTGTTATAGGAAGTACAATTTTTCAGTATTGCTTTAAAATGTATATATACGGTATTTATAATTAAAAACACACCTCACATCAAACTATACTGTGCATGAAGGCATAACTTTCTCTCTCCCCCTTTCTCTCTTTCTGTCTTTCTCTCTCTCTCTCTCTCTCTCTCTCTCTCTCTCTATCTCTCTCTCTTTATTTCATACTCCACTCGTCTGGTCCAGGAAAGCCTCTGAATCACCTGACACATTTGTCAGTTATGTTTTGAATAACCACATATGGCAGAGCAGATAAGCCAAACGCTTAGGCTTATCAGCCAAATAAACTCAAAACTAGAGATAATGCCAGTATGCAAACAGAGCCTGTCAGAGAGCCACGCGCCAGGGGAATACAGAACAAACACATTTCATATATTTAAGGAGAGTTCATGTGGTTTCACTGAAGTAGGCTAGATGGTGAGTGTGTTTTGGCGTTGTGTCACTAGATCAGTTGTGGTGTGGGAGGAATGGGTATAGTGTTTTGTATGTGTACATTTTGTATGTTTTTTTTTTCTTTTCTGCTTTGGATCAGCTAGCTTTCTGCTTCAGAACCTGTTGTGATACATTTTGAATTTTAGCCATTTTCATTTCATTAAATAAGTAAAATGTATTGATTGTCAAATCAGTACGTAAGGCCTTTATTTTAAAACATTACCAAATGAACTAAAATGTGAAACAAATGAACAGAATGTAAAAAAAAACAACCATTGTGAATATGCAATTGTGTCAAGAGTCTACAAAAGTTAGCATGCTAACCAGCTGGCCAGCCCTCTCTTGTAATTCCACTTTGCACCAGAAGAGGTGATAGTGAGTCACTGTAGTGTAAAGTCTACCACGTGAGCAGAAGAAGTGACAAAAATATCCAAATCTGAGGCTGTTAGGTAACGGCCCCAAAATTTACACAACAGAGCAACAGCAAGCGGCAGAAGATCTGGAGAAATCTACTTAATCTTTTAAAACTAAAAAAGTTTTCTTTCTATTCCCCAGTTTCTTAATCGAATGTTCCATTCCACCTTAAATGCTACAGCTTGTACAGGCACCAGAATGTAACTGCGGCACCATTTAAGGTGGAAGGGAAGATTTGCTAATCAAGCTAGCGGACAGGAAGCCAGCTTCAGCTTAATGTTGGACTGGCAACATGTAAAAGGTGCTTCCTGCCTTCCGCCTATTGAATGCTGGGATAGGCTCCCACCCCCGACCCAAAAGGATGAAGCAGTTTAGAAGATGAGTGAGAGTGAGTGAGTGAGTTTCTGACTGACCAAATCAGAGCAGAATCAGAGAGAATGTAAGGAAATAACAGTTCTGACGGCACGTCAAAGACATCTATGTATCGTGCTGCAGAGATATCTAATGCAGTTAAGCATGCTAACCAGCTGGCCTTGTAATACCACTTTGCACCAGTGGTGGTGATAGTGAGTCAGTGTAGTGTCAACATTGCCACATAAGCAGAAGAAGAAGAAAGCAATCAACAAAAAATCCTGAATCTGAGACTGATACGTGTCTTAACTTAAGCCCCCAAAAATGTACACAGCAGAGCAACAGCAAATGGTGGACTATGTAGAGAAATCTCCTTCATCTTTTAAACGAGACTGAAGTTCTCTTCCTATTCACCAGTTTCTTAACGGAATACTGTTTGTACAGACACCAAAATGTAACTGCTGCACCATTTAAGGTCCATGTATCGCGTTGCTGAGATATCTAATGCAGTTAGCATGCCAACCAGCTAGCCCCAGCTTGTCCTGTCTTCAAGAGGTGATAGTGAGCCACTGTAGCATCATCCTCCATCAGCCCACATGAGAGGATAAGGAAGTAGCTGCCCGGACAGCGTTTTCTAATCTCGTGTCAATCATGTTGAAGGTCCTGCTCCCGCTTTGATCATTTAAGGACAGTAAAAGCAATGATGGCTGAAGGCTTTAGAAAGCGATTGATTTATTGATTATTGATTTTGCTAATGGTCTTGCATTGCTGGTTGGCTTCTTAACCTTGTAGCTCCAGTGCAAAATGTAGCCAACCTAACGTGCCTTTAATTAAGTGCATTTGAGTAAAGAGTAAATCTGTGTAAAATTGATGTTTTGCCTTTAAACCATCTCTTGTCAGTGCGGTTACGCTTTTGGGAAGAACTGAAGCTGAGTATTCAGCGAGATCATGCTTTTTTTCCTGGACCAATGCTAATCTCCTCAGAGATTACAGCTACTTTGTGTTTTTTACACAACGTCATGTGGAATATATTCTGAAGGACCGCGTAAGATCTTGATCGGAGCTGCCATAATATCATGTTACACGTATTTATGTTGGTGTCGAACACGGAGGCTTGTGGTGTGGCTCTTTGTTTTTATTTTTTTCCCCGCTCTCTGCCCTGAGGGGGAATTGGCAGCTGGTGTTTAGGACGGGACGGGGTGCTTTGGGCGCAAATCCAAGGACACCAACCCCGCAGACAGTGAGTGACAATTAAAAAAACAGGTTCAGACAGACTGGCCAGATGTGTGTGGGTGTGGGTGTAGCTGAGTAAACAGTAAAAACGGCACCTGCAGTCAATTCAACAAGTCACCTCAATCGCATATTTTTCATCAATGGAATGGTTCAACATATTAAAGGTACTCAGGTTACCCTTCACTCTATATGTGATCAATCAGACATGCCTGGTGTCTGAAATTTGTCTCTTTAGTTTTGTACTGGCAATATGAGGCTAGAAGTAATGGAAGCTGATTGCCCACCAATTAGCAAGTAGCAGATATCTTGAAGCCCAAATTTCATTCGTTGCTTTGGCCATTTTTATAGACAGAAGTATGTCATACAGAAACAACAACAAAGCTGTTTGAGATTACTTAGCAACTCTGCACAGTTTGAGGCAAATGTGTGTGATGATTTATGCATGCAGTTTGCACAGTGCTAATTAGGTTTGCTGATAAGCTTCCATTACTTGCTAACCCTATACGACCCTAAATGTCTATTTCATCTGTTTAATCTGCTGTTGTTTGTCAATAATCTGAAAAGGACACTCCTATCCTCCTCTACACATGTGTCATTATCTGGCCTGTTTCCACAAAGTGCTATTCAGTCTCTGCAGTTTGTCGTTCCAGTGCCTGCTAGACTGGGTTCATGTTTTCCTTTTAATACAGGACATGTGTGCTGTGATGTAGCTTTTTTTTCAAATCTGGGAGGAACACACTTCATTTTGTTCATACTACTTCGTCCTTCAGACTTACACTCCCACTTTGTCTTTGGTGTGCATGAAATTCCGCTTCCTTTTCTTCATTCCCAAGCACACGATCACAGCTAGACCTGCTATTTATTTTAACAAATCCAAGGCCTTTAGAAGGAGACGTTTTAACGCCCAGTCAGCAGCATCAAACTGACCCTGGAGCCCACAACCAGGCTCTCTAGTCCAAAGCTGGACACTTGGCAACCCTAGTTAGACATCTGTAGGTGTTTACACAGACGTAGGATTGTTTCTATGGTTGTTTCTATGTTTTAAAAGTACTTTGTTTTAAGTAAATAAATGTCCTAGACCTATTAATCTAGCTGGATGGCTACTGTTAACAAACTAGACTACACCATTAATCGCTTTAATCCAGGTGAGAGCTACAGCCTGTGGTAGATCATGAGCTCACAGTGTCTTATTATCACAAGCAGTCTGCTTAGTTTACTTTTAAAATCCATTGACAGTCATTATCTGTATGTGGACTGCATTTCCCGTGAGCCTGTGCACAGGTACATGTGTTTAGTTGTTAAATTGTTGGTGGTTGGGTGTTATGTGGTGGTCACTGTTAAAAAGCACTGTGTTGAGAGTGAGAGTGAATTGCTTGGGGGGACAGGTCATCTCCCTCCAAGCATTAAAGGGAACACATCCCAACTGTTCCATCTAAATCAACACCTGTGCATGTGCGCGTGTTGCTCGGAATACTGGGAGGTGTTTGAGACAAAAACATTCAGTCACCCAGAGCCCAATGCTCGCACACACACACACACACACGCACACACACACACACACACAAACACACACGCGCACTCACACACACACACACAGTGTTTTTGTTAGAGGTTTAGACACACAATTATACCATTCCCCTTGTCCTAACAACCCCCACCCCCACCACACACACACACACAACACCGTCACTCAGTCTAGTCCCTGTTTATACACATTATAAATGAAAAACACTGTTCTCTCTCTCTCTCTCTCTCTCTCTCATGCTCCTTTCTCCTTTTTCCCTGTATCTTTTTCTTTTCTCTCTCTCTCTTTCTCTCATTGTGTATCTTTATCTATATCTCTCTGTCTCCCTATCTCCACCTCCTTCTCTCTTTCTGCTCTTTTTTCCTAATCTCTCTCTCTCTTCCCTGTCTCATTCCCTCTCTTGTTTCTTTTCTTTCTTTTTAATTCTCCCTATTTCTCTCATGCCCTCTCACTTTCCCTCTTTTTTGTCTCTGTCTTCCTCGTTTCTCTGTCCCTATATCTTCATTCCTCTTTTCCCCACTTTGTCTCCTTTTCTATTTCTGTCTCCCTTGTCTTTCTCCTTTTCTTTTTCTCTCTTTCTTCTTTTCTCTTCTCATTCCAACTCCCTTGTCTGCCCCATCTCCTTCATCTCTCTCTCTTTCTCTCTCTCTCCCTTGAGCTGGTTTATGGTTGTGTAAAGTCTTTAAAGGGTGTAAAGTGTAACCATACGGTACATTTTCTTTATATATGGCCATTGATCTTAACATAGTGCATATTATGTCTTTATGGGTTGCAATAACGGCGGTGCTAAAACATTTTGGACGTTTGTTCACTCTCAGCATCTGTACAAAACATCAGAGATCAAATATGAGGAAAAGAATACGTCTCAATTTTGCTGCACGATGGAGATATTAGCCCTAAACATCAGCCTGAATGCATGAAAGCTTTCCATTCTGCTCTTGCGATCTTCCTTACAGGCTAATAAAGGCATTTAAATGTGTATTTCACCCCTAAAAGCTAGGCTGAGTGCTTTGTTTTATGATTCTGTAACATCTAACAGCTTTACCCAAGAGCAACTTGATTTTTTTTTACATCAATAAAGCGATTTTGTCAATTTTCCTTTGAATATTGTGAGAACAATAAAATGAATTAATGCTTGGTTGTGATTCTAGCTTGCAAAGCACTTTTAGAGAAACAGTTACTCAAAGTCAGCTTACCTCAAATGTAGTTTATCACCCCAAGTCCACTGGCGCTATGAGGCTAATCTAGCAAAACTGATTAGCATTGTGCAAAATGGATGCCTGAACCACATACTTGTCTCAGACCATGTTAAGTAATGTCAACTAAGCTGACTTATGTAGTTACTGACTGTATAGCTCTATTTGAACAAGATTCGTTTTACTTGGGGAGGTGGGGTAATGCAATAATTTCTGGAGTTACTCAGTGATTTTAGTCCTTTCTGAATATGCCATGTCAGTCATATTTACCTCGCTCCTGTGTCAGTAAAGATTTCGGGGCCTTGTACCTTCTGTAAAAAAAAACCGAGTCATAAAAATAACCTCTGGTGCAAATCGATATGCAGGTAAATATTCCATCACATCCTGTGGAAAAGGACGTTTTCACAGTTCACAGTTCTTCTTAAGTATGGAAGCGCTTGAGGAGGTATGTAGGTTTGTCGTGCATGGCACAGACACCTCAGGATATTCAAGTCACAACACTCACATCCAGAAGACGAGACATTGTGTCATGTGCCTGCATTGTGCCTATAGCCTGCATACGTGTTATGAGAATGTAGCTACTTACTTTCAGACTTTCAAAATTGTATTATGAATATAAGTGGGCTATAAGATGGACATCATTTTCTACTTTATCAGTGGTCACAGGGCTCTGTTAGCTGGAGGTTTTTGGTTGGTGGGCTGGTTTGGTTGGTGAACGCACATTTTTTGGAGTGTGAAATTGAGTAGCTGCTCCCATCTCAGTCATTTATGCCGAGATTTTTTATCCAATCTGTCATAAATTTTATAGACGTTCTGGTTTAAAATTACATTACTTCACTTCCCCATGTAAAACGTATCTTGTCCGAATGGGGCTTATGACACACTGTTATTGTCTGGATTTAGGTATGCAGCTTGGGCATTCACTTGCTCATAAGCTTCCATTACCTGTTAGCTACCCTAGCTTCGTAGCTCCAGTTTTTTGGCCAATTTCTTGCTGAACTATCACTTTGTTTGTACTCGGAAACTCTCTAGCTCTGGTGTGTCCTTGTACACCTGTAGTTTTCCCTGGCCTGATCACACAGATGGCGTTCTGTTCTGCTTCCTACGTTTCCTCGTAAGAACAGTTGGCATTCTCTAGACACAGAGTAAGCCTACACCGATTTGTCACCTGTCTGCATAATAAAGTTATATTAGCCACGTTAGCAAACAAACCACAGCCAATGATTAACTGATTCTGACTGTAACCTCTATAACCTACAGCCGTGATGGAGGTAATGATAGTGGATCATGAAAAACAAGTAAGCTAAGTATTACAGCTGGTGTTAATAGATTTTCTGATCAAACTCATGAAGACAGTCCGTTTGCTTATCTGTTTGATTTTGTAATTGAAATGTTTCAGCAACTGAAAGACAGACAGATCTACATAAACAATTTCATGATAGGCCTTTTATTTTTAAGTCGTAAGCCTAAATGTGCCCACTTTCTTATATAATTATTAGAGCCGTCAAACGGTTAAAATACTGAATCAAGATTAATCATGTTGTTTTGTGCAGTTCATTGAGATTAATCACATTTCTCTTATTTGTTCAAATTTGACCCAAACAAAAGCTTTTTCTATCTAATTGTTGTGCATTTAGTCATAGTTATATGATTGGACAAATCTGTATTGTATTGTATATTATTCTATGCAGTCAAAAAACCTGTTTCACTGTATCACACTATTTAGTTGAAGAAAAAAGAAGAAACTTATTATTAAAAATGAGCATTAACACCCACACATGCACTTATCATACTGTAAACATAGTGAATAACACCACTGCCCTCCATGCAGAACACTTTATCCAGGGTTTGAAGTCTCCACCATGTAAGCAGACCATGCTATACCAATATGGGTCCTTGGTCAAGACTCTTAATGCTGTAATATGATTAAAGTTGTTGTAAGTTGCTGCCAAACTGATTCAAAGACAGAGATGAACACACCTTTCAGACTTTTAACTAACTTGGCCTTTAGACTAAAATCTTTTTACTTTGAGTGACTCTATAGCTTCATCTTGTTATTTTACTAAAACAAATAACTGAACATTCTATTATGTTATAAAATTTTATGTTTTCATAACACATAACATGTCATAACACTACTGGAACTTTACTAAGTGTTTCAGTAGTAAGTGTTTAGTTAGGGACAATTTTAGCTAATTTTATGCCTGAACTCTATGCTAGACAGTAAATAACTAGCAAGCACAGCATTGAACTGTTGTGTAGACATAAAATCCGATTTTTTTTAAATTAAATTACAACAAGTTTTTTTTTTAATTGCAGAAAATGTGTGTTTTGGTGGTGACAGTTCTTAAAGTTACACACTGATTTTACACACTGAGTCTTTGGGATCCATGTGCTTCAAAACCGCTCACCATGTGGCCATGAGGGACGTGGATGCAGTCTCACTTGGTACTATAATATATATAATAATTATGCTAGCGATATGGAAACATTGGACAGAATTATTTTATTTGATAACATATATATATATATATATATATATATATGTATATCTATGAAATGTTTTACTTAATTGTAATTTAGGGCTTAGGAAAGTACAAAGGAAGTACACTATAAATTATGATATATATTATTATTATATAATATATATTTAGCTCACTGTACTGTTTTGGGTTTATAGAGATCATACATAATCTTTATAACCATCTAAGGATTGACTAATTTGTTGTTTTGTGTGTGTGTATATATACAGCATATTAAAGACATTGACTATGTATGTATGTATGTTTGTATGTATGTATGCATATATATTGGCTATTGAAGACACCATCTACCTGAGTACAGGCACATGGACTACTGGTGGGTACTTCATGACCCACAGGTTGAGAAACCCTGGTTTAAGGCATTTGTCAAACTTTTGTGTGTTAGATGCAAAAAGCATATTGTTGAGAATCACTTGGATCAGACCATACTGTCATTAAACACATTCAGAGTTAGCAGTTAGCAGTAGCAAAAACAGTCGTCTCAAACTGGTGCAATGTGCACTGCAGGTAACTTCACTACCTCATATGCATGATTATACACAATTACTATCTAACTGCTACCATGCTAACAACAGACACATCTGCTGATTCAGACTGCCTCAGAAAGAGGTGTGCAAAGTTGTTGTTATTTATTTATCATCAGCAATGCTTTGTTCTATGATGTGTACCCTTCATGTGTGCTAATGAGGTCTACATGAAGAAATGCACATTGACTAACCATAAAAGCATGACACAGCACGATGGGGTGCACACTGTGTTTTTTTTTTTTTTTGAATACAGGATAAAAATACGATGCACTGCATTTTTTTCCCTGGGAATTCACCCTGCTGTTTTTAAAGCTGCTTCTGACTTGGCATCCTCTTGTTGCTAAGCAACGATGGTATTGTACCTGTCAATCAACTGTCATAGCAAGCAATCGTTCGTGCAGGAAGTTTTATTAGTAAAGTAGTGTTGCTAGCAGAAAGAAGCTAAAATAAAAAAAATAAAGAATTTACTTTCTAACAGCTGTTTCTGAGGGTCCGCCTTATGTTTGATCTGATTGATCACCGCAAAAGAAAATGGTGATGTTCAGGTTTTTTTTTCCTACTCGGGGCATCAAGAAAGTTCCTCACAGCAGAGAGCTGCACAGTACACATAAACAGCAGGGAAAATGTGTGTCTCTCTTACTGAAAACAACTAAATAGGAACCACAGAAAACACATAACTGTGTGAACCCTCCGAACAGCCCTACTACATATGTTGTTTTTTCTAGTTGTAGTTAAAAATATTACATGTTTTATTAAATGTATACTTATTGAAACTGATTGCCTCTAAATAAATGGCGCCTATTGTTTTGCAAAAAATTTGATCGTAAGATTGTAACATAATGTCGGCATTAGACTACATGATATTTTTGTCTTTCCAGATGTTCACTTTGTCAGATGCCCTTAATTCTTGCTGTGTTTTGGTCAGTAGACTTGCAACACCATGTCTGATACCGACCACTCAACGTTTACATCATTGAGTTCATGTCAATGGTCCAAAACAGTCATGGCAGTGTTATGTGTGATACTGAAGGTTGTGTGTTCTGAAAAGAAAAGGAAAAGAAAGAAAAAAATGATTGTGGACCCGCTCCTGGGTGTCACAGAGAGGACAAAATGGGCTGTCTAGCCTTCAAAGAGGACTTGAGGTAACGACTGAACAGTTTCATTTCTTACAGAAGTGGTTTAAATTGCAGTTATACTGAGCCATTATTTTGTAGCTGCTGTGATCGGCGCATAGCTGTTAGTATTTAGTAACATGTTTGTAGCACTGTTAAATTCTGAGCCAATGTTAATGTGGCTCCACATGACAGCCGTAATAGCAACATTTCTCTTTCTCGTCGCAATGTTTACATATGTGTACCAGAGAGCACCCTGTCCTTCTATTGGTCAACATGTAGGATATGTCTAACTAGGCAGGAAGATACAAAGAATTCTGACATGCTAGGAATTTGGAAATGGGTTTTTCCCAATGTGTGTGATTTTAAAAATAGTAAACAGAACAGATCAGAAAGCTGTGTCAGGGTTGTAAGGCATTCTTACAGCATAGAGTAATTGTATTGGAAGCATGGGCTCATTAACTTTATTGAAGCTAACTTAAAAATCGCATGATACCGTGATGTTGAATTTGATTAATACTGCCCGACCTGGTTTATCGCAAACTGCAACAAATAAAAACATTATCATTTGGAAGAAAAACATTTAGAAAAGCTAGGAAGCCTTTTTACAGCCAGGGTATGTATTGCATTACTTGTACTCCATCTCTGACCTTAAAGCATATAGACGAAATTCATTTACCATTACTAAGGTCCTGTTATCGTTCCTCCAGTTGAAGCACTGAAAGTGTGTGCAGCTGCACACTCAAGCTGAAAGTGTGTGTGTCCCTCAGCGCCGTCTCCTCTTCCTGGATCAACAGTGTGGTTTCGCTTAGCCGGCCGGTGCTTACTTTAGCCCTCGTTAACCGAAATCCGATCCATGGACATTTTGGGCCTGGAGTTTATACCCCTCCTGAAGGGGCCATTTAAACCACCCCCCAGGGGCCAAGGGCCACTGCTTATAATAACACTGGAACTGTTAAATCGGCCAAAATAGCCATCAGACTACCCATACAAACTCACTGGGGATAGCACTATATGGGGTACTGATGTATGTGTTTGAAGTGTAGGATAAAGTAAATAAGCATTTGAGCCATTCGATGGCTGTGTGTGTGTATATTCTGGCAGGTTATCTTTCATCTCCGTCTGAGATTGCAGACATTTTTCTACAATTTACATCATTGCAAAAACTCATTTTCTCGTTAGCTCTTTAGGGTTTCGGTCATGTGATTAAAACAGACGTTCTCCAGATGACCATCTCTTCCTTGCAGACTGAAACTTTATGAACACACTCCTAAAACAGACCCATATTTCATTTGCTCCAGCTCAAAAGTATCTTATACTTCTTTGTATATGTAAGTACACTGCCTGTGTGTGAAAGAGTCTACCTCAGGGTTGATTTCTGAGTTGGAAAAACCCAATTATACATATAATTCAATAAAAATACAAGGTCAGCAGGGTTTGAGGTAGAATGTGTAGAATGTGAGTAATGCAAAAGTACAGACGTGAGTAGGTTTACACCCTACAAAATGACAGCATGTCCTTAGAGTGGACTACAAAATTACAGCATGTTCTCCAGTTAGCAACATAATAGTATATTGATTTGACTTGACATTAATTGATATGTGTTTACAAGACTTGGCATGATTTGACTAGACTTGACTTGAATTGACCCAAGGTGACTGAGCTTGAATCAAGATGAGTTGAGTTGACTTGACTTGATCTAGCTTGAGATGACAAGATGACCGGTCTTAAGTTGACTTAACTGAGCTGGGATTAAGTTGACATCTGTTGACTGAGCTTGAATCTAAAAGATTTTCTTTGACCTAACTTGATCTAGCTTGAGATGACAAGTTGACTGGGCTTGAGTAGACTTAAATTGGCTGTGTTGAGTCCAGTTGACTTGGCTTCGCTCGGCTGAGTTAACACAAGTTGACTGAGTTTGGACTGAAATGATTTGAGTTGGCTTCACTTGACTTAGCTTGGGAGCTAAATGTGCTTGAGTTGAGGTGAGTTGAGATGATTTGAGGCGACTGGCCTGAGTTGCCACATCCCATGGCGGTTTATAATTACCATAATTGCTGTCGAAACATATAGCACTGCCAAATATTTAAAATAGCCCTGTATTCATGGATAAAAATATATCCAACTGAATTAACTCCTTCTAACCAACCAAATATCTATAAGTCTTTATTCATACATACATCCTTTACCTCCTTTACCTCAGTACCTACATGGTGCCACAAGATGAAAAACATGATTTGCAATATCCCAAAATGTGTAACCGGTTTTGCTAAATGTACTGATTTTTGGTAAAGGTGCCCCTCCAGTTGAATCTCCCCTAAATGTGTGGCTCCTTTGTAAAGCAAAAATAACAAGCACTGCTTAAAGGAGTGAAGAGCTTCAGGATGACATTCTGTCCTGAAGTTCAGAGAAGGTGCTGTGGGGTCAGTGATCTATTGCTCTTTCAGAAGATAGAGTGGTTAAAGGAATTTTACATTACACTGATGAAAGTAAAGGAGAGAAAACAGAAAGGGAGAGATAGGGAGAGAGAAGGAGAGATATGAGATCTGTATCATGGCACCCACTAAAGGTTGAGAAATGCCTGGTTAATTATGCAGTTATGCCCTTGTCTTTTTATAGGCAGCACAAGACAACCGACAAAACAGCTGTGTGTGTGAGTTCATCTACTCTAGTTAAACCCCTTTGTGACTTCACTGGTTAGTGTGTGTGTGTGTATTGTCTCTCAGTCCTTTTTTATTCCTCATTTTGATCTATTTCTCCTCCCCCTTTTCTTTTCCTCTGTTTTTCTGTCCTTAGTGTCACAACGTACAATCTCTCCTTATCAGATTTCCTGACTTGCCTTTCTCCATCTCCCCCCTCACTTTCCGTTTGTCCTCTACTCTCTCGTTCTCTCTCTCACTCTCTCTCTTTGGTCCCCCACCCTCTTTCTGTCCCATAAGTCTTCTCTAAACTCTCTCTTCCCCTTCCTTTCTCTCTTTCTCTCTCTACCTTTTTGTCCCTATCCATTCCTCTCTGCATCTGCATCTCCTTTCTTTGTCTGTTTTTTTCTTCCTTTTCCATCTATCACCTCTTTTCTTTCTCCCTCCCTCTCTTCTCTCTCTCTCTTTCTCTCTCTCTCTGCAGATGTCGGTTTGGAGTAAACGAGCCACGACTGTTTGACCTTTCTCCAGCGAACATCCTGAAAACGATCTGTGATGGGAGCGAGTGACAGAGAAATGAAGAAAAAAAAGAAGAACAAAAAGAAAGAGAGTGATAAAGAAGGAGAGGCAGCAGGGAACAAAAAGAGAAGAAGAAACAAGAGGAATGACAAAAACTAGGGATGAGAGGAAGACTGAGAAGAGAAATGAGAGAGAGAGAGAGCAATAAAGAGAGAAAAATTTGAGAAAAATGGATAGCAAAATGGAACAAAAGAGATGACACGAGAAGACAGTAAAGGAGCGATTGACAAGTAAGAGAGATGCAATAAGAAACAGAGAGAACATGAGGAGAGAGGAGAAAGAAGAAGAAAACAAGACAGATATGGAGGGAGAGAGATAGGAAAAGAGAAAAATAGAAGAAAGAAAGAGATGGAAAGGGAAGATAAAGAAGAGGCAGAGGGAGAGAGAAAGGAAGAGAAAAATGGAGAGAAAGAAATGGAGGGAAGAAAGTAAAGTAGAGACAGACGAGAAGGAGATAGAGTGAGTGAGAGCAAGAGAAAGAAAATGGAGAGGGAGAGGAAAGGAGAGAAAAACAAGATAGAAAGATGGAGGGCAAGAGAACAAGAGAAAAAAGGAGAGGGAGATGCAGAAAGAAAAAGAAAGGAGATAATAACAAGAGAGAGAGTGGGAGAGAGAGAATGAGAGAGAGAAAATGGAGAGAGAAGGAGGACGAGGACTAGGAGAGAAAGAAAGAGAGATTGGAAGGAGAAAGAATAAGATTGAAAGAGAAGAGAGCATAGGAGAGGGAGCAAGATAGAGAGAATAGAGGAGAAAGAAGCCCGGAGAGTTGGAGAGAGAAAGGAAATAAGAGAAAAAACAAGAGAGATCGATGGAGCGAGAGAAGAAAAGAGAGAAAAGAAGAAATGAAGAGATGGAAAGAGAAAGAGAAAGAAAAGGAGAAAGCAAGTGAGAGAGAGGGCTAGATAGAGAGAGGGATTGGTTTCTGAAGCCCTTGTTACTGCGATGTGTGAAGGGTATCTGTATTGATCGAGCGGAGTGTCAATCACCTGCTCAATAGACTATTTATGTACGGAGCGTCACCTTTGAAAAAGCTGCAGATAACCCTCAGCTCCAGGTGAAACTTTAAAAGTTTAGCTGAGTGCTATCGCTCCTGCTTCAGCAAGCTGTGCTCCTGATCAATCAATCAATCACCAGCATCAATCATACCAAGCCCTGTCTCCATGGTGTGTATGTGTTTGAGTACCTTATGCTTTGACTTTGATTCCATTCAATGTCAACAAAAGCTAAGCACAGGCCGGGGTTAGCAAACCTCAGTGTCAGACCATCATACCAGCATACTAACACGCAATATTAACATGACTAGAAAGCAAAATCTGCCAAACCAGAATGTGCAGAAGGAACTTTCTACCCTGAGAGAAGTCATGCAGTTCATTGCAGACAGAATGTAAGTGGAGTGTAGCCTGTGATAAATAAGGTGGTATGTTGTTATTTGGAATTTGGTATTTTGTCCCCATCCCAATTCTGCCAAATATAACAAATCAGAGCGCAGAATCACATATAAACACAAAGTGTAGCTGAGATTACGGAGGAGTTGCACATTGGCACCTCTGCGTAACCCCTTCTTTGCATCTCTATGCAACTGATATCTTGGCATGCATCTCTGCAGAAATATAAACCAGCCAACCGAATAATAATGGGATGACTTTAAGTTACTTCTTAGCCACAATGCAAATAAAATCTCAGCCAAATTCTGTCATACTGCACAATTTATGTTACTATGTACTACATGTTATTCATGAATTTGTTCATTTATTTATTCATTAATTGATAAATCAAGCCTTTATTTAAGACTGATGTACAAGGGAGCCAAGTATAATAAGAGTCGGAGAAACAATTTTATCAGAATGACAAGAAGAAAGCAAAGATGATTAAAACAATAGCACAATTACAAAACTGCTATTAAACCAATGATGTGAGCAAAACACATGAAAGCAAACAGTTATAAAATAGTCAACTAAGCAGTTACAAACATAAAAAAGCGACTGGATTATAGTTGTGATTTATACCATGCTACTCTACGACTGGTGGATTTTAAGTTGTCTTGTTCTTCTATTGGTGGATGTTTAGCCATGACATTCTCTTATTGGTGGATTTTTAGACATGTCAATCTCCTGATGGTGTATTTTTTAGCCGTGCTCAAATTTATTTATATAGAGCTTTTTACAACAGATGTTGTCACAAAGCAGCTTTACAGAAAACCCAGGTCCAAGCCCCAAATGAGCAAGCCAAGGGAGACAGTGACAAGCAAAAGCTCCTTCAGAGCAAGAAACCTTGAGATGAACGAACACTCAAAAGGGGAACCCATCTACTTCAGGTTGACCCCGGATAGCAACAAACACAAACAGGATCAGAGTTTATAATTATAGGCAATATTGAATAGGATAACTGTTAGATGAAAGACTACGATGATAGTGTATTAGAAAGACTTTTTTTAGGCAAAGGAAGAAATGTCTGATTACTTTGTGTTTAAATAGCAGGATCGCTGTGGGCACGCAGGATGCAAGTGAAGCCCCTTCACAGCACAAGACAAGAAGAAACTCCATGCTAGGCAAACTGGCCAGCAATGTAAGCATGCAGTGGCACCCAGCTGAGGCAGATGAAGCAGTGGCATCAGAGCACACAGGACAGGAAGTAGCTCCGCATTAGACCACAGAGTTTGGGAAGTAGATCAGCTCGGGCAAAGAAAACATGCAGACAATTAGCTCTGACAGAAGGACTGAAAATACTATATGGTGTTAGTAGTTAGCCGGGAAACTAATTACCAAAGGCTCAATCTAATTACCAAAGGTCAATATTTTAGCCATGCTGTTTTAGAGTAAGTGGATTATTAGCCATGCTGGTCTTCTATGAGTGAATATTTTAGCCAGTTTGTTTTCCTATTGGTGGATTTATACACTCATCATCAAGAAAATAGTTGCACCCAGAAGGAAGTGTTGGATTGCAATGCTATTTGGAAGGAAGATAAAGGTTACCAGGAACAATAAATTATGATAAATTTAGACTCATATGGGCAATAGTTATTGAGTTACACATACAGAAGTAGTGTCTCTCAGTATAGTGTCGGGCCGCCATGTTTGCTAACACAACATGCATAGGTCTCGGCATGTTGTTGTAGAGGTTCCCAATGGTGTCCTCTGATAATCCATCCCATGCAGCTTGAATATTCTCACACAGTTCCTGCAGAGTTTGCAGTAGGGGTGGAGTGACACCAGGCCCTCTGGACATGTGACAACAAACAGCTCATCTTTGACGCTGACCACGGTGCTTCCACACATAGATTTGTTGGTCGTCTCCACAAAGGAAAAAGCGGGACCTGAAGATGACCTGCTGCCATTCTAAGTCACTCCTTGACAGTCTAGTCATTGCAGTATTTGGCAACGCTGACAGGGTGTTAAGAGCATTCGTCTTAACGGTCTGCTTGCATCGTGCAGCCATCTGCCAATGGTGCTGGCACTAACAGAATGATTCATGGAGGGCATCACTGCTTGCTCTGTGTCCACAATCATGGGTCACTCCGCGCATGTGTCTGGTCCATGCCTTCCTCTATCCATTGCCACCAACAGCGTGCTATGGTGTTATCTGCACCACCGGTATGGTGGGCAATATGTCGATAACACCATTTTGCTTCCTGGAGCCCTACAATGTGACCCCTCTCCAACTCTTCCAGTTGTTCAAGTTCCATTTGAACCGTTATCTGAGGCATATGATGCTACCAAGTATGAGTCAAAATGGAAAGCATGTGCAACAAAATGATTTTATATTTTTTTTGTACAGCAATAAGGCATGTATGAAATTTTAATCATTTGCATGTCACATAATGTAAAATCTACCCACCCAACTTACATTCCTGTCATTTCGTTCCTTCTGGGTGCAACTTTTTTATCAATGATCAGTGTAATACATGCTGTTCTATCAGTGAATATTTTTGCCATGCTGTTCTCCTATCAGTGAATATTTTATCCATACTGTTCTCCTATCAGTGAATATTTTATCCATACTGTTCTCCTATCAGTGAATATTTTAGCCATGCTGTTCCCTCACTGGTAAATATTTTAGCCCTGCTGTTCTCCTGTTGGTCAAATTTTTAGCCATGCTCTTCTCCAATTGGTAGATTTTTAGCCATGCCGTTCTCCTATTGGTAGATTTTTAGCCATGCCGTTCTCCTATTGGTGAATTTTTAGCCATGCCTTCAACCTATCAGTGAATATTTTAGTCATGTTGTTCTCCTGATGGTGGATTTTTTAGTACATGCTGTTCTCCAATTGGTGGGATATTAGCTATAAGTGGAACTACACAGTGATACATTTAGGTCCTGATTGTGTCTCTACTTTGGACCCAAAGGCTCTAGTTCTGCTAGCTATCTCATACAGTGGAGCTAAGGCTGCAAAGAATGTTAATCACAGTGAGAGTTTGGGGGATGTCCTGAGGATTTGGTGTAAGATTATGTATTTATGTCATTCTTTAACTGTTTCCAGAAAAGACCTTTGAACCACGTCAAATAAGTTCCTGGATTCACTCGGCGTGTGAGTGACAGATGCTCTGATTAACTACACTGTGTTGGATGTTTGTGGTTTCACCATACCATATTCCAGAGAATCTATTAATAATTTTAGCATCTATTCTAGGAACCCATCCAAGGGGGCCTGCCAGGAACTGCACAGACAAACAGAATCTTAGAACAAATAGCATTTGTTATTAGAATCTAAGCTGCAAAACAAATGAAGAAAGTGATGTTACAAAAACATACAGAACAACAATTGATTCAAAATTTCTGCTTAAGATGAAGGTTCAGAAAAAAGTAATTGGTTCCAGGTTGTTCGGCAGGTTCCTTCGTAACATAATCCTGTACAACAGCTCATAAACAAGACTGAAAGGATCTGAGGCCTGCTTCTCTTTTTCTTGACACAAAAATGGTCTTGATTGGCCTGGCGGGAAATTATAACGCAGCATGTGACCTGGAGGTTGACGGTAATGAAAAGAGCCTCATTGGTAACTAATGGCAACTAATAGCAGAGAGAACTTATCCTCATGCAAAGTTAACGTACTGTGGCATTTCTCACGCCATAGGCACTAATGGCATAATCATAGCAGTATTTTTGGGTGTAATTTAACGGCCTTATACTGGAATCATTTCAGACGCTGTTGACTCATGTCAATTCACAACAACCGCTCTCTCTGAGCACGCTACACATTTATTTTTCCTTAATCTGTAAAGCAAGCTAAAAATATCTGCAGCAGTCTTCTCTCCGTATATGAAACTTGCTACTTGTTTTTAAGGCACCGTAATTTCCTCATTGCTTTCTGAATTTTGATGACAGCCAATATTAAGGTGAAAAGCCACAGTTTTAGGTGAAAATGTATCCTAATTATGTCATGTATGATGGAAGTGTGAAACACGTAAAGGCCCTGAAATCTGAAACTGGAAACCTTAAAACTGGCAGGTGTTCTTTATCTGAACCGAACATGACAAATTACAATGTAACTTTATCATTTACTTCAATGGCAGAAACTGCTGCTCTTCAATATTATATATTTTTAACCTCTCAGAATGTAACAATGCAGTAGGTCCTATATTGCATTAAAGCGCCCACATCCTACAAAGGTTTTGTATTTGACTTTCATCCACTTCTGACATTTGTGTGCTTTATGCACCAAAAAATACTCATAATTCATTTTTACATGAATATTTTCCAGCCTCTTTTTAAAGTGGAATCCCACTGAGTTTTCAATATTTCTGCATAATTAAAGGGATAAGATGTAAACAGGGTCCTGCAGTGTGGTTTGATGTGGAATGCTCCATTTTAGAGAAACTTATTGCATCAGAATTGTGCACAGTGGTGGAGATAGGAACCGGACGTCTGAAGAGATGAATGCCTCTAAGAGAGCTCACCTCACAGGAAGTTAACACAGAATTGTTCAGGCTTTGAATAATCTCTAATGTGATTTCTATGTGAATCTATGAGACAGTGTATTCCGATCATTTGGAGGCAGGATTAAGGCCTAAAATGTATGTGTATTTTTAATCCGTTCATGGCAGAGAGGTACATGCAAGGCAGAATAGTCCCTAAAGAAGGTGTACCCTTTTTTGTTTTTACCACTGGTGTATGTAAATGATCTCTGCTCTGATTGGCTGTCCTGGATTGTGCGTTAATTGAACAAGCAGCCTGGGCTGAAACACTGCTTACTTTACTTGCTTTAGCACGAATCAGAAGGGCTCAATTTAGCAGTGATTACATAGTTGTTGAGCACAATTCTGTTTTCCATGATATGTGCCATTTAAAAAGTACAGACCATTTCCCAATTGCATATGTCTCTACAGTAGCACGCTGTTACATGGTAAAGGTGGTCTTTCTGTTCTCCAGTATTGTGGTTCTTGTTGATGAGGATGATCCTTATTTGTACTATCACTTTAAACTGATGTGACCCAGTGTACCCTTATTAAAATTGAGTTAATCAGTTAATGGAGCAATATGCACTTTTTTAGTTTGACTAAAATTATCAACAAAATGTAAAGAAATAACTGTTTTGACAGTATGTCAAACACATCTATGCATTGTGTTTTAGAGATACCTAACCACATGTCCTGTCTCGTAATACAATTTGCACCCCAACAGGTGATAGTGAGTCACTGTGACGCTGAGTCGAATCAGTCCAACATGGCAGAATGAAGAAGCAGCACAGCCCTGACAGTATTTTCTAATCTCTTGTCAATCATATTGGAGGTCCAAATCCCAGTTAGATCAAGGACAGACTGCTAATGAAAGGAACACTAAATGCAAGGATAGCTGAAGCTTGTAGCCAGCGACCCTTATAATGAACGCCGACGCCCGCTCTGAACAAGAATCCAGATTCAAAAGCAAATAAAACAGAAGTGACATACATAGCAGCAAAACAAGAGTTAACACTAGCATTGCTTTCCACTGATGAAGACACTCTTGGCGAGTTAAAGCATGAAGTTTGATGTTGGGATGTTTCTTCTAGACTGGTTAAGTACTGAAGGGGAAGGTGGAGAGACTGTGCATTTTCTGGTGATATGTTGCCTCCTATAGTTTGAAGTATGAACTTGACAGGTTGCATTTTACAATAACATGCTCTACAGAGAACATGCTTATGCATATTAAACTGAATATATTTTATATGAATATATTTTGCACTAAAATGTGCAAAAAAAAAGACATATTTTAATATGTTCTCTGTAGAGGATGTGCTAACTTCTTTTCACTAAGAAAAACAAACCAATGACATTTGTAAAAACGTAACATTGTGCTTCTAAACATCAGGCATCCCCCAATTTCAGCCACTTCCCTGATATGCATATTTCCACTCTTGTCCAATTCTAAAAACTTAATTAATTCAATTAGAATTAGTCTTTGATTAGTTTCTTTTCTGATATTGATACAACCTTGAGTGTCGGCTGATATAATTCAATAGAATAATTTACATCCTGTTTATTGCATTTACATTTAAGGTATTTAGCTGACGCTCTTATCCAGAGCGACTTACAAGGTTATTCGTATTACAGGTGGGCCAGTGCAGTGTTAGGAGTCTTGCCCAAGGGCTCTTATTGGTATAGCTCAGCATCTGCTACCAAGACTGGGATTCGAACCCCCGTCTCCCACATGGGGTGGTAGCTCTCTGGTGGGTAGCGGTGTTAACCACTGAGCCACACCAACCATTATTGATTTATATTAGGGGTGTGGCAATACAATGCTCAGTACTGGTATCAGGCAAAACAAAATGCTGATGATAGTGCTGACCAACAAGACGTTCTGTGTGTGAGAATATCCGCACACATCACTTTAAGCTTGAGGTTATTTAGATGGCGTAAGCAAAGTGCATCCAGACAAATGAAGAGCTTGCTTGTTGAAGAGAAGATAAGACCAGCATCAGGTTGGTATTTATGGGACGCAAATCCAGCCTAAAAAAGATAGTATAATTAAAACAGTAAAATATAAATGCAACTCTATTTGTCATTTTCTTTTTGTAAACACCTGCGCGTATATTCTGCCAAAATTGAAAATTAAATTAAATATCTATTAATTAAATTCGAAATAATTTTTTTCACATAAGCCTGAGTCATTTGTGACAAATATAAAAGTACATTTAAAACAATGACAAGTCATTTCATTTAGTCATTGTGCTATATATGTTAATCAATATATGGTATGTTGATTAACAGTAGGTGGGGCTAAAACTATGGGACCACCCACAAAAATTGTGGTTACTTCCGGTATAAGTGATAGCAGCCTAGTAGGGTAAAACTCACTTCCTCTCCATATAACTACTGCAGAAATGATTACAAAATGTTATTAGAATGTACCATAGTACTCAAACACTGAGCTACAGGAGACATATTGTAGTTTTCGAGCACTGTCACAACAAACAGTGAGCATATAACTGAATGACACTGATTTAACTTGAAACAGCTACAATGTGCGTATGTGTGGAGCAGCTCGGTTTGGTGCTGATGCAGCTGTTACAGCTTCATTATTTATTCTGTAATGAAATAAACAGATATAATACAGTTAGTAAACTAGTTACAAATCAGGCCCAGCAGTGGGATTAATTACGCAAGTGGGCTCGAGAAAGGACTGAGAAGGAATGACCCACTTTAGCGAGGAAAACTAAGAAGAATAGGCTTCTCTGTGTCTAATAGCTATCAATATACGATTGAGGTTTTTCTTCAGCATTACCAACAAAAACACCACACTGTACAATCAGAAACATTGTGACTGATCAAAGATTACAATGATAAACTTTCAAACTGCAACCTACACTTCACACAGCACAAAAATACAAACCATACGCTCACAAACAGAAACAGAGCTGTTAATGCGAATCGCCGCTCTGAAAAAACTCTCTGGCGTATAAAATTTTACAGTTGTAAATTTACTGATGTCCAAATAAATCGTATTGTACGTGTAACAGCCTTTACACAGCATGCCTGCTGTAGTGTCTTTCAGTGCTACAGTTCACTGCTTTATTACTGCCAAGCAGACAGACACTAAACTAAACAAGTTTTTGTCCCACCCAACGAGCTGCAGCTGTCCCGATCTAGCCCTGAACCTCCTAAGCAGTTTCTCTCTCTGTTCCCCACGAGGAAATTTTGTTGTCTCATTCAAATGTTCAGATGAACTTGCTGTGCCATCCTAGTAAAGCTGAAGTCTGCTTCTTATTCGCGAGCTTCTCGTTAAGATATCCCCGTTCCACCTTAAATGGTGCACCAGTTACATTCTGGATGTCTGAATGAGAATCCAACTCCAGGCTCATTGTGCTTCACTGACATCCTTCAAGCACAGTTTTCACAGTGCTCCATATGTTAATCTGAGATTAAGATCTTTCTGTACAGCAGGGTTTGCTGATATCTGTCCAAAATACTCAGGGTCGTCCAAAAGTTTCTTGTCCAGATTGGAATCTGCATGCACATAACCGGTGATAGAATAAGGAAAGTCGTCTTTGTTATTACTTTTTTAGGCAGTGATTGGAACGTACAGTTTCGACTGGCTTCCAGCTCTGGCTTCTGTGGATGGATATCAGTAGTGCAGTGCGAGGAGCGACATGGAGGTGGGAGTTTTCTACATTGAGCTGTTTTATTCTTTTTATTTTGTTTTTGTTAATACAATTATAATTCCGCTTCCAGTTGTCTCAGACATAAGCATTGCACTTGGCTGGTCTCCAAGTTTCCGAGTCCACCTTACCCTGAGACCAAGACAAGACAGAGCCCAAATGAGGTCGAGGCCAAGATAAGACCAAGACTGCAAATTTATGATCTCGAGACCGAGACTGAGTAATACAACACTAATATCTAGAAATTAAAAATAACTTACAACACCAGAAAGATAAATATTAAATACGCTGTATGTCCAAAAGTATCCCGACACATTCCCAGACAGAAATTTCTAGAAGTTTGTTCTATAAACGTTCCGAGAATACGCAACATAATGTTCTTTCTAAAGGTAGGAGAACGTTCTCTAAAAACATTCTCAGGTCGTCTCAGGTCTCAGTAACATCCGTAAAACATCTTCCAAATGTTGCGCTTGAAATGTTCTTCTTTTGTTCTCATGTTACATAATCTGTGGTCCTGACAACATCCTCAAAACATGTCTGAACGTTGCAGTTAAAACGTTGTGTCTTAGTTAACATTTAACCTTATAGGAAGATTGTTTGAAATGATAAACATCTTTAAAACTTTGAACATTACATTAAAACATTTTCTTTAAAACTTTATTTAGAAACTGTACCGTTAGCCAAAGTTGGGGTAACGTTCCCTGCTTGCTGGGTTGCCAATAAAATAGTACACTTTGGATCAGTCGCACATAAGTGTGGGGCTGTGGAACAGTGGGACTCTCTGGAGTGACGGATACAGTATCTTTGCAATGATTTGGAGTCATCTGACCTGACTAATGCTCCTGTGGCTGAATGCAATCAAACCCTCACATCTTATGGTAAACCCTGCCAGAAGAGTAGAGGCTGCAGCAAAGGGGGCAAACTCCCTATTAATAATGTTGATTTCAGAAGAAATGTTGGATGAGCAGGTGTCTAAAGACTTTTGGACCTACAGTGTACAGTGGCTGCAGGCACTCTGGACAGATTGCACATAAGTAAACACATGCACTACGAGTGAGTATGTTAAAGGCATTCTATAGATAGAAAATGGACGAGGAAGTGAACACCTGGTGTTAATTGTGTGTGTGTGTGAGCGTGTGTGTGCGTGTGTGTGTGTGTGTGTGTGTGTGTGACTCACTCTGTGGCTAATCAGTGCTTTATCTCTTTCTCCCACTTCCAGCTGCTCCAATCTGCTCCACAAGCTGCGGATTACAAAATTGTAAAAATGTGAAACATACTCGCATTAACAAATGTCACAAGGAGCCTGAAAAAAAATGAAAGAGCAAGAGATGGAAAAAAACCCCTTTTTGTCTGGTGACATTTCCTTCTCGGGAAGCAAATTGAAAAGGAGAAATTTTAATTTTGTCTGATTTCAATAGCCGCGCATCAGGATTGTAATTAATATACACTGGCTGGTTCCCCACAGGCCGAGCAGATGAAATTCCATTTGGAAGAGGAAAAGATTATTATTGTTAGAGGAAAAGAACTGCATATTCACTCCATCTCTCCTACTGCAGCTAATTTCCTCTCTCTCTCCTCTTTTTCTGTCACACACACACTCTGTCTCTTTCTCTCTCTCTCTCTTTCTCTCTCTTTCTCTCTCACACACACACAGACACTCTGTCTTTCTCTCTCTCTGTCTCTCTCTCTTTCTTTCTCTATCTGTCTCTTTCTCTCTCTCGCACTCTCTCTCTATTTCCTTCTGTTCATACTCTGTTTCTCTCCCTATGTTTCTCCCTTTTGCTCCCGCATTCTCTTTTCCTGTCTCTTTTCCCTCCTTTATTTCTCTCACTGTCCTTCTTTCTTTTCTCTGTGTTCTTTTGAGTGTCAGCTTGCATGGTTTTTCTATGTAAGTCTCCTTTTCCTTTTAATTTGACTGTTAATTACAGGGAAAAGCAGTAGTTGGATTATAAGAGAGAGAGAGAGAGAGAATGAAATAGACCCAGAGAGAGAAAGATATTGATGGAATAGAAGGATTATGCGCTTCTCAATTAACTCTAAAAGGGCAAAGACTCCACTCCATTCACTAAGAACATTCGTATGGTCTTATATAAAAGATACAGTATAATATAGTATATATAATTCACTCATTACATTACCACTTTCTGCTTGCTCTTTCTTCATCCCTTAAACAGTTGGTGTAGTTACTGTGCCTTTAAGACTGATGTATGCAAATGAGCTCTGTTCTGACTGGCTGGCATGTATTGTGCCTCATTCGAAAAGCAATCTGGGCTGAAATGTGAAACAAACTGTTAGGTTCAGACAAAAAACTCTGGGATGCAGGTAGAAATGTGTGAGTGTGGATGCTTAGCAATGGTCCTTATGCTTCCTGACAGCCAGGAACAGCACAACGTTTAACTACATTCACCCAAACCCTCTCCCCCAGGCAGGGCTAAACTAATATAGTCATATAGTAATGTGTTCATGGCTATGACATCACAACCATGATAAAGTCAAAACAGGCAGTTTTAGGTGTCCCTGTATGAACTGTATGAAGTGGAGACTGGAGTGGAAAGAGTGTTTGTTTACTTGCTATATCAAAGTCTGCTATTTACTAAAATGTGGTGAGGGTTTTTGACCAGCTGATTGTACTTGAGAAAGTTTTCAGTTTCACATCAGTGAGTTTCACTCAGTCTTCCTCCCCTGCTGTGGTGTTTTGGTGCAGTGTGTATTAGGGCAGCATGAGTCTCCCTGACACTCAGAGTGTCAGTGTTATGGTGACACACTCACACTCAGCGCACACACCCTGGTGCTGAATATCTTCCTGATGTGTGTGTGTGTGTGTGTGTGTGTGTGTGTGTGTGTGTGTGTGTGTGTGTGTAGAACATTTATCACTCTCCAGCCCACTCTGTCCAATCCTGCTCCAGCCCAGATTGTGCCTAAAGATAGCAGGACTGGCCAGAACCCTGGAGACACACACACACACACACACACACACACACACACACACACACACACACACTCACACACAGACACACAATCACACACTCTCAGGTAGACAGTAGGTCTAAGATGTTGACAATCCTCATGTGATCATGGCCAACTGACTTTTCAGTTCTTGGCTGCTAGCTGTATGTGTTTGTGCACCAAGAACTTTCTTCAGATTCAAATTTAAGGTCAGGGTGAGTTTAAAGTTAGGGCAAGGGTAAGGGTTAAGCTAGTAGTAGTTCTGGGTAAGGTTAAGTTTACGGTAAGGATTTAGGGCAAGGGTTAGGTTAGTCACAATCTGACTAAGGTTAGGTTTTGGGTAAGGGTAAGGGTTAGGCTAGTAGTAGTTCTTGTTAAAGTTAGCATAAGGGTGATGTTAGGGTAAAGGTAAGTTGTAGTAGTTCTGGTTAAGGTTAGGGTTATGGTAACGGTTAGGCTAGTAGTAGTTCTGGTTAAGGTAAAGGTAAGGTTAAGGTCAGGGTAAGAGTAAGGGTTGGGCTAGTAGTAGTTCTGGATAAGGTAAGGGTAAGGTTAACGTTAGGGTAAGGTTAAGTGTTAGGCTATTAGTAGTTCTGGTTAAGATAAAGTTAAGGCTAGGGTAAGGACAAGTGTTAGACTATTAGTGATTTTGGGTAAGGTTATGGTAAAGGTACAGGTAAGATTAGGGTTAGGCTAGTAGTAGTTCTTATTGAGGTTAAGGTAAAGGTAAGGTTAAGGTTAGGCTAGTAGTAGTTCTCATTAAGGTTAGGTACGGGTAAGGTTAAGGTAAGTAGTTAGTAGTTCTGGTTAAGGTTAGGGTAAGGGCAATTGTAAATGTAAGAATACGGTTAAGTTGAGGATTAGGCTCGCACAAGTAGTAGTTCTGGTTAAGGTTTGGGTAAAGGTTAGGCTAGTAGTAGTTCTGGTTAAGGTTTGGGTAAAGGTTAGGCTAGTAGTAGTTCTGGTTAAGGTTTGGGTAAAGGTTAGGCTAGGAGTAGTTCTGGTTAAGGTTAGGGTGAGGGCAATTGTAAAAGTAAGAATATGGTTAAAATGAGATTAGGGTTAGGCCAGTAGTAGTTCTGGTTAAGGTTTGGGTAAGGTATGGGAATCTACATTATTGCGCCACAACGTATAGAACCAAGTTTGTGTGTATGTATATCGGTGGAGAACCCTCAGGGCCTTCCAGGCCTTTAGAGGGCCTAAAGATTTCTACAAACAAACAAAAAAAACATCATAGCTCATTTTTATAGGGCTAAGTATTATAGTGATGCTATTGTTCAGCCTTGTTCAGAGTGCCAGCCCAAACCAGATTTTTGCCATATTCAGATTATGTCCAGATGTTTTATAGTCCAGACTGTATCACATTCATTCCTGTTTTTTGATCCAAGTCACATTTGGAGGTTAAAATGCAAATCCAAATGGATTTTTACAGAAGAGTCTCAGTCAAAATCCGATTTTTCCTGCAGTGTGAACATAACTTTATTTTATTGATTTGGGTTTGACAACATTTTGAATGGAAAATTGTCTAATCAGGATTTTGCTGCCTGGCTAGATGTCCCATTGGTTAGGACTTCAGGAGTTAAATTGACATCAGCATAATAAGAACAGACCAACTACATTTTGATTTATAATGGGTAAAACCAATTGTTGTAAGGAGATTGTCATTTCAGGCCTAGTGGAAGTTCTAGATAAGTCACTGACTGCAACTACAGATGGTAGTCTAGCTGCTAGTTTCAGTCAGTTGTTAAAAAAGCAACCTCTCTGCCAGGGCTCTTCACAGGGTTCACAAAACTGCTACATGGTAAAATATATGTTAAGGTGTGTTATCAGATTCAAATAAAACATTGCAATGTCTTTTATCCACTTTAAATGTCACAAATGTTCATGTGAATCACTTTAGTGCCATTCTATACATATGTATGCATATGTGTGCATGCCGCGTGCGTGCATATAACAGTATTCTGTTTCTTCTCTGAATGCCAAACACTAGCATTAACCGCTGTATTAGCCAGCAGCACTGAGGCTAAAAGCTTCTGAAGCTTTGCCCCTGAGCTGCTCTGTCATTTCTCTTTCGCTAAAATATTTATTCCCTTCGGTGCAGTTAAGAGAACAGCCTGAATACAGCAGGTTAGTACTGGGCTTTTGGAACAGGAGAGCATTTTAAATCCTCGCTTTAAACGTTCCAATTTGTCTCATTCTTGGCAATAATAACCGTATCATGGTCACCATTTGGAGTTGTTGTTTGTCTGCTTTGTATTGTTCTATTTCTGTCTATTTTATATATTTAATTCATTTATGAAGTAACATTAATATTGGTTATTTTATTGGTAAATTGGCTATTAACAAAATAATATATACTATAAAATGCATAAAGATCTACAAATGCATTCCCTCATCACTATACCCTACATTTGAAAATCCTGCTCTCTATATAGAACACTACTGTAGGGAACAGAATTCATGATGGTAGTAAACTATTTGGGACATTGCACCAACACCATAAACATCATGCCAGAGCCGGTTTCTGGTCATGCCCTCGGGCCACTATGTAAACACAGAGTTCGACTGCACTTACTTAACTCTGTAACAGGTCTGAAGAGAGGTCTGTTGCCATTGTAGCTGGGCTCAGTAATCCTTCTCAGAGAAGTTGCCCGAGAAGGAATCCTCAAACCCAGGAAAAGAGCAAGCAATGCAGTGCATTATGGGTATCGCCTGTGCTCTACACTGTTAGGGTAAAGGTAGTGCGCAAGTACATTTTTTGTTCATTAAGTTAAAAAAAAATTTAATGCACCCTTAAAAGTACAACAATGGCTTTAAGGTTCAACTGTGAAATTTAGAAATGTGTGTTTATTTATGTCTTCATCAAAAAAAGTTTTAAAACATAGTAATAAAATAAAAGGCATGGAGAAAAGTCAGAGTGTTTAGACTCAATGCTTCAAAAATGTACTGAAGACTTACCACCTAAGTGCTAGAGGGATATTAGCCCAGTAACTGTTTAGTACCTTATTTTCAGAGAGTGTAAGAAGCATCACTTGCACGCTACTTATTGTAGTGCGTTGTGGGATTGTTCGAGTGCACTGAATCTATGTTTTTGGACACAACAATAACCCCACAATAATGGACTATATAGTGAATAGAGCAGAGTTATAGACATAGCTTTTGTTTAGCAGATAAAAATTTTTATATGCGTGTTCATATACTGAGCTATAATATGTGCTGTATCAGTTGTCTCCATATATTGTGTGGTTCTTTAATGATGTAAACTAGGCAGTTGTGTACAGGAGTGTAAAAACCTTTTCCAAGGGCACTGACACACTGACCCCATACCGTGACAGAACCTAGCTTTTGAGTCCTTTTCATCTATGGTCCGGAGCACACTGCATGTAGTTCATCAATACACGTTTCCACTGTGTGATGGTCCATCCCAGATGAAGTCCAGAGAAGTCGATGTCGCTTCTGAACATGGTTAACATAAGTATTCTGTTTTGCACAGTAAAGTTTGTCACATTTGTGATTGTAACTCTGTATTGTAGTGCTTGATAAAGGTTTGCCAAAGTAATCCCTATTTTTTTACCTTTTTACTAGCCCTAATTTTACTAGCCTAATTTGGAATGTTTTTTGGAATGTGTTGCAGGTCTTTCATGCAGGAATGGACGTATATTAACAAATGAAACGATGATGCTGTCCCAACTAAGATGTACCTGAAAACTAAAGACTGAGAACTCTAGACTGACTGAGATTCCAAAAGACAACAAAACTAACTAATACATTTTTCCGCCATTCAAAATTGGCCTAAATAATAGACAGAAATCAGTAAGACAATCACACGACAATATTTAGAAGATTCTGACCTCCAAACGCTGACTGACTGACAATTTAAATATCAAAGTATACTACATGTTGCCAAGAGCGTCGCTGAAATAAACAACTGGACAAATGCACGCTCTCATCTTCTTAACCACTTTATGCTTCTGGGCCGCAGGGGGTGCTAGAGAGTATCCCAGTGCTCATTGGGTGGAAGGCAGGAAACACACTGGACAGGTCGCCAGTGCATCACAGGTGTCACGGCCTGTCTAGTCTAGCCCCTGTTTTTCTCGGTTTTCTGTGCGCTTTGTTGTCCTGTTCCATGTGCTTTTGTTTGTTTTGGTTTTTTGCTCCTCCTGTCTCCGCCCCCCTGTCAGGCCCCTCACCTGTCCCTTGTTTGGAGCTCCGCCCCTTCCCAGGTGTTTCTCGTTAGCCCTTGTTGTTTTATACTCCCTATTGTGCCCTTTGTTCTTGCTTGGTGTTTTGTCTCCATGTCCGTTGATTTTGTCTCTATGAGATAGTGAATAGAGCAGAGTTATAGACATAGCTTTTTTTTAGCAGATAAAGATTTTTATATGCGTGTGTTCATATACTGAGCTATAATATGTGCTGTACAGTCTCTATGTCTGTTGTTTTTTGGTATCCCTGGATTTTGGTCATCGTGGTGTTTTGTTTCTTGTTTTTCCCAGTGCCTTTGGCTTTTGTTTCATCTTGTTTGTTTTACATTAAAGACTAAAGATCCTGTCTCCTCGTCCTGTCCCTGCGTAACAACAGGGCAGACACACACATTCACACATAGCTGGGCAATTTGGCACCTCTAATTCACCTGACTGCCTGTCTTTGGTCTGTGGAAGGAAACCCATAGGGACACAGGCAGAACATACGAACTCCACACAGAAGGGACCCTGGAAGCCCCAGTCAGGAATCAAACTCAGGCCCTTCTTGCTGTGAGGTGACAACACTAGCCACTGTGCCACCCCAAATGCATGCATATGTGTATAATTACCATTATACTATGTACTTTATTTTTATATTTCACCTTTAATGTCAATCATCTATTTATTGTCACATAATCCGTTCTATTTATTTGTGTGTGTGTGTGTGGCGGGGTGGGGGGGTGTATATGGAGGTAGATTTGTGAATATATCAGTGTATTTTCTCTACGTAAATTATCACTTAGCCTTTAGCTAAATGACTAAATAAAAATGGACAGAGCACTTTGCTATATGGCATCTCCTCTGCATTGATTTGCTCATGTCTTTTCATCTTAACTGAAAAACCTCTGTTTGTTGAGTGACCTCTTTTAACCTCAGCGGAGCTTCAATGCTATGCACTTTACTTAGTCATTTTCTCTTTAGACCTGAGCTAAACACGCAGGTTTTAAGGCTATTAGATGAACCCTTTTCATCGAAAATCCACTCAAGATGGTGCTAATTCATGACCAGGGTAAAGGTCTTTTCACAAAAAGCTTACACATGTGGCCTGGTGGCCTAAAAGAAATTCAGAATTGGACAAAAAGCTATATTTATTACAGCACTCGGCCTGGCCCACTCAGTGCCATGCACATTCTCCAATGTGAAACGTGTAGTCCATTAAAATCTGGTTTTGGCAAAGTATGATTATAATTTTAGAGGAAATTCATTTCTTATATTCTTAATGGAACAGCTCAACCAGACATCCCAAGTATGTTGTCAAAAATCTGTTGTATTCGGTGTGTGTGAAACACCACATCTAGTCACCTGAACTGGATGCACCTGTTAAACAAAACAGGGTGAACAGAAGTCTGCAGGTAGCTCTGCAAGCAGTGCAATAATATCTATGCAAATGAATGCCTGAAGCTTTTAAGTAGGCTGAACCCTTCGTGTTTCACAGTGTAGGGAGTCTCTGGCCGTTTATCTTACTTCTGCTATTTTAATGGTGCAGCAGTGAAGAGGTTGTCATCGTCCAAGAAGGAGCACCAGCATAAAGTGACATACAGTCAGTAACATTACAGCGTAGGACGACTGCCAAAGACATATAAGACAAACTGTCCAGCACCATAAACATCCATACTCCCTGACCACTTTATGAGAAACTCCTCTCTTGTTCTTCCACTCACTGCCCACTTTATAAGCTCCACCTACCTTACAGGTCAGCAATAAAGATGTACAATTACTGACTGGAGCCCATATGTTCCTGTAGAATTCATCAGCCCTCCTCTACCCCATTCATCATTGGTCAGTTTCTGACCATAGAGAGTCTGTTGGCTCTTGGATTTTAGAGTGGTGGGCTGCTTTCAAAGGAGCAGTGACACTGACATGTAAAAACATTACTGTGCCCAAAATCCTCATACCAATGACACACACATACATATTACTAATATCTGGTCAACAGCCGTACTGTGGTCAGAAACTGACCAGTAATGAACGGTACTTAAACTGTTGACCAGATATTGCTTGGATAGTGGATCATTCTCAACACAGCAGTGATGCTGGCATGATTAAAGGGCGCACATTTCTTGTAAAACAGAATCTCCCTCACTTTTTGGAGTAAAAGATGTTGATGTAGTAGCCTGTATCCTCTGAGTAACAAAGTAACAGAGTTAAACATGTTAATGTTCTGCAACTTTTAGTCACAATTTCTAGTTAGTTGAATACAAAACTATTGGGGAATAAAAAAAAGCATGAAACTTGAGAGCTCATGATGCCTACCCACCAAGTTTCATTTCGGTCGGTTGATTCCTTCTGGGTGCAACTCTTTTTCGAGAATGAGTGTATGTGGATATCAAAAGCAGTAAACTCAAGTTATTGTTTCTTGCTGTGCATAGACTGATGAATATCTATTTTTGGGCCACTCCATTATAGGACAGCATATTATGCATCAGTAGATGGGCTACAGTCTCGTAACCGTAATCGACTGAAGGTGGAGCTACAAGGGAGGAGTTTTTAATAAAATGGCCAGAGAGTGTATGTTGAAAGTGATGTAAAGATGAGTGCAAAAACACTTTCAGTCTATGGCATGTTTAAAACCATACAAGCATTGTGTGGAAAAAGTAAAAACTGAAAAATATATGTAGAAAATAGCAAGACTATGGCTAACTGTTCTTTCCATGTCCCAAGTATTTTTCATATCCAACGATGCAGTCTTAACTTAGCTAACTAGAAATGCTACAAAGCTGAAGCCAGTGATTCTAGGAAAACTGGATTACCTTGGAAAATGATGTGTATATGTGCCTGTCCAAACTCACACCACTAGCTTATAAAGAATACATTTGTGGATGGAGTAGTGACAGAGCAATCATGCATCATCAAATGTAGCTAGAGTCTCTAACTGTACACCAGCAAGGCTGAACAAAAAGAGAAGGGTTTCTAATAAAGTGGCCAGTGACTGTGTAGCCGCCTATTTATGACAATATATCAGCAGTGCATTAAAGAAAACTGATAAAAATCAGTCTGGAGAAGTGACGCCACCGAGCAGGGTTTCATAGGTAATCTCCATGGCGATGGGACAGTGCTGCCCTTGGGCCTTTTTTCGCCCGTAAAATGGGCCGTTTGGATCAAAGGGGCGTTTCCATCCTCCTCCAGCCCAGAATACACTATAAACTGTAATATATTACACTCCTGCATTATTGAATATCCGTGACCTGCTCGGCCCTACCCAAAATAAGCTTTAACCCCTTGGGTGATGTTATAAAGGAAAAACCACCATAATATCTATAATTGTTATTATTATTACTATTATTAATATAATAATAATAATAATAATAATAATAATAATAATAATATAATCCACACATATAGACACATACAGCCCACCAAGCAGCACCATGTAAACTGCATGCCCAAAACCTCCCATGCCTCAAACTGCGTCGAGCTGTTCAGCAACAACTAAGACACTTACATTTGAAGTACGTTGGCAGTAAACTGTCTAAAACTGATTTTCACTGAATCATCCCTATAACCCCCTGCTATGCCATGTCCCACTCATTTCACTGCTAAGTACTTAAGATAACCGTAACTGAACTCAGGATCATTGAAACAGAGGGAAGGAAGCTTTTCATAGGGCACGCGTCGTTCTCCTCACAGGCAGCATCTCCTATGGATGTAGTCGTGTTTCTTCGTGTCTCGAATCAGCTCTCCTGTTCCTCTCTCGCCCTGCAGGTGGCGCTGTTTACCGCAGCACAGCCCAGATTCTCCCTCCAGCGCCTCCAGCATCAGCTTCATTCACCCGCCTCTAATCACTCACCTGCAGCAACGAGGGGGCATTTCACTGGATTTGTCTGCTTCCTTCTTCATTTTACTTCATATTCAATCTAATATTTGTCTTCTGCCTGTTGTTTTCACAGCAGGACAGAGTGGAATAGAAGGGAAAACATTTACTGTCATACATGCATTATACATATATAGGTACAAATATACATCGAGCATAATCTGCTATATAACAGTACATAACTTGACATAATATAACGTGTACTTGTAATGAGTAAATGTCAGCATTCTATCTATCTATCTATCTATCTATCTATCTATCTGTCTATCTCACTCTCACATTTTCATCTCTCGCTGTCTCTCTCTATTTATGTATCAATCTGACATGCACCCTCACATTTTCATCTATCTATCTATTTATCTATCTATCTATCTATCTATCTATCTATCTATCTATGCACTCTCACCTTTTCATCTCTTTCTGTCTCTCTCTATTTATGTATCAATATGACATGCACTCTCACACTTTCATCTATCTATCTGTCTGTCTGTCTGTCTATTTACGTACTCTTTATGTCATGTAGGGGTATGAGGGCAAATTTTGCCCCCTTCGCCCTCCTCATTGCCCCCAGACTCGCGCTGCGGGGGCAGTTTGGATCTGCAGCATCTTTCTCTCTCTCTCTCTCTCTCTCACTCTCTCTCTCTCTCTCTCTCTCTCGCTCACTGTTCCTTCTTCGCTCTCCTGCGCTGATCCTGTCCAATCACGCTCCAGCTCTGCCCTTCACGAGGAGGCTGTCCAATGCGCCGCGCTGGGGGCGTGTTCTCCTCAGCCCAAGCCACGCCCCATCTGGGCATACTCAGAGTTGGAGCGGAGACGCGGCCATGAGGAGTCGCGCGCAGCTGGGAAAGGGACCTGAACCTGAGCGCCACTGTCTCCTCATGGGATAGCTGATGCGTGAGTGTGTGTGTGGACGTGTGAGTGTGTGTATGCGTGCGTGCCGGAGGCTGGAGGACACGCCGTGTGTGTGGAGGTGAGGAGCTGCGTCCTCTTACCTGGTCACCTGCGTTCTCCCCGTTTCTCTCGCCCCCTGACAGCGTCTGATACTGCTTCTCGATCAGAAACTGTTGGATTCCTCTTCATTTTTTTATGTTTTGATTTTTTGTTTTTGTTTTTTTTTTTTTTTTTACATTTTTTTCTGGACACCTGCTGGAAAACAAACCAACAAGGATAATGCTCTTGAACGTACTTTCCCTGTGTGGATCCGCGCTCCAAACGCACCAAGATTAGAAGCGAAAGAATCGGTAAGGAAAACGCACTGCTTTAACTGTCTGAGCCCACTAACTCAACAGCACTTGCACTACATTTCAGCGTGATGCAAACGTTAACGTGCCTTTTTAAACAGTGCACATCACTTACGCTACAGCGGGATGCTATGTAAACGGTTTATTTTGCTGTGCATGTCCTACTAATGCAATGTAAACCTTGAGATGCATTTTTTTTGCAGTGCACAGCTTGGCTACTTGCACCAAACGAGGTCTGTGTGTCTTTAAACTTGGGCAGACAGGCACAGGCGTTTAGAGAGATGCACTGCATGGGTCGTAATGCACATTATTATGGGGAAGGTGCTGAAAGACGATGCTAAGAGAGCAGCCGCATTATCTCACAGTCCTTGGGTGGATAGGACACATATTTACGAGGAAACACGATCACGCAGTGGATGTCATGATAATAAACAGCTGTTTAGTCCATGTAGGCTAGCCGGTTAGATCCAGAGCTGCTTTTAGACTCTGAAAGTCTTTATGCTGCTGAACTATTTGTATGAGTCCACATGCTGTAATGTTAACCATGCGATGCAGTTGATGTGAATGCCATATGTATATTCATGTATCTACACATTGCTAGGCATTGATCTTTTTATCTGACCCATATGGCTTTGCCTATAATGGAATTATTTCATGAAGACCTGTATTGTAATATTGTCTATTCATAGGGTTGCGCTTGGCTGCTCCTTATCTGCGAACACACGGGTCCATGAATCCTTGGCTGTGACCACGTTGCATGGGGATAACTGTTTTGAAATAAAAGCAGAGGGGAGCACGATTGAACTGCTGTCATGGATTTAAAGGATTTCTACTTATTGGCAACCTTAGTGGCTTGCCTGTGGCTAGATCCAGCCATAGCCCAAGAGCTAATTTACCCTATCCGGGAGGAGCTGCAAGAGAACGTTCTTATTGGAAACATACCAAAGGACTTGAATATCTCCCATATGAACGCTGCCACCGGGGCCAGCAACAATCTGGTTTACCGGCTGGTGTCGAAAGCGGGGGACAACCCACTACTGAGAGTGATGAGCAACACAGGAGAGATTTTTACCACCTCAAACCGAATTGACAGAGAAAAACTCTGCCCAGGACCCTCGTACGAGGACAGCGAGTGCTCCTTCGAGATCGAAGTGGTCATACTGCCCAACGATTACTTTCGATTAATCAAAATCAAGATCATCGTGAAGGACACCAATGATAATGCCCCAATGTTCCCCTCCCCGGTTATCAACATTTCCATTCCTGAAAATACACTCATCAACAGCCGCTTTGCGATTCCCTCCGCTACCGATCCAGACACGGGACCCAACAGTGTTCACAAGTATGAGCTGGTTAACGGTCAGAGCGCCTTTGGCTTGGATATTGTGGAGACGCCAGAGGGAGAGAAGTGGCCACAGCTCATTGTCCAGCAGAATCTCGACAGGGAGCAGAAGGACACGTATGTGATGAAAATCAAAGTGGAGGACGGAGGCAACCCTCAGAAATCCAGCACTGCCATCCTTCAAGTCACGGTAACTGACGTCAATGACAACCGGCCAGTTTTCAAAGAGAGCCAGATAGAAGTTCACATTCCTGAAAGTTCTCCTGTTGGAACTTCTGTTGTGCAGCTGCAGGCTACAGATGCAGACGTCGGCTCCAATGCAGAAATCAAATACATGTTTGGCACACAAGTATCTCCTGCCACAAGGAGGCTCTTTGCATTGAATGCCACCACTGGCCTTATAACAGTGCAAAGACCACTAGATAGGGAGGAGACAGCCATTCATAAACTGTCGGTTTTAGCGAGCGATGGAAGCTCCAGTCCAGCCAGAGCCACCGTGACGATCAATGTGACCGATGTGAATGATAATGCTCCAAACATAGACCTGAGGTACATTATCAGCCCTACCAATGGTACTGTCATGCTGTCTGAAAAAGACCCCATTAATACCAAGATTGCTCTTATCACGGTCTCTGATAAGGACACTGATGTCAATGGGAAGGTGATTTGCTTCATTGAAAAAGATGTGCCCTTTCACCTCAAAGCGGTCTATGACAACCAGTATTTGCTGGAAACCTCAGCTTTGCTTGATTATGAGGGCACCAAAGAGTACATCTTCAAAATTGTTGCTTCTGACTCTGGAAAGCCCAGTTTGAACCAGACAGCGCTGGTTAGGGTAAGACTGGAGGACGAGAATGATAACCCACCCATTTTTAGCCAGCCTGTTATCGAACTAACGGTCATGGAAAACAACCAACGTGACTTATTTCTCACAACCATCACTGCAACAGATGAAGACAGTGGAAGGAATGCTGAAATCGTGTACCAGCTTGGTCCAAATGCCTCTTTCTTTGACCTTGACCGCAAAACAGGGGTGCTCACTGCATCCCGAGTGTTTGACAGAGAGGACCAAGAGCGTTTCTTGTTCACTGTCACGGCAAGGGACAATGGTACGCGTGCTTTGCAAAGCCAGGCAGCAGTTATCGTCACTATTTTGGACGAAAATGACAACAGCCCTAAATTCACACATAATCACTTTCAGTTCTTTGTGTCCGAGAACCTGCCCAAATACAGTACGGTTGGAGTGATAACAGTCACAGATGCAGATGCGGGCGAAAATGCCGTGGTTTCCCTTTCCATACTCAATGATAATGAAAACTTTATCCTTGACCCCTACACTGGAGTCATAAAGTCCAATGTGTCTTTTGACAGAGAGCAGCAAAGCTCCTACACCTTCGATGTTAGGGCTGTGGATAGCGGTCACCCACCATGTTCCTCAGCTGCCAAAGTGACCATTAACGTCATAGATGTCAACGACAACCCACCGATTGTCATCTACCCTCCGTCTAACACTTCCTTCAAGCTGGTACCGCTATCTGCAATTCCAGGCTCAGTGGTTGCTGAGGTTTTCGCAGTGGATGGAGATACAGGAATGAATGCAGAATTGAAGTATACCATTGTCAGCGGTAACAACAGAGGGCTTTTCAGGATTGATCCTGTGACTGGGAACATTACCTTGGAGGAGAAGCCCACAGTCACGGACATTGGCCTTCATCGGCTAGTGGTTAACATTAGCGATCTTGGCTATCCAAAGTCCCTGCACACCCTGGTTCTTGTTTTCCTCTACGTGAACGATACTGTTGGAAATTCTTCCCACATCTATGACTTAATCCGCCGGACGATGGAG
Source organism: Semaprochilodus insignis (assembly GCA_034552555.1). NCBI lineage: Eukaryota > Metazoa > Chordata > Actinopteri > Characiformes > Prochilodontidae > Semaprochilodus > Semaprochilodus insignis. Next base: position 11,972,024 of record CM067476.1, on the reverse strand, counting down.
ACACCGCTGGACAGGAACATCAGCGACAACAGCGAGACCTACACAAATGTTGACAACCTGAAAACCATCATTGCCATTGTAACAGGTGCAATGGTGGTCATTGTGGTCATTTTCATTACCGTTCTGGTCCGCTGCCGCCACGCTTCTCAGTTCAAGGCTGCTCAAAGAAAGAAGCAAGGCGCCGAATGGATGTCGCCCAACCAGGAGAACAAACAGAACAAGAAGAAAAAGCGCAAAAAAAGGAAGTCACCCAAAAGCTCCCTCCTGAACTTTGTCACCATCGAGGAGAACAAACCCAACGATCCGGCGCATGAGCCCATAAACGGCACCATTAGCATCCCTGCCGAGTTGGAGGAACCTGGGATCGGACGCTTTGACTGGAATGCTACGCCGACCACCACCTTCAAGCCAAGCAGTCCTGACTTAGCAAGGCACTACAAGTCCGCCTCGCCCCAGTCCGCTTTCCACCTCAAGGCTGACACTCCGGTGTCTGTGAAAAAACATCACGTCATTCAGGAGCTGCCACTCGACAACACTTTCGTCGGAGGTTGCGACACACTCTCCAAGCGCTCCTCCACCAGCTCAGACCACTTCAGTGCCTCGGAGTGCAGTTCCCAAGGAGGCTTCAAGACAAAGGGGGGGACCTTACACACCAGACAGGTAAAAGAGCACTTTTACTGGTCTATAAGTACTGCATATAACTGCCCTGTTCAGTACTGAAGTGCCAGTCATAGCTTAGTTGCTCTGATTTATGCATCTGATAAAAAGTAGGACAAAAAAACCCAGCAAATTAGAACCTTCTACCCACCCATACATGTACTCCATGTACTTTTATACCAAAAAAAGCAAACCCTGAGTAATGGTTGGACTTGAAAAGAATCAGGCAAGTAACATTTTTGTTATCAGCTTTACCTCATGTTTTTGGTTTGATTCTTATGTTGTTTATTTATATACCTCTGAAACTGAAAACAATGGAGAAGTAACTGGTAACTGAGTTGGAGAGAGTCGAAATGCTAATTAAGTTTTGAAGAGACGGGAATTTTGTGCTGCTCAGTTGGTGCAAACGTACAGTGCTGTGAAAGAAACATTTTTTTCTCGCCTGTCTACCCATTTTACCACTTTGGCATTTAAAACCTGAAGAAACACAAATAAATAAATAAATAATAAAAAAAAATATATATATATATACATCTCTAAAACAGTATCAAAGAAAACATAACTTTGTGCTTTTGTTTTTGTGCGTCAGTATCTCAGTAGGTGTGTGCCTCCACATTCCCTTTAAAACTTCCTAAGCTTAAAACCTGTCTTTCTTTGCTAGCACTAGCACTGCTTTAGCGCTGACCCCTTAATTAATCTTGTAATGCAACCGGGGAGAGAGAAACTGTGCGCTAACCAGCCACACAAAGCGTTTTCTTTTTTTTACCGTCCCTTCTTTCTTTCTTTCTTTCTTTCTTTCCTTCCTTCTTTCCTGCAGCGTGTCTGTTTCAGTGGAAAGTCTGTAGCAGAATATGCTCGTGAAGTAACCTAGGCCATTAAGGTAGAACCGTATCCAGTCCAAAGCGGATTAGCCATTAATAAGTCTCAAATATCAATCTAATCCATTCCTTCAAAGCCTCATTAAAATGGGATGCTTGTTATGAAGCAAACAGGAAAAGCTCTTGTTGTGGAATGAGGGTAGAAGGTTCGGAGAAAGAGAGAGTGAAGAAAAAGAGGGAGGGAGGGAGGGAGGGAGGGAAAGAGGAAGGGAGGGAGGGAACGTTACCTTTAGGTGGCACTGTTGTTCTGTAAGGCATAGGCTGGCTCTGAGCCAACTTGCTCGTGTGGATGTGTGTGAGTGTGTGTGCGTAATACCAAGGGAGATGGAGGAGAGTCTCTCTCTCTCTCTCTCTCTCTCTCTCTCTTTCTCTCTCCAAGTCTCTGAGTCTACGGGCGTGTTAGCGTCTCCCTCAGCTAGCATCTCATGCCTAACGACAGGCTGAATGCGCAGCAGATTGATAATGGCAGTCGCAGATGTAAATGATAAGGCTTGACCGTTTGAAAGCGGGCGAGGGCACAAACACAAATCCACAAGCACACAGTGCTTCCAAATGATGCGTGCTCCTGGGTCAGCGCTTTCAGGATCATGTGTAATTTTCTTAAGCGTGAAAGATGCACAAAAAAAAACAACAATCCCGCAGCTCAGCTAATGGAGTCTCGTGGCCGGATGGTGAGGGCTGAGCACAGAGCCTGGTTCAGCATGAGTGTGTGCGCGCGTGTGTGTGTGTGTGTGTGTGTGTGTGTGTGCGTGGGCTGCAGGGATCAGCCAAATGTCTCTGAGCAGACCTCATGAGACATGGCACCTCTGTGTGTAACCTCATTCTTTCCCTCCGGCTGCCAAGTATGAAATTGCAAAGAGCTAGTCGCTCCGTCTGTGGACGTTTACAAATGAAAGCATCTGCTGTCATTATTAGTGCTGCAAGAATTAGGCAGGATTAGTCATTTGCAACTATGCAACGAAAGACTGTTCACTTCAAAACAGAGCACTCTATAAAGATCCGCATGGTCAGTCCGACAGATTGCAGTATGCCACAGGAAACGTAGGGGTAGGGGTGGTGTGTAGGGGTGATATGGCTTCTATAGTTCAGTTGTGGCGTCATAGAAGACGTTGGACGTGTCTGAAAGTGAAGGCTGGAGTCGAGGGAGTACCAGTACAGGGAGACGGCCTGAGCAGGCTGTACCTTTATGTTGTTACATTCTTGGCATTTAATACAAAGTCTGGTGCCGCAGCAGCTCGCCACTCGCAACTGTTACCACTGTTACTTAGACTGTTCTGAGCTAAGCATGAAGGATTGTGACTGACTGAATGACTTGAAGCATTTGCCAGTTGAGTCCTTAGATTTAACACAAGCGATAGACGTGATTCTCAGAGGAATCCTACAAAACGGATAACGTTCAGTGATGTGACTACAGACAAATGGGACCTTCCTCGGTTGCATCCTTATCTTTTAGACAGAGCTATAGTACGTTGCATTGGGAATGTTGAATTTTCTAAAAGCTTGTGTATCTGCATGTGTGATATTCCCATATCAGTAGGAGTTAAATGCAAACTTTAGGACTGTTTGGATTAGCATTACGGAGATTCATATTTTGTTCCATGAGGTTACAAATGCAGTAAAATGAATACAAAATCCCAGACATTTCCGGATAGCAACCCAACATGTCCTGAAAATTAGGCTCAACAAATACATTGTCAAACATTGTTTAGAAACACTGATCAAATCTTAATGTGGTGCCGATTACCAGCAAGTAATCAGTGTTAAGTAAAGTTAAGGTTAAGTAAAGCTGGCCTTTCAGGAGACCATGCTGTTTCATTTTCACTGGAAACCAGTCCATTCAAATTCTATAGTTTGATGTCAGCTATTAAGTAATTATCTGTATCTATATGATCTCTGTTTCATGAAACATGTGTTGCAAGATTCTAGTAGAGACAGATGGCAGCTGTTGTGACTGAATATCAAACAGGTTTCCAGTGAGTTGCTGGAGGCTGTACATTACACTCCATTCCATCTTAGCTTCAAGCGATTAAAGTCTCAGATATTCCACCAGTGCTAGGCCAGCCTTAGATACGCTTCCTGTGTTCATGGCGTTCCTTCGGAACTGTGCTGCGCGGAAATAGAAAATGCCCATGTGGTGTGACAGCGACTGGAGAGAGTGTGTGACCTCCGTCTGCTGTGCTGTAGCCCAGCGTCCGAGTCTCTACATGCACTTCATGCTTTTGGGTATGACTCAGTGGTCCAGAACAATAGCAGGCACTGTAAAGCTTCAGAGAGATGAAATAAACCACACTGTGGGCTGCTCTATTCACCAGGTCCAGCAGGGTCGTAACCTCAGCACTATCTTCCTCTATTCCTCTCTCCTTCTTTCTCTTTCTCTCTTTCCTTCTTCATCCCCACTTCCTCTCCCCCTCTCTGTCTCTGTTTCTCTCTAAAGTCTGGATAGCACAGTTTCAGAATAAGAAAGTTAAATAATTTTAACTTCTCTCTCTGTCTGTCTGTCTCTCTCTCTATCTCTCTTTCTCCGTCTTCTTCCCTCTTCCTTCCTCTCTATTCTCTTTCTGTTTCTGTTTCTTTTTTCCCTTCTCTATCTTTCTGTCTCTATCTCTTTTTCTCCACTCCTTTTTCCTATCTCCCTAATCTCCCGCTCTCTTATGTTCTCTCTTCCCATGTCTCCACGCTGCCTCTCTCTCTCCCTCCCTGTCTTCCTTTTCCAGTTCTTTCTTTTTGTCTCTGTCCCTGTCTTTCTTATCTCTCATCCCCTCTCTCCATGTGCTGTCCCTCTCCTCCTTACCACCTTCTCTATCTGTTTGTCTCTGTTTTTCTCCCATCTCTTTCTCTTGACTCTCTTTCTCTTGACTCTCTTTCTCTTGACTTTCTTATCTTCTCTGTGTCCCAGGCTATTTTGTCTGCCCCTGCACTCTTTCTATCTGTCTCCTCTTTCTTCTTCTCTTCCTTTTGTACTCTCTCTCCTTCCCTCCATGCTTCTTCCCTCTCTGTCTTTCCCTGATCTATGTTTCTCTGTCTCTGTCTCTCTCTCTTTCCTGTCTCTTTACTCTCTCCTCCGGTCCCTGTCTCAGGCCATTATGCCAGGCCCCCGCTCTGCATTCTTTCTGTCTTCTATCGCCCCTTTGCTCTCCTTCCTCCTCTCTCTCTCTTTGCCTCTATGCCTTCTCCCTCTCTGTCTCTTTTCCTTATCTCTCTTTCTCTCTCTCTCTCTATCTTGTCTCTTTCTCTTCACTCTCTCTTCCTCTCCCTGTCTCAGGCCATTTTGCCTGGCCCCTCCTCTGCTCTTTCTATCTGTCTCCTCTCTCCTCTTTGCTTTCCTTCTTCCACTCTCTCTTTCCCTCAATGCTTCTTCCCTCTCACTCTCTGTCTCTATTCCTTATCTGTCTTTCTCTCTCTCTCCCTCCCCTCCCTCTCTAACTCATTCTTTTTGCTCCCCTCCTTCTCTCATCTCTCCTCACTCTTTCTCTTCCTCTCTCTTATCTATCTTCTCTCCTCACTCTCTCTTCACTACTCTGTTCTTAGTTTTCCCTTTCTCTCCCATTCACTATCTCTCACTCTCTTTCTCTCCCTCCCTCCTTCTCACTCTGTTTCTCTCTCTCCCTCTCTCTCTCCCTCTCTCTGTATCAGTACTCCTCTATTTAGCGGTGGGTGTGTTAGTCACTGCAGCCGGAGGTGCTTCAGTGGAAGCTCGTTATTGCACCAAAACACTCCTGTGACGGCCACGGGCCAATTAACTCTGCCCTGATCCGCCCTCAGTGTACTGCAGCACCGCAGCTAATGCTAACGCTAAAGCTCTGCCCCAGTTTCAGCAGAACGGGGTGAAAAACTGCAACCCCGGTGTCAGAGAATTATGATGTGTCATCATTCGCCCGTCACGGCCTGATTTCGGTTACGTTTCAGACTGAGACCCGCACACAGAAAGCTCTTTATTACAGCACATTTGATGACTGGTGTGTTTTTTTGTTATGGTTTTTAGCAAGAAGGGACACACAGACTTATACACACACTTCAGACCGAGACTCACACTGGACAATATTTTTACTGACATGCAGAAAATAAGCTCTTTATCGGGATGTATTTGATGACTGGAGTGTTTTTTAATAAAATATTTTTAATAGAAAGGGACACATGCACAAAATAAAGCTATTTATCATTTGGTCACACACACACACACACAAACATATAGACCTGTGATTTGCGTAACTGGATGGATGTACTATACTGTCATAGATATATTAGGGGTTGCACAGATTTGTGCTCGGTGCTCTAATCTTGATGTCGACTAGTCACTGATCATGTGATCGTGGGATTTTGACACTCATACCATGGTATGCCTCGGAGAAGACAACAGGTGAGGGGTCTGTATTTCTGGTATCAAGGGCTCGTTGGAGAGGGCACATCATGCTCTACTGATCTGTGGTGTTTGGCTTCGTTGTATTGATTCTTCGCCGACTTACAGTTGTTTAAGTTTATTTGCACTTAGTCGAACCTCTGCTGTGGGCCGCCAAGTGTGTGATAGTCAGATACAAGTTTGTGAGTTTCTGGGGTTTGTATCTCTGGTTACCTAAAGACTGGCCAAACCAGGGCTTGCTGGAAAGGGCACGTCATGCTCTTCTGACTTATGGAGTTTACCTTCGTCACTGATTTGCAATTTTTGCTGAAAAACACTTGTAGCAAAGCATTCCCTTCTCCTGCGGTTATATTCATGGCATTATTCATCAGCAGTTAGTCAATGTCGTCTCAACTTTCATTTTATAACTGTCGGCTATAAAAAAGTAGAAGTCATGCAACCTCTAATATATATATCTGTGTAGTAGATGAGCTCACCTAATAGTGTGTGATACCTCCATTAATGTTCAGCCACTCTTGCATCAAAAACCCGTATGCCCGTACACTTCCATACACCTAAAAATTCAGCTACTTCCTTCACACTATGGCCTTTGCCACGCCCAAATGCAATCACTCCTTCTAAATCATTAACATCTGTTTTGTGACCCATTTTCCACACATCAGACAAGACATTCACTGCACTGTACCACCTCTTCTCAATCTGTGAATTCTGTCTCACACACCCTGCAGGTATTTATAGCCCAAACACCCTTGCGCAGCACAACCTACACGAGCCTGAGGTTACTACCACCTTAAGCACACAAGGCGAATATTTTTTTGTCCTGTGAGCTTATATACAAAACATTGATTTTTACTTTTATGCATCATGTGAACACAACAGCTGCCATTTACATGGTGTGAAAATAAAATGATGAATAGACCAACAGAAATGTGCTTGGAAGAAAGGTGTGGGTCCATTGACTTACATGGAAATAATTTAGGTTTTTTCCCTCTCCTGTAAAGTTGCCATTTTGGAGATACTTCGAAAGAAAAAAGACCTATGTTTTTAGATATTGAATCAGAGCTATTCATTTTTGTTATGCATTAGGGGTGTTGGTCACAAGTTTCATCAGGATGTGATACTACATCAATGATTTTAGCCAACAATACGGGTATTTTCAGTACCTCAGAATTTGCCACAATGGTGTGTGATGTGATGAGATTCTGAGATTCAGTGTGATTAAATTTGATACTTGAGTCTGCAGCCAGTGTGAAAAGACATGAAGATATTCCACACAATAAAGCGACCGGCTTCAATGCTGTGTCACCTTATCATGTGAGCTGGCAAGTGGTATTGCATGAGGATCTTAATTTACACTTGCATCCTTTCCTAACAGCAACGTTTTCACCTGTTCTGAAACCGAAATGGTTTCACAGCTATGTTTTGTTACCAATGGGAGAATATAAATCTAAAATTGTTGACTGCTACTATTCGGATGCCTAGTTTGCTGCTGCATCATTAGCACGTAAGAAAAGCTTTTACCTGGTGTGCGGTATGCTGGCAGTTACTATTCAGAAACTGAGAAGAAATACAGTGTTTATGCTGTTATATGTACTTTAGACTCGTCTAAGCAGCAGCATGTCATCTATGTTATACACAGTATGTTATATAAGGGAACAGCTCATGTGTGGGGTATTATGTGTGGGCATATTAGTATCTTGCAATGGTTGGCATAAAATGAATAAATGAAAAACTGAACGACAGGTTTTTAAACTGGTGTTAAATGAGTTTTTACAGTCACTGGGGGCTATTACCACTGTAACTTGGTTAATCGTCACCGGGCACCGGCCTACACACATGCTTCTCTCTCTCTCTGACACACACGCTTTTACATATGACTTTTTAATGGATGTTCTGAACGCCGACACATTAAAGAGTCACTCAGGAAGTGTATGAAACATTTAAGTTCTTATTGATTAAACTGTACATGCAGAGAGCCGAGGGGAAACTTCAGCGTTTCTGATTAATAAACTGAAAGAGGAAATTGAATTTGGAAGCGAGTGTTCATTGCTGACTGCAAACAGAAATTATACAGTCATTTATAAGACTGCTCGGAGGTCCTGCGTTTCATTTTGGAGAGGTTATTTTTTTTACTAACCCTGGATTTGAGCTGAAGCACTTGAAGACAGCAATTTTTTTCCCACCTTTTTTTTCCCTCACTCTCTCTCTCTCTCTCTTTAGTCTGTGTGTGCAAGCGCTAGCTTTAAAGTCTTTGCTATTTATCACCTCCAGCTTTTCATTTCTGGAGTGTCTCTCACCTCAGCAATCCAAAAAACACTCGGCGTCTCTAGGACTCTACTAAGAACTCTCTTATGGGCAGCATTGAAAAGCAGCTCATCAGAATTTGTATCACTTTAAAAACTGAATCATGCCCGGCTTTAGTCGTACATGTTAGTGAAGCGCTGAACTGGCCGAGGCTCTTAACCTCAGAGACCTCAGACTTGTAAGCACCTGCCCTAACACATAAACATGTTGTACATTCATATGAATGATTTCTCACTCGGTAGCTCAGTGAGTCTTTAGCAGGTCCTGCGGTCAGTGTCTGTTGCCAATGTTCCAGTGCCGTGCATCCAGTGCAGTCATGTATCAGTGTGGATCAGTGACCATTACGAAAATGAACAGGATTTGAACAGTTCTGTTTGACTGCCTGTCAGATCTGTCAGTGGTGGGGGTTGAAGTTGACTCTTTTCCACTCTGACACAGCTGGTCTGTGCAAGTGAAACCGATTCAAAGTGTTTTGCCCTCAACCTAACCTGAACTGCAGCGCTGTACCTTTCTGCGTTTAAGAGTTTAAGAGGCTAATGTAAAGGGAAAAAACCCACCATATGTGCACCAGACAGAGGCTACTGTCAAGGGCAATGAGTAAATAGCACCAGGGGAATTAGGATAGAGGAGCTACTGTACAGTGAGTGCAGGTATCTGTGTGTGTGTGTGTGTGTGTGTGTGTACTTGTATTGCTCCATTTGTAACGACCACTAGTCCTCACTATTATAGAAATGTAACCTAATAGACACTGTTTTCTGTTCTACATGCATTTGTTATATAGACATGATAAAAGAGGAGAAAAATATGTCACTGTGTCACTTCAGCCAATGCATGACCTCAGAAGTGAAATAACACATACTGTACATCAGTGGGGAGCCCTCTGAACTATATATATATATATTCTTTCCTGCAAGTTCATTAAGTCTTGGGATCAATTTCTGAGCTGCTCAATTAAGTGTTTATATTGGTTAAGCTGCAGGTGAAGCATTAGTCTACATTATGCACATTGAAAAAGTCTACATTACTCTACATTATGTACAGTATGTCACAATGTGTCACATTCTAATTTGAATCAACCACATTTTGCTTTACAATGGGTGAAAGAAATCCCAATCTTTTCTGAAAGTCCTAAATGCGTCACCTACTGTGAGTACAGGCTGTAGCCTGACCAGTGCATTTCAGTCAGTTGTTAGAAAACAGTGACCACTCTATGCTTAGGCTCTTTAACGAGTCACTGACAATCTGCCACATGCAAGGTTTGCTACGTCTGTTGCAAGCTTTAAATAAAACATATGGAATGTCTTTTATAAGCTTCAAATGTCCGTGTTTAATCTAGAAATGTTATTAGCTTAGGGACGCCCGTAGGGAGGCCAGCAGAAATGATCATTATCGTTCGGGTGTTATTTTCCCTCAAAGCTTTGCCTGAAGGCTTAACCCTAATAGTCATGGTTCACCACTGGCGTATGTACATGAGTGTTTGTTTAGCTATGCTGCTCAGAAGCAAATGTCCCATCAGTACAGTGAGGTGAAAAAAAGATGTACAGTCTTCAAAAGTTTGTATGTATGTATGTATGTATGTTTTAGATATGTAAGACCTCACAAGTGAAATGCTTGGTGTGTCTTATGTGTGTGTGTGTGTGTGTGTGTGTATCGTTATCCTTGTAAGTCCTCACAAGTACAGTTTTGGGTCATTTGCTGAAGTATCATTGGTCTCAAGGGAAGATCTCACAAGCGAATATGCCGTGCATTTGTGTACTTGCATTGCTATCTTTGTAAGTCCTCGAGCACTGCATTGGGTCATTTTGTGAAAGTATCATTGAAGTTGATGGAAGTAATATACTGTGTGTGTGTGTGTGTGTGTGTGTGTAGCCGTTTCTCCTGGGACACTGTGGCCTAATGAATGACCGCCCTAACGCTCGTCCCGTGCAGTGTGATGCGGTGTGTAATAGAGTCTCGGCTGTGATTGCAGCGAGCCTCGGGGACCAGCGCGTTCTCCGCAGGTTCATTTGGACTTTAATGAGGGATTAGCATGGACAGGGCTAAAGCGTCAGGCTAAAGTTTGAGCAGATTAATGGAGTGTGACATTATTGCACCTGAGGGGAAGACTGTTACGATATCCGGCACATTGAGCTGATGTAGGAGAGAGAGAGAGAGGGAGAGAGAGAGGGAGGGAGAGGGAGAGGAAGAAAAGTGAGAACGAGAGAGAATGGAGAAAAAGAAAAACAGATAGAAGGAGACAGAGAAAGAATGGAGAGATGAGGTGTTCTACATTTGTATTTACTTAGTCTACAGGGGTTTTATTTTTGCTTTCTCCCTTTTTTCCCTTTCAGTCACTTTTTCTAACATTAGCACTTGTAATTTCGAGGTTACAAAGGTTTGCTAACTTTGGTTCTACTTTTGACCAGTGGTGTAGTCTAGTATGAAGTAGGGAGCATATTGTGACCGGAAGATTACATCACAGTTAGGAAAACTAGCCTAGCTAGTACACACTAACTTAAACACATTGGTTGCCTTTATGAAGCGTATTAATGTATTAGTTATGTTGCCACATGCTAGCTAAGCTAGCTTACCTGTTAATGTTACTAATGGCATAGTTTCACTTCAAATGCAATTAAGGATGCTTACTTTTTCATTTTGTCAGCTAGCTTAAATGCTTGGTCTTGTTTTTATATAGCCAAGTGTATACATTATGTTAGTTACGCTAGCTTACCTGTTAGCATTACAAATGGTATACTTTAATTGTGCAATACAAAGAATGCTTAAAGTTTTGCCTGTATCTTTTTTCCATGGCTGCACAGGCCAGCTTGCATTCCATGCTGGTCTCTACTGGTTTATGCTGGTCTGGTGCTGGTTTAGTTGGTCACTCAATATAGTCATGCCGATTGACGAGTACACCAGCACCAATAAACAACATATGCTGGTTTTGTTGGTGACTAGCACATAACTCCCATTGCTGCTGACCATCTTTGCTTTTGAGAGTGTAGCTCATTTAGTTTTAGATTTGAGTGCTAATGACCTGAGGTATCTAGGACTAGTTGGTATGTACCAATAGTTGGAAAAGCATAAAACCCATGCGTTTGAGCAGTAATAACTTTACATTATTATTTATCATTCGTATTTTGCCTTCTCGGAGCATTCTTCCCAAAATCAAACCATTAGTTTGAGGCATAGCATGCATCATGTACACTTATGTACACCCGAACACCTATGATGTTTTTGATCATCAAATAAAATTGTTGGTCTTTCTGCACCCACTGAGCACTATTCAAGGTCAGTCCTGCTGTGTTTACAAAGCAAGACTCTTGTTTAGGCCTCAACAACATGACATTTCCACGAGCATCTCACAGGTTTCTCACAAGTTTCCTGGTGGGAGCGACCTGGCTAGTCTCTCAAACACAACTTTGATTCCACCAATTTTTGGACAAGCTGCAGAGCCAGAACCCTCGTGTTCCTCGCAGCATCGCTCAAACTTTGAAGCTGCTGTGAGAGAAAGGTGAGGCGTGAGCAACTGGGGGTATTTCTGATGGTGTTATTGATAGACCACGCGGTGATCTGAGCCTTTTTGACTACAGCATTGCCTTGGGCTGTCTGTGGTAAAGCCTGCATGAAGGTCCAGAAATATAGAAACAGACACCAGGAATATGGCGCCTCAATAGGGCGAGAGCCGACAGGAGCTTTTGTAGCCGGCTGGAGCTTTTCTTCTTTTATTCATTTGTAGTGAGCTACTGAAGGTGTGTGTGGCTGGGCTCCAAAGCTCTGCACACCAGCACTCAGATACTTTACTGTGTTACCGTACAAACCCTCGAAGGTTTTAGAGGCAGGGGCGCAGGACATGTAGTTGCTGCAGCACCACCTGCCGTTGGGACTGTTCTCCTGTTCTACAGCTACAAAAATGTGACATTTATTACAATCAAACATGCTTGAAAGTACAAAGAGTGGCTGGTTTATTGGGCACTCCAAATGTATACCTTCCATCAGTGGCCATTTTGTTGGAAACACCTTCCATATAGGTGCGCTTTGTAGGTTTACAATTACAGATGGTAGCCCATCTGGTGCTAAGTGACACCACTGTGCAACACATACTGCCATGCCACTACAATGTCACTGTCACTGCTGTGCTGAGAATGGTCCATCAGACAAGCGATATCTTGTCAGCGGTGGTACTGTGGTGGTCCCTTTCCACTAATGAATTTGGTGGGGGGGGCAGTAAACCAACGGACTCCACTCTGTAATTGTAAACCTGCCTACCTATATGGTGCACCTATATGGTTGTATGGCTGTTTATGATAAAATTACCCAAGGTATGAGTTTCTGATAAACTGTATAGTATTTCAGCTTCTGTATGTATCTGAGCTTGTTGTAGGCCTGTTTCTGTTGACATGCTGTAAGAATCCATGCTAGCTTGTTATATTACGCATAGTTGTTTGTGGTTGGAGAAGTCAGTTGCTGTATTGGTGACGTAGGATCCAGCATGATGTCAGTGTATATGCTACATATAGGCTGCTTAAAAACGTAAGCACCCTTCGACTTAAAAATGCCTCCCACGACTTCTTAGAGGGCAAAACCTCAGGCTGTTCAGTGCACAGACCATTTGCAAATTACCAGGAACTATAAAGGTGGTTTATTTTCAGAGGCTTGTGTCGTTGACTTTTTGTGTCATTTCCACTTTCATCTCACAGCCATTCTCACATCAAAAGCACGGCAGTCGAGCATGTGGGGATGTAGCGTGTGTGTGTGTGTGTGTGTGTGTGTGTGTGTGCGCGCACACTTTTGTCACATTCATCTGAGCATTAATGCAATGTAAGAGACTTGTTTTCTTTTGGCTCCATATCACAAGGAGATTTTTTAGCTTTGGGCATATAGATTATTATCATATAGTGTCTTATAGAGATGGGGTAGTGTGTGTGTGTGTGTGTGTGTGTGTGTGTGTATGTGTGTTTCTTGTAGTGCATTTTAGGGACAAATAGGTCTTGACTATTTAGGAAAACAAGCAAAATGATTCTGACTGTGCAAACCTAAAGAGAAAACCCATAACTTTGGTTAATGAGGTGCAAAAAGGACCAAAAAGACCAAAAGAAATGACCAAATTTACTTGGAAAATATATATATATATATATATATATGGGACCCTGTTGTGCACTGACAACTGACCCGGTGTGGTTCATTTGAAGTAAAAAGGCAATACGGATCAAAGGCAGAATGTACCAACGTCTCCCCTCCTCAGGCCTTCATTGGTACCTGCACCAGACGCATTTCTGACGCTGTTTTGACACATGGATGCGTTTTATCACCTCTTCATGAGTTCCGAATTATTCATTTCAAATGGATAGTTTCCGTTTTTAAACATGGTTTGTTTGAAGCCATTGTACAACATGAAACCACAGTCGCACCGAACAGTCAAATTTGCCTGGAGATAAAGTCAGCTCACTTGAAAGGGAACTTTAGGTTCTGGGTGAACTTTAACCTAGCAAATTTGCAAACCTTCAAGCGTGAGCCAATAGGAAACAAGAGGGTGAGTTGTGATAGTTTTTTTTTTCTTTCCGAAAAAACAAAAATAAAAAATGAAGGAACTGCTCAACATAATGTTCTTGTCTCTGGTACATACAAGAAAACAAAACCAGTTAGCTGTTCACTGAACTATATGTTCCATCCAAAACTACAAGAAGACTGAATTATAGATGCAAACAAACTCCAGTACATATGGGACATATTGTTAGCATATATGTATTTACATATGATGGAACAAAACATTCTGTCTTCATTTTAATGTTTTTTATTCTTCACAATATTGCAGAAAACAACAACTGCTGTTTACAAGCACATGAATTGTGAAATCTCTTGTGAGATTTTTGTAGATAAGAGGTTTTGTTCTGACAGCATAAATGCATATGCAATATATTAATATATATTACTGTATATTATATTTGTATTGTATATTACCTATGGGACATAAGATTGTTACATATAGGTTCTTGCACACACACAGCGGGGTGCAAAAGTCTGAGACTACTCTGAAAAAAAAAGATTAATATAAAGGTATCTTATAACAGTTTGAGAGAAAAGTGGAGTCTTCAAATAGTCTTAGTCTTTGACATGTACCCCATTTGCCTTAATGACAGCGTGCACTCAAACTTGTGCAAAAGCTTCTGATCAGTAGATCAAATCCACTGAACACGAGCCTCACGAAGGAATTTGACTAAAATAATCTGACCTTTTTGTACAAAGGCATTAATATGGTAAATTTCACAAATTTGCTTCAGTTTGAATAGTGAGCTAGAAGTACTCCAGCTTTTGCAATATTTCTGCATCATTTTACTTGTCATTGCTTTTCTTTGCTTGATTTTATTCAAGATTCTAAAATGTTCTGTTCATGTTCATTTCCACTGTAGTCTCAGACTTTGGGACTCCACTTTATATTTTACATGCAGGACGTTATTGTAACGCATAGGTACATACATATATCACGTATGAAACATGTATGGCTCCACATCGTGACATGCTATTAACACATATTTGTGTATGCGTGTGTGTGCGTGTGTGTTGTTTTTGTTTTTTCTCCTGCCTATCATGTCTGGTTGGCAGCCCATTTATCGAAGTAGCCAGAAAACTCGACTCTATCCATCTTAATGTCATTTCACAAAGCAAAATGATTGATAAGCGAAGGTTGAGCCGCTAGCTTTGTGAACCTTTCAGACAGGCTGCATGCAAAAACGGCAAAAAAATGGATGAGTGTTTAGTCCTCCGCCTTCGCTCAGCTCACACTAACGCTTTGCCACGCTTTTTATTCCAACATTTCGACCCTTTCGCTGTGGTGTTCCACAAACTACTCAGCTAGTATTGTTCCACTTACTCACACTTATTTTAACCTCCTAAACTCCACTGATCCATGGATGGGCCAGTCCTTCTATTCCTCTCTCCTATAACCTATTAACACAGTTGTTTTACATTGCTTTCCATGTAGTTTCTGTAAAATAGGGCTGCACAATATACATGTACCTATGGGGAATCTTGCAATACTGATATTTGCTCCAATACAGTTTGTGGTCAAAATCTACATTTAACTTTTACGTGCTTTAAACGGCACATATCATGGAAAACCAAATGTTCCTTGCTTTTTTGAAATGAATGAGTTTAATGTACTAAGCAAGCACTGTTTTCCATACAGTTCATATACGGAAACGACAAAAAGTTTTGTAATGTCATGTAAACCAACACATATAGTCAAGAAATAGTCCCTCCCATTCATACTGAAGTTAGGCCTGTTTAATTCTAAGGCACATGGTCAAGTATAACTCTTTTCAGTACATGAAATCACACTAACATTGTTGGACAGATGTTTGACAAAATATAATGAAATATGGGACCTTAGATATAGTGAAAATTACTGTTTATTGCATTATGAATTTTCCTTCATATTGTGCAGCTCTATTGAACTATAAGCTTTAGGAAGCAAAGGAGCTTAAGTGGTTAGCACTGCATGACCAAAACATGGACATAACAAAAGCATAATTCACTCACTGCTGACTGCATTAACGATGGGAAAAGAGGGGAAGCATGATTCAGACCCTCATTCAAAAAACTAAAGTAGATATGGTGGAAGAAAATGTTTCTTGACTGTGATGCTGGTTGTAAAGTACATTTGAGAATGAAGATGGTGACACTGTTCTGTTTGAATAAATGCACTCCCTCCTTCATCATCCTCCTCTTCCTCATATTCCTTCATTTTAACCCTTAGAGGTCTAGAGTTATAGTTTTTTTGCCAAACAAGAAAATGTCTATTAAATAGCAAAGTGTAGTGATTTATGTAATGGGTTACCTTTAAATTTGGTGTACATGTTTGTTTCGAAATGACAAACAGCCAAAATTAGCAAAACAAATGTATATGCATAACAACAATGTTCAAATACAAATTATAATAAACTGCTTACTGTAAACAGTTTAGAATCCACAGATTGAGCTTATAAATCCATATCAAATTTGGCTATAACCGAGACTTATAAGGGTTCATTTTATTCACAATGTCAACTTTGACCCAGTTTTTGATGCCTTTGACAGCTATATTTTGTTGTTGTTGTTGTTGTTTTCTTTTTCCTTTCTTTTTCGGGGGGAACAAAAGCTGCAAAATCTCCATACCCACTCACTTACTTCCCTTCCAGTGTGTGTTATGTATTAGCACTAGCTGCTTTAAGCTGGAGCATCAAGCTAAAGTCATTCCCCACCATTCACCCCCACCATTCACCCCCATTCAACTTAATAGAGGTGATTATAGCCGTCCCATAAACGTAATACAAAACCGCACTCGACATGAAAGATGTGAACAACTGCTTCCATCCTTCATTCCTGACCACAAGTGAACGACTACTGCATCTTCTCATGTAATTTATAATGTACTTTAAAGATGTTGTATGTAAATTGAGCTCCTGGTAATCTTGCTTAATGTGCTGTGATATACTGTAATGGACTGTTATGTTTTTTTTTTCTTTTTTTTTCTTTTATATATTTTCCTCCGCTCGATATAATGTAATCCCCCCTCCTGCAATCTGTACAAACTCCCATGCACAAGTAATCTATTATTATTATTACTATTATTATTATTATTATTATGATTACATTTTTAAAACTGTTTTCTGCTGAGCATTGTTTGAACTTTTTAATTTCATAATAAATGTTGAAAAGTGAGTTTTTATTTTTTCTTTTTTGCTTCCATTGCTTTGGCTCTATCGGTGGGTGTTTTGGAGAAAACACATGGGCCTGACTGTGTAGAGAGAGATGGAGGGTGCAATTACATTTAAATCTCAAATCAAAAAATGTTTAAGTTGCAGATTTACTGAAAGAGGCACTAATTACTGACAGTCTACAAACAGTTTGCATTGGTGGAGGTTACCAGTTAAGCATGTTATCTGATAAATGAACGCATGCACAACATCATAATTAGCGTATAAGTAGTGCAATATATCCCCCGTTTTGATCACAGCCTTTTAGGATGGAAGGCTGTTATCGCCAGGTATAAAACAATCACGGTTCATATTTTGATTTATCATGTCAAATATTGTGACATAACATTTTATTATTCTATGAGGAAGTATTTTAAAATGATTTAAAAGTCATTATTTTTATTATGAAAGTTATTGTAATATATTATAATTTTTAATAAAGTTGATATAATTATGCCTATACAGAAAATTACAACAGTCACTATTTAATGTCCAAAGCATTTTCAATATTTCTGCATAATTAAATGGCTACTGGTCATTTAAAGTGGTTTGATGCAGAATGCTCTGTTGTAGAGAAACTTGCCAAGTCAGGATTGTTCACAGTGGTGGTGATAGAAACTGCCAAATCTTTAGAGCGTCGCTAATTCAGTGTTGTGTAGTTGCATCCCTGTGATATAGTTTCCTCCTCTTTCATCCACCATCAAAGATGAAAGTAGGTCTCACCTAAACAGCTCACAAGTGGTGAAGCTCTAAAGACAGTTTGGAATTTTTAACAGTATGGGGTTTTATTGACTTAAAAATGCTCAGCCTGACACACTGTGCTCAGGGATTATAAACAAGATGGTGAATGATGGTGAATGTAGCATTATATAAGAAAACACATCCTATTTTGGAAATGGTATTTTGGGTCATGTCAGCATTTTCACACTCATATCTAACAAGTCATATGTTAATCATGTTTTTCTCTTCTTCCCAATATACGTCTGTACGTCTGCATTAGTAAAAAAGGACTCAACTACAAAATACCACTGGTTTTCTAGAGTGTAGGGCCCACTGCTAGTTTATGAGAATAATTTTAATAACTATATTACAGTTTCTTTAATAATAATGGCATGTGTACATTTTTGGGATAATGAATAAAACCATTAACCCTGTAAATTCGAGGAGTCTATGTACGGGCCCACACCCCGCACTCAGAATTGTAATACTCTTAGTTACTAAACAGTTTATTAACAGTAGATTCTATACAGTTAGGATTAGTAACTGAATAATAAGCCTGTGGTTTAGGGATTAAACTCTACACTCATCCAGAAAAAAAGCTCTCTTTTTCCAGATTTAACTGTTGCACTCTCTTTCTTTATCTGAGTGATCGGTTTTTCCTGATGGTTTGCTGTTTCTCAGAGATCCCTCCTGCAGGACTTCCCACAGGTTTGTGGAGCTGATTTGATGTCTCAACATCCACATTTACAGTTATATTTACATTCACAATTGCATACAGTACTCAGCATCTCTTAAACTTTTCCGTCCAGCTCTTCCCAAAGAAACTCAGGGTTAAATGACAGGGGAAATGGGGCCATTCCATTACAGATGCCACCTCTTCTGCCTTGAAGAAGAAGATGAAGAATAGTAATTTGAGATGAATAACAGCATTATATGTTACTGTTTAAGGGTCTTAAAGGCATGTTGCATTACAGATACATCTGCTTTTGCCTTAATAATAATAACAACAATAATAATAACAATGTTGATGAGTATTTTAAAGTATGAAGAAAAAGAAGTCTCCCTGTAAAGCCTGAAATAATCATCTAAAAGTCACAGAATCACAGATGGATTTGGTGGGAGTTTTTCAGACCATTCAGTCATTAACTATGTGTATTAACATCAAACTCACAGACTGATGATGAAGGTCTGACTCAATTCTGATGAAGATGTGATGGCAATAGTAGATCTTTCACTCATAGCCTCACTGAGTTCTGCTCAGATAGCCATTCAACATAAGTCAGATTCTTCAGAAGTCAGATTCATCCACTTGTGGGGGTTGGAAGCACATCCACGTTTTGTCTACACATTGTGTGCAGTAACATATTTCCACCAGAGAGGTCTCTAAATCCCCAAACCCTGCATAATGTTGCTGTGAACATCCATCGTATTTCACCTGAACATAATAATGAATTAATATTATTTTTTTTTTTATATTAAAAAGCCTATTGTGGTTAAGTGGTTAAAGGTCAATCTGGGCAGTCATTACAAACAGACCCCTTCTGCCTCCAAATACAGCATTTCTTACTACATTGAACATTACAGAGAACATACTTTAATAGAAAGAGAAAAGATGTTTAATGATGATGATTCAGCCTGAACATGTGGAAAGGTGATGTTCCAGTGTTAACTGTATGTGCTGACCCTCTGTGGCTCTATGGCTGTGCTGGACCATGTTAGTTCAGTCTGGGATTAGTTCAGTCTAGCACCATGCACATACTGCAAGGTGCAAACTACAGAGGGTCTTGGGACCTCCTTATTAACATTCTGAATGTATCAAAAACAGAATTCTAGGGGATCTGTGAAATGAATGTATTATGAGTTTAAGCTGTCCATTAGGCTGCTTTACCTGCACTTGCAGAGCTTCTGTCTTGGTATTTTTAACTAACTAGAGATGCAGCACTGGTCAGCCTCAGGGTGGCACTGTAGCAAATTTGTCCTATTGGTTTTCATGAAGTACCAACTGTAACTACGCCCCTGAAAAAGAGTTTGGTGGAGAGAGTGTTACTCATTTGACAAACAACACAAGAGGAGACGCATAAGATACCAAATAACCAAACTAGAAAAGAGCAATTCCAAAAGAAGGAGTTACAAACCAAATATTTGACTGCCATTGAAGCATCAGCACTGAAATGGCGTGTGATCCAACATGTGACATGATAATGTAGAGTCTGGACTCTCTGGAATACAACATATAATATCCGGAATATCCAGAATATACCAAAATATTCTACTCGATATGTCGTTGTGCAATATACCCCTTGTATGAACTTCAACTTCAGTGAACTTCAGTACTGTCAAAATTTGTCCTCCATAATAAACTCCAATCTTTTCACAGCCCTGCTCAAACCCTCCTGTATGCTGGCTGTTCGAGTAAGTAAGGACTCAAAAGACATGGCATGAAGTGCATATGTTATTGACTCAGCTGGCATCCGAATTCAGTGCAGTTCATTAATATGGTGATAGAAAACACAGATATAGTATCACACAGAAAGCCCCAGCTAGCCATATTGATCCATTTTACTATGACCAACGTAGACATGCATGCAGCCAAACTATTCAAGGGGCCAGATTTGAATGGTCCCCCCAAAAATTCTGAATGGAGCACTGATGGTACACTAGTTGAGACAAGGCTTCTATTTGCATTATCCTCAGAAAGCCTGTTCTGTGCCACGTATACAGGCACTTCTAGTTCTCTATATGCTTTTGAACGTAAAGTAATTAAGGTCACACACAATGTATTTGACGCACAGCAGGAAGAAAGTGTCACTTTTGTCTGCCAAAGAAACAGTTTATACACGCTGAGTATAAAGGGTGAAACAGAACACTGAACAACAGATTGTGAGGATTATGTGTGTGTGGGAGGGAGAGAGAGAGAGAGAGAGAGAAAGTGAGAGAGTGAAAGAGTGAGAGAGACAGAGAGAGGGAGTCATTATAAACTCTGGTAGAATCTGTGTTAAATTGGAGGTTTTTTTACTCTTAGAAGGCGCAGTTATCACTGGCAGTAATTAATGTATTCATTATCTCTCACTCGTAGCCCACTAAAACAAGCAGAGGTACTCTGTCAAAAGTGCAGATTCTAACATACAGGCTAATTACTGTATGTGTTTGTACGTAAGAGCATACGAATTTGAATTTGATGGAAAGTGACAAAGTAACAAAGAACCGTCCTTCATATCCATGCTGTTCTCTTTTTTTTGTGATCAAAACCAATAGAAATGATCAGAAGCGGACTTCTAACATACAATACTGTGCAAACGTCTTGGGCACCTAAGCACATTGTACAAAACCATTTATCCCAGCAGCACTATAGCGGTAGCATAGATGCATATAAACATAAACACAGTGAAATGTAACAATGTCTTACTCTGAAGATTTCTCCTTGAAACACCCAACCATCATATCAATATGTTACATTTACTGGCAAACCATCAGTATTAGAGCTAGGCCTACAATTTGAACTATACGGGGAAAAGCATACAATAATCTGTACACATCTGTACAATAATCTTACACATCTGTAAGATTCTCTTACTTTATTAGTGTTAAACTCATGAAGCTGGAGTGTCTTAATTGTTCCACCTTAAACAGCGCAGCAGATACATTGTAAGATACATGGTAAGGCTACATCATTTAAGGTGGAACTGAAAATTTGAAAAAGGCAGCTTAGATTAAACACAGACATTGGAAGCCATTATTTGTTTTACTTGAATCTTGTTACAGGCATTTTAGCATATTTCACCTTGTAGCATTTGTACTGTGACGTGGTAAAATGCTCTGGTAATAAGCTGCTGCTGCTGGTGTTTACAAGAAGCCAAGAAGGCTTATAGAGTGATGTTTTATAATGACTAAACAAGAAATCAAAACATAATTGATCTGTTTCTCTGTCACTTGATAATTGTGATTGTAGTTAATCTAACACTTAAGTCCTTCTCTATAGCTCCTATAGTCCTAACCAATAAGAGAGCTTACTTAGCTAGATACCAGAGAAGAAAGACAGTCCCTGATTGATAAATTTCCTGTTTGTTTAAAGACTTTTATCCTAAACTTTACAACTAAACTAATAAAGGTAATACTTGCAGAGCGTTACTACAAGCATAATTCAGTTGAAGAAAAAAAATCTAAAAATGATTTACTTCCTAGAAAGCATTAGACAATCTTAGAAAGCCTAGAAGGCTGTGCAGGTTCCCCTCCGGTTAAATTCCATCACTAGCATTACTGCAAACTGTCCTAGGCTTCCTTAAAGGGATGCTTGTAAAACAAACAAACAAACAAACACTGATATACATTAAATGATTATTTATTCTATTAAACTTATTTGTATTTATTGCACTATCACTGTTTTTCTAAACAAAGAGGTAAATAGCTTTTAGAATCTAATTTCCTCAGGTGGCTAAAACCTGACCTGTACAGCAAGAAAGTTTTTAAACAACATCAAGTGTTTTTGAGATAATATTGGGGCAAGTCTAAATAGAAAGAAACAGCTGTACATAACATGCTAATATGACTAACAACAAATGGAAGGTAGTAGCCACCAATTAGTATGACTAATGGTTCAATCAATTATTAGCAGGGGATCCAGCACTCAAGAAATAAGACACAGATTGTCACATGGCAGAAAAAGGATGAAGCTGCTGTTCAAATACAACAATTTGTCTCTAGATACAAATAACTGATATGGATATGTTTTGGTGGTTCTTCACGGATGTGAAAGCTGGACAATAAACACATGAGACAGGAAAAGTATAGATGCCTTTGAACTTGCTAAAGACTTCTGAGAGTACCTGGACAGTAGAGAAAACAAACAAATAGATCCTGGAACAAATCAAGCCTCACATGTCACTCCAAGCACAGGTAACCGAACTACAGCCTTCTTATTTTGGACATATAATGAGAAGAACTATTTCCTTGGAAAAGACTATTATGCTTTGAAGAGAGAAAATGATGGCCAGCTGCAAGACGGATGGATAGAATCTGAAGTATCATGAACCACCCATTCACAAGCCTGTAGATCCAAATAGAAAATGGGACATTCTGGAGGAACACTATCCATGTGGTCACCAGGAGTCAGAAATGACTCGATGGCACTTAGTAATAATAATACCTGTTGGCTATTAACTTACATTCACTGTTGCTCACTCTTTTTTTTGTCTGCTAAGCTGCACTGTATAAGATTTGGGGCTTGGAGACCTCTCTGGTGGAAGCATGTAATTGCGTGCAACCTGCTTTCCCCAGTGGACAAATCCAGCAGTGTGATTTAGACTCAACTTTAGTCTATATCAAAGGAAAATATATAGTATATATTAATGTATTATTAAATATATAAAAGTTATTCCTCACTGGTAGCTTATTGAAACAAGGAGGAAATTCTCTGGATAGTGCAAATTATTACCACATTTTCATTTGTAAGTAGAGAAGTAGATTTTTTTCATTATTTGAATTTGATTGAAAATTGTTTTGTACAGTCTCAGTTTAGGAAGAAAAAAACTTTTTTTCTCTTTACATTTAGCTTTTGTCATTCTTTTGGCATCAAAACAAATGGAAAAAATTGTCACGCAGACTCAAACCTGTTGATAAATGATAAATGCAATTTGCATAACTTGTAATTATATAACTCCTTCACATTTTGTTCCCCAGTCCATGTTTGCTCAGAAACAGCTGGTTGTGAGTTCATTGGTTTTGTGATTTGCCATGAAATTGATATGTACACATGTATCTGCCGATCCAGCCTACTGGAGTTTGAAGCACTTTTGTGAATGCGGCACAATGGGCGGCCAACCAGAACAGAGCTCTATCAAATATATACCAGTTATGAAAACAGAAACTGCCAGTTTAGTTCAAGGGGATAAAGCACGGTGGGAAAGTGGTCTTGTATTTTTAAACATACACCCTATCATGTGTTGAAAGTGGAGTTCAGGGTGAAAAATAAAACCCAAGGAATATGTGGGATATGGGCCCTTTAATGTTCAATCTGTTTTTGTCACAGTGCACGTTCAGTCTTTAACTCAGTGCCGGAGGTTTTGCAGTAGAACTAAAGCTCTGTGAGAAGTCTTTGATTGTGTGGTGCTGATTTGCTCCCATAAGCGCCGCAGAGGCTCTAACAGGTGCTGCAGTGTGATCGTGTATGTAGATGGCCGTTTGATTGTAATGATAGAGTGTGTTTGGTGGGCTGCAGGCGGCCTGCTCCTCCACCCGGCTTTTTCTGATTGTCTGAGGCGCTGTTTGCGGAGTGCGTGCGTGTCGTTTAATCTCCGTTTCTGGTTGAGATTGAGAGTGGCCATTTTAGGGGCCATTTCTGCTGTAAACGCTGACACAGTCTGAGCTTCTACAGCAGCAAGAAAAGGTCTGACAAAGCCTGAAAGCGTAATATTGTCGCTGAGCTACGGAAGCCTCAGTCAGCACAAGGAATAACAAAAACATGCTGGGATTTTATGCAGACTGCTTCTCACTCATAAGATAACTCACTGAAACAAGGAGAGAAATTATGTGGAGGAGTGAAAGAAGGGAGTGACGAGAGAGAGAGACAAAAAGAGAGAGAATGAGTCATTATAAAGTCATAGAATCAGTGAGATGAAGTCATTTATCTTTGGCAATAATATATTAATTTTTCCTCATGACTCACTAAAATGGTCAGAGAATTATGTGAATAACAAAATAAAGTTTGTGAAGTTTACACCACATTTGTGTTTGTAAGTAGAAAAGGAAGTATTTTATTATGATTTGAATTTGATGAAAGGTTATTGTAGTGTACTGCCATATTGTCTTTTCGAACGTGAATCAAACCTAGTCTTTGAATCAAATATATAAATGAAGGTAGAAGTGCAAACTTGAAACTGTTGATAAAGAATGTAAATCAAATGTTATGTGTTGCAATGTGATGTATTGCAATACTTATATGTATGTAATTATTATGTAACTACTATGTAAATATCAACAATAGTCTTTGAATAGTGTATTAAACTATTCAGCTATGTGTAATGTCTAAGACTGCCCCAAAAATATTGTCACAGTCACATTAAAACCTTATCAAACCCTCCATTTATAAAAACACATGTGAAATAGATAGAATCAGTACTGTGTAGTATTGTCTAGGACAATCAATATGCATCAATATGCATTGATAAATCAATAGTTTTGATAACACTAATCAGATTCCTGTGCTATCCTACCGTGTGCATTCATTAACCTTGAAACCTGAGTTTAAGTGCTAATGAGGCTAGGCTAAAATAATTTAGCACCAATTATTTTCTTGTAAATTCATCAACATTATTAAATATTGATATATGATATATCACCCGTGTGCCAGCATGCGTGTTTTGTAATCTTAGGAACTTGAAACAGTGCTTTATAATTATTAATTAATGCCCTGTAATATCTTATTAATGACATATAATGCTATATTAATGCCTTATTATTGCTTATTAAAGTGAAGCAATTAATAAGACATTGCATTAATTAAATCAAATATTCTTATAAAGATATTCTAATTCTGTTGCCCCATAATGGCTTATTAATATTTTGTAATGGCTGGTTAATGACCTTTTAATGGATAATTAATGATCTGTAATGTATTATTGCTTCCTAAGAATGTTTATTAATGTACGGCACTGGCTTATTAAGGCCCTTTAATGGCTTATTAAGGACCAATAATGGCATATCAGTATGGTGAACTGCCTTATTAATGCCCAATAATGGCTTATGAATGCGCTGTAAAGCATTGTTAATTGTCCATAATGGATAATTAATTATCATAAATGCATTACAAATGCTCTTTAATGGCTTGTTAATGACTGATAATGCCATAATGCCATATCAATACAATGCACTGCCTTATTAATGCCATATAACCCTTAATTAATGCCTTATAACAATTGAATAGCTGGGGCTTTAAACTGCATAACACCCAGAAATAAAGTGAAGTTATCTACAAGGCATGTACAATATGTCTTCATTGCGCTATAAAATGTATATAAGGGTGCAAATGTCTTGTAAATGAGTGGATAAGATGATCATGGTTAGGTGAGGTGTGATGTAGGTGTGTGAATGTGGTTATTTATTGTTTTGATGGTAAGTAATTTTACATAGTGGACATAGTGGAAGTGGCGGATTTTGAGTAGACTAGAATGTAAATATCATAATGAGAACGGTTGCCTATATTACTAGCATATATGACGAGATTGCAGTTGCTTTCATTTGACCAGATATCACTTTTTTTGCAGTGTTCTGTGAACCTACACATACCACATAACTGCATTTTGTTCATGTACACTTTGAGACTGCAGTCCATCTGTTGCGGCACAGTTTATCAGCCTACTCATCAGTTGAACAACGTTAACTAGATCATTATCTGGGTGGTGGATACAGGTTGAATCGAATGACAGATTTTTTTAAGTCAACAGTTATATGATGAAAGTCAATGCCGACTAAACCACAAGAGAATGGAATGCTTTGCAAGAAGCAGCCTTGTTAGAATTCAGGGAACACTTAGAGTCCTGTAACTTGAGAAGAATAAGTAACCAACTTCAAACTTTACAGGATTGGAAGATGTTATGCCCTTTTTCCAACCAGACATGACTTTTTCTTATGACTTTTATAAGTCTACGGGAAACTGGACATAACCGTATTTCACATCTGATCTCTGAAGGCCTGTAGCTCAACAGAGAAAGGCTGAATGGAGCCAAACTCTGAGGTTAGTAAAGTATCATGTGCCCTCTCCAACACCCCCTGGATTGCATTGCTAACCTTCAATAAACCAAAGACCTCAAAATCAGGCTCCTCTCTTGTTGTATTCTCTGATGCATCCATGTTGTTACTGTCACAGTCACATGATCAGTCACATGACTAGTCGACATCAAGCATAAAGGTCATCATTGAGCAGTGAAGTCGACTAGTCATCTAGTCTGTGTAACCCCAAGTGGCAGACAATGTGTTGCTGGCCACTTTATTAGAAACCCCTCCCTTGTAGTTCCACCTTGCTGGTGCACAATTAGAGAATGCACAGTTTGTGTTAGCCATCCTCTAGACCTTCATCAACAGGCTATTTCTGACCAAACAGCAGCTCTTGGCTGGATAGTTTTGGTGGTGGACCACTCTCAACCCAGCAATGAATCCTAGCAGTAAAAATCAATCCCAGCAGTATCTGTGTCTTTTTTATTGGTCTGGAGGAAAAAAAAGTATAGCTGAAGAGAAACTCATAGTGCCGCTGAAAAGTCTGGAACCTCTCAATTGATCTTAAAGAGATTTTAATCTAGGCATGTCCAAACAACACGCTTTCGGGAACGTCATTGGAATCGAGGCAGAGAGGGAATCACACAACAAATCAGTTTCCAATAGAGGTAGTTATTGTCAGGCTGTTATGGATTGTCTGTGAACGGATGTGTGCATGCTGTCTGCCTCTTCGACGTATGGATTGTAGATGAGTATTGATCCAGGCACTTTATCTGAGAGGCTGATGCTCCAGAACGCTGAAGAGTCAGGGCTGTGATAAATCTACCGCAGAATAAGCTGTCATGAATGTGCTGCACTGGGAATTATTTAACGCAGACATAAAATATGGCGTGTCTATTGTTTTATTGTCAAGGGCATATGAAATGGCAGGTATTGAAAGCAGTAGTTTGGCCAAAAAATCGAATGCATACTATTCCCGGCCTTAGCCCAAATGTAGTCATTTTGGTGCCTGAGGTTTCAATAGATTGGCACAGGAGCTATGATAGCCAACAAGTAGGATACTGATTAGCAAATTAGCATTTAGCATTTAGCAAATAACACACCTAAGTCATCACAAGTTGCCTGAGATTGTGTGGAGTTGTTTAGTAATGTCAAATAAACTTCCTTATGTGAATTCCAACACTATGTAATACTAAAAACATGGACAAGAATAGGCTATTGTCACATTTCTTATAATAGCATTAGCATATATATTTCAGTAATACCAAATGTGTTTGATTAGTGAAGACATGTCTGGTGTGTGTATTTTCTTTAGTTTCGCAATGGAGCTATGAGATTAATGTAGCCAACAAGTAATGGAAGGTAGCTAGCACAGAGGAAACTGTATTCTTCAGTCATCACGCTTGCTTGACAGTTTTGTTAAGTTCTCTCAAATAGACTTGTTTGTGGCTTTAGATACTATATGACACGCTGTTTTTAATAAAAACAGACAAAAGTAGGCGAACTTCACATACCACGAAGACGTATTACCGGTCAGGACTGAATCCTGGACACTTTGAAAACGCAATTTCCAACTGGCATCTTATTGCTCTTCCTGTTCTTGGAGCTTTGTTTATGCAGTGGAAAATAATAATAAGCGGAGGAGCATCATTCGGGCCGTGACGAGCGACTGTCTTATCACGGCTCAATTATATGCGGAGGTGTAAAACATTCTGTGGCCTTATTGAGATGATGTGATTTTGTCCTGACGGGAAACTGAATTAGGGAAGGAGGGAAAATTGGTTTCTTCCTATCTCCCTTCGAACACTGCCGCCGAGACCTACCTCAACCTCCACGTTAAAGCGATAATGCTCCTGATAACGGAAATGTGCACCGGGATTTATTTCCTCAGCAACCCTCCTTTATTTTGTTTATTTATTTATTTATTTATTTATTTATTTATCCATTCACTCGTTTGCATTCCAGCTTCATGGCTGTATGCTCTCTCTCTCTGTCTCTCTCTCTCTCTCTCTCTCTCTCTCGCTTTCTCTCTCTGTCTTTCTCTCTCTCTCTCTCTCTCTCTTTCTCTCTCTCTCTCTCTCGCTCGCTCTGGTGCTCTTTCTCTCTCTCCCTTTCCGGTGTTCAGGGTTCTTGGGACTTGGAAAATATTCTGACAAAAATACCAGAAATGCAGGCCATGAGGTCATGGCCATGCTTTTAAAAGATAACAACATGCTGGACAGTGTGAAACGGGTTGACTCTAGTTAATGGATAAGGTATATGGACTAAAATACTCCATTTGTACTGAGTCATATTAACACCTAATTCCCCCTGCTTTTCCAAAGTAAAAGACTTTTATGTAGTATGTTAACATTGTTTAATGTTCAAAAATGTCCACTGCCCAGTTGGGACAGTCCCTATATTGAAACAAATTTATCATGGTTGTGCTGTCATATTCACACATCAAACAGGACTGAATGAAGCTTATGTTGTTAAGTACATTTCAACCAGGACTGGTGTGGATGTGTGTGTGTGTGTGTGGATGTGTGTGTGTGTGTGTGTAGATACATGTAATAAAGTATTCTGTGAGTTCTTTATTGGGTACGCCTGCCTGTCTACACTCATGGAGGCTGAAGATATACACCTACGTGTATCTACACTCAGTCAGACACAGCAGTGCTGCTGGAGTTTTTGAACACCTCAGTGTCACTGCTGGACTGAGAATAGTCCACCAACCAAAACTATCCAGCCAACAGTGTCCTGTGAGCAGCGGCCTGATGAAGGACTAATGAGGATCACCAACACAAACTGTGCAGCAGCTATTGACTCTGACTTTACATGCAAGCTGGATCAGCAACGTGGGAGTGCCTAATAGAGTGTTTAATAACTCCAACAGCACTGCTGTGTCTGATCCACTCACACCAGCACAGCACACACTAAGACACCACCACCCCATCAGTGTCACCGCAGTGATGAGAATATCACACCACCTAAATAAGAGAACTGAGCTAAGAAATCACAGAAATGATGGACGGATCTGATGGAAGGAAGGCTTATGTCTGTTTATTGTGCTGAAAAACTGAACCAGCAGTAGAAAACTAATTTCTAAATGTGTCTTTAAGGTCTTAAAGGCCTATGAATGCCTGTGAAGTGTTTTAATTTCATGCTGCTTGAGTCCTGAATTCCATCCGATCATAAGGATGCGAAAACTCCAGTATGACTGCCGTCTATAAGATACACACATACCCCTTTCCAAAACACACACTCACACATGCACACACACCCCTTTAAGGTACTGTTGACTGTTTGGATTTTTTAGCACAAATGTCTGTTTGCCATTGTTTTAGTACTGATTACAATTCTGCTATTAGGATGACGTGTTACACAGTCTGTGGTCCAGGGCTGCCCAGGGTAAACTTTATTATTGCTCAAATGTTGCTCTTTTATGGCTCAGGACATCTAAGAGTGATTCTCCTGAAAGGACAAAGAGCACTGGATAAAAAGGAGACTTGAGAGACAGGAGAGTTAATGGAGAGATTTAGCTGCAGGTGAGCATTGTTATCACTGCCAATCTGAGCACAATGTGTGACTTCATTGGGATCTCCGCTAGAGGTTAGATGACTTCAGATTTTTTAAAGTCGACAGTTATGTGACAAAAGTTGAGGCGATGCCGAATAACCGCTGATGATGTCATAAATAAAAGAGAATATTTTGCAACGAGCAGCTTTTAAAAACTGTGACAAAGCCAACATCTATAGAATCTGAATCAGTGTGTTGACACACAGAAGGAATTTGGTTTCAGCAGTTGGGTCTCTCTAGTACTGTACCAATATACACATAACTAACTTGACAATCCGCATATACACAATGAATTCACATATACACAATAAATACAGACATTGTGCAAAGTACAGTCTACACAGTCTACACAATATACAAACAATAAACAAACTATATATGGACAAATAATATACAGTTTACACATTATTTACAAACAGTACAAGGCAGTAGTGTAGAGGTAGAGGCAGTAGAGTTGAGGTAGAGGCAGTTGTGTTGAGGTAGAGGCAGTAGTGTTGAGGGAGTCCAACAGCATTACTATATATATATATTGAAAAAAAACTTAGTGTATAATCTGGCATGTGAGTGAAACCGGTGAACACTATGGAGGAACAGGAAAAGCTATGGTCCAGCAGATGATGTGACTGGTCAGCTGTTTATGAAGGTGCTGGCCTGAGGAAAGAAGCCGTTTCTATGTCTGGTTGTCTTGGTGTGCAGGGTCCTATAGCGCCTGCCAGAGGTGAGGAATTGGAATATGTTGTGTCCAGGGTGAGACAGACCTGTGATGATTTTCCCTGCCCATTTGCTGGTTCTTAAACAGTCTTGGTCAGTAGAGTGTCTTCCAAGAAGCCTTGAATGGCATCTCAAGCCTTCCAGGAACTGAGGACACAGACCAGAATCTCACAAATCTATATGCATCCTAGGTGGCTGGGCCTGTGACTGTGTCAGGCCCGAGCCAGAAAAATTTAGAGCAATGTAACTCAGCGAAAATAAGAGTAATTTTCCAGGATTATAGGGTGCTATGCCCACCTTCCAATGATACATGACTTTTCGTCATAGTCATTGGGAAATCTGAGATTACGGTGTTCAGTAATGATCCACCACCCACCTAATACTTGCTCTGCTGGTGTCCTTTGGTGATCCTGAGCACGAAAAACAGGATGGGCTAACAAGTATACAGTATGCAAGACTACAGTCTGTAATTGTAGAACTACAACTTGCACCTAGACGTGGAGCTGATAAAATGGATAAAGAGTGTGGACACAAGGAGGTGTGCCTAATAAAGTGGCCAGTGCGTGTACATTATGGGTCGTTTATCATCACTGTGTAGAATTTACATCACTCCTGAAAACTGGCAAGTGTCCGAATCTCAATCACACTCAGCCATCACATTAGAAACCTTTCTGAGTGAGGAAAGCATAATTGATCTACTGCTTTGATAAACATGCCAAGAAATCCAGAGCTGTTCCAAACCAAATCAAAACCACTGCAACAACAAGAAGCATATCCGGTTATATATTCAGATGATATATACTCTTTGCACTGGCTCAGGCGGTCGTGGCAGAAAAGAGCTTACTTGTGCTCAGCTCTAGAAAGTGGCATTCTTTGTAGTGCACTGAAGGAGTTTGGCAAAACCAATTTGGTTTGATGACACTGGCAGGATTTGAGAATTTGCATAAACTCCATGCAACTGGACCGCAGGCCAAGAGGCTACAGCTGGAGAAACTATGGATCACCAAATAATAATAATCGTCTTAAAGGTAATCACCGGGTAAATAGAGCATTGTTTATTGTGGAATTTATTTTCACCGCTGTGTGTATCATCAGAAATGACTGGATTATGTTTCTACTGTTTATATTCCCAGCCCCCACTTCATCTGCTCTCTCTATCTCTCTGTCTTTCTTTTTTTTTCTTTCTCTCTCTTTCTCTTTTTCCTCTCTGTCTCGTGTCTCTCTCTCTCTTTTCCATTTTCACTTTCTTTCTTTTTTTATTCTCTCTGTCTCTCTATCCTTCTTTTTATCCTGTTCACTCACAGCTCTTTCTATTTTTCTTCTCCCCACCTCTCTAAACTCTCTTTATCTCTTTCTCTTTCTTGCTTACTCTATAGATAAGTAATAAATAAGTACTAGATAATTAATAAATAATAATTCAAGATATTTAAATAAGACATTCCTATATAAATTGATATATACAATAACATTTGTTAAGATTAAACCCATTTAAATCAAATTTGCCTTTCTTTCCTTTCATTACTTTTCTTTACTCTCTCTGTGTACTACCTCTCACTCAACTGTCTCCTCTGTTCTATCACACTGTCATTTCTCTCTTTCTTTTTGTTTTCTTTACTTCTCCTTTATTCGTGATTGTCTTTATCTCTTTACTCTACTTTTCCTCATTCTCTCATTTTCTCTCTCTTTCTTTCTCCTTCTGTCTCTCTTCTGTCTCTCTTTCTGTCTCTCCATTTCCCTCTCTCTGTCTTTCTCCTACATGTTGTCTTTATTAATTCTCCTCTGGTGGAACTCTACATCACTCAGACATTTTCTGGTCCGGGTGTCTGTTGTAAACAGTCGGCTGGTTCGAAGCCTTCATTAGTTCACTCCCCACAAAACACAAAGACATCAATTCACAACACCCCACCCCCCGCCACCATCCTCCTCCTCCTCCACCTCCACCACAACATTTCCAGTTTTCACTAAATCAGAATAAAGCTGCTGGAATGATGACCAGCTCTGCACTGAGACCTGTTGTAGCTGAGCTGTCATCATTGTGTGGCCTTTTGAATTATTTTGGTGGGCAACAACATAAATTTAAATCAATGTTGCTAAATAGAATTGGTAAAGATGGGTGTAATTTTATTTAGAGAGGGGGAGACAAAGGGAATACAATTACAGTATTCAGTTTTGTAGGATGTGGTCCGAGGACATTATCCCATGAAAACTTTGGTTTGGATTTTTTGGATCTTTTGGGATCTTCAGTTCACTACAGTAGAACAGAATGTGCAGGGTCAGGCAGCAGGGCCTGTTTGATAAACATCTATATGATGGACTAGTAAATTTTCTGCTTTGAATAGAATGATGTGTATATACAGTATATTTGTTTGTGTGCGTAAAGGACTGCAGAATTCCTGATAGCTAGCTATGGTAAATAAAGGAAAAAGAAGACAAAGGCAAGTAGGCCAGGATGGAGACAGTATAAATACATGTTCTGTTTGCTGACTGAGTGCAATTCAGCCACACAGACTACTGTTTATGTTTAGCTAATGTTTAGCTCTAAGATGATGTTATGATGTTGCATGTTACATATGATGACAATGGGTGAGAAGAGTAAAATATAGCTCAGTGCAGTCATTTCTATGGGAAGCTAAGATATCAGTTTCCAGTATGTAGAAATGAATTATAGCACCAGTCTGTGGTCAGTCTTTCAGATTCTGAAATACGCTGTTTAATGTCCAGATATTGTGCAGACACTGCTCTAATGTGAGGATACCAGAGGCATGTTTAAGGAAAAGCAATACATGTTTAATGACCAATGACAAAAATACTAAAAACTATAAAAGCTCAGGAAAACAATTCAAGGCAGCTTCACATAGCATTTTCTTAGACAAAAAAAGAAAAAGAAAACGGATGCTATTTTTGATGTAGTGGTCTCTTCACATCAAGTTTAAGTGTTCTTAGTCTCTGAAACTTCTCATCCTGTCTATCAAATATTATGATGTACACACTGGGTACACACCATTCTATAAACGGTGCAACAGCACGGGATCACTACCTCCTACTGGATCTGAAGCCGAGCAGGTGATTCTGCAGGTATTCCTGTATGTCAGTGGGGGATTTTGAGGCTCTGTTTCTGCTTGTTGCTCCTCTCATTATAAAGGAGTGAATTAACTGCAGTTATATACAGTTACTGTAACGTTACTCATCGTCATTCATAGCCTTTCAGCTGCTTTCTTTATCTTCATGTTCAAAAGTTCAAAAATTTATCTCTGAAGTCTTTTGACCTTTGACAAAAACGCATTTTTAAGTGTAATTTTCGAATTTAGGCATCAGGCAAAGAAATGCCCCAAAAGTACTTGGAAACAATTGCACAGACACATAATAAAAGTATTTTTTTTCCTTCTCCTGTAAAGTTGATTTTGGAGATGCAAGGTTATGTTCTGACAGCAGTGATATACCCTTAGTAAGTATATTTCCACCCCATTAGCATCTCATATCAGCTCCTTATTTAAACACTTAATTGACCAAGCAATGAGTATTTATTAGTTCTACACATTATTGTCCTGAATGTGTGACAGATGATGTGAAAGCATCAGTTCAATTAATAGACAAACCTCTTCAGAAAGAAAATGAAAAAAGGCAAAATGCTCAAGAACAGGGTAATCTTTAAGAGCAGACCACTGATAATAGGCTGCACTTGAAGTCCAAATGTGCTGCGATTTATTCGTTTACCCCAGCTCGAGTGGCCTTGTTCTTGTTCCTCAAGAGCCGGTAAAGTACATTTGTTTGAAATAGAATCAAATTCTTAAAGAGTGGAGAGAGAGAGAGAGAGAGAGAGAGAGAGAGAGACGGATGCAGAGTAAACACACTCGACAGAAAGGAGAAAGAAATAACAACTCTCCGATTTGCTAATCGAGGAAGATAAATCAGCCATCATTCCTTATTTGTATGACAACAACGCACACGTTTGCATTTAATTTTCCAATTTTCATGCCTTTGTGCGTGTTGCCTTTCTTTCGTTCTTTCTTTCTTTCTTTTTTTTCGAATGATTCGGCCTTGAAGGCCCTCTAATATCAAACATAAGCAATCAATCTGAACCAATTCAGCTCAGTCGTGATGGAGGAGAGAGGAACATTACCAGCAGCAGGAGAAAAGAAGCTGTTAGCCACAGAGCTAATTTATGTGTGCTTGTATGTGTGTTTGCATGTGCATGAGCTGGGGGAGACCCCACAAATCTAGCTTTATATCTCATGCACACATGCACACATGCATGACCACATGTTTCATTGCACGGCTTAATGAAATGACTCAGGCATGCACACGACGTGCGTTAGTGTGGGTATATAAGCATCTTAGTCATTAGCGTATTTTAGTGTATAAGGCTTTGGTGTAATGCAGTCTGATGGAGTCTGTGACTAACTAATGCACACCACCACTATGGTGTTGCTCAGTGGTTGCTGTGATGTCTGTGGTGGTTGCTAAAGTGTTGCCAGGTAGCTGTTCTGGTGTGAGGCAAGAAATGTGTACCAAGAATAAGAAAAATAAGTTATTAGCTATTAGTTACTAACATGGATGAGTAAGGAGTTTATTTCTGCCATACTTTGCTAAGTAAATAAAGACAGGGATTCAAAAATACATTTTAATTCCAAAGTTCAAAATCATGGAGGTTCTGAATGTTTATGATGTTATGCTGTTTGTTAGGAAAACATAGACACTCCAATTTAACGATATATGCCATAGCATATTTGTAAATCTGAAAACGTGCCGTATTTCCCAAGAGACTGGTGCTGTTTCAACTTTTTTAACCACATGAAGGAGGTGATGTATGAGATCTGAATGAATGTCCAAAATAAATATTGTTAAAGCAAACATGTTTGATGCTTCTGAAGCTAGCATCAGTGCCACTATAGCAAGTGAGTTGTCAGTCAGTGAACACTGAAGTAGCCAGCCAATGTGCACCCCATGCCCACCAAACCCCTCGTATGACAGGGAGTATTTCCCACACTGGTTTATAGTACATGTTCTATTAATAGCTATTTTTGGAGAAACATTGATCTTGGTGGTAAAATTAGCTATGTTGTTCATGTGTTACTGATACTCTGTGTTATCAATTGTATCAGTATTTGCTTTCCAAGCCTTATAGTGCACATAAGTGTAAAATAAAGACAAACACCATACGGTGTCGTAATATAAAGTATATGCACATTTAGTTCCATACTTGTTAGCCACTCAGCCTCACCGTAAAATTACAGCAGCAAGACCTCACACACCAAACATGACTCAACTGATCGAGTACATTTGTCTGAGTCTGTAAGCGGAAACTGAAAATGAGATTTTCACTGAATTATCTCTTTAAGAGAGGAATCAGCTCGTGTGCTTGGTGTTCTAGAACTCTCTGGAGGCAAAGGCTCAGGAGAGCGAATTTGCTCTTCTCTCCTTTTCTTCTTCTCTCCTTTTCTTACACTCTGCCGCTGTAGGACTGACACACACACACACATTCCTCATTCAGCACAGACTGTACGACCTGTCAGAGCACAGATACACACTTTCACGCGTTCACATCTTTCTCTTTGTCCCCCACTCCATCATGAGGTTTCTGGCTCTGGGTCGAAGGATAAGAAATCTTGTTATTCAAAAAGACGTGCTGTATCCCACACTTCTCTCTCTCTTGTCTTTCTCTTTCCCTTTTTCTCTTTAACACTTTCTCTCTCTTTCCTTTTCTCTCTCTTTCCCCTTTTCTCTTTCACACTTTCTCTCTTTTCCTTTCTCTATTTCACACTTTCTCTCTTTTCCTTTTTCCCTTAACGCTTTCTCTCTCTTTCCCTTTTTTCTCTTTCACACTTTCTTTCTCTCATTCCCCTTTTCCCTTTCACACTTTCTATCTCTCTTCGCCTTTTTCTCTTTCTAATTCCTGTTGGTCTCTTTCACTCTCTTTTTCCGTTTATCTTTCTCTTTCTGTCTCTCTGTCTCTCACTGTATGTCTTTTTTCTGTCTCACTTTCATTTCTCTTTCTTTCTTCCCTTCTTTCTTTTTTCTTTCTTTTTATCTTTCATACCCTTTCTCTTACTTTTTCTCTCACTCCTTCTCTCTGTCTGTCTCTTTCTCTTACAGTCTCTCTTTATTACTTTTTCTGTCTCTTATTATGTTTTTTCTCTTTAGTCTTTTCTCTTTCTTTCTTTCTTTCTTTCTTTCTTTCACACTCTCTTTTACTCTTTCCCTCACTCTTTCTCTCTGTCTCTCTCTCTCTTTCTCTTTATCACTTTTTACTTTGCTTTACTTTTTCCTATACAGTACTTTTCAAGAACTCAAAGACACTTACAATTGTTAAACACTTTTTTCTGTCTCTTACTATCTGTTTTGCTCCCTCTTCTAGTCTTTACTTTCTCTCTTTGCCAATTTCTTTCTTTCTTTCTTTCTTTCTTTCTTTCTTTCTTTATTCCTTCCATTCTTTCTTTCTTTCTTTTGTTCAGATCAGTTTTAGATTCAGATAGGTTTACTGCATGAATTCCATTTTTATTATTTTTTGCTAAAACAACTATAGGATTGTTTATTAGTCTATTAGTGTCATTAGTGTTAATATCCATACTCATGCATGCTCCGTCTTTATACACTTATATGCACTTGCAACATCACATATTTGTATGGATACA
The DNA here is from genome assembly GCA_034552555.1 of Semaprochilodus insignis. Taxonomy (NCBI): domain Eukaryota; kingdom Metazoa; phylum Chordata; class Actinopteri; order Characiformes; family Prochilodontidae; genus Semaprochilodus; species Semaprochilodus insignis. Next base: position 11,934,787 of record CM067476.1, on the reverse strand, counting down.
CCTGATCTCTCTGTATGTCTGCTGTATCTTTCTGTCTTGCTATCTCTTTCTCTCCTTATCGCTCATTTCAGTTTTGTTTCTCCCTCCGTTTTGTTTTTCTTTTCCATTACTCTGAAGAAACTCAAACAGCAAAACAAGCCCTCCATTATTCCTCCATCTTTTTAGACAAAGTATCTCTGTGGGGCACGCGATATGAAAGAGAGAGAGCAGGAGAGAGAGGGAGAGATGTGCAGCGGCTCTGTAAGACATGAAAGGATTCCTCATTGTGGAGTGGAATCCTTCTGCCAGAAGCTTTTAGCAAAAATCTGAGTCATGAAAGTTGAGGGCTACAGACGGAGGAAGAGGAAGACACAGAGGAAGGAGGGAGGAAAGGAAAGAGAGAGATGCAGGACGGGAGCATTATTATCCCCCCAGTTTTTGACCCAGTTTAGTTTGGGGTTTGGTTAGCGGTTGCTGAATCATTAGCTGAAAGCTGCTCTGTTTTTCTCTCTCAGCACGACTGTCCTTCTAACCCACTTCACTGAAGCTCCACCTACTTCCATAGTGCTTCTGAAGTGCATCAGAAACACTCCTTTCAGATGGCAGGAGGGCTTTAGCCTGACTTTAAATACAAGTTGCATGCAATACATTTGATTATTCTAATAGGTTTAGCAAAATTAGTAGCTACTGCAAAGTCCAGAAATTATATATGGTTGAACTGACGTAGAGAATGTACGTAATATTTCTCATTATGTAGTTTTGGTGAGAATGTTATAAGACCATTCTACTGTTTTGTTTCAAAATCAGATTTGAAAACATCTATTGGACTTTTAACTTACTTGGGCTTTAGACTTAAATCATACGATGCTTTACCTTAATATGCTTATCAATATCACTTATTTTAATGCACAACTAAAAACTGCTTGTACCCAGAAGGAAATGTTAGCTTGCAGTGCTACTGGGAAGGAAGATAAAGGTTACCAGGAACAATAAATAATAAAAGATTTAGCCTGATATAATGTGTTGTCAGTTAATTCCTTCTGGGTGCTGCTATTTATACAACTATTTTTTTGACAATGAGTGTGTATTTTGCTAAAATATGCAATACATGCAAACACAGCTTTAAACAGTTGCACATTTAAAATCATAATATATTTTTATTATATATTTTTTATATATAACTACAGAAAACATGACAAATCTTAAGGTTGACAAATCTTAAGGTTAAACATTGTTTTTCAGACCTTGGCAAATGCGCAATTTATCAGCCCTCCTTTACCCCACTCATCACCAGTCAGATTCTGAACCAGTTATTCTTGGGCTGTGAAAGTGATGTGGTACCATGTGTGGCGCGTGTGTGGTACCGCATTAGGCGCAACAGCGCTTTTACATACTGAAGTGTCATTTTTGCAGTAAGAGCGGCCCACCACCCACAATTGTACAGCCAAGAGCAGCTCTGATGAAGGTTTACAGGATGGTTAAGAGGAATTGTGCATCAGCAGATGGGCTACAGTCTCTAACTGTACACCAGCAAAGTGTAGCTGCAAGAGAGAGGCTTCTAATAAAGTGTCCAGTGTCTGTGTTATTAGTAGTTGGAAGTTTTTAGACCTTGTGATTTGGTGACGTCTGAAGCTGCAACAGAGCAGCTGTTTATTGGAACAGATGATTAAATGATTCACATGATTCAGTAGGATGACCATGATTTGGTTCGAATGGGTTAGTTCACTGGAAAGTACTGTATGCGTCTGAAGTCAGAAGATACACTCGTGGATGACCTGATAGTTACACTGCGCACCGTAACTCAGGCACATGAGCATGTTAAACTGTTGCAAATGGGACAAATTGATGAACCAACGATTTTTTCCCCTTGTGAAGTGTGAGCTAAAGGTTAAGTAAGGTATGACAGCCATGTTGACTTTCCATCCAATCTTAGTGAGCCATTATGCTACATTTTCTCGATACCATGAGAGTGAGAGAGTGCGTCTACATGCATTTTGTGCATGTGCTGATAGAAAAATCCAATATCAGCATAATTGCCTAACATGTATCATGGTTTAAGATATTATCACGCTGTTGTATTAGGAAAAAACACTGTAACTGTAATACAATCGGTAAATAAATGTAGAGTTCTGAATTTCCTGTTTAAAATGACAATAATGCAACAGGTTTTTGGGGGCTATTCTGTCTGACAGTGCAGCAAACATATATATATTTTTTTTAATAATGGGACTTATGGGACTTATGTAATGCAACACAATAAAGACTAAAGAATAACCGCACATTTTCTACCTCCCCTATCCAGTTAGATAATGTTGTCTGGCAGCTACTAAGTGCTAGATGAATAAAAGAAAGGAGGTTTCTAGCCTCCAATTGACAGCCGAATTTGTTTATTACTCATTGTCTGTTCTCGTACATGTGAAGCCTAAAGGCCTTTACAAACACAGAACATGATTTTTCAAATGGCAAAAATAAGAAATCATTTTAATTCCTCCATGTTTGATATTTGCAAACTTTCAAAGGCGACAAGGCAACATTCATCTGCCTTGCGCTTTCTCACTGTCACGCCCTCGGGTCTCCCCGACACTGCCGATCTCCCGGACTCCATTTCCCAGAGTGCGCTACCTGATGACATCACACCCACAGTCTCCCAATCATTCCCGCTCTAGGTCCCCAACCCCCCCCCCCCCCCCCGACACACACACACACTCACTCACTCACTCACTGCAAAGTTTTGCCAAACCTTTGTTTGCGATTCTAAGCGTTTCTCTCTTGCCTTTTGCTTGTATCTCTGTTTTTGACCTCCTTTGTCTTCGACTTACTCTCTTTTGTTCTTCCCCTTTTGATCTGTTTGCTTGATTGTTTTGTCTTCCTGGTTATTGACCTCCACCTGTCTCACTGTCTTCGACCCAGCATTACCCCTTTTGTTATGATTGCCTTGCTTTTGCTGTTGTGTTTGACTATCGACGTGTCATATAAACTTTGGCTTTGGCTTTTAGCTCTGCGCGCGTCGAGCCCAGTTCTTTGTCCCTGACACTCACGGATCTCCAAACTGTGCTCAAACCTCCAAGTTGTATTGGAAAGCTCTAATAAAGTTCCAGCTCCTGATTAAGGCAGTGACTATATTTGTGCTCCTAAATTGAAAATCATTTGTCATGTCGTTAATTGCCCGTTTTGGAGTCGCAGACAAAATCTTTGTCACATGATGACATTCTGGTGGCTTGCTTGTTTTTGTAAGTAAGGCTACAGTAAGCGCAGTAAGGCTACATACTCACTGTTGTGTTGCTGTGGTTTCTGTTTTTTCTTGGCTTTCTCTTTATGGTGGCTGTTTCACTTGTAGATGGTTCAGGACCTCTTTTTTTGACCAGACCCTGTTTGTAACCATTTGTCCATGATGGATGAATTCCTTACCAACAAACAGAGAAAGGTTTTACATTGACTTGCCCTGGAAAACCAGATGCTATGGTGTGGGCTATTGCTGAATGAGGCCAGAACAGTGGTTGCTGTTGCTACGTGTGTAGCAGTTTTTGCTCGTCCAGCTTCCAGTTTTTTGGCCCCAGAACCTGTTTCTCAGAATTTGGCAAGACATTTAACAAGTGCATTGTTTGAAATCTTAACATAACATGAGTGCGTTGTCCACCGGAAATGAGGACAATCTTTATATGGTCTGCTTGGGAGAACACTATGCTTCATACATCGCCTGTACATAAGAAAAATCACTGTTTTAAAGTTACCACTGTGTCCCAGTGAAATTCTCTACCAGATTGATGTGTTACACACCTACTTTCCCATCTGGAAAACTGGAGTTGAATCCAAGATGGCAGCATTCAAGATGGCTGCCATGTCAGTGAACTGACCTAACAGGTTTCCCCCTTCCCCCATAGCTTGTGTCTGAAATTGGATTGCCATCCACCAAACTGTTTACATTTTCCTTACTTTTGAGACTCCCTGTATACATATTTAAATGAAGGGTAGTGTATGTGAGTGTAAGAGTGGTGTGATGTAAAAGGCTTGTATGTGTGTTGTAGCAGGTTCAGGGATAGTTAGTGTTAATTATGCAGCAGTAATACTGTGTTTAGCTCACTGTAACTGACACTGGGAGCGTGTGCGTGCATGTGAATTTGTATGTGTGTAATTATTCTGGATTCATAATGAATGAGCTCAGCTACAGCGTGCAAGTTGCCATTTATGCTTTGTGACTGTCAGGTTGCATCACAGTAAACAACAACAACAGCAGCAGCATCTGTGTCTGTGTGTGTCTGTGTGTAGCAGTGCAGATGTAAAAGAAACAGCACAGGTGCAGGTGGGAATGTTACACTGCCACACGCTGAAGCATCAGATGTTTAACACCCCATGTGAGTGTGTGCATGTTACTTTTCTCTACTCTATTTTCATCTTTTCTTTCTCCAACAGAAACATATTCGCTCTGATGCTTTTTAAAATAGCCAATATCATGGAAAAACTAATCTTTCTACCCCATTTTAAAAAGAAAGGAGTTATCTAATAACAGTTCTAACATACTGTACATACAGTATGTAAATATTGCTAATGTATTAGAAATGTACCATGTCAATGTACCATTCACTCCTCACTCCATAGAGTGCATATATGGCAACAAAACTGCAAAACACCTTTGAATTCAGTGTGTTGTGTCACAAAATGCTACTGCATTACTGCATATATATATATATATATATATATATATATATATATATATATATATATATATATATAGCATATAGCATATAGCAGTTTAGCTTGGCCCATTTGTTCTGAGGGTATAGTCACAGTGCAAGACAGCCAGTCAGACCAGTTCAGTGACACGTCTATCAGTCTAGCCCCACTCATTTAGCATGCAACATGTTATGCATTTGCCTTACAGTAGTTTAGCCCCGCCCATTCTCAATGAAATGCTATGTGTTGTTCCATCAGACAGTCTGTAGCAAAGTTTTTAGAGTGCAAAATGTACAGAAAGCGGTTAAACGTTGTGCTCTTTCTGGCTGTTAGGAGGCAAATACATCTTCACAGCCTACCCAAGTCTGTCTAGTTATATATATATATTCCCATTATTATTTCCAGAACCCACTGTTTGTTTTTGAGCTAATGCTACCAAACGTTTTTTTTTTTTTACCAAGAAGAGAATAAGACAGAATTTCAAGTTTCACACAGTTACCACTCCACTATGTAAGCCTGTTATACTTCCTTTAGGTCTTCTGTGCTAATAGTGAGTGTGTTTACATGCACTGAATAATAAAACCATTATTGGATTACTGCAGTCATTTAAATGGTCATGTCAACTCTGATTTCTTAGATCAGATCAAGGCCCAGAAATTTGATTAGGAAATCTGATTAAGAGAGCTGGATTTTAGCTCAGTAATCTGAATTTTTAGAGCATGTAAATCCTTATTCTGATTTCTTTCAGATTTATGAGTATGTGCATGTATGAAAATAGGCCATGCTACCTGAAATAAGCAAATTTTAAAAAAGTTTAAGTTTTATGTTTACATCATGTCTAATTCTATGAGTTTATTGGCTGGTTACAAAGAAGAAATCCGATTACTGTCTGACCCTCTACCTGGAACGTTCCCATTTTGGATTCTGCAAAGCTTGTCCAACCTTGCAACAGTAGCTACAAAAGAACGTATTTGTGGGCGGAGCTTGGATAGATCAATTTGTACTTAATTTCAGGTTTTAATACAGAATAAATAAAGTCCATGGTGACCTGCTGTGAATGGATGCGGTCCATACATGCCAGTGATGGCCATAATTTGCATAATAGGCGGAGTTCTGTTTTCCCATAATGCACTGCATATCCTTTTCTTGGCCTCTATTGAAAGTGAATGGAGGAGATTTTTTATTACTGGCAGTGGATTCAGTACTGTAATGGGTGTGTAGTCACTGTGTGTGTGTGTGTGTGTGTGTGTGTGTGTGTGTGTGTCTGACTCCGCATGAGTGCTTTCACAGTGTGTGGATGCAGCTGTGGTGTGTGTAAGATTGTGTGCTTTATATTGTCGTCTCTGTGAGTGGTGAGGACACAGCTCAGTGTGTGTGTGTGTGTGATTGTGTGTGTGTGTGAGTGATTGTTACAGACGTGGCAGATGCACTTTCCATTGGTGCAGTGTATTAGTTCAATCTCCAGCCTGGCAGTCACACTGACACACTCCATTTGCTTTTCCTCTCGTTTCCTCGCTCCGTCCTTTTCTCTTTTATTCTGACTCTTATGCATTCTCTCTCTCTTCCTCTCCCTCCTCTCTCACCCACTCTCTACTCACTATCTGTACTCTCACTCTCTTTTGCTATCTACCCTCTTTTTCCCCCTCTTGCTGTTGTTCTCCATATCTCCCTGTACCCTCTGTATTCCCTACTCTCCTTCTCTCTATATATTTTACTCTTCTATCCCTTTTTCTAAATGATGCATAAATGAAAGGTCTTTAAGCTTCTATCTCTTTTTCCTTTGTTCTTCTATTTTTTTCTTTCTCTTGGAATTGTCTCTCTTTCTCTCTACACTCTCTCCCTCTCTACGCTTGGCCTCTCTTTCCTTCTTTCTGTCCCTTCCTCCTCTCTTTCTCCACTATCCCTTGGTCTTTCTCTCTGTGTTTTCTCTTTCTGTCCTTCCTCTCTCTCCCTCTCTCTCTTCTCACTATCTGTACTCCTACCCCCTCTTTCTCCATCTACTTCTATTTTCTACTTCTATTTTCTCACTTTCTCGCTCTGAAATGAAAGGTCTGGGATGCTATAATCTTAGTCTTTCTTTCTCTGCTCTCCACTTTTCTTTCTGTTTTCCTTTTCTTATATGTGTTTCTTTCTCTATATATCTATCCCTTTTTACTCTTTCCCTACCATTCCTCTCCTTCCCTTTCTCTCTCTACTCTCTCTACCTGTAGTGTTTTCTCTCTAATCTCCATCTTTCTCCCTATACAGTCTCCAGACACTATCTCTGTTTTTCTCTCTACTGTCTCTTTGTTTCACTTTCAGTACTCTCTCTGTTCTTCTCTCGCAACCTTATTTCTCTACCTTACTCTCCCCTCTCTCTCTTTCTTCAAGGTGTTTCCTGGTCCACATTTTGCTCCTCACAAACTCCTTTTGAGCCCTTCAGTACTGAGTATTGGTTCTTATCCGATACTTCAATTTCTGTAGCTAATGGTCACAGACGCAGAATGCACTAGTGAGATGATTTTATTTTTGATTTGTGGGGTATTCATTAAGCTGTTATTCTAACCAGGAAATCTGAACATTTCAACACTGTTGGTTTTACAGTAGTCATGTGTGCGACAGCTTGTATTTTGTACATGCTTCTGGTGCGATGATGCTGAAAATATGTTTGGATGAAAGAAGGCCAGTTCAATCACAATCAAAACACTGACACTGGATCAGAACCAGGTCGGACATAATACATCCAATACCTGATCCATTAATCGGGACATATTGTACTTTTCTGTTTTTTCCCTATCATTATGTAGCATGTAAAGCCCAAAATACACGCCAAAGGGAGAAACTCTCTCTCACAGAGACCACTTTTTACTGCTGCCTGAAATGCCTGGATGGAATTCCAGCCCTCTTCTGTGATACGTGACATCATCTCGTAACACAATCCATATTGCCCACCTACCAGCATGCTTGGCACACCCTCCCACAACACACAGAGAGTTAAAAAAGTAGAAACTTAACGCTCTGAAACATCCTGCTCCAGTCTAGCTGGCAAAGGTGGATCAGATCTATCAAAATGTTCTACCTACCTTCAGGACCGGACTCAAACTGTAGACATGTAGTCTCTCCCTCTCTCTGCTTCTATCCCTCTATTTCTTACTCTCTCTACTACCCCATCTGTTGTATTTCTCTATTTTTTCCTTTCTCTCTCTCTCTCTCTCTCTCTCTCTCTCCTTTTCTCTCTCTGGAATGAATTGAAGTGAAGATCTGAAAATCTAGAAGAAAAGTCTCATGTCTACTTATAGAGAGAGGAAGTGGACACTGAGAAGCTATAAAATCTGGGAAATGTCGGAGGTTTCTATACAGGCTTTCTACTTATGAAACCCTGAGTATGAGTCAGTACAAGCACAGGAACAATACATATTTATTTAGCTAATGAATTGGGCAATATGTGATCAAAACGTTTGACTTAGGGTAACCACTGTCATGTAGACTGCCATGCTTAAGGTCCTCAAACACTGTACTACACTACAAAAAACCCCATAACAAAATAACACGATTTAGCCACAACCATAGCTATTAATTCAGTTAAACTCTTTCACAAAAAGAAAGTGAGAAAAAAAAACATGTAGAGAAATTGACTGTAGACTAGCTACTTAATTTTAGGCTCGACAGAATTCAGATTTATTGTGCTACAGCAAATAATCTCAAGGTCCATAAAATACTACCGTGTATACGCATGTGTTCGTGCATGTGTGTACATATGTGTCACAGTATGCTAAAACAGGTCTGTCGCCTCATCTGCCGTGGTTGTTACAAGTTTTGAGGACTTGCTGTGTGTTTGATGCAGAGTAAGACTCGTGTTCTATTAGCTTCACATCAAAGTGGCTAATTGCTTTCAAGTGTAAAGTAAATCCTGAAATTCTGATTTATTGCCTGTTGGTTCCCCATAAATGATGCGTAGGTTTTATTTCCATAAATACGGGAATCTGAAAACATTCACATGTCAAATAGTTTTGACAGAAACTAAACAACTGAAAAGCAAACTGTAGAGGTGCCTCAGGCGTCTGAAGGCCTGAGAGAGAGACAGTTGGTGTTAACCATGCTAGCTGCAAAAGTAGTCCGACCGCTCATGTTAAGTTGGACGTACTTAATTAATAGTAAGTAATAGTCATGGGCAACTCAAAGAAAGGAAAAACTAGAAGTTATATAAAGATGTTTGTTCTCTTATTGGGTGAGGGGGTGCGAAGGGTTAAGAAAATGTTTTGGTTCGTCAAATCAAATGTGCTTGCAAGCCCAATTTGGGCACATAACAAATTCCAAGTGTCGGCTCAAGGGGTAAAAACGCCCCCCAGCACTGGGCTGTGGAGTGATGGACCTCCATCCAATACCATTTGGAGGAGCTGGAGGTGTGTTTGTGGTCAGGAGCTAATCAGTACCTGATCTCAATAACCCTCCTGTTGTGTTCAACTGTAACATACAACGGTAATGTGCACAGGGTCACATTGGGTTGTATGTATGATTAACCATCCAAAAGTCATTTAAAAAAAGTAAAATTGTAATAATATTAATGTAGTCAATATGTAGTGTTATCACATGCCTCACCCTTTATAGATCACGGTTTATTCATAATTCACTCATTTTCATTATTATTTAACTTTCTGTATATTAGCAAAACTAGGCAATCAACACTTTGTAGCCTCCTTCTGACTGCTTGACCCAAGCATTATGTGTGCAACCTGCAAGGGGGCTGCAAACACGATAAATGAGTCAGGTCCCATGTTTATTACACAAATTAAGCCCAGCAGAAAAGTGTTCATGCTCCAGGTTTTTAAAAGAACTCTGTATTTTTAAACAATGACATAAAATATAAAAGGGGGGTTAGTGCTCCTGTGACTGAATGCAATCAGATCCACACAGCAATGTTCCAACATCTAGTATATAAAGCTTTTCCAGGAAAATATAGGCTGTTTACTGCAGCGGAGAGAGGACAAACTCTCTATTAATGGCCATGAGTAGGTGCCTACAGACTGTGTGGATGTTCATGCTGTCAGAAAACACTTGATGGTACACAAGTTCACCGTGTGAAGGAATGTGAAGGAAACCTTTCCTACCGGGTGGTGGTGGGTGTGTGATTATTTGAGTGGAGCACTGAGTGGAGCATTAGTGGACATAACTGCGGCCAGCACGAGGATAAAACGGATTGTGGTACTTGAGGCCATGCTAGAATACAATAAACATCAGAGCGTCTGTGGAACTGTGTGGATGGAGCTTCTGAGAGTGTGAGGCCAGAGTCCAGATGAAAAGAGAGAGAGACAGAGGAGACAGAGGAGAATGGGTGGATGGAGTGATTAGCAGTTGAAAGAGTGGGATGGATAGAGCTGTTCTCATTAGTGCAGTGTGAACCGGGTACTGTCGCAAAGAACTCAGAAAAGAGAGATATCACAACGTGCACGTTTGCTCTCTCGCGTCTCTGCACAGATATCATTATCTGCAGCAGGAGATGGAGTCACTGATAGAGGAGCCGTGAGAGTTTCGTTCTCTCTCTCTCTCACTCACTCACTCTTTCTCTCTCTCTCTCTCACTTTCTCTCTATTGCTCTCTCTCAAATGACCTTATTGGCATAAATTCTAAATAACAACTTTCTCCTTTTCTCCCACTCTCCCATTCTCAGTTTTTTTTATACCCCTCACTTTTTCCTTCTCTCCAACATTACTTCATCCCCTCTTTCTTCATGCTGTCTCTCTCTCTGTTCATAGACTGGGAGAATTAACTGAGAGCTCTCTCTGAACTCAGTGAGCGCGAGCACACACACACACACACACACAGAGCTGTTGTGGTTTCGACTGTCTGACTCATGATTCTCATGATTCGTTTCTGACCGTGTGGTACTGTGTGGTAGCGCATGTTTCTCTGTAGACTCTTTGTTCGAACTCTTCTGGATTCTGTTTGACTGAGTCTGTGGTGTTGTGTTGTTGTGGAAATTAATTCATCCATTTGGGTCATAACACATGTGATATTGGCCTTATTCTCAAATTGATTATAAGAAAATAATGAGAGCATTATGAAAATGTCCACGTGTACAGTCATACATCTGAAACGTCTGGCATTTCTGCTAAAATAGGTGTCATTTCACTGCTGTCCAGCTTCAGTACTGCATTGCCACATCTCGATAAATAATAATCAATTTATTATCAATTTGATAATAATAATAATAATAAAATAATAATAATAATAATGTTGTGTCCAAAGTTGAATTTTAGAAGCATAATGCACAAATATATATATATATATATATATATATATATATATAAAATAGGTATTAAATCATAAAGCTGTAAACTCCTCCAGGACAATACATTTAATTTGAATTAAAAATTGCTCAGAATGTCAGCGGGTCATCTTCAATGACAAGCAGAAACCAGCTCATTGGTTTAACCAACTTAACCACTACTTGAGAAGGAACTAAATAAATGAAAGAAATGAAAAGAGACAAAACAAAAGCTGTAGCATAATACCGCCTCTGTTCTTCTCGATAGTCGACAGGTCTAACATCAAACAGCACACCCTCGTGTTAAAGATTATACGTGCATTAGGCATACTGGAGATGTGGCTAAATGAAGGATAAAATCAGCTGTGTCATTTACTTCTAGATGAAAACTGTGACTGGACAGCAGACCCACCTTTTTCAAACTGCAAAACAAAGTAATTGACTGCTTGACACGACTGTCAACCAATCACTGCACTATTCGAAACTATTTCCTCAAACGACTCTGAACTAATTAGAATCATTAGTAGTCCATAGTCCATAGTGAGGTACACTTTACTACACTTTTAGCACATATGATAGCTTGTTGAAGATCCAGCGCTTCCGTTCAGTCAAGCTGCTGTAGTGTGAAACTGAAATAATGTATGGAAATAATATGAGATCCAAAGAAATATAAGCAGAAATCATTTCTAAAAACAATGTTGGACTAATCTCCTCACAAACAAAGCTCCTGACAGGTTTACACAGGCAGATGTAGCTAGATGAATAAGAGGGTGTGCTTAGTCTTGCTTGGTTTTGAGAAAATGGCTGCCCTGACCATGTGACTAACATGTGATTTAACAACCATTGAGAACAGGAACATCTAAATAAAAAAGAATAAAAGAAGTGGACTGTAGAGGGCGCTATTACCACATGAACACAAATGAAAGCAGGTAACATAACCTTATTTTGTCACGCCCACTTTCAAGAGTTTGTTTGTGCATCATGATCATGTGCTTGTGCATTCCTGCCACACCTAAACATCAAACAGTGTCAACGGTCAAAAAGTCTTATCCCAGAAATTAATAATCCAGTTGGTGTGCAGATTTATACCCTTCTTGAAGCTACAGTTACAGTGTTGTTTACATCTGATTTCTGCCCAGTGAATGCGGCTCCTGATGACTTGAATCATAAAAGTAAGTCTGAAATTGGGGGGAAACAGCCCGCATACTTCCATGTGTCCTTTAGGAAGATCCTACAGTCTTCCCACAGCAGTAATGTTGCAGGTAAGCCTGTGTGCTGCACAGGGCACCGTTATGTTGATGTGCATAATGTATTGACAGTCAGGCAGCCTTTTCACTCATGCACACAGTGCTGTGAGTTTATCTGTCTGTCTGTCTGTCAGCTGCACATAACATTAGCTCATGCTACCCAAGCTTCATAAGGATTTCTCTGGGTGAGGATGTTCTGGTGTTGGTTTCTCCTCCTCAGCGTGACAAGGGCAGATGTACAGACATTTGGGTGGATGTTTTAAATTTAGTGCTTTCAGCCACAGATGCAGGTCCTCTTCTTTGGAAGCCAGTGGATGTATATGGTGCCATGCAGCACTCCACACTGTGGTTTTAGCTCATCTGAAGGCGCAGTGGGCATCACTGCTCGCTGAATGTCCACAATGTTGGAGGTCACTCCATACATGTCGGACAGCATGTTGGTTCTCCCTCTATGTGGTTCATGTAGGTACTTCATGTCATGGGTGCGTGCCTTCTTCTGTCCACAGCCACTAACAGCATGCTATGGTAATATCCGCACAGCCAGTATGGCACAAAGTATGACGATAAGACCATCCTTTTTCCTGGAGAGGAGCCCTCTCAAATTCTTCCAACTGCTTGAATTGCTTTCAAACTCTTCTCCGAGGCACACCTCGCTTGCAGAGGATGCTACCAACACAGCAGCACAGGTCAGAATAGAAAGCACGTGCCACAGGACGACCTTATTTAGTCGGTCAGGTACAGTGATAAGGCCCGTCCTTGCTTACGTCACATGTGTGGCCGAGCAAGAAACTTGAATCATTCACGTGTCTCACAATGTCAAACCTATGCGCCAAGTTTCGTGCTTGTTGGTTGATTTCTTCAGGATTTTTGGGTTCCCCTTATTTTAATGATGAGTGTATATTCATCTCATAAATTACTCTACAGCGATCGCTGTTTAATTGTCCAACTTCTCTTTATCCCTTAGAATTAAACAGGCTATTTTTGTTGTGGTGCCATTAAGACAGACTAATGGATATGAGGTCTGTTCTGATTGGCTGTTCTGTTAGGTCTGTTCTGATTGGCTGTTCTGTTTTGTGCCTCTTTTGTGCCTCTTTCTGTAAGTGCAATTTTCCACTAAACTATCACTTTGAGTGTCCTCTGTTTCTGCAGATGCTCACCACTGATCTAAAAACCTCTATGAAGCTTCCTTCACCTGGCACTTTGGCATACAGAGAGGTAGAGAGAGAGAGTTAAAAGAAAGGAGCGACTGGAGTAGAAATATATTCTTCTTATTAGTCGTTGCCTGCAGCGTATGCAGGGCATTCAGCTCAGTATCTCAAGTTCTCTCTCTCTCCTCGCTCTGTCTTTCCTGTTTCCTTTGCTTTCTCTATATTTTCCCTATATATATTTTTATTTCCTTTCTCTCTCTCGCTCTCTCCTTTCTTTCTGCTGTGTCTGCTCCTCTTTCTCTCTCTTCACCTCACTCATTCTTTTGCCTAAGCTAATCTCTCTCTTTGCCTTCTTTCTCTTTCTCTCTTAACTGTTTCCCTCACTTTCTTTCATTCCCCTTGTAATATTTTCCCACGCCTCTCTTTCTTTTTCCCTGCCCTCTCTTACTTCCCCTCTCTCTTTCTATTACTGTCAACTCACTCTATCTTCTCTCCTTTTTTCATTGTTTGCCCTTTCCGTTTTCCCTAATCTGCTTTGTTTTTCTCTTTCTTTCCTTTGTCCTTCATGTTCTTTCCCTTGTCCCTTTCTTTTTTGTAATCTCTCTCTCCTTCCTTTCTTTCCCCTCTAACTTTGTTTCTGTCTCTCACACTCAGTCTTCTCTCTCTTTCCTTGTTTGGTCTTTCCTCTCCATCTAACCTTCTCTCTCTTCCTCCTCCTCTCTTCACCATTCTTATTTTCCTGTTCCCTTTGCATGCTCTTTTTTCCATTTCTGTTTCCCCTTTTTCACATTTTTTTCTCCTTGCTCTTTCTTTCTCTTCCCCTTTCTTTCCATTCTCTTTTTTCTGTCTTTCTCACCTCACTCAGTCTTCTCTCTCTCTCTCTCGTTTCTCGTTTGCTATTTTCCTAACTTTCTCTCCTCTCTACCTCTCTGTCCTGTTTCCTTCACGCCCCCCTCTGTCTCTCATCCCTTTTTTCTTCCACCTTACTCTTTTTCTTTCTTTCGCTTCACTCTACCTCTCTTCCCCTTTTACCCCTCTCTCATTCATTTCATTTCATTCATTTACTCTCCTTCCTCCTCTCATTCTTTCCCCATGTCTATCCCCGTCTTTCTCCCTCTCTCTCTTGCTCTTTCTCTCTCTCTCTGACCTGTACAGTCTGAAGGCTTTATAAATGTAAAAGCAGTTCATTAAAACCGTCAATCTTTCAGAGACTGCTGAGACAAAGAAAGTATTGAACCGAAGCCAATTATGAGCTCTGTCACAGAGGAAGAAAGCACACACACACTCTCACACACACTCACACACACAAACTTAAAGTGTCAGTAATGAAGAGTTATCGGGTCTACCTGATCACGTCTTTATCAGCACATCTACTGTAAGTGTGTGTGTGTGTGTGTGTGTGTGTTCATGCAGAACCCACAGGCCAATTAGAATGCCTGAGAAGGGAATATTTTGCAGCCTGGTTGGATGTAGAGTCAAATGGTGTGAACGGTCCTCTGGAGAATTCAGTCTGTGATGAATAAAAACATCCTGCTTTCTGGAACACAGTACTTTATTTCAAGGTTCATGTACCACCACTGTTATCATTGGAAAACCTCATATCTGCTAAATGTTATCCACCTTATTCTTGGAATGCTTTGAGAGACTTATGCACAGAACTTCCAGTGAAGCATAGTACAGACAAATGCTGAACACTAATAACATCCAAACACTACAGAAATGTGTGAATAAATAGAAATTCATCATCTAAAAATATAGTTGCACCCAGAAGGAAGTGTTGGATTGCAGTGCTACTCGGAAGGAAGATAAAGGTTACCAGGACCAATAAATGATGAAAAAGTTTGCTACCGCAACATGCCACACGTCTCAGCATGGAGTTGTAGAGGTTCCTAATGGTGTCCTGCTATAATCCATCCCATGCAGCTTGCACACAATTCCAGCAGATTTTGCGGTAGGGGTGGAGGTGATCTGATGCCAGGGCTTCTGGACCTTGGCGCTAACCATGGTGCCTCCACACACAGATTCGTTGGTCGTCTCGACCAGGACAAAAGTGGGACTCGTCACTCAAGATTGACCTGCTGCCATTCTGAATCACTGCAAGACACTCTGGCATGACGCCATTGCAGTCTTTGGCGAAGCCGACGTGGTGTTAAGGGCAGTCGTAACGGTCTGCGTGCATGTAGTCCTGCATTGTGCAGCTGTCTGCCAATGGTGCTGGCACTAACAGGATGACTCATGGAGGGCATCACTGCTCACTGATTGTCCGCAATTATGGCTCTTGGGTCAGTCAGGAACAGCGATAAGGCCTGTCCTTGCTTACGTCACATGCATGGCCAAGTGTGAAACTTGAATCACTCACATCTCACGATGCCACGATATCTACCCACCCAGTTTCATTCCTGTCGGTTGATTCCTTCTGGGTGCAACAATTTGTTTGACAATGAGTGTATAACTAATCTTCAGTCAACAGGAATCTGAACCTGCATGAGAGTCAGGCATAAATCAGAGCATTCTATTTAGACCCTGTGTGAATGACTCAACTTTGGGCTAATAAAGTCATTTAATTTCTGCTCTGCATGCCAAGAGGGAGACTTCTGAGACCATAAAGCTGTGTGCTGAAGATAAGTAGTTGTTTCAATACCTTCACAGGGATTCAGTTCTTACGCAGTTGAACAGTAACAGTGGAAAATCAAGGAAGAAGGAAAGATGTCTTTTGAAGCAGTAGAGATGTGCTGGATGTGTTTCATGAGGCAGCATTATGCCTGTTTTTACACATAAACTCCCTGCATTACATGAGCAATGCAGGGCGTATTGCTATTCATTTCGGTGTTCATGTTAACAGGTCAGAGAGTTCACATAGTCTGTGCAAGCAGAGCAGCAGGACATCCAAGAAGCGCAACCTATGAAAATGAAACAGACTACTAATAACAAAATGTGATGTCTATAACTTATGGCATTTGTCTAATGAAAAAGGAATTAAATACACAATCGAGTCACATTATTATGGCCACTTCCCATTTTTGACGGCAGCAGCGCATAGCTCATGAAGGAAGTCACATTTTCGTGGCATTCTTTGGGCCCACTCATCCATGTGGAAGGCACTCTTAACCGATTTGGGTATGAATCCATCCGGGCAGATGACGTACACCCATACATGTTGATTGTCTTCCCTGGGAGCGGATGGGATCTTCCAGCAAGACAATGTGATATGTCACACAGCTAGAAATGTCTGACAGTGGTTGGAAGAGCTTGATCAAGACTTCCAAGTACTACCCTGGCCCCCTAATTTCCCAGACTTGAACCAAACTGAGCATCTGTGGCACCACCTTGATCGTCGTGTTTGCTCTACGGATCCTCCCTCCAGCAGCTGTGGGATGCCCTGCAGTCAGTATGGCTCCACATACCTGTGACAACCTACCAGACCTTATTGAGTCAATCCCAGCCCGTCTAGCTGCTGTCTGTGTTGCACACGCTGGTTAATCTGGATATTAACTGGTGGTCATAATAATGTGCCTTGACTGTGTATGCTGTGCTAGATAAACTTTTAGATCCACAGGATTGAAAACATCTGCCCAATAAACGGTTATTAGGTGACAAAAACATAAAATGCTGTTTATCTTCTTATGAAGCAAAGTGAAGGAACTGACTTGACTCTGGGTCTTGAACAACTGGGTGAATGACCAACACATGTAACCATAACAGCGTTGTTACCACTTATATGATGTATCTGATTGCATTGCTAATAATGATTTATTCTGACTGTGGTCAGGAGTAGGCAGCTTGCCTTCGAATCGAGAGGAGAGTGCTTCTGCAAACCAACAAGACTCATTTTTCCACCCACAATCTATTCCTCATCATAGATGTTTTCACTAGCCCACTGGCTGTCTTGTGACCGTCTCGTGTCCGGCTTGTGTTTCCGTCCCATGGGATCACATGTAAAGTATGCGCTGGCTGTTGAAGAAAAATCGGCTAGTGTGAGCACAGCCTTCGAGAGGTTTGTACTATCAGAGCATTTACTGTACTGCAGATTCTCTGAAGAAATGCTGTCAGATTTTCTCTGAATTATCAACCAGCGTTAGAGAGAAACTCCGGCAACAGGTCTAATACAATTATCAACACACACACACAGAGGTAGATTCTCAGAAGCGGGAAATGGTGCAACTGAAACGGTGCAGCTGAAAGCCCACAGGTGCACAGGAAATGAAATTTTATCTGTTACACTGAAATGAAGCAAGATGCTCAGATGGGTTATTGCTGGGTGTGTGTGTGTGTGTGTGTGTGTGTGTTCTCAGTGGTTGGAATGTCAGTGGTGATAATTTCCCATGGGTTATTAAGTTCATTTCACAATTAAGCTGACAGAGATCCTTGAGACGTGTCTCTCTCTCTGCCTCCCTCTCTCTCTCTCTCTCTCTCTCACTTTCTCTCTCGTTCACTCTCATCTTTTGTTTTTTTTCTATCTCTCGCCCTCTGTCTCTCTCTCTCTCTCTCTCTCTCCTTACTTTTATTCTTTCTTTCTCTCTGTCCTTCTTTCTCTTGTTCTCTCCACATTTCCTTTTCTCATACTTCACATAATTTCTCTCTTTTTTCTTTCTTTATTTCTTCCTGTCTGTCCTGTCTCTTGTTCTCTCTACCTTACTTTCTCTCTACCTTACTCTGTCTTTTTTATTTTCACCTATTTTTCTTCCTCTCTCTCTTTCTTTCTTTCTTTCTTTCTTTCTTTCTATCTTTCTTTCTTTCTTTTTCTTCCTCTCCTTCTTCCTATCTGTCTCTGCTCTAACCTGTTTTCTCTACTTTTCCTTTTTTCTCATTCCTCATCATTCCTCTCTCTCTCTTTCTTTCTTTCTTTTTCTTCCTCTCTGTCCTGCTCTCTCTTGTTCTCTCTACCTTTGCTTTTTTCTCATTCCTCATCTATCCCTCTGTCCCTCTCTCTCTCTCTCTCTCTCTCTCTCTCTCTCTCTCTCTCTTTCTATGAATGTATGTATGCCGTTTAACCAGATGTGGGTGTTTGTGTGAGTGTGTCTCCTCAGCAGTCATGAGTGAGCTTGTACTCATGTCCCAGAAATCTTTCGGCAGTGTTCCACCCTGTGACTCTACAGACTCTATAGACTGAGTTTGAGTTTTGTGCTGAGATCTTTTTACTGCGCTTCTACTTTTGTCTAGTTATATAACAGCACACAGCAATGCCGACTCAGAGGCAGCAGCAGTGTGGTTCATGCTGTCTACCTCAACACTATGAGACTGAAGTATCTGTAACTGATGTTTTAATTTCAGTACAGTAATAGTGTATTCCAGTACTGCATGAAGAGGAAATGCTGCTATAATAGATAGGCACAGAAGGATAAGTGGCCTAGAGAATGAATTAAGTTATAATATAGAAATAGATTTCTTCAGTGGCCCATACTGGTACTGAAAATCCAGCTGCATATTTAGATGGCAGGAATCAAGCAGTGCTACACTGAAACAAGAGGCAACTGCCTATTTAGCACAGCAAGTCATGTATAATTAGGCTACAGCATTTTGGTACATGTGTAGCAGCAGCATTCAAATACTGCATGAGTGCGCCCACATAACTCACATTATTTACATCGAAAAAATAATAAACAAATCAGGCAAAATCAAAATAACAAGTTGGCCAATTCCATGTTTGGAGCAAAAGTCTGCAGATTCTGATCTTGCCTGGTTCCAGTCATGCAACCGTAATCATAATATCTTATATTATGACACATGTATTCATAGTCAGAATACTGTATCGTGGGCCTGGTAGCCTTTTGCCAGCCTTACTCTGACCCCAGGCCTCATTACTGAGAGTCTATCAGCAGCTAGAGCCATTATTGAGCCACGGCGGTGGGAGGGGAGTGCAGAACTTTGCTTAAATTGCCACCTTTGCTGCATTTGACAAAGTGATGCTGCTCTCATCTCTTCCTCTCTCTCTCTGTCTCTCTCCTGCTTTCTCCCTGTTTCTCTCACTCTCTCTCTCACTCTCTCTCTCTGACGAGCGAAAGAATCACCAAGTACTTGAGAGAAGTGAGCTGTCGCCTTCAGCACTCTCTCTCTCTCTCTCTCTCTCTCCCTCTCTCGCATACACTCTCTCAGTCTCACACACTCTCGCGCTCTCTGTCTCTCCGTCTCTGTCTCTCTTTATCATGTATAATGTACACCTCTGCTACACCTTTGTGCTGAGCGGAAACCCGGTGTGTGAGTTATTGTTGATTCCACAGGACTTTTTGGCCTATAATTCGTGGATATTTCACAGCTCCAACATCCTTTCACTTCCTCTCCAGAGTTACTGAAGTATGCCACTCGTAAAAGTTAATTAATTCAGCGGTTAATTATATAACTCATTTATTTAAGCGAGTGCTCGTGTGACATTAGGCTGCTGGAAATATATAACATGCTGTAATTGTGGAGTGAATGTGCTTTTAAAGAGGTTTTTAATTTGGGCCTGGAGGCTATGGTTGGGATTGGAGCCCCAGTGTGGTTCTAAGCAGCATGAGCTACGCCGTCTCAGCCAGAACGCTAAACCCACACTATTAACGCCACAGCCAACACGGCCACCCGGAGACTGGCACAAGGCCGGCTCAATATTACCCCGCCGAATTCAATGTGCACGACATTAAAGTGCAACATGTTCTTTCTTTTTTTTACCCTTCTGTTACAAATTCAGGAGTTCAGCAGACTGTTTCACAAAATAGGATTTACTGCTAAGCCAGCTAATTTTAAACTTGGTTCGATCAAACCTGGGATTTTTCACTTTTTACCAAGTTACGTCACCATGCCAGCTTCTGCAGTACACCTAACATGCTCCAGGGCAGGTTAAATGGGGCGTTTTATAGACTGTAAACAGCTCTTAGAGCAGTCGGGATCAGCTTTCGCTTGGCTATGCTTTTTTCCTGAATTGCTTCTGAATCTGAAATCACCAGCTATTATTATGTTTCACAGATTTCCTAAAAAGGTGTGTGTGAACTGTGTGAAAATGTCACCTTTCTGTGGAGGAATAAAAAATAAACATACTGCATAAATATGAAGAATATAAAGCAGTTTTTATGGCAAATAGAAACAGTGTTAAGAACAAGAACTGTCTCAACGTAGGGTTGCTGGTTTTGAGCTTAATTGTCTGGTGTCCAGTTAGTACTGCCGACTGGATCTTAAAATGTCCGGTAACCTCTCATTTTAAAGACATTGTGAATTAATATATTAAATGTTACCGGAACAAATAATAGACAACAAAGTGTATTTAGATGTATGAGAACATATACTGTAACCTAATGTACATTATTATAAACACAAACCAATTAAACCAAATACAATTGTTGAACTTTTTAAGGTAAAAAATGTCAGTGGAAGACGTAATAAAGGACATATTGCATGCTTGTTTGACACTCCCTCAATGAACACAAACCCACACCAGCTCCTACCAAACCATGATCCAGTTTTGACATGGTTGAAATTTGGTAACCCTGACCTAAATGGAAACCAGTTCTAGGTTTGGTTGATTTTCAACTGCTTGAGACAGCTTGTATTAATGGCGATCAAAGATTTAACTTGGTCATTTTATGCCACTGTAAATGGTCAATTTTGCTTGTATGGCTTGACATGTGTATAGGGCTTATATGTGGATTATTCGGATATTCATTCATTGGGTATGTATTCGGGTTTCCAATTTTGGCCTTGTGATATTCAATACTATTTTTGCTAAATGTATAAAGTAGAATCAGTAAAGGTGAACAACTACAAAGTTACGAATAAACCTAAAACCCAACAAACACATTTCTTTTAAACTGAACTAGTTACGAAGTGACGCAATGAATGTTGACAGCACATTCTTCTACTTTTAAATTGCACTGTTAAAATGTGGAAATATATACCATCTCAGTAGAGGCGCTTGACATCCCACTTACCTCACAGCACGGAACGTCACACTAACGTAGTGCTAGACAGTGTGATTCACAGGACTGCTACAAAAAGTGCCTTGCCTCTACTTGGACTATGATGTATGCATGAGTTAAAACACCTCTGCTCTTTAACCCATTCATGCATTATGCTATTACGCCCTAGTCCACTTGTTAGAGAGGCTAGCGGGCCTGGTAGATGCAGAGATGCCGTCCTGTGAAAGCAGCCAGCCTGAAAAGGTCTGTGAGCAAAGCAGCTGGCCTGGATTCAGATTAAGACAAAGCTGTGTGCGTTCAACGCAAGGATCGGCACACGTTTTCTGAAGGACTTTCTCAGCTTTGAATATTTGCTGTTGATTACTGCCAAAGCTCTGGAACCCAAAAATGGTATTGGTAATGAGACAGCCCTGCCACCTTGCTAATTAGCTTAACTTATTGATTGATATGAAAGGATGTACTGCAGTGTTGTGTGCACGTTTTAAACAAATCTTTTATTTGTTTCTTTTGAAAGTGTGAACGCATTTGCTATCTTGTTTACTAGTTTGTGTACCACTAATTGTACTGACATGAAAGTGGGCTTTTCTATGCTCGTTTCTTGTCTCTGTTGAGTGTAAAAAGATAAGATAAGATAAGATAAGATAAGGAATTGTGTGGAAGCTGGCATAAATGCTGTTAAAATGAGTTAGTTTGGCATCTTGCTGAGCTCTTTACAAGTTTGGAATTCTATAAATGACAATCTACATATCAATATCCCATTCTAGTTCACATTTTGGTGCTCTTATTAGTGGTACTGTAATTGTACTGGAAGAATAAGAAGAATTTGCAATGTTGCTGTTGACTTTGGCTGCAAGACAGAGGAGAACACCTTTGGTACCAGTCTTGAACAGGTGCCAGTAAAGATACAATTGGACCAAAGGCTAACTGCAAAAGCACAGTTCTAATGTTCTGCTGCCAAGGGTTCTGGTACTTTGTGTAGTGGAAAAAACAGTTATTGTCCATCCATTACAAAGTAAGCTGCTTCACTCCTCTTTCTTACTGCTTGTTGTAAAAGTCATGGTTTCATGTCTACACCGCAAAGTAGTAGGGCTGTGTCCATTGTTTTTTCTCCATATACATTATCTAGTAATCAGCAAATCAATTTGCATACGTTTCAGATCTGATGTCCTCATTTAGAAAGTCAGCAGAGTCACAGGAACATATTTTTGAACTAAAAGAGACGTGCCATATGATGAACGATCTGAATTGGAGCCTCGGGCAAACAGAATGTAGCGTCGGGCAAGCAAGCACGTATGTATGCTAAAAATTTGCGCTTATAGCCTGTCTTTTAACAGCTTATAGCCAGTCTTTTAACAGCTTCATCAGTAGGATGACCCTTCGTCTTTCATCTCTCATAAATAATAAACTCCTAAATAAAACCAAATGAGTCAATATTTAAATTATTTTTAGATGGAAAGAAGCATGGTAGACCTGAAACCGTTTAATTATTANATGCATGCTGTATAAAGCTTTTGGTTGATTTGATTCCGTTTCTTGTGTTTTGGCTTAATTTGGCCACTCGTCGTCCATTTTATCAGTTCTACTTACCATACATATGCACTTTGTAGCTCTACAGTTACAGACAGTGGTCCATCTATTGTCTCCATACATTGTTAGCACCCTATTCCCCTGTTGTTCAGTGGTCAGGACCCCCACAGGACCACCACAGAGCAGGCATTATTTGGGTGGCGGATCACTGTCCACTCAATTAGACACTTCTACCTTAGGATTTTTGCCACTACTGGTAGACCTATATCACCGTATGCTTCCATACACCTTCCATACACCTGCAAATTCAGCTACTTCCTTCCACACTATGGCCTTTGGTACTCCCAGATCACTCCTTTTTGCCAATCATTAACATCTGCTTTGCGACCCATTTTCCACACATTGAGTGGGACTTTCACTGCACGGTACCACCTCTTCTTCCCCACCACACACCCAGTAGGTATTCATAGCCCTAGCATCCTCATGCAATGCCGTCTGCAGGAGCCTGAAGTTACTACCACCTTAAGCACGCAAGGTTTTTTTTGTCCAGTGTGCTTGCATATGCTTATACACATACCTTTGCTAAAACCAATCAGGATAGTGCCTTTTTAAAGACATGCTGAGATGGAAAACGAGAAAGAGCACACATGTCTTAACATAAAACCATGCTGTGGGACTTAACACTACATTTTGATGTGTTCAAGCCCTTGCATACCAATAGAGCAAACATCAGCAAACACAGTGTATCCTAGAAGACAATCACAGGATGTCATGCTGTGTCAGAAAGGCTATAAGCAAATCTATAACTTAACCACCTGACATGGTTTGAGGTGAATGTGTAATGGTATAAACACAGTTTTCACAGTGCTTACCTGACAGCTAATTCCACTGCAAAACTAAACAAACCTTAAAACCATAAGAAGTTTGTGGCAAGAAAGAAAATAAACCCTCCTTAAATATCTGTTTTGGTTTGGTTTTGGCTTAGATCAGTGTAATCTGGTTATGTACTTGGTTGATTTGATACTGTCTGGTTGGGTCCATTGGGAGTGAGTTCAGTGTGGATTGCATTGCATTTATGATTTGGTCTAATCTGCTTTTTGTTTGGCCTTGTCTCGTCTGGTTGGTTTGACTTTGGCTTGGTTTCTTTTTTATCTTGAGCTTATTTCAGCTGGGTTTGGTTTTGGTTTGGTTCAGTCTTGGATTGGTCTGCTTTGTTGGAAAGTTCTGTGCTGGACATAATGGGAGACTGTGGCTTTAGAGACAGACAGAGAGAGCTGGAGGAAGAGTGAAGGTGTTAAACAGTCCATTTTCCTCCTGTGTCTTGTGTTTGAGGCAGACTACAGAGCATGGAGAAAGAGGGGTGTGCGTGTGTGTGTGTTAGAGAAAGTAGGGTAAGGGCTGACACAAGACACATTTTTTCTAGTCTTTTTTGTCTTTGAGCATCTCTGAGGCCTCGAGGCAGCTTAGAGGTATGCAACTTGGACCGAGGAACCAGGAAGAGCTGGATGGAGAAAAGAGCTAAACTCCAGGGATTATGGGGAATCAGAGACTCGACTTTAGCAGCGCTTCCAAACATCTCTCTCTCTCTTTCTCTCTCTCTCTGTGTGTGTGTGTGTGTGTGTATGTGTGTGTGTGTGTGCGTGTGCAGTATTTACATGGTACAATACATCACTTTTGAGGTGGGTTTCCTTGTCAGAGATTTAGCCAGTTCTGGAGCCCATTTTCCTTTCAATGTTGAACCTCCATTTAGAATACTGTGTAGTCCAAGGCTAAGCTCAATCCCTTTTGGGAAACCACCCTTTCAATTCTAACATAAAATTAGTATCTCACGCGGTTTGATTTCTGTATTACAAACTAAATGACTTGGGATCACACAGTTCACTGACCCAACCGAACCCTCCAAAATTTGAATGAATTAGCAGGAACATGCATACTCTTACTACCTCATACCTCTTACCAGGAGACACGGATAGCAAAACAAACTTGCTGTTGCTGTTGATTCCACTGCCTTTTGCTGTTATGTACTAAAGAAAACAACAGGTAAAACCCGTTTGGTGGATTCATTTTGAAAATTTACCTGGGAGATGTGATGAACAAGGCACACCTTTCACCTTGCCATTTTAGTTGTCCAGTGGTACAGTAAATCCACCTGTCCAACAAAATTATTACTTGTCCTGGGCAAGTGTCAAAGGGGACTTATAATGCTCATTTTTTATTGTTCATCATTTTATTTTTCACGCTCTCCTTCAATTTATTTAATCGCTTTATGTAATGTGTTCCATAACCACATTAGTTTTTCATGTCTGAAACACTCTGTTAGAGCTCCCGTGTCTATGCCCCCCATGGTTTCGCTCCTTCACAGCCTCCAGTAGCTGCCGTGTGTTGTGTGGGGGAGTGTGAGGGTGCCAAGCTTGCCTGGTAGGTGGGCAATATGGGTTGTGTTACAAGGTTGCATCATCAAAGGAAAAGGGCTGGAATTCTAATGATGCATTTGAGACAGCTGAGGAAAGTGGTTTGTGGGAAAAAGTTTCATCGACGATCTTCGGATTCATGCATGCTGTATAAAGCTTTTGGTGGATTTGATTCTGTTTCTTGTGTTTTGGCTTGATTTGGCCACTCGTATCAGTTCTACTTACCATATATATGCACTTTGTAGTTCTACAATTACAGACGGTGGTCCATCTGTTGTCTCCATACATTGTATACTTAGTATATACTGTATATACGACCAGTATATTGTATATATAGTGTATACTTTGGGCTTTACAGCTTTGCAGACTGTTTACATACACAAAAAGCTAAAAAATCTCACGAAAGGGAAGAAAAAAAAAAACCCACAAAAACAAAAAAGGTCCTCTTTAAAGTTGAGCCCTGTTGGACCGATGGGGTAAATGAATTGGAGTGAAACTGTGTGGTGTAATCCTGTCTTTAATATGAGGGCACTAGGTCCCAGCAAGGAGAGTAAAATGGAACACACACATAACCCTCTCAAGAAACTGAAAGAAAATCTTTAAGCTGAATTTTTTTGTCATGTTTTCCAATAAATGTGAGGTCATTTGGTTCTATCAAACACATACGCATGTTACCTCTCCCCCAATACACAAACACACGCTTAAGGGCATATTGCATTTAACGAGAACGAGAGAGAGCAAGTCAAAGAACTGATACATAGAAAGCGTTTATTGATTAGTGCAGAGTATATTTAGTTCAGTGTTGAGTGGCCTTTCTCTCTTCTAGGTGGTGCATGTGTGTGTGTGTGTGTGTGTGTGTGTGTTTGTGTGTGTGTAAACAGATGGTGTAGTGGCCTGTATGACACAGTCAGAGCAGATGAGGCCACAGCACAGCTGAGTGGGTGTTGTGCTGAAACAGTAAAGAAAGAGATAAAAATGGGTAATAATTCAGCACTTTCCCTAAGTGTCCCAAAAGCAGCTTCCCAGAAATGTGTGCGAAGGTTGTAGGGATAATTATCTGATTAATAAGCGAAGGTTAAACAAAGACTAGTTACTGTAGCATGGCTACATTGCATTTACATTAGAGTGGAGCCAGCCACATTTTGCCTCCCATTGATATCTATAGAGACAGGCAGCAGTTGTGTGCATGGGATTTTGGGAGAGACAGGGGCACAAAGCAGGTGGAGGGTGCGGAAAAAAAGGAAACAGAAGCAGGGTTCACTGGGCAGCAACCAACCAGATTGCTGAAATGTGCTGTGGTGCGTTTAGGCATGAATCATGCCATATTTTACCTTGGTCCACGTTGGGAGCTCTCCAGTGGCATATGTGCAGGCTGTGCCATATGGGCGTGGCTTAAACTCCATTTATAATCGCCACATGATACATCTTCTGCTGCCAAATACATTAGGCCATATCGGTATTTCACCATAGTATAGAAGTTTCTACATTCTCGCCCAGAGCTCTGCCTAGAACAGCTTAACTTGCTTGCACTTTAGTGATATGACCACAGAATGCAATGCAAAATGTATCGTGGTAATCTGTGACACTGGCGGAGAAAGACAGAATTTAGCTAGCTGGCAAAATGTAATGCTTCTCAGCTTTCTCCTTATCAATCAGATATTTACCTTCAAAAAATGAACAATATATAAACTACACCAGGGGCCAGTTGCACCAGCTGTACACAAGTTCAGAGGTAGGCTATTTACAAACTAGTGGTTTACTAAGTTCAGGTTTTTGCATCATCAAAACGGGTTACGCCACACAAACTAGATTTTGTATCCATCTTAGCATTACTGAATATATACGTCTTCAGAAAGCTCGCCTCAATGTTCTAGTTAAAATGGAAAGTGTAGATACCGCAAGGAAGACATCACCTGACCTTTCTAGTTAAGACAACTAAGCAGTAAACATGCTCTGTGCTGTGACTTTACCTTTTAGCTACATCCATAGCTTCAATTCAGCCACAGCAGACCAGAAGTTGTTCTGCACGTTTGGCTGTCACATGGAAAAGAAATTAAAGAAATAACAAACAAACAATAGCTGTAATTATTCAGTTTTATACCTTTTTTTAAACCTGTTTACTTGTGCATGTCGTTCTCTTTCATGCTGAAATGCAAATAGTTGGCTCCTTCCAAGCAAGTTAGTAGCAGCCTATGTACACCCTTCATCAAAAATATAGTTGTGCCAAGAAGGAAGTGTGGGATTGGATTGCTATTCAGAAGGAAGATAAAGGTTACCAAGAACAATAAATGATAATACATTTAGACTGATATAGGCAATATTTATTAAGCTACACATACAGAATTAGTGTCTCTCAGTATGGTGTCGGGCCACCATGTTTGCTAACGCAACTTGCCAGACGTCTCGGCATGGAGTTGTAGAGGTTCCTAATGGTGTCCTGTGATAATCCATCCCATGCAGCTTGAATATTCTCACACAGTTCCTGCAGATTTTGCATTAGGGGTGGAGGTGGAGGTGGAGGTGGAGTGACGCCCTCTGGACGTGTGACGCGTGACAACAAATCATTTATCTTGGCGATGACCACGGTTTGTTGGTTGTCTCCACCAAGATAAAAGCAGGACTCATTACTGAAGATGACCAGTAATGCATTTCAGAGTCATTCTCTGACGGTCTGGCACGACATCATTGCAGTCTTTGGCTATGTTGACGTGGTGTTAAAGGCAGTCATCATAATGGTCTGCGTGCATGTAGCCCTGCATTGTGCAGCCGTCTGCCAATGCACAAACAAACCAAACAAGGTCAAAAACTTCCTTCCTTTCTTTCTTTCTTTCTTTCTTCCTCCTTCTTTTCACATATGAGCTTTTTAGCTCTTTAGTCATTGTTGCTGCACATCACATCCCATCCCATCCCATCCCTCCCCTCCCCTCCCCTCTCCTTTCCTTTCCTCTTCTCTCCTCTCCTCTTCACTCCTTTAAAGGTGCCCAAGCTGCTGAAGTCTCATCCGCATCAGGTGGCTCTCATTAAGGGGTAGCGTGAGCACCTGAGCCAAGTGGGAAAACAGTGCTTGCTGCTCCGCCTTCCCCATCCCGTTCTGCAGCTTAGCCACCAGGGTCAAACGTCAGACGTAATGGATTGTCTGGGACTCAGGCACCATTCTTATACCTCTCACAGCTGTCGTCGTTCTCCTTCTCCCTAGCTGGTGAGATCCTATACCTGCTGTCACTCGTAACTGTCGTGAGCATGCGAAGTTCAGGAATCGCCTTCCTGCCGCCTCTTGTGTCTGTCATTAGATGCAGATAGTTTGAAACTTAACTAGTGCCAACTGAGGCCTTCACAAACTTAAGTACAAACTTGCACAAACTTGGCCCTGAACTGTCCACAGTGTGACCTTTCAGAGACATACAAAATAAAGGTAATTTCAAGCTAACACAGGGATGGACATTACAGTTTCTCATTATGCTAAATGGGATTTGTTCCAGCGTTCTGTAAAGCTTGTCCGACCTCACAATAGCTACAAAAGGATGCATTTGTGGGCGGAATATGAATAGGTCACTTGTGTTAAGTATTGACAGTGCTTTTGAATGTTCGGAAATATTTTCAGTGGCAGTTAAGCACTGTGCTGGCTCTTACTCGAGTGTGTGTGTGTGTGTTTGTGTTTGTGTGCGTGCGTTTCCTCGGTTGTTGTGGATGCCAAAAGACGCCACTTTACAGCTGTGTAGTGGTTTATTGTGAAAGGAATTTATCAGAGGAATTTCTGAACATGGTCTTCGTTCTGATGCAGTGGTCACCGACCTCTTCCACTCAGAAATGTGCTTTAATGATGCTGATGTGAGCCTTCCAAAGATCAGTGAATTCTCCATGAATGACGACCAAAATACTGCCCGCCGTCCCCTGCAGCCTGTCCCTGGCTGGCCTGCTTTAATTGATCGGCCCTTTTTTTAGCCCTGAAGCATTCTCAGAGTGAGTATTATGTGTCATTCAGGGCCAGCTGGCTGGCCAGACAGAAACACACACACACACACACAGGCACACACACACAGGGAGAGATCAATGGGAATATACTCCACTATCTGAAACCGCAGCAGGTCACGTTCAGCCTTGGCTATCTCTGATTGTTTTGGAGGACGGACAGAATGGTGACCTACACCAACCCTGCTTCTCATACAAACACAGTAGTGCTTTCTCTGCTTAAAGCAAGAGTTCAGCAAATAAACAAACATACACAATTCCCCTCCACACCCCAGGCATGTACACAGATAGACCCCAGGGGCCCTCAGGCTGTACGCGTGCCCTCTTAGTGGAGGTGTATAATAAGCAAGGTGAGGTTCAGCTTCATTCCAGGAAAAGAGCTAATTGGTCAGCTCTGGTTGCACAAGCTTCATCACTCTTGAGCACGCCCTCTTGTGCAGTGCTGGCGCCTCAGTAGATACCCCCTCAGCGATTTCAACCTGTCACAGCTGCACGCATTCGAAATTCTGCCAATAAAGCACTGATTAACTAGCCTCACATTGCACATGTGATCATAAACAAACAACAGTAAGTTTCTGCTATCATTATCTTATGTTGGGATCCGGCTACATGACATTTTTGTCTTTCCTGATGGTCACTATATATGATCAGTCATTCATAATCCCTTACATTTGTGCTGTGTCTTGGTCAGGAGACTGGCAACTCCACACTTTTAACGTCAACCAATCCTCATTCACATCCTTGCACAAGGTCGTCGGGAGGAGGTTGAACATTCAGTATGGCTACAGAAGCGTTATGTGCTTGAAAGAAAAAACATTTGTGGACCCGTTCCTTGGTGTTACCATGTCAAGAACGGTCAAAAATTCTCCACTGTTATTTAGTAGCTGCTATGATCAGCACTTTCTACCATTAGCAATATGGTACCATGTAGCACTGCTTCCTGTTGTAGTCTGAAATGTTCTGGTTGTCATTGTCATATATGTGATCTCTGGCTTGTTGTCCTCACCTACATATGTGCGCATATGAGCACTCTGTCCTCCTATTGGTCAACATCAAGGAACACATGGGGGTAGTGCGGTGGGGGACACTACGTCGCTGTTCTTCAAGTATGTCACACTACACGACCTGTTCCTTATTCCCGATGCTCATATTTGGGTCTGAAGCTGGAGATTTGTTGGCTATGACAAAATTGTGTCAAACTGAGCTGAATTTGTGTTGTCTGTTCCCAGCAGTAGTTGTAATTGCCGACTGGGTATTAAAGCTAGTATTTTTTGGGTGCCTTAGGAAAAACTCTTAATGCTATTTCAATAACAACAGTTGCGATATGCTCACTCACTCACTCACTCATCACCTAAACTGCTTTATCCTTCTTGGTCCTGGGGTGTGCTGGAGAAGGCAGGAAACACCCTTGACAGGCAGCCATTCCAACACGGGGCAAGTTGCAACACAGTGTAATTTAAGTTTCATTTAATGTGCTATTATGTTGGCCTTGTTTTCCTTAAGTCCCTGGTCCCCGAAAAAGGCCTGTGCCTCTTATTTCCAGCAGATGTAGCCAACGTGTTTTATATCTGAACTTTTGCTTCTTTATTTTAGCGCTGGTGCTACAAGGCTAATGTAAAAAAAGTTCAAGTCCGACCAGTAAGCACCAACTGCATGCCTAAATCATCACACACTTGCCCCAAACAGTGTTGACTTGTCATGTAATCTCACATAAGCTCATGTTGTTTGGGAAACAGTTACATAGTGCATATTATTATCTATAAAAATCGGACATTGCATAGCTAAAACAATAGCGTTCATCCTGAAGCTTTTTTCTAGTTTAACGAACAACAGCATGTCATACAGTGTCAGTCTTCATAAGAAAGTATTTTAGAGTGTGTGCATGCATGTGCATGCAACTGTACAGCGCTAACAGCTTAAAGCTCTGGCTTCATTACTCAAACAGTTAAATAATTATACAGTCCAGTAGTCCACTAAACCTTCATCTGCTGATTTTCCTTTCTGTTTCTTCTCTGTTTTTCTTTCCTGCGTGGACTTCAGATTTTTTTTATAAGACCCTAATTAATTATCATATCAAACAGTCTTCGGGAATGTATTTGTGTCAGCGTGGCCAGAGCGTTTTGCATGTGAAAGCGGAGCGGTTTTGAATGTGCACCGGATCCATACGCTTATTTGCTGGGTGGCTGAGTTTGATAGTCTTTTGTTCTTGAAGAACAAAGTGGAAGCTCGGCCAGGCCCAATCCTCTTTAGTCCCCCGACCATATTAAAGCGTGGGGGATAATTGGGTGATATTTTTAGTGAAAGCCCTGCCATGCGTTTTTCTTTTTATTTTATTTTATTTTTTTATTTCTCTTTGCTGAGAGGCTCCCTGGCCATTGTCAACTTAAATGGAAACGTCGATAGTTCAGAGTTTTGAGCCGCAGCGTGGAAATGGGTTTAGCAGCAGGGCGGTAAACACAAATCACACAACACACAGAGTCAAATACTAACACGCACGCACATTCGCACGCACACACACACACACACACACACACACACACACACACACACACACACTCACAAACAAGCTCTATGAGTTCAAGTTCAACAGCTTTATTGGCAAGAACATTAGAAAAAAGTCATAGTTTCACCAAAGCAATAAACATGGAGAAAAATAACACCCACTACAGAAAATAGAAATTGAACAACTAAAAAATACTTTATCTGTCTATCTGTTTGTCTGTCAGTCTATCATATTTGCGTGTATTGTACACACATGCACACACGCTTTAGTGCATATATATTAAAACAGATTATATAGGGTTTGTTCTCTCTCTCTCTCTCTCTCTCCCTCTCTCTCTCTCTTCCCGTCTCTCTGTCATCATATGTTCTGTCAGCGTGAGTGAGAGCAGTTGGACGTTTGGAGGTGGAAAGAGTGTTAAAGGTTTATTGCATGTTGTCGGTCTGAGAGGGGTGCAAGGGCATTTATATATTCGTTTTAGAGAAAGGGAGAGAGAGGGAGAGTTACAGAGAGAGACAGGTGCAGAAAGAAATATAGAGGAACGAGAGAGAGTGGGGGGAAAGAGAAAGGGAGACAAGAAGAGCTAGATCCAAAAACAGAGGGAGACTTAAGGAGAGACATACAGACAGATACAGGGAAAGAGACAGAGGAAGAGAGAGAGAGAGATACAGGTAGAGAGATGGATAAAGGAGGGAAAGAGAAACACGTACAAGGAGAGACAGAGAAAGATATGCAGGTAGAGAGAGAGATGCAGATAGAGAAATGAAAGAGATACAGGAAGAAGATGAAGGAGAAAGGGATGCAGGGGAGAGAGATATAGAGAAATACAGATACAGGGATAAGAGATGGAGAAAGAGATACAGAAGGACAGAGAGTGAAAGAGATGTGGGAGTGAGATGTGGATAGAGATACAGGGGAAAGAGTGTAAGAGAGAGAGATATGGGGGAGAGAGATATAGAGGATGAGTTATCGGAGAGAGGGATAGGAAAGTGAAATGGAGAGAAAACAGACAGAGAAAGGGGTGAAGAATGAGAGAAAGAAAGAGAAATAGAAAGAATAGAGCAAGACATACAGATCTGGAGAGAGGAAAAGGAGAAAGTGGCAGAAAGGTATTGAAAGAGAGAAAGAGCTATGGAGAGGGAGAATCGTCCTGCTGTTTTATGAGCGGATGTGTGCAGCTATAATTTCAGCTCAGAGACAGTAAGCAAAGGGCAGGTTATGAATGCAGTATATTAACCATAGTGGCTCCAATCACAGCGGACAGGCTGATAATGCACTGATTGATCTTTTACTGAGCTGTTAACTATTAATGCCGCCAGAATGGAAGCGTATATCACCCACATAACACACACACACACAACTGCAGCGGATCCATTTAGTAATTATGAATCGGCCCCCCGTGAGCCGTCCGTCCTGAAGTCCATGCAAAAGTAACGACACTGTAAGGCTTGTCCTTGGCTTTAAGGAAAGTCGGTGGCGTGGATTTATTTATTTTGTGTCCTTAACCCCATGTAAGACCAAGCTGTTCACAACAAACGACCATAACTCTATTTTATATGACCATTTTCTAGCCTTTCCTTATCCTTCAACAATAGGCTCAGAGTTCAACAGCATATTTTTGTCAGCCTGACTTTATGACTAATTTATGTAACTGAACCATGTTCTCATTGGCGTGAATCATATTCAGTGACATTGGAGCAAAACCCTGCTTTACTTAAGTGGGAACGAGTGGAGCTGAACTGCTGTGTTGGTGGAGTGCACAGTTCATTTTGAGAACTAAACTCTTCTACGTACCACACCAAAGTATTTATTTATTTATTTATTTATTTATTTAGACAATGAAAAATCTATTTTCCATAACGTGGGCCCTTTGTCTCGCTGTCCACCATTTTTGCCGCATATTTTTTTTGGTCAGAGCAGATTCAACCAAACAGCAGATGAGTGTGATATACTACTAAATTACAGTCAGAAATATGAAGATATTCCATTATGAAGCTTAAGTCTTGCCGAGTTAATTCGCTTGTCACCCTCAGCCAGTGGTCAATAATGGCTCTAAGAGCCCTTTTCAGGTAAGAACACACCCTTTTAAGTGCGTGCTGACACTCTAACTGAGAATGTTTATCAGGGAATAATCAGAATTGCCATCTCTTGAGAGCAGAGAAGAGCAGCGATCAAATTAATTAGCCTGAATGCGTTCAGCGGTTTAATCGAGAGGCCTTGAGTCGGCTCGTCTTTTCGCTGGAACTGCGTGTGCGTGAGTGTGTGTGTTTTCAACACACAGGTGTTGCTCTCGTCAGGAGGGTTTCTGTCCCAGCTCCTCTTCTCTTTTCTCTTTTATTCCCAGCGCAGGAGCTCAGGCTTCCCACAGAGGGAAAGAGTGTAATTAGTGTGAGTAAACAGTGCTGCAGTGAGAGAGAGTGAGAAGAACAAGGATTTTAACCCTTTCAAGGAACACTTTTCCAACCTTATCTGCCTACTCCATCTGTAGTGTACAGTCAGTACAATTCCTTGTACTCAGAAAAGGATCCTCACTGAAGCTCCACATGAAAAATGAACTTCTGAACAAAGTGAATAAATACTGTATTCAAAAGTATTTGTACAATTTAAGCTGTAAACCTGTAGAGTTAAAGACGCCCTTTACACACAGCTAAAATGATTTAAAATAATAATTAATAAATTAATATGATATACACTCATCATCAAAAGAATAGTTGCACAAGAAAGGAAGCAGGTCATCTTCAGTGATGAGTCCCGCTTTTGGCTAAATCAGCAGGAACTGTGTGAGAATATTCAAGCTGCATGCGATGGATTATCACAGGACCCCATTAAGAACCTCTACAACTCCATGCCGAGACGTCTGGCATGTTGCATTAGTTAGCCATGCTGAGAGACACTACTTCTGTATGTGTAGCTCAATAAATATTGCCCATATAAATCAAAAATTATCATCATTTATTATACCTGGTAGCCTTTATCTTCCTTCCCAATAGCATTGCGATCCGACACATCTTCTTTGGGACACATTCTTTTGATGATGAGTGTTAAATTTAAATGTTACAGTCCTGTAAAATAAAAAGAGAACTTGATTATTGTGATATAACAGCACTGCACAAGTTTTCATCAGTTGTTTCTCCATTATTATGCACTTATCTGTGCAGTAACTTAAATAATTAAGCATTTATGCTCACACATGCACATAGTTGTATGCAAAAGTTTGGGCTGTCTGATTAAATTACGTTTTGTTGAAATTCTAAGTAAACGGAAATGCACATAAACTTGTTCTGTAACTTTTAGAGAATATGTTCTATTTTATTTTGATCTTTTTTTTACTGAATATTCTAATCGATAAGATTGC
Organism: Semaprochilodus insignis; assembly: GCA_034552555.1. Lineage (NCBI taxonomy): Eukaryota > Metazoa > Chordata > Actinopteri > Characiformes > Prochilodontidae > Semaprochilodus > Semaprochilodus insignis. Next base: position 11,899,850 of record CM067476.1, on the reverse strand, counting down.
CTTTTTAAGCCAGTAACATTTTTTTCCTAGCAGTGTGCTTCCCCAATAAAATCTGGGTTATCCCATTCTAAAAGTTGTAGCTGACAGAAGTCCACACTACCGATTCCAATTCCTTTCGCCCGAAGGTGATTTGAAACAGCAGCAATTGTATGTACACATCAAACAGAATGCAGGGTTCACATAAACACATCAAAACACTTACCAGCAGCACCCTTCACTGTAAAGCATGCATCTGCAAGATTTGCCTAGTGAAGACAACATCATGGGGTTGAAATTGGTCAGATAGTTGAGACACAAAGATGTGGAAACCAAACTTAAAATGAACTGTTCTAGGCTAAAGTGTGCTGCCACAGCAGACATGGAAAATGTTTATGCACTGTTAACATTACATTTCAGCTTTTCAGAGGATTGTAAGCTTCAAATTCACATATCCTTGTTGTTGTATGAATTTTTGATATCAGTATCGGCTACACTTAGACCTGAGTGTTAGTTTGAGGTAATCGGATACCACTGATGCCAAATAACATGATGGAGAAGCGTAAGAGGTGATAATTGCAGTGTTGGGAAAGGCTTTTGGGGAATATTGGGGAAGGACTAAACAGCTTGCTACACATGGGAAATCACTTTCATTAAGATGTTTGCAGCCATGCACCCATGTGGTAGGGTTTTAACAGACTAGTCGAATTGTCTAGCTTAGTATTTAATGATGTGGTTTTAAGCTCGATGTTAGCTAATCGTTGATCATGTGATTATGGCACTACTAACATGGATGTAACATGGAATACAACAGGAGCCTGGCCATTTTAGCATCTGTATCTTCAGTTTCCTGAAGGCTAGCGATGGTATTAAGTGCAACCTCTGGAGTTCTAACATTTCTCTGCTGATCTACAGAGCTTCAAAGATCAGATATTGCACAGTGTTATCCTCGGTTTCCTAAAGACTACAGTAAAAAGTCATGTGTCATTGGAGAGGGGGTACATAATAATTGAACATGTGATGTTGTTACTCTTACTGCACTCTACATTTCTCTGGCTCTCTGGACCTCCGCTATGGGTGATGTCAGGGCTTAAAGATAAATCGTTTTTATATCGAAATCGCAGTTTAAAAGAGTGCAGTTTTCAAATTGCAGGACTTGCAGTTATTATTATAGCCTAGGTTATCAATTATCTCCTCTTCTCAAAGGTAGAAAGTAATAGCATGGAGCTTGTAAACCAATGATAGATGATTTAGACCCATTAAAGTAACCCATGTGCTCCTACATGAACACAACCCTAATTAACCTAACCCTAGTTTGCCTGATGGGTTAACTGGCTGTGTTAAAGCCTCAAGCCAAAATCAGTGGACACATTAGTCTTTGCAGACTAATAAAGGGCCGGCTCTCAATTTATAGAAAATGATCGCAAGTTACGTCACAAATGCAATATTGTTCAGAAAAAGGTGCAATTGAGATATTTTGATATCGTTCAGCCCTAGGTGAGGATCTCAGCAAGTTGCCTAGGATGCGCCAAAGTCGGATACAAATTTGTGAGGTTCCTCGGCCCATATCTCCTTTAGTCTGAAGGTCGTCTGAAATTCGATATTGGCGCATTTCTAGTTTTGACAGGACAGAGACAATATCCAGCTGCAATGTGTATCGTCATCAATCACAAGCCTAGCCACAAATATTTCACTATGTAATCTTACACACTCTCGCTTATCACTTCTTCCCTCTCCACCAGACAAGGTCACAGACTCTCTCTCCTGCCCTCTTTCTATCAAAGAGTATGTGTGAGAGAGAGAGAGTCTGATTCGTTCCTCACCTTGTAAACATTGTCCCCTCCATGAGGACCTTCTAAATAAATTATGACAGATTATCCTGACAAAGCGAGTAAATGGAAATTCCACACACATGCAAACATACACTCAAGCTGCCTGCATCAGCCACGTAGTGTCGTCTTCACACACTTGCGCACACACACACACACATAGACACTTATTTATGGCTCAACAACTCTTGGCTGGTCATATCCTGTTACATCCACTTTGCCTAATCATATTCATAAATCCGTAATGATATTCATGCGCTTGTATGATGTATGGTAAATTATAATGTCAGCATGTCCTGTGTGTGTGTGGATTGTCGTGGTAGCTCTGGCTCTATTGCATTAATAATCTCTGCGGGAGGGAAAAGGCAATAAGCTGCGAGTAATTAGGTTGATTGACAGTGGTGGGGTATGAAAGGCAAAATGAAACGGAGTTGATTTTGCGCTGGTAGAAGTTCTACCTGTTAACTATCAGGTTGTTTGTGAAGCTCCGGAACTTCAGTAAATAAAATGGCAAGCAGAGTAAAAACTAATGGTCCAATGATTAATGTATGTTCTGGTTCAGTTTCATTTCTTTGATGTGCACTAAAACGTCTTGAAGAACCAGTTTGAAAGCTATTCTGTTTGAGCTCTGTCTTAGGAGTTTCTTTGTACTTTGTACAGGAGCCCTCAAATGGGCATTTTTCAATGCCTGCCATGCCAGCCCAAAATAAATCCCACAAAATGGAAACTCTTAAGATAAGTGAATTTGGGAAAACAAAGCCAGTCATTTGACTGTGGGTGTGTGCATAGCATAATCCCCTCCCTGTCCACTTTATTTTGTGCCCCAAATGGGCTAGTTTTGATCACTGACACATGGTCCAAAAACAGGTACTATGCAGGTACATTTTTCAATCACTGAGCTAAGGATGACATAAATGTACCGTTAGGTTTTTAAGGTACAACAATGGTTTATATGTCTGACTGTGTACCTTACAAAGGTAGATATTTATACCTTTCAGTAACAATGTTTTAAAGTAAAACAATAAACTAGAAAGACCGGAGATAAGATGGGGTCTGTGTGGGTGAGTCAATACATATTATACATTATTACTTATCTTATACACTACCAGTCAAATGTTTAGACACAACTACTCATAAAAGGTTTCCTTATTTTTATCTTAATGCTTTACATTAGAATAAATAAGACATAAACTATAAAGCAGCACTCATGGAATTATGCAGTCATCTAAAAAACAAACTCCAAAACGGAACTTTCTTAAGGCAAGATTTATTTCTAAGCAGTTTTGGATGAATCCTATTGGTCTGCCCATCATGAATAATCACAAAACTGAAAGGGTAACTATAGCTTTTAAATTGAGCAAAAATGAGAGACAGCTTTTATTGTGCAACACCTCTATACTGTATATTAGAGGTGGCAAATATGACAAAAAACATAATAATATAGTGTATGTGGTAAATCAGTTTATTGTTTAGACATCTCTAAAAAAGCTTATGTTAGTTTATGATAACCAAAACCTATTAAAATCTGTCAAGTTGGGTTTGTCTAAGCCTTTAACTGGTACTGTACCTCATATAAATACTGTATACTTTCAATGAAGTACGGCCCTATTATGTTCCCTAAATAAAGGTACCGAGAGTTTTCTGAAAGTGTGATGTTTACACAAAAGATGACAAACAAGAGACACTCAGAAGAGACGTGCATGCGTAAGTCCTAAGTCCTTGTTATTTTCAACAAAGTATATCATTAGATAGAGTTCTGCTGATGAAGTTGATTTGTAGAGGAGGTTATGTTTTCACATGAAGCTGTTATGGGAGGGGAGTTAAACCAGTCGCGTCTTACAGATTCGTACACATTATGTCCAATGGTTTGTAGAGGTCTACTTGTCCAACATTTTGTGTGAAATCAGCAGTATTATTATAGAGTTCGTCACCCCTCTGCTGCAGTAACAGCCTATTCTCTTCTGGGAAGGCTTTATACTAGATGATGTTGGAACATTGCTGTGAGGATTTGATTGCATTTAGCCACAAGAACATTAGTGAGTTCAGGTACTGATGTTGGATGATTAGTTTTAAATAGCAAATGCAACTCCAGTGCATCCTACAAGTGTTCGATGGAGCTCTGTCAGTCGAAGGGGAACGCAGTTCCAGTGCTCCACAGCCCGGTGCTGGTGACTTTATGCCCCTGTAGCTAATGGTTGGCTTTGGACAAGATGACCTTATGTGCTGATATTCCGGAGCATCTAATTCTTGCTTAACTTAAATTCTCTGTCAGACTAATGGGAAATGCTGGTTTGGTCATATGCAAATTTCAGTTTGACACACCAACACACACACACATACATACACATACACACATTCTTTAGCAAACTATTGTACACTGTAGGCCTGCATGCCAAATTTAAACAAGTATCGCCGTCATATTGAGAGTAAAAATAACAAAGTACTCTTTTTTTATTGCCATTCTCCTGCATATCTCTCTCTCTCTCTCTCTCTCTCTCTGTCTCTGTCTCTCTCTCTCAGTTCCTCACTAATGGCATGGGGTAGAATTGCACTGGCATTAAGCTGTTTTGCCAACTGGCAAAGTGTGTTGTGTAGGTCAACGTGACATTAATTAAAACGCAACGCGTGGGCGCTAGCAGCTTCTAGCCAAATAAATAAATAAAGACGAGCAGAGAAAGTCTGAAAACAGACTTTACTGACGCTGCGTAACCTCGGCTCGACTAATGCAGCAAGAATAACAAAAGGAAAAGTGTAGAGGAAGGGATGATTGGAGGGGGAAAGAAAGGGAAGATGAAAAAGAGGTGGGAGAGCAAGCGAGAGAGAAAAGGTTAGAGTAAGGCAGGTTTGTTATGCTCTCATTGCGCTCAGAGACAGTGATGTATACCCGGGGCATGATGGACCCTGCCTCATTACTGGCCGGGCATTTTGTAAATCAACAGATAATTACGGCATATATCACATTCGCACGCGCACACACACGCACACCATGCACAGCGGTACGATCTACTCAATTTGGTTCAGGTCCTCATTAAGGGATGGAGAGAAGAGGCAGAAAATGAAGAAAATAAATAAATAAAAAAAGGCACTTTTCGTTTCTCATTCCAAGTAAATAATCCTTTTTTTCATGGAAGTGATAAAGGACCAATGGAGGATAGGTTTCCACTTATGAGTCTTGGGCTATTGAGTGCACTAGCTATGCAAATTGCTACTTGTACTGTTCACACTGGGGCTGTGCACAAAACTATGCCCTTTTCAATATAGCATATAATATAGTGCTCTAGTGGTGGGTGATATGGCAAAAATCTACCTAAAAAAACCCCCGCAATATTTATTTGAGAACAAAAGAAAACAACATAGTGCTACAAATATCAATACTATTAAAAACTGCGAAAAACTGTGATTTATATCCCGTATTTGGCATGCTGTGCTGCACTAAACCCTGTTATTTTGAATACATCACACGTCTTCAGTACATACTTTACTATTAACCCAAATATACTCCAAACAATTCCTATGTACTGCACTATTTTGAATATGTCCCAAACTGTGCCATATTCATTATATACAGCATTATTTTGATAGTTTGTACTTTTGTGGTGGTCTGAGTGGACCTTCTGAAAAAGGATTACTTATGTGAACACAGTTCATCACCACATCCACAAATGCAAGTTAAAATTCTATCACGCAAAGAAGAAGCCATATATAAACAGATCCAGAAACACTGCTGACTTCTCTGGGCCTAAGTTCATTAGGCAAGGTGTCCTGTGGTCCAACAAATCAAAAATTTGAATGAATTTTGGAAATCACGGACAACGCATCCTCCAGGCTAAAGAGGAAAGGGACCATCCGGCTTGTTATTAGTGCACAGTTCAAAAGCCAGCATCTGTGACGGTATGGGGGGCATGAGTGGACATGGCATTGGTGATGTCTTTTTCGGGGTTTATTTCTGCAAAACACTTCTGAATCACATTCTGCATGTATTACAACAGCATGGCTCCATAGCAGCAGAGTCTGGGTCCTTAATAGGCCTGTTTATTTGTCATTAAATACAGGGTTTAAATGATCATTGCCTTCTGTTTTTACTTACAGAAGCACGCCATCCCTGCAGTATCTTATCAGGTTAGCATTCTTACAAGTGTTCTGTAAAGCTTGTTCAACCTCACAATATAAACTATAGAAGATGTGAATTCTCTTATATCTGGCTGGAAGCAGCTGTTTTGAGAACAAAGCACATGCTTTAAACATTGCATTGTTGTGTGTGTTTATGTATGTGTGTGTTTGTGTGTGTGTGTGCATGCCTCACCCTTGGTAATCATACCTCTACTCCTATCTCCATCCTTTGCACCCATGCTGTCATGTTCATCAAAGGAGGAATGAGATTAAAATAGATGTTTGCATTCTTTGTTTTATTTCATTTTATTATATTTTCTTCAGATCCAAGCAGGTGTTGTTGTGGTCCTGTAATAAATAAATAAATAAATAAATAAATAAATAACAAGCTTAGCCTTGGCTGATTGCTTCCCCTGCTTGAGTATCGCTCTCAATATGAGCTGAAATGTCACTCTGATGAGTTTCTTTCATATCGGCCTCATTTTCCTTTATATGGAAAACAGGAGGAGAAGAAAACAGTGGTGTTAGTAGCAGACGTGGCTGCACAATATGGACAAAATACCATCTTTGCAATCATGTTGCTATGTTTTGATATTATGATATGCCATACAGCATATGAAAGGGCCCATATAGTACATTTGTCTTGTTTTTAGGGTTAATGTATGCCCCTCAATGCATGTACCAGTAACATTCAATATTCATTTGTATGTGACCATTGTCCAGCCTCTCTTTGTTTCTTTCAATAGGCTGCCTTGGTTACTTTGTCTTTAGGACTGATATATGTAAATAACCTCTGTTCCAATTGACCGTCCTTGTATTGTGACTCATTCCAAAGGCAGGCCAGGCTAAACTGCTGTAAGCAGAAGAGGACGTAAATGCACTAGTTTTTTGGTAATTCAAAACAAAGTGATTTTGCAGCTTGGTTCCCATATATGAAATGTATGGTCTAGAGAGTAAATTATATATTTTGGAATGACAACTTTAACAGTGTTTTCAATATACATCAAATTTACACACTACATCATAAAAAGCGTAACGTTTCCTATTAAATTAAAAACACACTGGTGTAATAATAATGGTGTAGTAATGCAGCATGGCAAAATATTGGCTTGGGTTATCTTTTAGCCAAATAAGTGACTTTTATGGGGTTACATGAATACTTTGATTCATGAAAACATCCACAGAAGCTCTTCTGTAGCCGTGATTGGTAAGGATGCTCACAGCACATGATAATAAAACCAGGGTATCAGTAATGCCACTGATACTGGCACTTAAGCAGAGTATCAGTATCAACAATGCAAAGCACTCATATCATGAAGTAGTTTCTGCCACACAAGCCTATTATTAAGCCACCTATTGAGTAAAATGTGCCTGTATGCCAGTACATGGTCAGCTGTGTGGATTGACAAGCAGCAGTAAAAATACTCTTTGTAAAAGCCGTAGTGCCAGGACATTAAGAAAAAGCAGTTGTTTTGGGTGACATCCAGAGGTGATACCTTTACCAGTATGCCGCAAATAAGCTAGAGGATACAACTTTTAGGACTAGAAGATGTGTATATATATATATATATATATATATATATATATATATATATGTGTGTGTGTGTGTGTGTGTGTGTGTGTGTGTATATCAATATCTTTCAGGCAAAATAAAACATGAGACAATACAGTTTCTATTCATATAGTTTGATGTTGTGTTAAATTACATGATCCGTTTCTTCAAACACCCAATTAAAAAAAAAAACCTTAACAACTCAATGGAAAATCATCTGTTATGTCTGAAGAGTTACCAAGCAATCAGCCATATGTGCATTGCTGACATGCAAACATGTCATCAAAACGTCAAAAGTGTAAGTTATGCTGCCGTTACTGATGTAGTCAATCCAAACCTAAAGTGTGTTAAACTGGATATTAAGAATATTGTGACCGGGAACCCTGCTGTTTTATCAAAGCATCGCCACTCCTCAGTTTCAGTTCCTGTTACCAAATATTTTAGCGTGTTAGCCAATGTGTTAGCCGTGCTATCGTTATACCTCCTCATAAACAGCCACATCTCCTCATTATTCACCACCATCACTGTAGTATTTCATCTGGCAAGTTTTAATCAGCATTATCACACAGAGGTAATAAGAGAGGTTGGTGGAGGGGTGGTGTGTCTTATGGAAAGAAAAGTGCAGCGGTCTACCACATCCTCAACAATATGGACCTTGTAGCAGCAATAAAACAAGAAGGCTTTGAAAAGCTGATATGATACCAGTTGTCTGGTCGCAACTACTTATTTTATATATTTTTTTTTATCTACATGTTGAAAGGAAACCCTGCCTATGCATTTTATTTTGATCACAGTGTTTTAATAAAAATGCTATGATTATAAGTTTTGGTCCGTATCACCCAGCCCTAACAACTTTTAAATACAGTCCTACAAATTCTAGTTTACCTGAAAGGTGGAATTTTAGTCTCATCTTGTGCTGTGTATTCAGTTACAGTCTGAATTAAAGTTTAGCCTTTAGCCTGGGATTGGCGTTTAGCATAGGAGCCCTCTAGCCAGTTGGCTGTACCTTCGACAATCAGCTGCATCTGTTAGTGCTGTGGTCTGGGGTGGCCTTCTCCCATCAAGTTAGAAATCTGTGGCTCAGTGGTTTTTACTGACCACATGAACAGCTGTAAGATATTCAGAAGATTTGCTGAGTTCGATGTGTGTCAGAAATTTGGATGTTAAACAACATTTAGCACTGCTTTTGGCAAAGTACTTTATACTTAGTACGTAATATGAATGCATGCTTGATATCTTAAATGTCATGATGTATTGGCTATTGTACATGGTATCAGAGGAAACATGAAGGATCACGTATCACTATTGGATAGGAAAAAAAGTGGTATTGATGCATATTGTCCAGTCCTAGATGGCTGACTGTAAATTCAGGATGTTCCTTTCATGGTTGTGTTTGTCAAACACAAGTGCAGCCTGCTTATAAACCCAATTAGATTTTCAGAACAGATATAATCAATGTGTATGATTCTACAAAGCCATCTCTGGAGCTGTGTGTAATTCTGAGCCACGAATGCAATGTCCTGTAATTTTACGCTTTGTTGTAGATTATTAAGGACGTGGCACAGTGATTGAGAAAGGTCAGGAACACACAGAAATGGTTTTATTAGATGCCTTGTTTAGGAAGTGTCATTTCAATGATGTGGCTTGTTTATAGTTCAATTCTAATAAGTGTGTAATTCAGTTCTGAAGAAACAGTCACCGCTGTCCCTGTCCACAGTAATAACACTAAATATGAAATGAAGAGAAATCCAATAAAAACAAATGATATAAAAATGTACATTATTTATTTGTCTTAATTCTACTAGTAATACTAGCAATAAGAGTGTTATTATTATGTTTTTACAGTTATAGCACCTTATTGTAAAAGTAAATCCAGGTCAAGTCACACCATAAAAAGGATCCCTACATGTATAATTTAAGAAAAAATTTGTTTGGGATTTTTTTAATGGAATGCTGCTTATGTTTTACTGCAATAATATCAGGACTAATAATCATCAGGAATGTTAATGAGTATAAAATTCAATGCACGATTTGTAATGGAGGAAGGTGCCTAAACCTTGCACCGTGAAGTTGTAACCCCAGTTTGTTTTGGATTTTAAGGGAACCCTAACGCGCGCCCGAACTGAACTGAACCCTGACTATCTGGACCTGCGCTCACGAACTGACCTCAACCCTGAATACTGGACGCCCTGCACTCCTCTAGTGAGTAAACAAAGAATTTCTTCAGTGTGAGCAGTGTTGGGTAGGAGTTAACTTTATGTAAGCTAATTGTAATCTTAAATCTGATTAGGTAATTATAATAAGGTAATAATTCAGTAGTAATAAGGGTGCAGTTACATATTTAAAGAGCTAAAACGTAGCAAAAATATAATCGGATACTTTATACTTTTAACCGTTTTCTATAAGCTCTATTTATCAAAGTTCATAGATGCATGAGCATTTATGTTGGTAAATACTTGACACAACTTTGAGAAGTCATGTTAGCTAAGTTGTTAATACTGTTTAGGCGCCTGCTTTATTCTTCTACCCAAATGAGTCAACTAGCTAACTGTTATTTCTATGATGTTACTGGTGACTTTGCTAATATGCTAATCTAGCTAATGTAATAGTTGTTGTCATTACTGTTTGAAGACTGTATACATTGACCATTGGAGGTGTATAAACAAATTTACTTTCTAGTAGACACAGGGGGGAGTATAAAATTAGCCATTTAAAGGTAGCCAGATTTACATTACACCTTTTAACTAGTCAAAAATACAGTTACTGGTTACATTTTAGTTTCTGTAAGTTAAGTACTTTCTTAAGTAATCTACCCAACACTGTTGATCTGTCACCACCACTTTTCCCACAAAGCAAGAAAATGCACCCCATCCATCTTTCACATCTGTCCTTTGCTGTGTTTCACATTGATCCTCTTTTGTTCTTTTAGGAAGTCTTTTAGTGTTGTAAGAGAGCAAACTCATGCCACATTACCTCCTAACATCATTAAAAAGATGAGTTAAATTTGCGAGTTTAAGCTTCACTTCCAGGCTGGCATTAGTCCTGCTTAACAGCGATGTGATGTCTCATTACCTGCATAAACTCAGAGGACTGTGGCGTTTTCTGCTCACTGGGAGTTCGGGGCAGTTTTCCCACTGCTGTGCATGAACACACACTTTCCAACTGTTCGGAAGGCTTCATTACTGTGGAGAAAGAGTTTGCAGAGTTGGATACTGTGGATTTAAAATACTGCTCTAATAACAGCTCTTCAATTTACCCTTACAAATGAATTAAGGCCTATTGAAACACAATAAAGGGGGATTGTGGCACAACCTCTTAGAATGTGATTTTATTTGGAGTATTTGCTCACATGGTCCTTATTGCTATCTGGTTGAAATTCAGTTGAGTGTTAGCAGTACTTGGGTTTAGAATAAGTCTCGAATCATAGAAATCTGAAGTTATTACCTTGTAAATTGTGTAGGAAGTTACATTTACAGATCTGATTCTACACCTCTGATTTCTGTTTGTCAGAATGTCAGAAAATGACACATATGGAAAAAAGACTGTAGACAGAGCAATGACTTTGCATCAAAGTCAAATTAATTATTAAAAAAAAATAGCTTCAACAGGTAAGACTTTACATTAAGTGCTGACAAACTAACATTAGGTAAGGCATTAGTTAACTTGAAGTAGTTCATTAGCAATGCTTAACTAATTTTAAGTAAACATGTAACAACTGTTAACATGGTAACTTACCATGTAAACATGTAGTAGTTACATGTTTACTTAACATTAGTTAAGCACTTTAACCATCGTTAATGTATAACTTCATGTTAAGTAATGTATTACTTCATGTTAGTTAGTCAATACTAACTACTAATGTGAAGTGTTACCCTTGTGCACAACTGTGGTACACATTTAACGCACAGAATTGGCACATTCCACAGAATTGCCCTGCTTGTTTCAATAAACCCTGAGTGAGAAATCATCTGTGTAGTATTGCAGCCTGCTTGTATTAGCATTTCCGCTTACAGCAGGGTTCTGTGGTTGAATCAGACAAAGTGAGCATCTACTGCAGACCATCAAAATAAAATGTTTTATAGTGCTTTTGAGTAGGTTTATTACGGAACAGTACTGTTTGGCTGTAAATGGATGGGTAAGTCTGGATATAAGGTCAAAAGGCCAATGTGGAGCCACTTGATTGGGTTCATTTGAGGACACCTTGCTGTCTTCATGGATCCGCACTCATCCTGAAGTGTGAATTTGCAAACCAAGAATGAAATCAATATGCAGAGCAAACATGTGAATCGCTTACCTCACACAGTGCTCTATTGTATTAGACAGAGTGCTAATGACTCACTGTATTAATGTGTGTGTGTGTGTGCGCATGCGTATGTGTGTCATCCACCGGCTCTGTAATGTGTGTGGGTGTGACACTGTGCCTACAGCACTGAATTTCACAAAGTATATAGCCTGCAAAAACATCATATGTCTTGCATTGATTTAGCACTGGAAAATGTGCACTGGCTGGCCACTTCATTAAGTACGCCTCCTTGTTTTTTACGCTCATTGTCCATTTTGTCAGCTTCAATTACCATATAGGTGGGTGCACTTTGTACTTCTACAATTACAGACTGTAGTCCACATGCTTCTCTCCATACTTTGTTAATCCCCCTTTTTCCCTGTTCTTCAGTAGTCAGGATCTTCAGAGGGCCACCACAAAGCAGGTATAATTAGGCTGGTGGATCATTGTCAGCACTGCAGGGAAACTGATGTAGTGGTGGTGTGTTGTTGTGTGTTGCGCTGGTAAGAGTGGACCAGCATTGGACAAAATATTGCTGCATAGTGCTCCTATATGGTAAGGGGAGCTGATAAAATGGACAGTAAGTGTAGGTACAAGTAAATGTACTGAATGAAGTGATCAGTCTGTGTATTTTGTGTTCATACAGAATGAAGAATGTAACTTGCTGCCTTAAATGTTTGAGTGTATTGAACTTTAAATAATAAGTTAAAGGAGCTATATTGTGTGAAACTTTAGCCCCACACATCAACACTGAAGTTATAAGGAGTCTCGATTGAGATTGAGTGCAGGGCAGCCATTTAGAACGTTTACATGTATCAGTCTTGGTCATCAGTAATGGAGTAAACTTCGCTGAGTTAGTTGTTACTAGCTCAGTCTGGTTCAATGAGTTAGTCTTCAGCAAGTCCAGTCCAGGAAAAAGATACTGAAAACTTTGGAGGCAAGTAGAAAACAGAACTTCTGCAAATGGACCTTGCAGTGAATATGTAGTAAATGTAAATTTCAAGCACTAACTACATGTCCCAACACAGATACAGAGGTATATAGATATCAGAGTGGCCATGCGAATACAAAATTGACCCCTGAAGAAAGATATTTTTAGAAAGATAGAAAGATAACACTAAATAGACCCAAACACAGATACAGATAGTGGTCTTGTGTTACACCCCTAATGGAACTAACCCATAGTAGCTGAGAGAGAAAAGTCATCTTATTACTGGCTGAAAGGTTTTAAGACTCTTGTCATGTTGGTTATATCACCCCCTCCTTCGATCCCTCCTCCACCCCCCAAGCCATAACCCCCCTCAGTAATTGTAGTGGTGGTTGGGGGGGCTTATCTTGACTGAAAGTGCTGGAACATTCTCCAGTTCTGACCTACATTCACTCTCGGTCACTGCTCCCTGCAGTCCGGTGGATTGATGGGAATATGGATCTGCGCGTGTGTGTGGGTGGGTGAGGGTGCGTGTGGGTGCGTATGTGTGTAAAATGACCAGAGTACTGCCGAATGTCATGATGCATCACTGAGACGCCAGTGCAGCCACTCACCCAGATTAAGGAGGGCAGGGATGTACACACACACACACACACACACACACAAACACGCAAACACACACACACACACACACACACATTTACATCCTATGTGCACACACCCAAGGACATGAAAGAACTAGTCACACACAAATAACTGAATATACACATTGACCTCAAGCATGCGTACATTCATACACACACACACACACACGCACACACACACACACATATCTGTCTTACATACTTTATGTGAGGACCTCCACTGATTTCCTTTCATTTTTGTAATACTACAGCCGAGTATGTTGAATTTAAAGTTAAATTTGTGTTGAAAACAGCACAAGTGACGACCAGCAAAAATGTCCTTACAAAATCGAGGGCATTTGGGCAAGATGACTACACACACACACACACACTTCATAAGATCATGAACAAGTAAGAACTGCCATATAGACTTATAGATACACACTGACTCTAAATGTACACGCATGTGCGAACACACACACAAACACACACACTCGCCCACCCTTCAGCCCTCCTTTCTGTCTAGGAAGTGTGTCAGCTGTGATTTCCCAGCAAAATGCTTTTTTACATTACCATTTTGACATTGATTTTTGTAATCATGTTGCCATTTGTCTTTGAAGATTTCTGGGCATCCAGGTTATGGAAATTAAAGCAATAATTCACTTCATGTCATGTCTTACAGTGAACTTACACCCAGAACTATACAGACTTGTGGTGTAACCTTGAACAAACTTGAAGAATAATCTTCAATGGACTTGCACTAGAACACTAGAATTGCAGTTTAATCCCAAATGCACTGACTGGTATTGTAGTATAATCTTAATCTGACTAATCCAGAATGTTTGTGGAATACTTTTGACTGAAACTTCTGAATCATCTGGATTTACAGAACATCGTCGCTGTCCAATGAAAAACATGTATCTTCATTTTTGTCGATTTTTACTTTTATGTATCATTTGTTCATATGAGCTGCTGTTTACACTGTGTGTGAATTTCATGATGATTGGACCAACAGAATTGGCCCAAAAATCGCTTGGAAAAAGTCTGGTTCCTTTGACTTCCATTAGAATTAAATTGGGTTTTGGCATCTCCTGTAAAGTTGCTATTTTAGAGATACTTGTTGTTTTTGGACAGCGACGATTGACGGAAATTGAGGTACAATCCAGAATGGGCTTCCAGTATAATATTGTATGGAACTGCAGAATAATTTAGAATAGACTCATTTTAATATATAGATTTACAGGATAATCTTGAATGGACTTCCAGAATAATAATGACTGGACTTGTAGTAGGGATGCTATCAGAATCATATGGATATTTGCCAATATTTGCTTTTTTGAACATCATTGGCATCAGGATGATGCTTAGATTTAGACTCGATAATGGAAGTCAATATTTAATCACATATTTAATGTATGGCAGAAGAGCACCAGTAATGTTTAGGACGGCATTGGCTGAGCTACAGCAGTGCAGCTAAAACAGCTCCCACAGCACCGCACACAAAAACAAACCTCCAGATACTAAGTGAAATGTCTTTGCATAGTTTGTAAGCTGTAGTTGTACGTTAGTTATATTACACATGAATGTAACTGCTGCATGTTTTAAGGTGGACCAGGAAAATACAAACAAAAAGATAGAGAATATATCTGCTATGGCTTTCTGTGGTCTCAATATATCTTAAATTTAATGTACCAATGGCAATGGTATGCTAAGACTGAGGAATTGATGAATGTCCCAATTCTGACTACCTGGCAAAATTTTGTTCACTTTCACATGCATGCATGTCAGGCATATGGACGCTACAGATTACAATCACGATTCAACTTGTTTCTGTGTGTAAAAAATGAATAATCTTTAATTTGCCTTCATAATAAGTACCAAAACCAAACCTAAAGCCAAAAAAAAGTTCTGAAGTGGGAGTTTAATTTACTGTAACAAACTAAAGATGTTGTTTGTTTTTAACGGTTACAATAATTATCCAGAACACCTTAAACATAGTTTATGTCCAGTCTACAATCTCCTCTACAGAAGGCAGTTCAACATGCTCAAGATGTAAAGATATGTGCATGCAAGATATTGGATATCGGCATCATAATTCCCATGGTGTATCCTTGACTTGTAGAAAATCTTAACTGGGTTTGCAGTACAGTTTGCAGCTGTACTTTAATGGACATGAGGAATAACATTGAACAAATGTAAGAATCTTGATTGCACTTTTGAAGCCACCTCAAATGGACTTCAGTGATTTTGATCAGACTTGTGGCATGGACTTGCAGAATAATCTTGCCTAATTAAACCACAGATCAAAAAGCTTTTTTTTTACTACTAGCCATGTTGCCATTTCTTTACCCCATTTCTCTGTCATAAAATGTGCCTGTGTGTGGGTTGCTCATAAGAAATGTTCTGCTATTGCCTGTTAATGAACAGTGCTTAGCATAGATGTGTTAGTTGTAGCAAAACCTGCAGTACTTTGTCTTCAGCTTCCTTTTTAGGTGAGCTAGTGATCATTCTCAAATATACCCAAGACACCTGACACACACCATTAGAATAGAGCTGCTGGGGAATTAAGTTATGAGAGCATTGCTCTCTGTAAGCAGAGGTGATTCATCTCTGATACACCCAGGACACAACACGCACGCACATCTGCTAATATGGTGCACCATCCTCCTGAGCATTAGGGCTAATATTTGTCATCGCCGTCCGTTCTAATAAGCGCTAAACCGGTTGAGTCTCTGAGTGTCTCCTTGGTTTGCCTTTGGGTTTTGTGGGCTTTGATTGAAAAGGTGTGAGCTTTGCTTTCAGCCCCCCCTCAGGACCCCAGACGGCACAGGGATAGATAAACACCGCACACACATGCTTTACAGAGCATCAGGCGAGAA
This sequence comes from Semaprochilodus insignis, assembly GCA_034552555.1. Lineage (NCBI taxonomy): Eukaryota > Metazoa > Chordata > Actinopteri > Characiformes > Prochilodontidae > Semaprochilodus > Semaprochilodus insignis. The sequence goes on along the minus strand of CM067476.1, from coordinate 11,883,671 downwards.
GACTTCACACCTCGCACTGTCGTGGGAAATGATTCCAGCGCTCATTACTGGCTCTGTCCAACACGAAAGCTAGGTGATGGCGTTTTCATCTTAAAGGCATTGTCCGCTTATTGAAGCGGGGCCCTGCATGGATTTGCAACTGACTGTCCAATAAGAGCCAGTTTGGTCATTTCAGCTGTCAAATTCTTGCGGAGTTGATGTTTCTTTAGTTGGAACTGGTTTGGGTAGTACTACAGTAGACAGAACATCTATTACGTTTTTTGTCATCAGCCAGAATGGAGATTTTTTGTCTTCTAACATTACCCCTTGCCATAACCTTCCATATCAGTGAGTGACATTGCTGTAGAATTGAGGTTTGGACTGGGATCAAAAATACATCACTTATGTGCAGACCAGCCCAGCTGTCTAATCACACACAATAAATTGTTATTAGGATACTGACCCAAATGGGAACCTACCTTATTAGCAGAATGCTTAAGAGATAAAGTAGAATAATGTGGAAAAAACATAATTATGTAAGTTATCTTGAATGCTAGTTTTTAGCCAGTTTCTTAACAGATAAGGTACTCCAGCTGTGTAATGAACAATTATGAACAATTATTATTAAAGTTTTATCACCTTGCTAGTTTGTTATCTAGCTTTACAGATAAGGAACCTTGTCTGTATGAATTATAAATTACATTTATGAATTACACAAATCGGCTACCTCACAAACTTCTGAGCAGGTTGCATTACAGACAATGTAGTTTCAGTGTATAAAGTCTCAGGTCTGCAAAGTAATCATCTCAGAGTGAAGAACCTTCTATAATTCACTAAGTTTAGAGCTCCTCAGTAATAATAGTCCTGCTTCAATCCACATCTCAGTGATGTAATAACAAAACTGGGTAAAGACGTCTTACTATTCGCCAGCGTTTTGTTTGTACTTTCCAGTTTCACCTTAAGTGGTACAGCAGTTCCATTCTGGTGCCATTCAAAGCTGACTTTGAATATTTCAGTGACCTGAAGACAAAATTCCTTAATCCTTAAGTACATGACAAGACTACTGAAATCCACACCATTCTAAGGCAGTGCGTTATCTGTAATGTCAGGTGGCATCAGTTAAATGATCCCCCTTTACAAGTCTAATGCTAGTCTTTATGACATTTAACTGTACAACTTTCTACTGTTCGGAAGTGTGGCACTCGTGGTATAACATTAATGCCGATGTAACTTTGTTAGACATTTGGCTACGAAGTTTTCATCCAGGCTGTTTAGAGTAATTTGGGAAAAATGCACAGTTGATCCCGTATGATAATACACATTACATTACCAGACATCCTCTGGTAAAACTAATCCAGCTCAAATAAGGATTAAGGAACAATTATGGAAGTTAGTAACCTTGCTGGTTAGTTAACTAGCTGTCTTACTGATGAAGTACCTTGTATAATCTGTATACAATCAAACTGTATAATCACAGAAAGAAGCTGGCTGGCTAACCTGTTAATTGAATGATTTATAGATTGTTTAGGTTGTTTAGCTGTGTTGTGAACAGCTATGGAAATCAGTTACATTGTTAGCATTTTAGCAGGCCTCTTTACAGATAATGCTGTTCAGGTGTGTAGTGGACAATGAAAATATACTACCTCACTGGCCTGTTAGCAGGCTGCACGGATAAGGGAGTTTAGCTAATTAGCGGACAATCAATTATGCATTTGACACTAACAAGCCAAGTACTCAAAGATGACCAAATTAGCTGGACAGTCATTCGTATTCCTAAACCTTGGGCTCGTTAATGTTATAAATGCATTCACTAACAGTTCTTCCGAATTTTTGGCTTGTACGGCTTCGCTGTCTTGCATTTTGCTGCTTCTTGCTAACATAAATAAATTTTTTATTGCATAATATTTTAAGCCCCTGGCCCATCTGCCCTCCCCATTTCATTTTCCTCCCACTGTATGTTTAGTTAGACTTTGGATTGCCTGATTGGACAGCATGTTCATCTTCTCTCTCTCTCTCTCTCTCTCTCTCTCTCTCTCTCTCTCTCTGTGTATCTATCTCTCACATTCTCCCACCATGGCAAGAATTCCTGTGGTCAGGAAGTGCTAGCAAGGGCAGATGGTCAAACTCCACAGGCAGAGAATAGTTGGACTGTTATTATGAAGCTGCTCTCCGACCCCACATGAGGCTGCGTGTATCCTCATCTTTGGCCAGCTTTTCCCCACACAGTGTCAACAATCATCCTCAACTGGTCTTGCCTTAGGACATGCATGTGTTCTTTATCAACAAGTCATGACCCAGTAACAGTGTTTTGTTTCTAAATAGTGCTTAAGGTCAGTAGCCTTGCTAATGTGCTAATACCTTGCACAGTGTGGTTTCTGCCTTTGTAATGTCTGCAGTAGAAGGCAAAAAAGAAAACATATGTAATATATCTAGTAAATATCATATTATTATCTTAAGACCATGCTGAGAAAAGCTACTAAGCGTCTGTGTGTTATTTTATAAGGCTAACTGAACTGTAGGCCTAGTCTTCTGTTTAGCTTATAACCCACAAAGTTGTAACCAGGAAATGGCAGTTCTCAAACTTCTGAAATTTAGAACTTCAGTAGTTTTATTTGCATGTCGTATGTGCTGTTGCATTCTCGGCCCATTACTGGAGAAACACGTCCGTTTTCCGGACCACTTTTTCATTTATTCACGTGCATTATTGATTTCTTAACCCACCGTCTGGACGTAGTGGTTAGTTCGAGACTGACCGCACTTAATTTATTCATTGCAGGCAGATGGAAATCAGTTAATCTCCATTGCCTTTACGAAGCGGAGTGATGACTGCGCTTCCAGCATGCCCTGATTAGCGAGACTGAGGCTCCATTGAGAGGTTTTCCTATTAGCAGCTGAAAACCATGGCAGCTGCTAGACTCCCACTAGGACCTGCAGCGTCCCACCGAGAGTCCAGACTTATTTCCACAAATAAAGCATTCGGCTCCATAGCGCTCGAGTTGAGCAGAATGCCCAAAATTATATGTTCTCGGCCTGCTCCTTGAGGGTTTAAGTCCTTGTCCTGCATTGCGGAAAATGACTTGGCTGTAATCTTTTACAAGCAAGACTAGCAGTCGCCATTTTATGGAAGAGTCCAGAAGCACCAGCTATGAGTCACTGGTTATCAGAATTAGGTCTAACCTTTGCATTTGCAAACCTAACACACACTGAAGTTGTATATCTTTGAAGAAATGGGGCGAAGTCCTTTCCTTAAATGAAGAAACCAGATAGAATATTGATTTCTCTTGTAGCAGAGCTGCTTAGTGGCTGATGCTGTAACTTTTTTTTGCAAGGCTGCATGTGTGGGAACTTGTTTATGTAAAAAATGTAAGTCATTTTGAACATCTTTTCAATCTAATTAGCGAATTCGGTTATTTTAAGGTGCACCCATTGCTGACTCAGGCACTCAGTTGCGCACACACAGCTTGTATAATCTCCATAAAAAAAGCCATTGCCAATAGAATTGGATGCTCTGGAACAGCTGTACAAGGGTCCAGGATTGCCAGGCTTAATGCCAAGTATTGGCTAGACTGGTATAAAGGCCCCCAGCATTGGACTATAGAGCAGTGAAACTGCGTTCTCTAGAGGGGAGCACCAATTCCTCACCGTTTCAGATGAGCTGAAGTGGCATTTGTTCTTTTTGTCAAACACTGAACTTGCTAATCCTCTTGCAGCTGCATGCAATCAAATCCGCACAGCAATGTTCCAACGTCCTGGTGTAAAACCTTCAGAGAGAAGTAAAGTGTTATAGCAGCAAAGGGGACAAACTCTTTGTCAATATCATTGATTTCATAAGTAACTTTGAAGAGCATGTGTCCACAAACTTTTGGACACATAGGACATACCACCTTAAAACAGACATGATCAAGTGATACTTTCACCTTCAAACGCTCTTTTTTATGAAGTGCTTTGTAAAATCTTGTATGCGCACCTTTGCCATCGACGGAAATACGGTCTGTTTTGTGTCCGAATGGCAGATCACATCCCAGAGAGTCTTGGGGAAGTTATTCAATGCGCCCTCCATATTTACAGGGTTTCACTGTGATGTTATTGGGCTAGGAAGATGGCGTATGAATTATGCATTGTGCATACATTGTATTGTGGAAGATGGGCTGGAGAAATGGATCCGTTTCTTAAGTAAAGGGTAGGGTTTCTCCTGGGACAGGGTACTATAAGAATACATTAGTCAGCGCAGACTTTGAGAGGTGTAGGATGTCTGTAAAAACTGTGGCCATGGAGAGAGCATTAGCATAAAGACGGGAAACACTTGCAGTGTGTGATAGATGGATATAGGATGATTCAGTCTTAATAACTATATTTATAAATGGATCTGAATGCACTCGCACCTTTTTGGCTAGTTTCCAAGCTGGTGCAAGAGGCGGGGACTTAAGAGCCCAAGAGAAAAACTGTTTGGCACCTCAAAGAACTCTTCTCAGTATCTGTTTCATTGTCTGAACTTGACCAGAATCCCTCCAGCTGTTTTCTTCTGGTTCAAGGCTAATTTCCAGAGGCTTTTCAAAACCAAAAGGCTATGTCTAACATTACATCTGTCCTAAGAGTGTGACCTTTCACATGCACACAGTATAAATGTCATTCGAAATTAATAACTCTATTTGGACAAAGCCTGAGTTGCGTGCTGCAGTTTCTCATTAAGTTGAATGGGAATTTTGTGCAGCACTCTGTAAGTCTTGGCCAACCTTGCAACTGTAGGTATAAAATAATGCATTTTGGAGCATGGACAGGTCAGTCGTGGTCCCATTGTGGGCACACGTAAAAAAACAAACTGCCTCTGTGCTAAGACATAATACAATAAGACTACATTAGACAGGCAGAGCTTGAGAGGTGTAGGATGGAGAGAGCATTAGCATTAAGAGAGGAAACATTTTCAATGTGTGATACATGGACTTGTACCTTTTTGGCTCACCTTTTGGGTTGGGGACACAAGGGCCCAAGAAAACTTTTTACAGAGCTCTGTATGTCTTACTTCACCTTGTGACCGTAGCCACAAAAGGTTGCGTTTTTGGAGCATGGACAGGTCAGTTGTAGCCACTTTGTGGCCACACCTACAAAGCAAATTGCTGCCTCTGTGCTGGTGTTATGTTTTCTGAATGTGGAATAAAACATTGCTCTTGCGGTTACAGTGCACTGAAAGCTTTCATTTTGGATCCAGATCTGGTTAGGAACTGCGTCTGAACATAAAAGAGATGCTGTTATCCCTTTTAGCCTTCCTAGACCTTATCTCAATCGTTTGCATTACATTTACACCTCCCGCATTGTATAAAGCGAGAACAGAAGTGGACCTAAAACTGACCCCAGGGCACTCTGCTAGTGACGCTATGGGCAGATAGCATGGCTATCTCCTCAAATTAGTGCCAGTTCCACTCTTCTTCCATTCTC
>CM067476.1:11786285-11858932 GCA_034552555.1 Semaprochilodus insignis | reverse complement strand
AGCCAGCCGTATATTCTACATTACTGTAGATTTTATTTTATTTTTTTCATTAAACAGGCTATTACTATGCCTTTAAAGACTGGTGTATGTACTTGCACCCAGAATGACGTGTCCTTAGGTAGATAAAGATTTAGACTGATACGGGAAATATTTATTAAGCTACACATGCAGAAGTAGTGTCTCTTAGGATGGCATCGGGCCGCAATGTTTGCTAACACAACATACCAGACGTCTCGGCATGGAGTTGTTGAGGTTCCTAATGGTGTCCTGTGATCATCCATCCCATGCAGTTTGAATATTCTCACAGTTCCTGCTGATTTTGCGGTAGGGGTGGAGGTGGAGTGACACCAGGCCTTGTGGTACATGTGATGCGTGACAACATGTGAAGTGCTGACCACGGTGCCACGGATCCATTGGTCGTCTCCACGAAGACAAAAGCCGCACTCGTCACTGAAGATGACCCCCCGCCATTCTGAGTCACTACATGTCAGTCTGGCACGACACCATTGCAGGCTTTAGCAACGTTGGCGTGGTGTTAAGTCGTCGTAATGCTCTGCATGCATATAGTCTTGCATGTGCATCCGTCTGCCAATGGTGTTGGCACTAACGGGATGACTCATGGAGGGCATCTCTGCTTGCTGAATGTCCGCAATTGTGGCTGTTAGGTCAGTCAGGTACAGCGATAAGGCCCGTCCTTGCTTACATCACCTTGTGGCTGAGCGTGAAACTTGAATCATTTGCATGCCTCATGCTGTCAAACCTACCCACCAAGTTTCATTCCTGTTTGTTGATGCCTTCTGCGAACCACATTTTTGTCCAACTACTCTTTTGATGATGAGTGTATATACTGTACGTACTGTTTGGCTTTACTGTGCTTCATTAAAAGGTGAGACATTTAGCTTATAACTTTAGTGTGAGTGGGTGAGGGTAAACCACTGTGGACTAAATATATGGAGATTTGTAAGAGTTGTTACGCATTAAACCTATGAAAGAGAGAGAGGAAAAGTCACAATATGGCCCCTTTAAAGAAAGACGTGGCGCCACTCTCCCCTGCACATTCCCCATGCGTACGATCAGACTCCCATCAGTAGTCCTCCATTTCCCCCCCGGTTTGGATTGTAACCACCTTCAAGACAATTAATTGAACAATAAATAGCTTTTGTCGACGATTACTTACCGTATTATTCATCCATTTCGGTTCAGATCAACCATGTAATTGTGTGAATACTTTCATCCACAAACAGGGTTGCTGCGGATAATGTGGTGACGTCCTTGCCCAGCCTTTAACACACACGCGCACACACATGCACGCACACACACCCAGACTGTGTGGCTTTGTTTCTCTCTACAGAGCCTGTGTAACTTCATCCCATTTTTCTTTATGCTTGTTTAATGCTGCACTTAACAGGATTAAGCTTTGTTTATATAGAACTTTTCACTTTAGCTATAACATCTTAAAATGCTTTACATGAGAAAATGAATAGCTTTGTACGTTCCATCTGAAAGCGTAAATGTAATTAAAATAACAGAAGAAAAGGAGACTCAGTAAAAAGAAAAAGAAAGCTATTAAAAAAACAAATACAATTAAAAGCAATAAACTTTCCAAAAGTATCCAGACACTCTTTCAAATCAGTGAATTCAGCCACTTAAAGGTGCAGTGGGACGGTGTTCTCTGGAGTGATGCAGCTCCATCCAATACCTGTGGGATGAACTGGAGTGATCCAGAGCTGATCATCCAACATCAGTACCTGACCTCACTAATGCCTTTGTGGCTAAACCCAAACAAATCCTCACAGCAATGTTCCAGCATCTATGTTAGTTTTTCAACTGATACGTTTGGCTGAAGTGAAGGCTCACACACCAGCTAAACATGTCAGAAGAGATAAATAAATGGTTCCACAATGCAGACGTATGGCACAGTGGATTCTGGTTGACCTCCAGTGGCCTCGTTTCTCTGGGATTTTCGTAGTAGAAATGGTGCAGATCATTTTATAAACTGTAGTTCAGCATTTTGTTCTACTATATGTTCTGATTTCTTTCTACTTTTTGTTATTTGCTGACAATGCACAAAATACATTAAAGCCAGGACCTTCCAATTAACCTCTCGGACACCTGGAATGACTTAAAATCAATATTCTGGCCTTGGGGGCTGAAAAGAAACTTATTATGCTGTTATGCTCACCATTAGAAAATAATAGATGCTCAAATACAAATTAAGAGAAAGGTCATTGTTTAGCCTTTTCCCCCCAAAACGACGAGCTTCTGTCTTTGAGAATTTTCACTAACTACTCATTTAGCACTCCTCTGCCACAAGGTGATGCTATTGCAAACTGGTTGGCACTCAGTTGGTACTTCATTTTTCTTGGATAGTCCTGGAAAAAATGACAATATCCTGCTCCATATTTGTAAATATAACAAGTTATTAATTTCAGTGTCATTGAACTCTACTAAACCTTGAGTAGACTGATAAATCAATGTGATGATCATTTATTAATTACAGTGTTTCTGAGCTCTACTAAACCCTGAGTAGACTGATAAATCAATGTGATGGTCAGTTATTAATATCAGTGTTACCGAGCTCTACTACTGTCTGAGTAGACTGATAAATCAATGTGATGATCCTGTTATTAATGTTGGCATTATTACACTCATTTCATGGATGATTTGTGGCAGGATAGATACGCTGCCCACTTTATTGTTAAATTAGCAAGTTAGCTTATAATTGGGATACGCCAGATTGTTTGCATAGTTTATGAGGTAGCAGTGGAATTATGGTAGCAGCAGTGGACAGAAGCAGGTGATGAAATTCAAATTTTATGAAACATATTAGCAAAATTATGCAAAGAAAACTGCCAACCAGTAACAGTGAGGAACAGTGTGAAAGAAGCCTAACACTGCATTTACTGAAACATAATTAGACTGTCTCTCTGTATGAGAGTGTCTGCCATATGCTACAAATTACATTCAGTTTCATTCACATGGTTTCTCCTCAAACCCTGCTCCTGTCTGTGCACGGGTCTGATTCACTGTTAGCAAAGTTAGCCTTTTGTTGACTGAGCTGTTTCTTTCAATCATTTGTGCTGTTGATCAACACCAGTAGCATATACAGGATAAAGATGCTGTCAATTAATACAGTTTCTGAAATGCATAAATTTAATGATCGAATATCACCCAGATTTTGCGTCACTGTACAAGCATACAAATACAGAGCATTACAAAAGTGGTCAACCGTCTAAGATGCGTTTGGTGTCTGAAGTTGGCTCCTGTAGTTTTACAATAGAGTGACGAGACTAATGTATGCCAGTTAGCAGTCTGAAGCTATTGACTGTGCTAGTTTGTCTTTGGGTAATGACTGGTATCATTCATTTGTTACTTTGTTACTCTACAGTGCAAAGAAAACGTTTAATTTATCTATTAAAACATAATAGATAACACTGCTTTTACTTTAACATACTCAAGTACATTTTGTATACTGTCAATCAGGTTTATATTTGGTTCCATACTTAATTCTTGACACAGTATCTGTGCTTTTACTTGAATACACCTTTTCTACCCCAGTTATTGATTTGTTCCGAGGAGTGTTTTTGAGGGGTAAATTAGTAGTTTGTGACACAAAAGAGAATTCCAGGAATTTTCAGCTTTGATAGGTCAAGTTCTATAATAAAAGTGGTGTTAGTGAGGGAGAAAAGTAGATTAAAAGGATGTAAGAACCGAAAGATAAAATAAAATGTAGAAAATTTCAAACAATTATAAAATATCATGCACACTTGCGTGAGCTCCATGGTTGGTGTGGTCCAGCTCGAAGGTCGTACTGACAGATGAGGCCAAATTTTCCAGTAATAATAATAACTGAAAAAATCAAAGCTCCCAAAACATGTATTGACTCCTCCATCTTTTGAACCCTGAAGAAAATGGATTCATATATGGAGCAAGAGAAAGAAAATTAGAGTGGTTAGTCCACGTAACCACTTTTTTGTTTTTTTTTTGTTTTTCTTTTTTTTCTTGAGTGGCCGAGAGATTTCTTCTCTTTTATGCTTGCTAAGCCTTATTACATAGCACCTGGGGGGGTGAAAAATCAATTTGTGAAGCTTAAACAGAAATGCCAATTTCATTTTCGACCAGTGGAGAAATGTGTTGTAGACCAAAAAAAAAAAAAAAGCAAATACATAAATAAGTGGTAGTAAGAGGGAGGAAAAACATAACATAAGAACTACAGGACACATGGAAAGTTAATCAGACTGGATGCTTTTTTCTTCGTGTTGTGAATGTTCTTGTTTAGTGTGTAGAGAATGTGGATTATTTTGTCCCACTTACATAAAAGGTTACCATTGTTTGTGTCTAAAGTCACTTATTTCATTCCTGAAACATGAGCAGAATGAATGTATACGTTAAAAAAACCTTTCTACATAAACTTTTTCATTTAAAAAAATGTAATTGTAACATTGTAACTTTTAACAGTAACTAACAGTAGTTTAAGAAGTGAAATATATATATATATATATATATATGTGTGTGTGTGATGATGTCAAGGCGCCAGACACATCACTAGTTACATCTTACGACTCCTACACCTGGGTAACAGTTGGTTGATATTATGTTTTATAAGTACTAGTCCCAGTGGAAAGTATTATTATAGGTCGACAGGAACCTAGTAACTATTTTATGTTTTACGTTCTTGTCCTTTTCTTTTCCTTTTCTTTTTGAAACTTGTTATATTAAACACGCGTGAAATATCAAATAAATTTTGGAGTTCAACTGGACCCAACTGGAGTGTCTCTCTGAATTTCTTGTGGCAGCCTCATTACACCGACCACTCGCGACCACACCACCACAATATGAATAGAAAAAAATAGTAGTTCAGTCAAAAATGCTAATGTTGCTAACAGTGATTCATTATGAACAATTAAAGGTGCACTAACAACATCATTTGGGTCTAAAGCATTTTAAAAGTTCCTTCACATTTTTTTTTAACGTGAAATGTTTATGAATACTTTGGCTAGTATCTGAGACAAAGAGTTTGTTTACATACACTTTATAATCCAATCCTAATTGGATTTCTGCAGTTATCTGACTGCTCAAGTGTTTATATAAAATGCCTATATCTGTGTTGTAGAGATGGTGGCTTTGTTTCATGTCAACACTGTACAGAAATCAGTTGGTGAATTTCTCTACAGTGAACCACTTCACATTCAACCACACTGAATGACTTTGTTTACATCTCAGCAGCCAAATTACGCAGACATTTTAACATTTAGTGGATTTCACTTGCAAGAATAGATGCACTGGAGTTTAAGCAGTTCCATTTAATGTGTAAAAGTAGTTTAAGTATTATCTGGTTAAATGAAGCATTTTATTGGATATGAAATACTGTAACTTACTATGTTAAAATGTCTATTGACACACTGAATTGCTCCTTCTTAAGTTTTCATACATGAATAAGAAGTATAACTGCACTTGAAGGAAATGATCTAAACATTTGGATTGATGCCAACCTTACACCAGACGACTTTTTAAGCGATTTCAGTTCAGTATTGATAAAATCAACCATGTTTACCTTTATCACAAGTCTTCAGTCTTGGCTCATGCAAATAATGATTTGGACATTAGAAATAACGAGTAGGTGAGCTCTCTCCAGCACTGAACAAGAAGTAGCAAAGCGGCTATAGGCACATCTCTGGCAGGAGGGTGAGACATGGAGGAGACCCCGTGGGGGCCTCCTAAGGTTCTGTTGGACTGTACAAAAGGAGGAGAAATTGTTGGAGCTGTGGAATGAGCAAGGGTGTCGCTTTGACATGTCTTCCCATGTGTACCACGATATTCAGAGGCATCTTTTTTTTTTCTTCCCAAAACAAACTTACTGCATACGCATGGGCAGTTGTGGCCAAAAGCTGCCTCTGTGCCTACTCCACCATCAACAGTTTCTCTTCTTGTATATTTCCACCAGGAGCATGATGGGAAATAAAAGGAATCGAGTTGCAGTCCTAGTCTACGACTTATGACAGTTGTGAGTAATGACAAATTGTCTCGGGTGCGAGAGAGCATGAGACTTTAGTCTTCTAAAAGTACTTTCAGAGCCTTTTTAACGTCTTCTAGTGTATGCTTAGCTTAACTCCTCTTTATGATGTTTATGAAAAGCTGCATACAGTGAAGTGACTGCTGCTGTGAATTGTTGTTGGGTTAGACTGCTGTGATCTCTCACACACTGGTGTTAGGCTGATTTGCTGATGTTATTTTCTGTAATTGGAAATCCTCAGTGAAGCAGTAGGGGTTCACAGTATCGTTATGCAGGGGTTTTTCAGGCAGCATTGAGCGTCTGGTTTTTTTTTTTGGGCATTTTATTTATTTATTTTCCTTGTGCGCATCTCCAAAAATGAGATACAGCCTCTGTCGCCGCTCTGTCTAAACACTGCATCCTCAAAACACACACACACACACACACACGGCATCTCCACCTGTTCTGACAGGTGTCAAAAACACTTCGCTTTACCATTCTATTTTTTTGTGTGCATGTTTTCAGGTTTAACATGTTTCACTTTTTTCCATTGCATTTTCTGTGACCTGTGCAACTGTAGTCCTCTCATTCGAATACAGCTTTTAAGTTTCAAGAAGTTCCACTGAAGGTTCTCTTGATAAAACCAATGTTATCTCTGGCTTCTATCACGGTGGATATGTTTACCACTGAAGGACATCAAGTTAAATGTAAGCAAAACACAGTACTGATGACAGCGATAGCAGTAATATCAATTACGTTAGCACTGGAGCATAAAGTTGCTTCAGCTTTCTCAAATTCCTGCATGCTTGATCAGTAGCTTGATTGTTATTCATACTAAGTGATTAAAAGTATGTGTATACCTGACCGTCATGCCTATATCAGCTTGTCGAACATTAGTCTTGCTTTGCGACTACAAGATTTCTGAGTCTGTCTGTGGGAATTTGTGCCCATGTAATCAAAAGAACATTTGTCAGATCTGAAACTGATGTCGAACAAAGAGGTTTGGCTCACAATCGACTTTCCAGTTCATCCCGAAGCTCTTCGGTGGGGTTGAGGTCAGGGCTCTGTGCAGGTGTCATGTCTTTATGGACCCAGCTTTGTGCTGCTATAAAGTTGGAAGGATATGACTAAATGACTAAAATGTCTTTGTATGCTGTGGCATTAATATCACCCTTCACTGAAACTTAAGGGAACAGGCCCCAACCCTTGAAAAACAGCCCCGGACCAATATCTCTCCTCCTTCAAACTTCACTGTTGGCACTTAGCATTCCAGAAGGCAGTGTTCTCCTGGCTTCACCAAGCCCATCAGACTGTCAGATAGTGAAGTGTGATTCATCACTCCAGAGGACACGTTTCCACTGCTCCAGAGCCCGGTGGCAGTGTGCTTTACACTACTCTAGCTGACGCTTGGCATTCTGCATAATAATATTTGGCTTGTGTGCAGCTGCTTGGCCTTCGGAAACCCATTTAATGAAACTCGTGATGCACAGTTCTTGTACTGGTATTAGCTTCCAGGAGTTAGTTTGGAACTTTGTAGTAAGTAGTAAGAGGCTCCATTGAAGGTTCTCTTGATAAAACCAATGTTATCTCTGGCTTTTATCATGGTGCATATTATTTAATGAGACACGTGATGCACAGTTCTCGTACTGATGTTACCTCTAGGGTTAGTTTGAAACTCTTGTAGTAAGTCTGTCATTTGGAGGGGTGTGCATATACTTTTAGCCATACAGTGTGCATAGATGTCAGTTCAGCTGCAGGACCTAATCTTCTGTTATCGTGTTGCAGTGCTGCCTAGTGCCTTTATGTGTGAAATTAAAAACGGTGATTGATGATGATTACCTGCACAAATTAATCATTTAATTCGTTTGACAGAATAGAATAAATAGCTTACTTTCATATGTCATTCATAGATTTGTTGAATTATAGATTTTTTTTGTGTCTATATGGCCTAAAACCTTTATATTATTTCATGTGAACATCTATAAAAACCTGTACAACCAGACTTTGATCAACAAGGTATAAACTGGGGTAACTTTATTTGCCAGTGGACTCCAATAAAAACTAGCTAGATCTTTCCACTCCAGTTCACTTCATCTGAAGTCCAGCACATGGCATTTTAATGCACACTGGTCAGATCTCGTTTGTGCTCTGTTTTTTTTTTTTTTTGCAGTTAGCTCACCTGCCTCTCTGATTGCCGAGACATGCTGCTATAGACATGTCAGCACTTTCCTTTTTCTCTGTTATCTTCGCCGTGCGTGTAGATGAGAATCCGAGAATCTGACAGGCAGTCACACACCGTTGAGCTGGAGAGGCGTTATGAAGACCGTGGACGAACATCATCAGCCCTTAGAGCCATAACTGGACATTGTTCAGCCTGGAGCAAGTAGGAAAGTCCATGCCAAGCTCAATCCAACCCCACTCAGACAGATGCAGTGAGCCAGTGGGTTCCTCTGTACTCAATGCACCGTGCAGGCCTAAATCTTGTTGCAGATAGAACTGGTCATTTAAGGTGAAGATGATTCCCAAAACACAATGTATGATAGAAATGTGTAGAATACAGTGCTTCATTTCATTTGGGAGACCCACACCAAGCAGTTCTCTTCATTTTTAGCATTAACAGCACTGCCCATTTTTGGTCCACCATCCAAATGGACTGTTGTGTTTAGTGAAACAGTTTTGTGATGGGATTTTGGCCCATGTTCAAATGCAAAATAGGTCAGAGACCCATATTGAGTCCTGGCGTATAATTTCCTGCCCACTGGAATGCGTGTCTGAGTGTGTTGGTGCTGAAGTGGTAGCAAATACACAGAGGACATGACTGTAAACTCTAAGGCAGCTCTAAAGAGCCTGACAGCTCAGTGTGATTCATTGTAGATACTGGGTTCTGAGTGACAGTGGATTTCTGCACACATAACCCCTACACGCGCTCACGCACGCACCACCCAAAATGCACGCTCCAGGCATTAAGGAATACTAAACAACCTGAACACTTTCCTGTGTTTGATCCACTGCTTATCTCTCTGAGGGTGGGCTACAGACGGCCCCGGAGGAATTAGATTAGAGAGGCAGGGGGAGAGAGGGGAAGAACAGACAGAGAGAGAGAGAGAGAGAGAGAGAGAGAGGAGACAGAGGAAAGCAGAAACGTATCAATCTCTGTATCCTTCTGGAATAATATGATGGCGGGTTAGATTGACATATAAAAAGGCAGATCAAACAACGAAAGGCACAAATAACGCAAAAATTAAAGGTGAAGGAAGGACAGATTACAAGCTAGTGAGAGAGGGAAAGGTGAAATTATTGATGGGGAAACTTCAGTGCCTATTAGCAATCACTGTCAGTCCAAATCTAGAGACCAAAGGGAAGAATAACACCTCCAGACTTTCACAGCTGGGGGGGCAGAGACTCTGCGTTATCTTTAGAGCATCGCTGCTTCTCTGTTCTTTGAATGAGAAAGACGTGCAGTTTTCCTTGTGAAAGTAGAGATACTGAGCTGACTAGTACGTTCCAGCAATGTGGACCATTTCCTTCCCTCATCAGACTGATACATATACAGTATCTGTGCTGGAAAACAACAGTAGTTTAGTGCAATACGGATCCTGCTTTGTATACAGGTAGCCTCTTAATCTTATTATGCTTATTGAGGTATCCCCTACTATGGTCTATAGTTGTATTTATTAATATTGTTTATGAGCTAATATTGCGTACTGTAATGCACAGACGTGTGTTTTGAAGATATTTGTAGATTAATGTCTTTTATTTTAGTGTAAAAAAGGTGTTTATTAATATTGTTTATGAGCTAATATCTTCTACTGTAGCATATAGGAGTGTTCACCAATGTTGTTTATGGATTATTCTGTTTTTGTCTAGTGTAGAGGAGTGTTCATCAAAGATATGTATGGATGAATATTTCTTATTCTAGCGTAAAGATGTGTTTACTGGTGTTGTTTATGACGTAATATCTCCTATTGTGTTATATAGGAGTGTAACTTGACGTTATTTATGGATTAATCTCGATTTCTAGTGTATAGAGGTGTTTATTTATTTTGTTTATGTGCTATTATCTCATACTGTATTATATAGGAGTGTTGATTTACATTGTTTATGGATTGTTCTCTTTGTCTGATGTATAGGATGTCGCTGAAGATGTTTATGAACTAATATTACTTATTGTAGTGTAAAGAAGTGTTTATTACTATAGTTTAAGCTAATATCTCCTCCTGTTGTGTATAGGAGTGTTTACTGACATTGTTTATGAGCTAATATTTCTTATTCTATTGTAAATAAGTTTTTATTAATATTGTTTATGGAACAATATACTTTACTCTAATGTAAAAATGTGTTTATTGAGATTGCTTATGAGCTAATATCTATCATTCTGGTGTATCATAGGTCCTAATATCTCTGGCTGTAGTATATGGTAGTGTTCACTGATGTTGTTTACTCTTTCTTGTGTATAGAAATGTTTACTAAAGATGTTTATAGACTAATATCTCTTATTCTAGTCGTGTATGTGTTATTATTTCCTACTGTAGTGTATAGGAGTATTCATTTGACATTGTTTATGGACTATTCTCTTTGTATAGTGTTTAGGAGTGTTCACTGAAGATGTTTATGCACTAATATTACTTAATCTAGTGTAAAAACGTATTTGCTGATATTGTTTATGAGCTAACATATTTTATTCTGTTGTAAAGAAGTGTTTATTTATATTTTTATTAACTAATACCTATTGTATTATGTAGGAGTGTAACTGGACGTTGTTTATGTATTATAGTCTTTGTCTTGTGTATTGGAGCATTCATTGAAGATGTTTATAAATGAATATTTCTTATACTAGTGTAAAGAAGTGTTGATGGTTGTTGTATGGAACAATATGCCTTACTCCAGTGTAAAGAAGTGTGTACCGATGTTGTTTATGAGCTAATGTCTATCATTCTAGTGTATCCAAGGTTGCGTATTAATATCGCTGTATGCTCTAGTACATAGCAGTGTTTATTGAGCTTCTTTATGAACTAATACCTCATATTATGGTATATCAGAATGTTAATTAATTAATATCTTTTTTAGTGTATAGGAGTGTTTATTAAGGTTGCTTATCATGTAATATCTTACGCTGTAGTCTACATGAGTTCGAAATGATCTTATATGTGAACTAATATCTCTTTTTCTAGGGTATAGAAGTGTGATAATGCGGCTGTTTATGAGCAAATATCCTTTATTCAAATGTTAGAAGCGTTCATTGTAGTTGTACAGAATCAGAGGATAGATCAAAAATGACAATGTCATGGAAAACATGCAAAACATACCCATATGCAAAAGAGGAAGATATTATGTAGGTCTAAATTGTCTGTTTAAATTCAGTTCATGACAGAATCCAGGTGTACATTCATTGCAGTCTAGGAGTTTCTGTATTTGTTTCATAGAGGTTTAGCTTTAGCTTTAGCTTTAGCTTTGGGCTAAAGGGTTAAGGTGCTGTAAGAGTTTGTGTGGGTGGACAGAGAGTGGACTGAAGTGGGACTGATAATAAGCTCTTTCTCTTGCTCGCGCTCTCTTTCTCACTCTTCTTCTCTCACTCTTCTCATCCCACTTGTCTCTTTCATTCTTTTTCGTTCCTTTCTCTCACACTCCCTCTCTCTTCCCCCCTTTTCTCTGATTTTTTTAACACGTTTGATGTGAGGCCTTGTATTTTGCACTGAGTGTGTGTGTGTGTGCATGTGTATGTGTGTGACCCACTTATCAAACCCCTCTGTTCCAGACTCATTCCCTTTCACCCCTCTATGATATTCCCTCATAGAAGCATCTGCTGAACTGCGTGACAGGAATAAACGGGCATAAAAAGGAATAAATGGATATAAGTGTGTTCTAAATGGTGTGTGTACGTGTGTGTGTTTTTTTCTTTCCACTCTGGTGTGTGTTTGTGTATGTGTATGTGTATGTGTGTGTATATACATGTGTGTGTTTGTAGTTCATTTGGAGGTGTTGCCAGTTTCTCCATGTTTAAAGTGGCTCGTTTTGTCATGAATAATGAAGGACGCTTTTAAAGGCGTCTGTAAGTGCTTATGTCGCTCCGCTCAGACGCACGGTTCTCTAATTAGAAGCGTGGATGGACGCCAGAGCACATATGTACTGCTTGTATACGTGTTTGTGAGAGTGTGTTGGCACGTCTTGAGATGTACCCTTTTCAAGTACGTTTTAAAAAAAGAGCAAATAAATAAATAAATAAATAAATAAATAAATAAATGAGCAAACCAGCACTTTTCTCATGCTTGCTCAGCTTCCGCAGCGACTGCTTCCCTGGCGACTAGATACAGCACATTGCCGTGACAACCACATCTTAGAGGGCCTTTCTTAAAAAGGCATTCAAGGGGGCGGGATTGATGAATTCTCTTTGAAGACGATTTGATATTTTGAGTTACTTTGAATGGATTAATCTCAAAATGTCAGCACAGAGAGGGGCCCTGGGTGGAGCCATGCAAGGGTCAAAGGTCAAACCCAGAATGCCACCCCCCACCCCACTCCCCCGCTGGAGATCTGAGAACTGCGGCAGGACCCGAAATTCTGTCCCGGGCAATTAAACACACAGTGGAGAGCTGATCTGAGATCAGAAACAGCACCCCCAAGCTGAGGCCTGTGTATGTTTTAAAGGAAGTCTGAAACTCAAGATGGAGGGTTAATTATGGATTAATAGCATTTTTGGACTATGCAAATGTCAGAGACCGCTCTCAATGAATGTGTTTTGTACTCAGAACAGCTGTTAAATACAGCGCAGAGAGAAAACCTGGGTGGAGCCATGCAAGAGTCAAAGGTTAAACCCTGAATGCCACTCCCCACACCACCTTTCCTGCTGGAGATCTGCAGGACCTGAAATGCTGTCCCAAGCAATTAAACACACAGTGGAGAGCTGATCTGAGATCAGAAAAAGCATCCTATATGCTGATCCCCACTATTCAGTTAATATTGTTATTCAAGCCCTTATTCATTTATTTATTTTTCATTAAGGCTTTATTCTTGCAATTAAAATGACCATTAACTTATTTTATGTAATTAGATGAAAGGAATTGGTATATGCCACATCTTTGTATTGCCTTGTGTGTGCGTGTGGGTTGTTGTTGGCTGCTGTAAGCTGACTGCTACCGTAAGTAATGTGCGCTGCAAATCCAGAGAAAAAGCACCAAACACAATTACGGAAATGAAACCATCAAGAAAAACAAAAATCCATTGAAAATGTAGACAGCCATAAGAAATTCCGATTTTCACCACTGGAAATTTGGCTGATGCCCCACTTCCTGTGTATGTGTTGTGGCAGGTTTGTTGTACTAATGAACAATGCAAAAAAGCCGTCCATTTACTTTGCTGTCTGGAGATCAATTTTCTCACCATTATTTCTCTTTAATGTAGTTTAGTAGTTTCTGAAGAAGAAAGAAGTGGATCGACCGATACTGATTTTTATCAATATCAGAAGAAGAAAAAAATAGTAATCTATGATGTGCCTTCTCCACACTCTCAGAAAATGCACTTAAGTCATTGGGTTGATAGCCTTCAAGTCACTGGGGTCGTACCCTCATGTCTGTATTGCCATTCCTCAGCATAACTCGCATACATGGGAATGTAATGTTGTTCCTTAAATCCTGTGGTGCAAAAGTGGGTTTGGTTTTGATAGTGTCTCTGAGATCCTGTTAACTCCTGGTCACTTCCTGTGTCTAGTATATGGATTGTATGGATAGTTTTTTTTGTTTTGCTTTGAGCAGTGCCATATGTACATATTGCTGTTAAGCGTTTAATTCTGTCCAGTCACCAACTTTGTGTGACCATCATGACTATCTTCCTTGTAGGCATGGATCATGTGTAGAGTGATGTACTGCATAGGGAGGTGTCATAACTGTTTTGGGGTTTTGGTTGTGGAATGTGTCTTGGAGAGACGGATGCGTTTGCATAGAGTTGCTTAGATGAAAATCTTGTTATATTGACCTCCATTGCAAGTTAAGAAAGCTGTTTCTGTTCATCCCCCTGTAAAGTAGTTTTGGAGGTTTTTTTTAAGGTGGACTGTATAATTCCATAAGTGATACTTTATGTATAGCCTATATTCTTGAACTTTTGACTAGTAGTGTGTGTGTGTATATATATATATATATATATATATATATATGTATATATATATGTGTGTGTGTGTGTGTGTGTGTGTGTGTGTATGTTTGTGTGTGTATGTTTGTGTGTATGTGTGTATTAGTTTGGTTCTGAGTGTATTAGTATCGCTGTGTTTTTGAAGTATGTGTGTGTGTGTGTGTGTGTGTATGTTTGAGCATGTGCATCTGTGTATTTTGTTTGTCTCTGGTGGTTTTTGGCCGTAACTGTGCTCACTGAATCGTGCTGAATGTTAGCGTTACAGTGCGCTAATGCTTTTGGCTGCTGTTGTGTTTTTCACATTCATATTTCATTTACTGCGTTCTAAACGCTGCGCTATTATTATTATTATTTGTTCCAAAACCCATTGTTTGTAGGGCTGGCTTCACACAGTGGGATTATCTAAAAGCTTTTGTGTGTTTGTAAGCAGAGCGGCACTAAATTATTCACATTTCTTATGTGACATCTGTCGGAAACGTTAGTGTTAGCATTCCTCTTCCGCTTCCTTTCGTCTGTCCCTGATGAGCCTTGGCAGTTTATGAAGAATTGACCGAAGTTCGAGTTTATTGAATTAAGGAGAAGAGAAAAAAAAACTCCTCTTGACAGCCACAGTCAACATCACATGGGCTATGAACCAGATGGGCCATTTCTAAGACAATGAAAGCAGTAGTTCTGCAAGAAATTGAATTTGAAAGCTTTACTCCAAATGTAGTCCGTCGCCCATTGGAAGGAAATATCAATAATGAGGTCTTAATATTTTTATAGTTTCTCTTCAGCGAGACCAGATAGTCTCCTGCTGCTTCTGATCTTTCTCCTGAGCAGAAGACCTTAGTAAACTCACATCTCCACTGCTCGGATTTGTAACCAAATTCTCATTTCTCCATTATCTCTCCTGTTTCTCGCAACTCCTTTTTGTCTAAATCACCATTAAATAAGAAATTTATATGATGACGCAACCTGCTGAATGCATACTTCAGAGAATATGGAGCAACACGTCACCAGAAAAATGCACAGTCCCTTCACCTCCCCCTTCAATTTCTTCACATTCTACATTCCTCATTCAACATTGATAATTGTAGTTAATTTTGGAATGTTTTAAATTAAAAATCGTACGTGTTGCTGCATCATGATCTCAAAATAATACTTGCACAAATACTTGCACTCAGAAGGAATCAACCGACAGGAATGAAACTTGGTTGGTAAGTTTGACATTGTGAGACATACGAATGATTTAAGTTTCACACTCAGCCGTGCATGTGACATAGACAAGGACATCAACGTCACCATCGACTGCAATGGAGTGTGCTAGCCTCTCATGGAGTGACTTAGAATGGCAGTCGGTCATCTTCAGTGACAAGTCCTGCTTTTGTCTTGGTGGATACGACCAACAAATCCATGTGTGAAGGCTCCGTGGTCAGCGCCAAGACAAACACCCCTACAGCAAAATCCTCAGGAACTGTGTGAGAATATTCAAGCTGCATGGGATGGAGTTGTGTTAGGGTGCTTCCTTCTTGGTGCAACTATTTTTTGACAATGAGTGAATGCCTGGTTTTTGAGGTTTCCTCTAGATTTCACTACACCTGCAATGCTAACATAGTTAACAAGTAATGAAATCTTACACCTCAGCTGTTAGCACTGTGCAAAACAGATCAAGTTCTTGAGAAATCCCAAATAGACTTGCTTATGTGCTGCTGACACAGTATGAATTTCTGTCAAGCTAAAAACAGTGGTAGTATCCTTGAGGCCTGAATTATGTCTGTGCTCTTGCCAATTTTTATAGATCACAATATGTCATACAGTGTCAGAAACCACATAAGCAGTAAAGGGATGAGGTCCCCCATCTTTCTCACAACACATTGTAAAAGTTTGACGCGCACATTGCCCTGCTCTGTCCTCCTGCGTGGTTTGGAGGTATTAAACTTTCATGACTCAGTCCTCTTTTCCGATGCCGGTCTTTTTATCACAAACACAGCCAGCACATCCAGGTACTTGAACTAAGCACTTCACGCTCCATCCACATTGTAGCTACTGTTGGGAAGTAGACTCTCTGCCCTCATGTAGACTTAGAGTCTGATATTTTTATTAGGTTAACCTGGCCACACTGTCAGGACTCTTCCAGGTGCTTTCTGATCCACCTTTCTGCGTATGTGCACTTCCATGTTTTGCACTGATGTTATTCCAGCTATGTTCAGCCTGAAGAACTGTAGTCTCACCCACAGACGCTCTGCCCATCATATACCTCTGTGTTTCCCGAGGGACTGTTAATGTCTTGCCTCAATTTTGCCTCCTTTTATATGTCAAGCCAAATAGCTCAGAGTCTAGCGTGTCTGGCGGTGTGAGACTAGTTGTGAGGTTGCTTTCCAGAATGCTGGTTAAAGCCCAGTCAGTTAGTCTCCACCATGCTAACAAAATGGGAAAAAAAATGTAGATTTGTAGTCCAGTCACATTTGACGATTGAAACCACAGACAGAGGACAAGATTGAAATGGGGATATTGACTATACAGAAGTCTCTCAGTATGGTTTTGGGCCAACATGTTATGCTAACGCAACATGCCAGATGTCTCGGCATGGAGTTGTAGAGATTCCTAATGGTCCTGCAATAATCCATCCCATGCAGCATTCCTAACAATCCACTGGTTCTCTCTCTGCATTGTTCATGTCGCTGGTGTGTGCCTTCTACTATCCACTGCCGCCAACAGCATGCTATGGTGATATTGACACGACCGTTATGGCATGTAATATGTCCATGAGACCATCCCGTTTACTGCAGCCCTGAGATATAACCCCTCTCCAATTCTTCCCACTGCTCGAATTGTTTCCTCTGAGGCATACTTCGCTTCCAAGGGATGCTACCAACACAACAGCATAAGCCAGAATGGAGAGCACGTGCAACAGGATGACCTGTATATATATGTTGAGTAAATATATATGTATATATTCAGTAATGTAGCTGCTATTTTTTTCTGTGCACATTTAATACAACAGTTTTATGTTTGTGGGCAGAGCATGGAGAGCTTGATTTTACCATTGGTTGCAGCTTTTTTCTTCTGCTACGCAAAGCGAACAAAACAAAAAGTCTAACTATTTACAGGTCTTGCAATTATACACAGTGTCGTGTTGTGTTGCTTAGCAGGTAGCAAAGGCTCATGGGGGATTTACAAACTTTAATTATGTTTCTCTATCTGACCGTGTGAGAGAAACACAATTAAACAGTTCACTTACACTTATCATCTCTCTCTCTCTCTCTCTCTCTCTCTCTCTCTCTCTCTCTCTCCCTCTCCCTCTCTCTCTCTCCATTTCAGTTCATTTTGCTTTTGGCTTAATGGGCTTTATCGACATGAACTGCTTTACATGCAATATTGCCAAAGCAATTATAATGTGACAGGTAGGAACAGTACAAGTAATAACAACGAAACATGCCGAACTAAATATGAATATTACTGTATATAGTAACATGTACTTAATCATTTTTGTTGGTCATCCTTTGATGTGCTCTATCTCTGTTAATCACATACTCTGTGTACATGTGCGCACGGAAATAAATGTATATACAGTGAATGCACTCACCAGAACAGATCACTAAAAACACATAGAGACGAATAGACAGATCAAATATAGAAATGTTGATGACGCTGATTGATCTGGTTAGTCTTTTTCATTGCACCCCTCTCCTTTAACCTTTTTCTTCATTTTCTTTTACTTTCTCTATTTATTCATCTTGTCTCTCCTTTCTCTTCCTCTGCTCTTTCTTTCTTTCTTTCTTTCTTTCTTTCTTTCCCTTGCTCTGAAATTCAGTGAAAGTATGCAGACAGGAACTTTGAATTATTGTATTTTTTTCCTGCTTGTTTCTGGATTCGGGTTTCCTCTGTAGTAAATTTCTTGGCCTGGCTGAAACGGGCTTGGCCCTATTGATCGTTTTCCACAAAACGCTGCTGAAAGATTTGTTTCGTTTGGCCGCGTCTGAGCCGGAGCATTAATCATGAGTGTGAGCAGATACAAGCTGCTAATGACTGAGATATGAACTCTGGACTTGTCAACACTGCAGACATTTGCATAACCGGATGAGCCGAACACAGCTTTGGTTCATTTTTCTTTTTCGGGACTGACCACATTTTTTTCTTTCTTTCTTTTTTTTTTTTTGTATAGCAAAGCCTCTGCAATCCGTCTCCGCAACTTCAGCAAAGGTCAGGGGATCGATAACGTTCTGATGGAAGCCATTGTGTGGCTTTATATTCATGACCAAATAAATCCACTGTCCGTGTGGATATTTAAAGACTGCTCTGCCTGGAGATTGTTCACCATTCAGTCTTATTTTCACAGCGGTCCTATTCATGCTGTGTCCATAAATGCTTTCTTTCAAAGGCACCTTTGAGATGTCGGACAAGTTTTACAGAATGCAGAAAAATGTCATTTAGTCTTATTAGAACCTTTAGCACAGTTCTACTTTAAGTTGCACCCATAGCTGACATTGACGTTCAACTGTACACTCATAGCTTCTGTATACTCCATAGAAAAGCATTGCCAATAGAATGGGACTTTCTGGTGCAGCTGCACATGAGCCTAAGGTTACTATGCCCAATTCCAGGCATCAGCTAAGGGGTATAAAGCCCCCCAGCACTGGACTGTGGTGCAGTGGATGTGTGTTCCCTACAGTGATAAAGCTCCAGGAGGAGTTGGAGTGGCATTTGTGATCCAGTACTAACCATGTAACATTAGTACCTGACTTCACTTAAGGCTCTTGTGGCTGAATACAATCAAATCCTCACAGCAATGTTCTAGCAACTAGTGTAAAGCCTTACAGATCAGCCTGAATAACATTAAAACTGTCTCTTTGTTTTGTACACTCACTGCTCATTTTATCAGCTCCACTTACTGTATAGGTTCACTTTATAGTTCAACAGTTACAGTCTGTAGATAGATTTTAGCCTCCTATTCATCCTATTCTTTAATGGTTTGGACCACGCCATCGGACCACCACAGAGCAGGTGTGTGTTGTGTGTATGATGTGGTGGTGGTGTGTTAGTGTGTGTTGTGCTGGTGTAAGTGGATCAGACACAACAGTGCTACTGACACCTCAGTGTCACAGTGGGACTGAGAATAGTCCACCAACCAAACTTACTGTATCTTGCCAACAGCGTCCTGTGGGCAGCGTCCTGTGACAAGTGATAAAGGACTAGAGGATGACCAACACAAACTCTGCAGCAACAAATGAGCTATCGTCTCTGACTTTACATCCAAACTGGACCAGCAAGATGGGAGTATCTAATAGAGTGGACAGTGAGTGGACACAGTGTTTACAAACTGCAGCAGCACTGCTGTGTCTGATCCACTCACACCAGCACAACACACACTAACGCACCACCACCACGTCAGTGTCACTGTGGTGCTGAGAATGATCCACCACCCACATAACACCTGCTCTGCGGTGGTCCTGTGGGGGTCCGGATCACTGAAGAACAGAGTAAAAGAGGGCTGAAAAAAGTATTCAGAGAGGTAGATGGACTACAGTCTCAGAACTACAAAGTGCTCCTATATGGTCAGTGGAGCTAATACACAAAGAGTGTATAAACTAGGAGGTGGTTTTAATGTTATGGCTGATCGGTGTATAGAGAAAACGATTTTTACATCGATTTTACACCATTGTTAGGTTGAATGGGATTTCTCCACTAGTCTGTAAAGCTTGAACAGCCTTGCTACACTAGCTACAAAAGAACTCATTTGTGGGTGAAGCACGCACGGAATGATTGGCAGGTTCAGTTCATGTAATGAGCATCTTGGCTTCTTTGAGCATTACACACATGAATCGAGGTGAGGGGTGAAACTGAGGTCCTGCTTGTATTTATTAGTTTCAGCTCTGTTTTATAAGTCTAACCAAGGACAAAGCTACAAATTAGCCTTGGTGCAAAGTTCTACAAACATCTCATATGTTGCATTTTAATGTATCAATGCATGTCTATAAATAAAAGTATGAGCACAGGCGTGAAGTGGATAAGTACAGTTGTGATAGAAGATGTATTGCGATCATACCACCTTTGGGGGTCAGGGATGCATGTGACCATAACATAACATTTGTACAGTGAATGCAAGATCATCTCAGTGTGTCTCCAACTGGATCAAAGGGTCATATAATCAACTTTGTTTGTCTAACAAATGCAGCAAGAGACTGATGCAGTAAATGTGCTTGGTACCCTTTAAATCAGTCACACTGCAGTTACATTCACAGTATTAATCCAAACAATGACTTCCCTCGGATTGCCACTAAAACAAAAAACCAACCCCACATCATAGTGCATAATCACAAATACCCTTCAATGAGAAATGCTTTGACAGTGAACCTCACAGCCAAAACAACCCCTTTGACCTCAAATGATGTGGTTACTCTCAGTATCAATGCAACTGTGACGCAGTCATTAGCGCAAGCCAACGCAAACTTTATTCTTCTAGCTTTCTATAGTTCTTTTATTATTATTCTGTTTTTTTTTCTTGCTTTCATTCCACTGTTTATGTTAATTGCTTTGGCAATAACTTCCAACATTCCTGCCAATAAAGCTGCTGACTGAACCTGACCTGAGCTGAACCTGAGAGTTATAGTCAGCTGTTTGTTTGTAAACAGCAGCGGTAGGAATATTTGATGCTGACTGTGCGTGAACATGCTATCATAGAGAGGATCAATAAACTACAGAGAGAGAGAGAGACATGGAGGGGGATGAGTGGAGGATAGTTCAGTCTGTCTGGCCCACCGTAGCTGGCTGTAACTCTTTGGTTGCACGTAACTAAATAAATATATAAGCTGAGGAACGCTGAGTGGTGGGCTGTCATAGAGTTAACAAAGAGGAAAAGAAGAGGAAAAGTAGAGGAAATGGAAGGAAAAGCATAAAAATGAAGGGAACAGAGGAAAGTAAATTAGAGAAAAGGAGAGAAAATAAAGAGTGAGACAATAAAAGGAGGAAAAAGAGAAGAGTAGGAAAATAAAATGAAGTAAAAATGTAGGAGGAAAAATAGGAAGAAAAAAGGGGAGTAAAGGAGTACAAATAGAATGAAGTGGTGGATAAGACAGAACAAGGGCTTAGAAGGAGAAGAGAAAAAGGTGGGGAAAAAAGCATAAATACGAGTGAAACGAGAAGAAGAAAACAAAGAGGAAACGAAGAAGAGGACAAAAAATTGAGGGCAAAAGAGAAAAGAAGGACAGAGTGTCATTGATGTGAAGCGCTACTCTTCAAAAGCCTGAACCTATCTGACTGCTAAGGGCGCTCCTCATGGAGCATTGTTGGCCTCAGAAACGTGAGCTAGCGTGCGTATTAGCCAATTGCATGAGGTGCTTCTCATCTAAAAAGGAGGAGAAGAAGAAGGAGTGATGAAGCATCATTCATTAGACTAGAAGGCTGGATGTGCCAGAGTGTAAGTGCAGCTCCAGTGGTTTTGCTTTGTGCTGGCAAATCAGAGTTATATTTAGCCATTGCTGATGACTCTCTTTACCTGTTAGTGTGAAGTTGCTGTGGATTGCATCACCTGTTAATGGCCTTAAAATATCACTTGTTGACCCAAACACTGAGCAGAGGTCTAGACGCAGTGTGTGTTTACAGTGTGTTTACACCAGTTTACCTTATTTAGTCGGTCTGTGGAGCTTCTCTGAGATGGATTATCGAAACCATGGAACTGTGTTATTGCAATGTGTGAGCTGTGTAACAGACGGAAGCTTTTTTAGCATTCGTCTGGTGCGTTCACAGCTCTGCAGAGAACACTTAAACTTATCACAGCAAAAAACATGGACCTCTTGGTAGGCTGCATTCAGCAGCATAGTTATAAAGACGCTCCTGGTTGTGTTTGTCCGAAGTCTATATTGAAATGCTATTGTTACTTTTTCCCAACACTTAAACAAAGACATTTAATTATGCCACTTATTTCTAGTGGGAAAACCTCTATAGGGCTGTCTAATCATTTCTGTTACATAAAAACTATTATGTACTATTAAAATGTCTGTAATTTTTTGTTGATATTTATTTTCCATAATAATGCTCATTTTATTCAAACTCTGCTAGAACTGCAGTATTGCTCTTATTTCTTTAAGATGTAGCTCATAATTTGAAACTGACTCTGCAACCAGCTAACCATGGTTTGATTTTTCTCTTCTTGAGAATAAGTGGCATTATATACTTTGTTTTTTTATGGGTTGCACTGATGATTGTAAGAATGAGTGGTACCTTCAGTCAGTTGCAGGGGTAAATCAATCCCATGAATCTTTGTTGAATAAATAAAATTAAATAATACATCTTTAAAATAACCAATAAAACGTGGAAAGTCTTTTATATGCTTTAGATGTCTGTGTTGAAACCTTGTAACCTTGTAAAGCTTAGGGTTAACATACTGCTTGAATCCCATTAGGATGCATTGTGTAGTTCTAATAGTCACGGTTTGCCACCACACATTTCCATTGAATCAGTAGACTCAGCGCGTGCAGACCCTGTCAGTGTAAATATGATTTTAAAGCTATTAAAGTTTGGAAGTTGGCTGAAATTGTATTCAGTCCAGACCTACAGCTAAACCTGAACAGTCAGTGAAACACAGTCACTATGTATGGATTACACTACACAACTTTTACCCTGGCTTTAGCCCAAATTCTCCAATTCCAAGTCTGTGTTTGTTGGCTCTGGATTTTGGATCAGCCAGAGTTAACAGAGTAAATCATTTCAGATGTTTCAGAACCGGTCATTGAATATCAGATGTGTTTGTATTTTTCATTCCTACTTTGGGCATAATTTAGGAATGTATACATGTATACTGGTCAACAACTCGATCTTAATGGACATCTCCAGCAGCCAACAAAAACAGCAAGTTGGAAACAGAAGAAGCAAAGCTGTTAAATGAGCCAAGTTTGAGCAGAGACAAGCTTAAATGACAGGACTGGTCATAATGCTCAACTTGAATAGAACTAACAGCTACTTAGTATTTTTGTGCCCACTTATTGTGGAAATGTGCAAAATCACATTTTTGTCCGTTTTTGAATATGCTACAAGCATTTATGGGGTTTTGTCAGATGGTTTCATTAATTGTAGATGTTTTAAATGGTAATTTGGCCTTCAAGTACTCAAAGAGTACTTCCCCCATTCAAAGAGATAGGAATGTGGTCTTGTATGGCTGGAAATGACTGCTTGATGTTGTTGCAACTATGGCCGCCCTTCCTACACGACTTTCCTACAAGGATAAAGTACAAATAGTAGCAAGAAGAGCAGCAGCTTGTCATTCCACATTAGTTTGTTTGTCTCGTAGTAACGGTAGGACACATGAGTTTGGTTTGGTTCAGTGACATCTTAAAAATATGTAGTGTGTAATCCCAAGGCACTGGATGTGTGATCCTCAATATTCCTCAAATCAGGTAACCAGAAATCTGCAAATTTAGTCAGCAAATGTGAGATGCCTAGTCCTTTTATAATCTGTTAGGGTTTTAAAAGTCATATCCAAGGCTTCAGATGTACAAATCTAAAAAGAAGTAACTGGCTTTGTGTCTCCATCACAGATTCTCAAACTTGGCATCTAAAGTACAACATGGAATTTCTGGGATTTCTCCTTCGAAAGCAATAAAATCAGCTCAGGCTGCAGAAACTCACATGGTCTTCCATGGGATGTAATATTATGTGGATTTCTAATGCACAGTTCAGTGCAGCTCATAAAAGTTCTACTAGATTTCAGGAACCAGGCAGCAAGCTTGACCAGGGGACCACCGCCAGCAGGATAGAACTCCTGCTGTTTTTACAGCATTACTGATTCTCTGTTATTTGAGAGTGAGAGCTGCAGCTTCCCTGTGAAAGAGGAGATGTTGGGCTATCTAGTGAGCTCAGAGTTGGCAAAGGGGACATTTGTACAGAAAACAAGTGCACACAGCTACCTGCTCCATTGCATGTTCTGTCATTTCATAGATGCCCCATCTTTTACTGAAGTATCATTTGAGGATTTTGTATTTTAATAGAGTTAGGAATGCCTGAAGCTTTTCCTCCTTCCCATCTAACTGAAGCTCCTCCTTCCTATCTATCTCCCTATCCAGTTTAATTGAACAAGGTTTTTTGTTCCAACCAAAGATCTCGGAGTTCTCTTCTCACATTACATGTCGTATGGTGAAGGCTCCCAAATTATTTATTTATTTATTTTTTTCAATTTGCAGAAACCACTACTTCAGACATACAGTTGTGTCATTTTCTGTCATGCTAATAAGATAAAATGATTTGTTCATCTCAACAAACCATATACCCACTGCACTGTCTGCAGACAGCTCTGTGAGAGATCTGGAGAGGAGATTACAGGTCAGTTTGTCCCTGTGAAATCTTTGGCCTTGTTTTCAAAGGCGGGGGGAGTAAGCATAAGGTTTTCTTTCAGCTGATGATGTTGTATTTTTCCGAACACTCTGGGATTATCCTCTGTAACCTGTTTTAATCGGAATGAATTAGAACCTGCTCTTCCCCTTCACGGATTTTCTAATATTCCTCTGTTGATACCCATATTGTTTAATCAGGATTAGGCTGCTGGATCAGTGGGGCAGCTAATCGGCTCTTATTCAGTTATCGTGGCTTAAGTCTCTTTATTTTGGGTCTTGTTCAGACGCTCCCACCCAGACCAATCCTACTTTTTTGGTCTTTTTTGCTTTAAAGAATTTTGATTATGAGAGTGATACATGATCAGTAGAAGGACATGCTTTAGCCGCACTGTAAGGTCTTGTGATCTTGTCAGTAAGGCATTGTTGAACAGAGTTGAAGTGCCTCCAATGATTGTGGGAAAACCGCTATTGGTGAAGTAGTCCATGAGTGCTGGAGAACAGGAAGAATATACACACTGGACATGACCTCACTGAGTAACCAGAACTGACCATCCGCCTCCAAACCCAATACTGATGTGTTCATTCACATGGGTGCAGATTTCATCAGAATACTCCCACTCTCTCTCTCCCTACCTCTGCTCGTTTTTTCTGTGTATGAATTTGAACAGTGCCTCTGAAAGTAAAATGTACCACTTACACAAGCTCATTAATATTTTGGCCCACCAGTGTTACTACAGCTAAAACATGGAATTAGCGTAGGTGTGTGAATATCTCTCTCTCTCTCTCTCACTTCTCTAGCTCTTTCCATGTCCCGTCTATCTCTCTCTCTTACTCTCTCTCTGTCTTCCTGTCTCTCTCTATCCCTCTTATCCTCTTTCTGTCTCTCATTTTCTCTTTATTTTCTCTCTTACTTCTTACTTGACAATGCAACCTGACTCATTAGCAGGGACTAAAGTGCCGAAAGTGTGTCACCCCCTTTTGTGCTTGCCTCTCCTGTGTTTGTGTGTGTGTGTGATAGAAACCCCTGAATATGTTCTTCCTCCTCTCAGTAGTTTCATTGCAACTCACTCTCTCGCTCACCCCACTCTGGCATTGTGTGTAAACATGATGCATATGCATGTGTGTGTGTACGTGGAGGGCCTGTCAAACACAACTAAGCCGCTTTAGTTGGAGTGTAAGACTGACGATTTGTAAACGGCTCTGCAATCCTAACGAAGGTTTTAATTACCGCAGGCCGCGAGTGAGCGGCCGGTCCACTGAGGATTACTGCGTCACACTCTGTGTGATTTATTTGCGTATTTCTGCGTTGTTTTTTTTAGGCCTTTTTGTGTTGAGCTGCTTTATCTCTAATCATTATCCTTAATGTCATTAAAAACATGTTGAAAGACCACAAATAACACACAGTTTATAATCAAGGAACATAATGAAGCTGATGTTTGGCCCAGTCTTAAGACTAATAACCAGCTTACTGCAACATCAGTGTGTGCTGTAGCTGCGTCCTTAATTAAGTACTTGCAACATTGGAGAACACAACTCTATTGTTGTGTTTAGCATGGCATTAAATGGGTGTGGAACTTTTCAGATCCACTTAAACCCATGTCAATATCGGGTCTAAGGGGTTTGCGAAAGCACGCATAGCACCCTCAGTTTGAATTTTTGCACACCCCAGTTGAACTATAGAGAACATGCCTTTAAACGACAACAAAGACTCGGGCTGTAGGATGTAGATAACTCATAGATATGCATACCAGCTCTGGTACTGTAGTATGAAATAGAAATGAATAGAAATGATCTAGATAGTGCTTATACATCTGATAAAGCCTGAATGGTGTGTGTGATAACTGCAGTGGATTGTGCTGCAGGTAGCAACCTTTTTAGCATTTGAATGTTCAGTGTTAGGTAAATGAATCAAACATGGCTAACAAGTAGACCTGGTGTCATGGAATCACTGGATAACCTTTCATGCTGGCCTATGCTGGTTTATGCTGGTCTGGTGCTGGTCACTCCTGTGTGGTTAAGCTGATTGACCAGCATTCCAGAAGTGAAGTGAAACAATACTCAGTACTTCTTATTTCTTTTTTTGCTTGAGTAATCTCTGCAAATTAGCAATTAAAGCATCTGGTATTTTATATTTGGATATTTGTTGTGGAATCAAGCAAGAAAAGAAACAATTTGATTGGTTGTTTATGTTGGTCCATGGCCTGTGTAAATGTTGTGAAGGAAGCTTGTGATTTAGCAAACGTTTTTGGTCAAATGTATAATGTGCAAGTTCCTGAAGTAGGAGCCACCTAGCTGTTTAGCTAACTAACTAGCTAGAGTACTTGTTAGCTAGATAGCATAGTAGTTGACAATGCTAATGGATTTTGACAAGTTAACAAAGTTCATTTTTCATGCTATGGAACGCTGTCCGTTATGGTAGATAGTTAAATGCAAGGTAATGAGTAGTGTTACACTTAACACTTAAGGGCCCAGACCCATTTCTACTTAAAGGACAATAATGAGGGATCAGTTATAAGGTTATAAATTATCTATCTTATTGTGACACAAAGGTCACATTGTGTCTGTAACTATTTTAAGGTCAAATACTGCTAACATGTCTCAACCACCATTTCATAACTGGCATATTATCATTTTGTTCTGAAATAGGGTCAGAATGGGTTATATGTAATACAGAGTTACTAGAGTTGTTAAATGTGTTGGAACACACCTTATAGATACAGAAAACAAGCTTTTAAAATGATCTAGCTTTGTCTCATGCAACAAATCAAGCACACTGTCATTTTGTGAATGAGGTCACATGTTCACACACTGTCATGTAACTGCATCCAGGATTTTCAGTATATGGCACTTAGGGACTCCATGAGTTTAGGTGAAAGGTAAAGCTGTATAAGGAACTTTTTAAGGTCTTGTCACACATACATCATCATTGGCTCTTATGAGTTAAAATGCTCATATTTGTTTTTCCTGGCCAGTCATGGAAATTAGCAGCTTGAATGCAGTTGGCTGGCTGGTGGTTTTCTTCCCCAATATACGTCCATATGTCTAGAATTATAGGGCAGAATATTACTGTATATCTGTTTTTTTTTATCTGACATTTTTACTACACCATCTACAATCATATTATCTGATTAATACCTATTATCATCTACTGTCTGACAAATACTCTGTTTTCTGACATTTAAGAAATGGAGTAGATGTCTATTAGAAAGTTTCTGTAGAGACTTAAAAACCCACTGTCAGAGAGACAGGAAGGCAAACTGACCCCTACTTCCATAATCCTCCTCAGACGAAATCAATAGTCTTCTTTTTAGCACATTTTTTCTGACCCAAATTAAATAGGAAATCCATACCCCGAGTGCCTGAAACACTCCATCTGGCCAATCAGAAACTCCAATCATAGGAAACTCTCGTTTTTAGCCAAAGGTCGACGGGCTGCTGGTAAAATGTAACTGATTAAGTTATTGAGAAAAAAACCCAAACTGAAATACCAATCAGTTATCGCTAGCATTTGCAGTTTCACCATTTGGAATGGCAAAAATGAATACACTGCCTGTGGAAGGAAGATTATCAGTGGGCATTTTGTGCTTGTGAAAAGGTTACAGAGTTTGGACAACTCCTGCCTGAAAAGTGCAGCTATTTCTGCTATTACAATAATGAGAAGATGAACACATCAACTTTCTCATTTCACTCCCACAATATGTAATGGGGGTTCAAACCTCTCAAGAAGGCAGTTGCTCAAGGCATTCAAGGCCACCATACGCTAAGAGGCGTGTTGCCAACTACCGTTAGCAAGGTGACTAAATGAATCATTGTTTTCAACCATGTGCAACATCGTTCAGCTCAGCAGAACCTTTTTAACCGGAAGCTCATTCCTATGTGGTCACCCTAAACAAAGATTTTGCCGGTGTTTTCCAACCTCACAGCAGTAGCTATGAAAGAACATGGATAGGCCAGTCAAGTAGTGGTAAAGCAGCTTTATAGCTCCTTAGACACTGCAGGAGATTTAACCTGAGCTTCAGGGACACGCAGATAATAACTCGCTCTCTTTTGACTCTCTCTCTCTCTTTCTCTCTCCTCTGTCGTAAATGCCTCTGTAAGAACAACAGGGACTCTCCAAGGTTTGATGAGTGAAGTCGGGGATCAACAGAGTGAGAGAGAGAGGAGGAAAAAAGCGATAGAGAGAGACAGAAATAAGAAAGAGAGAGACAGAAAGAGTGAGAGAGAAAGAGACAATTCTCTCTCATTTCGTGTTCTGGAGTGTCTTTAATTATCCCCTGCACAGTTTCATTAAATACTTGCACTACTGATGTAAATGTCTATGCCTCAAGTGCTCAAAGAAACAGATAGAGAGGGAGTGTGTATGTGTGTGTGTGTGTATGTTGAGTGTGTGTGTGTGTGTGTGTGTGTGTGTCTGCGTGTGTGTGTGTGTGTGTGCGTGTGTGTGTGTGTGTGTGTGTGTGTGTGCGTGCGTGCATGTTGGCTGGTTGCCATAATTGCTGTAAAAGTAAAAATGGCCTTCAGAATACTAATCACAGGGACCAGCTAAGAGACAAAGAACTATTATAAACACACACACACGCACGCACGCACGCACGCACGCATACACACACACACACTCACTCACTCACACACTCACTCATTCACACACTCACACAGACAATCCATACCTTAATTCTGTTCTCATATCAGTTATTTTATAGTTTTTGCCTCGTGTGTACAGAGTGCTGTTTGTTGCTTTGATCAGAAGTAAACGTGTGTGTGTGTGTGTGTGTGTGTGTAGTGTGTCAGTCAGTGTGTGGAAGTGGAACGGGCCCCCAGGGACCAGCCGGAGATTCTTCAGATTGATAATCAGCGCCACTCATTACGGCACTTCCTCCACTTCACTCTCTCCTCTTCACTCTCTAATTAGTTGATTATATATCTAAGATGATTCATTAATGTTTGCTGCTTCGTTTTGCAAATAGTTTTACACCCAGTCATTAATTACCCCCCCAACACTGATAATGAAAATTAGCTTCACTTTCCCCTAGCTCAGTCAATACCTCTGTCTCCCTCTCTCTCTCTCTCTCTCTCTCTCTCTCTCTCTCTGTCTGTCTCTCTCTCTCCCTCCTGTCTCCCTGAGTCTCTCTTTCTCTCCTACTGTCTTTCATTTCCCACTTTTATTTCCTCTTTCTCTCTCTCTCCCTTTGTCTTTCTTTCTTTCTTTCTCTACTCGTTCTGTCTCTCTGTCTCTTTCTGTCTTTTTCTGTTTCTCTCTGTGTCTGTCTTTTATGGTCTCTCACTCTCTTTGCCTCTCTTAGTCTCACTTATTCTGTCCTGTCTTTCCTTTCCCTCTTTCATTGCCTTTCTCTCTGTCTCTCTCAGAGTCACTGTCTCTCTCTCTCTCTTTCTCTCTCTGTCTGTCTACCTGCCTGCCTGTCTGTCTATCTGTCTGTCTGTCTCCCCCTCTCTCTCTCTGTCTCTCTTTTCTCTTTATCACTCTCTCATTTTGTCATTCTTTGGCCTCACTTTCTTCCACCTTCCAATATTTCATCTCTCTCTCTCTCTCTCTCTCTCTGTCTCCTTCTGTCTTTTGTTTCCTTTTTTGTTCTCTGTCTCTCTCTCTCTCTCTGTCTTGGCTTATCTCTCTTTCTCCGTAACTGTTGGTGTGTGTGCGTGTGCATTTGTCTCGTCATGGTTAGTGAAAGCAAATATTCTGGAGCGCGTATTTTAATGAACTTTTAGTTGGAAATTAATAAGCACTTCCATCCTGCTGGATTCTCACTTCACTCACAGCAGGAGACCTGAAAGTGCTGCACATGTCTGGATTATAAAACAAAAGAGCAAAAAAGAAATTAATAAATAATCTACAGTAAAACTGTTAAACATAGTTTGGGCTTTATAAAAAGAGTCATTTATATAAAACACACACCTAACAGTGAGAAGGCTGAGGGCAGAAGGCAGAATATATCCAGTTACAGAGAACAGAAAGAGTAAAGCCGTGATGCTCACCTTGCAGTTATTCGTTGGGCTGGGTTTTATAGAGGAATGGAGGTCACTCAACAATAACAGGTTTTTTTAAGCAGCCTTTATGAAGTCATGTTCACATGTCCTTTTAAGCACTGCACTTTCTTAAGAGGTTTGTGCTGGTAAGATTGCTGTCCTTGCCGTAGTTTCAGCTTCACTCAGCTCCAGTGACAGCCTCAAACCCCGTGATCTCCCAGAAATGCTTCAGAGACATTAAATAAAACAGAGAACAGAATAGAATAGAATATCAAATTATGTTTATTGTCATGTCACATTTACACATGTGTGTAGGTGAGTAAAAATCTTAGGTGTGTGTAGTCCCTTATATATATATATATATATATATATATATACAATCCAGTTATTGTATATATATAGTTACAATATATGGAAGTTACAATATATGGATATATGGATACAAGATAAACAATATGTCAATCTATATGTGCAGGTATAAAAGTTCAGAGTGATGGCGAGAGTAAGGGTGTGGATAGAATGTAGACTGTAGGAGAACCTAGAGGCAAGAAAAGTCTTTCTTTAAGGCAGCCTGACAGGCCTTGACGATTTTGTGACAGTTCTTAACACAAAAAACCTGAAAATCAAATTAGATCTAAACCCCAGAATCCGAAGATGTTTATAGTTATAGTCATAGAGATGAATATGGGCTGGATAGAGTCGTTGTAAAGAAACAACTGAATGAGGTTTCTCGGAGGCCGCTGAGGGGCGTTAAATGTACTCTGGACAAACAAGTCTCCCAGCTGAGTTGCATCAGAGCTGGTACATCTTTACCTTTGGGGAAGTTATCAATAATGCAGCGCTCAGCTCCACTCGCAGCCGTCATAATGGAACTTCTGAACTGATGGGAAGTACTGGAGCGCCGCTTTAGGTTTTGTTGGGCTCTGAACGGAGACGCTCCTGAGGGACCAGCTGCCTTTGTGTCACTTCAAGTTCGTCTTCTTCGGTAGCACATCTGGCACGTTTAGGATAGTTCAGCACGAAAATGGAATGCCCAAATTTGCCCTAAATGGACTTCATCCACCAGAGCATGGTAGGTCACCGAGTTTCTTCTTTATTTGTGCAGTAAAGCTACCGGGCTAATGTAGCTAACAAGTAATTGAAGCTTTTACTCCACCAATGAGCATGACACAAACTGCATACATGGACTATCGAACTTTTATCTGATCAAAAGACTTGCTTATGTGGTTTCTGATGTACTGTTACCTATATAAATAGAAAAAAGTAAGCAGCATGGATTCAACCAATTGTGGCAACATTCTTGCCTGAATTGCATCTGCACTTTTGTCTGTTTGAAGAAAGTATGTGATGTTTCAGGCATGCAGTTTGCACAATGCTTCAGTAGTCTTGTAGCTATAGGGCAAAGATTCAGACATGTAATACTGGCCTATATAAAGCCCGTATACTTGAGTAGATGTTTTGCCAAACTGTCAGAAAGGAAAGCTAAAACAACTTTTTTCTGTTTCATCTAATGTGACGAAATGTTTAGGACCAGAACCAAATATTCGACTACTCGGATTTGTGTTCATTGGGTAGATATTTAATTATGGGGTCCAGACATTCTTTTTTTGGACTAAATGGAGGCAAAACTAAAGGCAAACTTCAAAATACTGTAGCCTGCAGAGTTCTCAAGAGAAACTCTATGGACTTGAGGTCACGGTCCATAACACAGCTTTATTTTTAATTTGCTGAAAACTGCACCAAACACTGGCTTTCCAGAACTAACAGCTAACCACACAGCCCTTTGCCCTACTCAGGAAAACCCACCACTCTGCCATTATGCAGACTCTTTAACATAAAAACCCTTGTGGGAATGAACCTACAACAGCCTGATATTAACATTTCTTCTCTTTAAAACTACTTAACAATGCATCTGCAAAGTATACACTTTGATGTATGCGCTTCATATCTTGACTTAGACCACCTCCATGAAGTGCTGGTTAAACTATTAATGCACTGTGCTATTGCCCTCTAGCCCACCGCTAAAACAGGCTAGTAGGCCTGCAAGACTGCACTCTCTGCGGGGAAAGCAGCTAGCCTGGAGAGTGGGATTTCAATCTCCAACCTCAGGCCAAATACTGACTTTGGATTTCAAAAAACGGGATTCAGGAAACTTGAGGAAGTGTGTATAGTTATACCTTGGATGACCATTTAACAGTATCTGTTTGATTGTATACATCTCAATTGCCTATTTTATACCGAATCAAATTCTGATTTGCTGTTGTAATTAGTAGTGACATGTGACCAGAAGACCACCATCACTTTTAATCCGTACGGTTTGATCAGTTTGACAGATGAATTCAGATTAGTGAATGCAAGGGAATTCAAGGACCAGGAGAGATGTTGGAATGAATCAGTTGTGAATGGTTTTCTGAATAATTCACCCGAGGTGAGAGTATGGGCTGTTTGTGTTCTGCGCTTTTTCCTCTGCTGCCTCTTATTCTGCTTATTCTGACCCATCTTCAGCTGAGCATTACCGTTAATGAGTCTTGACGCTGTAGCGCCGTCAAGCCCTAATTCAAAGAAAATAATTATCTTTCATGGGTGATGATACTGCTGCCTCCCACAGTCCTACGGAGCTTGTACTTGACCTTGACACTGTAGGGCTTTGTATGCTTCTGACTCGTATTGAGAAACTCATTCCTCGCTTACTGGAGTGTTTTTTCTTTTTTTACTTAAACAATATTCTAGCTTTATACAGTAATTACTGTTAATCGCGTCTCTTCTGGCCAACAGCGTTATGAAGGAAATACAATACATGTATAATACAAAATAGAATACATACATAAGTGTAATGCCAAATGAGTGTAGTGTACAGTA
The DNA here is from genome assembly GCA_034552555.1 of Semaprochilodus insignis. Lineage (NCBI taxonomy): Eukaryota > Metazoa > Chordata > Actinopteri > Characiformes > Prochilodontidae > Semaprochilodus > Semaprochilodus insignis. Next base: position 11,825,671 of record CM067476.1, on the reverse strand, counting down.
GTGTACAAAAGAATAGAATCACAGTGTTCACTAATACAAAAGGACAGTGACGAGAAATGATGAATGAATAAATGGTTGTATAATGCTAGTACTTTACTGCTTCATAGATTTTCAGTAGTTAGAGTGAAGCTGTAAAATAAAAAAAATAAATAAAATAAAATAATAAAAACTGCATCCAGAATAGAGCAGTAGATGCATCTGAAATTATTAATTATGATAATATAAAATTCTAATAAAGTGAAATAAGAATAAACTGATCATAAATAATAGAGAAATATTAATCATGTATTAATATAGTTATCATATAAAATTAATGTTAATAAAGTTAAAGCTATGAATAAATTTACAAGGTGCAAAATTATAAAGAAAATGCATAAAAATGAAATTGTAATAGGAAATAATACAAGTATAATAAAAGTAATATTCGGAGTGAGGTTAATAGATTTATTATAGTATTTAATTAATATTTATAATGTAGCTAAAAAAATAACAATGCAGAATAAAGCTACAATACAATTAATATCTTGAATTCAAATAAGTAATGTTCAATACAGTATAAAAATATAATGATTCAACATCCAGAACAGAAACATCTTGTAACCAAAATGCGGTGATCAACTCTGGAGGCAGATAACTTACCAAAACATAATTGTGAATGGATTGTTATTGTAATAGATTATTCTTCATTCAATAACTTTTAGTTTCTGGGAATTATTGAATATAAGGCCTACAGATATGTTCTGGTGTCTAGTTTGTAAACTGTGATGACTGTGATCAGTCTGTGATGTGTAAGCTAATGTGTAAACTAAATAAAATGTGCTATATTAATTAACCAGGTTTTTTTTTTTTTTTTACATGAAGTTAAAGTTTACATTATTATTAAGTAATACAACAATTAATAATATAACGGTGGTTTCCTAGAACAACTTTTAAGCAGTAAAGTAACTGAATACATGCCTGTCATATTGACGGAAAGACAAATATTACAGTGCTTTCTGATCCGTATGCAGTGGAGAGTATGATCTAGCTCTGGAATTGTAATGTACTACTCATTGTGTAAAGTGTAGAATGAGTGGAATCCCTGGTGTTTCTCAGAGAACGTGGAATGGCGGAGAGTTCAGCGGCTTTTGTTAGTATCCCGTTGAGTTTTATCTGCCGCAGCCCCGGTGAAGCTGAGGCTCAGCTGAGGCTCAGCTGAGGCCATTGTGTGTGTGATTGGAACTGGGTTCATCTCCACACTGCTGTACTACTCAGTTAGAATAATTCACGCTGTATGCTCAGAGACCCAGCACTGTGTAATATTCCAGCTCTATTCTAATCATATAGCAGCTTATAGGGAATAAGTGGAAGTGCATTAATTACTCGGGGAGTCGGGGGCTGGGGGGATATGGTGGGTGAGGAGTTTGTATTAGTGTCTATCTGTTCAAATCATCAGCAAGTCCAAAATCAACTTGCTTGTCTCCAGGAAAGTATAGGGGTGGATTGTAGGGCAAGAAGCAGTTTTTCTTCCTAATATAAAGACAAATAAAGCTGGAAAGCTCAAGCTAAGTCTTTGCTGACACTTGCAGTTGAAGCTAATGCTACTGAGAAACCGCAACAACACGTACAGAATCACAACCCAGTGGCTTCTTTACTCTTCCAAGTGATAAAGTCACCAAGCACCACTAAGTGCACCAGAATGGAAATATTAATGATATATTAAAGAGTTCCTTTATATTAAAGAGCTATCACTTAGTTAGCTATATCCAACACAATTAGCGTCCACCTGTGTCCATCTGCAGCTGAATGAAGACAAAGAGTTAGATTTAGACAGTCTGATGAAACAGATGATAAAGATGATCAGGTGATGATAGTTTATCTCTCTCCCTCTTTTGTTCTCTTTCTCTCTCTCCTTTTTATTAGGCCAAAGCCAACAGGTCAGGACCAAACAGAAAGATGGAGAGAGTGTGAAAGGGAGACAGAGAGAGAGAGAAAGAGAGAGAGAGAGAGAGAGAGAGAGAGAGAGATGTAGGGCAGGTGCCTACAGGTCTGCTCCTCTGACTGCAGGTGCTGGCAATATAGGGAACTGGATCAGAGAGATAATAGAAAACCTTTTTGTCTCTCCCTCTGTTTTCCTCTTCAACTCCTTCTGCTTCCTTCTTTCACTTCCACCCTTCCCTGTCTCTCTTTCTCTCTACCCTGTCTTTTTCTTCTTTTCTCTTTCATCCACTATCTCTCTCTCTCTCTCTCTCTCTCTCTCTCTCTCTCATCGTCCACCTTCAGCTTCATTGGTATTGTAAATCATGGTACATTTATACTACTAGTTTTAGTTCACCTAAAATATGGAACACTGTAGTTGCTTCTATAAAAATGTAAAAAAAAACTGGACTGTTAAGAATGAACACTCATCTTCTAAACTGCTTAATCCTTCTGGGTCGTGGGAGGTACCGGGGCCTATCCCTGTGTTCAATGCGCAGAAACCAGGCAACACCCTGGACAGGCCATCAATCCATCACAGGGCAGACAGACAAACATACACATTCACGCCAAGGGGGCTGTTTAGGATCTCCAATTCACTTGACTGCATGGCTTTGGCCTGTGTGAGAAAACCCACACAGACAGAGGGAGAACAGGCAAACTCTACACAGAAAGGACTCTGGATGCCCTAGCTGGGAATCAAACCCAGGCCCTTCTAGGCATAAGGTGACAGCGCTGCCCAGTGTAAATCTGTAACCATCAACAAAATTAAATAATAATAATAATAATAATAATATTTTTAGGAAGACTTTTTAGGTCATTTCTATTGTTCATTTATCATGACATTTACATATAATGTAAAAGAGCAACAGGCACTTTTGGAGGAATTATGTAAAAAGGTTTTGTTCCAACAGCAGCGATATACACAAGCAACAAGTACAAAAAGAATAAAAAAACCATAAATACAGAATAAACTAGAGAAACATAGAGAAGCGGTATATACATATACCCTCTATCTGCGGTGTGGTGTTCAGAAAGAGCAGGAATACACTGTGTTTGTGTGTTTGAGCAGTACTTTTATTCTTGCAGGAGAGCATACGTTTATTGATTGGTGCAGAATCAGGTTAGCAGGTTAGCGGTGGATGTGTAAATGTGTAAGTAGGTTTGGAGTGTATTAAAAGCGCCGTGTTGGAGTGTAATGGGCTCTTCCACCCTTTCTCTCTTCACGTCTCTGCAGCCTCCCAGCGCTACAGTCTGATTGTATTTCATGCTCCGCAAGCACATTAGCTGCGTTAGCGTAGCGGTTTGAACTCTTTGCCTGCGTTTTTGACTGCGTAGTTGTGGCTTAAACAGGAGGGCAGTAAATTGAGGCTCTTAAACGCTGCCCTGACCCTGTGGAGCTTCAGCATGATGAGGTGTGAACACAGTGTCAAGGTTTTTTATGAAAACACACACAAAAAAAATAGCTCAAAACGCTACGCACCTGACAGTTCAGAAGGACAAACTTGATGAAAGCACAGAGACCATTTAGGTTGCTTTCAGATCATTATGTCTTTGATTTCAGCCTGACCACAGAGCCAGTTCGGAAGAAAAGAAAATGCCAGAGCTGGATACATGACTGAAAAGGAAGCAACACAATTATTACAAAATAAATACATGATCAAATATATATGCACATAAACAGTGACTTATGAAAAATGAAAGAGGTTAGGGGAGAATATCATGGGTCGCTACACACACTGAGGTATGAGTTTATGGGTTAAATCAGCACCACTGAGATGCACCTGTACTTAGGGTTAATGGGGAAGTGTTTTTTTACCGCCTGTGTTTACTCCCTGTGGAGTTGGGCAGGCCAAGCTCGGTGAGTTCCTATATGATCTTGGTGGGCTGAGTTCAGGAAAAACATGTGAACGTAGGCGTTACAGTTTCCCAAGTGCTAGAGAGCAGCATATAGAGTGAGAACTACTGCATGATGCACGTCTCTAATTGAACCATATGTGGACTGCAAAAGGTCTATTAAGTCAGAGATGTTGCTGTTGATGAACTGGCATACCAGGTTTTCCAGGCAGTTCAAAGATACTGAAGTAAAGGCTATATGATAGTAAGTCAGCCTGGACTGGAATGAAGAAGCATGCATGATGGAACAATGGCCATTGAAGATGCAGTTCCCTTTTGTAGAAGTCCTTCCTTTTTCCATTGTACTTTCTGTTGTAGCACCTGCTTGTCAAGTCTGGCTGTAGCATTTTGGGGGCCCTGAGCAGGATTTCTTTTGGGAGATTCCATCTGCCAAGAGCTACACATTGTAAATAGTTTTACAAATGACAGCGGGAATAAGTTTTGCTCATAGGCCTCAAGCTATCAGTCTTAATGTCACCCAAACATTTATATGCATACATTTTTTATATAATCTGAATTAAACGTCTCTCCTTTCCAACATTGCTAGCTGATGTACTGTAAAATTAGAGGCTAAATGATAACAATGATTACCACAGGTGGTGTAAATTAAGTAAAACTAACTTTATTTGTTTACTACTACTAGATTGAGGGATTCTTGTTTTCTGACCAAAAGCCAACAAAAATAACTCAAACCAAATTGTACCTTCATCTTTTAATTGATGTCCAGTCATCTTCTATTTTCAATAGACATGATTAATCCTTCATTATGGCATCGTATTTTGCAACGTAACGGTAACTACTACCCAAAAGTTACTGGGGGTCTTCTTGGTGGCTTCGTGGTCCTAAGCAAGCACTTATGCCACTTATTCAGTAGAACCAGCTCTGTCTGTTGTAGCATTGCCTGTTGTTGCATGTAGTATTTTAGTTCCTGTTGAAGTAACTCTTTTAGTATCTGGTTGTGTAGCCCTTCCTGAGCTACATTCTGTTATTGTATAATCTTTTATAGTACTTGTTGTAGGTCCAGTTGTGGTACCTGTCATCTTACTGTTGTATTACCTCTGGTAGTTCCTGTTGTCATATTCTTATATAGCACTAGTAGCACTGGTTGTTGTACGCATTGTAGTACCTGTTGTAGTACAGTGGTAGGATGGTTCTAGTAGCCCCTGTTGTAGTACTAGATATTGCATGATGATTTGAACTTGAATAAGGAATGCTACTGTTGTGTGTGCAGTCTTAATTTAAAGAAAGAAAAACAATGATTCATGTTTTGTTTACATTTTGTTGACACAAATTTGGAAGTAGAGACTTGAAGCTGTCAGGAAAGATTGGAAGTAAAATACAATTACATTCATTTGTATGTGATTAATTCTATAATTACTTTCATATAAGAAAACAAAAAATATGTATCTCTTGGTTTTTACAGGTCAATGCAGTACTCAAGTTACGGTGTTCTGTATACACCTGGCCTGGTAACCCGATAGAAAAATCCATCCTGCTTACTCTGGGTTTTGTTGTTTGGCCTATTGAAGCTTGCGTAGAAGGTATTGAGTTTGTCTGCGAGGTTGTCATTGATGCAGGAAATGCTGATTTTTCAGTTTTCCTCGTGTTCCCTTTGTTAAAGCCTTTGTCTGAACATCATCATTCAACCATCTGCTCATTGAGTCATATACACTTCTTGTAATGGGTGAATTGAGCTACTTTAAGGATGTGCTTATTGCTGGCACAGGAGTTCAATTAACTTCATGTAGCTTGTTTAATCTCCTTAAAAAAGCATTCCTAGTAAAATTGAATGCTCTGGACCTGCCTAAGGTCACCATGTGTAAGCCCTGGCTAGAGGGATATAAAGCCCCCTTGAATGGTCCATGGAACAGTGTACCTGTTTCTCCGCCGTCAAACACATTTGGGATGAATTGGAATGTTTTTTGTGATCCAGAGCTAATTATTCAGTGCCTGACCTCACTAACGCTCTTGTGGCCACATGCAATCAAATATGTGCAGCAATGTTCCAACATGTAGTGTAAAGCTGTTATTATAATACGCTAGATTTCAAAAGAAGGGGGTCTACAAACCATTGCACACAGATAGATTTGTCAATGCTAGAAAAGCCAAGACAATCAGTTTTGAATGGTTTTGAATTTTTGACATTTGATTTTGACAAAATAAAATCTTATGTTAAATGTTTACTGTTCCCCGACATTTACTAAGTTTATATAGTGCATATTTGAGCCTGATAAATGTTGCAAAGCTCAGAAAAGGTCTACTTTGTAAGGGCATCAGCATATTGACAACTGGGAAAAAGCTTGCAAGGTGCAATCCATAACAGAATAGAACAGTAGGAATGGAACGGGACGGGTCAAACAATAAAAGCCATGGTATAAAAACCCAACAAATATGTCCTGAAGTTTTGCTTGGCTGCACATGTGTGGCAAACGAGGTGTTATATCTTGACAAAGATGAAATATGAACACTCTGGCAGCAATAACAGTGAGCATGGGGCTGTAGACAGATTGTTTGTGTTCACATGCAAAAGTGATAATTTTGTAATAAACTGCTTTTCTCAAGGAAATACAATGAAAAACACAATTAATGATAATTGTATAACCTCCATGAGCAGCATTATTCTTGATTAATACATAAATAATGATCAAAATTCATCACTGACATTTCATCGCCACAACAACAAATCTGTAGAAATCAAGGAAGAACAATAACATTTGCACAACTCTTACAAGAGCTTTAAAGACTTTAATGGGCTTACAATTTAGTGAGAACTTTTGAACATGGTTTCCTGCTTGCGTTGCTGTCACTGCTTTCAGTGCTTTTGACAGAGTTTTTTTATTAAGGTCTTATTAGGGATATTTATTAGGAATGCATGAAAAGATGCAGTCCATATTAAAATGATTCTGTTGGAGACCGTGTTCGTCCATGGCAAATTGCTCCAATCAGTTTGGTCTCGGAGCTAAACAATGGATTTCCTTTACAGTCAAAGGAGCATGAAGCCTGCTGTGGGGATTTTATATATGGGAAAGTGTCCAGAGAGACGGAGAGAAGAAACCTGAATTCAAAGTCATTACAATGCTTCATTGCTCTATTTTCTAATTTATCAAGATTAATGATAGGCAATAAAGAAACATATACTCTAAGGAATTATTTAATTTGGCGGAGTGTAAAATAAAGTAGAGCTGGAAGACGAAGAGGAAGCACCTCTGAAAATTCCCAGCAGGCTCATGCCGAGTTCTCTTATGGCATAGATGAAAGGAAGGTGTTTTATATCACGAATCTGGCTGATTACTTGTCTATTTTTAACTTTAGAATATAAAGTCTGGTGTGTGTGTGTGTGTGCGTGTGCGTGTGTGTGTTTTTTGTCTTCACCACACAAAAGATGGATGGAGGCCAACTTTAAAGGGTCCATATCGTAGCAAGTCAGAATTTCCTTGTTTTTTTTTTTTTAATAAAAGTTTGACGTAGTGCATAAACATTGTTCACATTTTATAATGTGACATTACAAACAGTCCATATGTGGATTAAGCTGCAAAAACAACCTTTTTTGAATTGACCATGGTTGTGATGTCACAACCAAGAATTTACATATGGCCAGGAATTGAGCCTACAGCAGTTCAGACCCTCTCGTTCCCACTGACACGATGTGGAGTGTTGTTCTTGCCGACAGTTTGTAGCAGAATTGCTGGAGTTGGAGAAACGTCTTAATATTGTGCTGTTCCTGGCTGTCAGTACGCAAGTACCTCATTGCAGGATTCTATTGAAACATTCCATTGCAGTGTTTCTCAATGTGCCTGAGGATTTCAGGCCAAATTCAGCAGTTTGTTTTAGAACAGAAATACCTGTAAACCAATAACAACAGATCCCATTTACATGTGTGGATCTTAATAAAAAGCACAGAAGCACAATTTAGTTTTGTTTTTTTTAATACACAAAACAACAAAAACGCCAAAAGTGGATTTCAGGAGAAAAAGACATATGAGAAACTGTAGGATATGGGTCCTTTAATGTCTGTGTGGACTCACCCCAGTTACTTGCAGTGCTGAAACGGCCATCTGACACTGTCAGAAATGATTTTTATCCTTTTTTGTGTTTAGTGCTGACTGTCCAGCACGCTCTCTCTCTCTCTCTCTCTCTCTCTCTCTCTCTGGTCTTGTCACAGCGTGTACGCTGGGTCGTGTTAAAAGTGGGCCAGGGGAGGCGCTTCTCCACAGCAATCTGGCAGAAATGGATCTCCGTGGCTAAGTACATAATACGACAGTCTGGAGAATTGGTGGGGCTGGAGTGTGTGTCGGGGTGTGTGACGTGTGACTGAAGGCTTCAGGGCAGAGTTAAAAACCCATTCAAACTCGTTCAGAGCCGTTCAAACTGCAGTTAAAAGCCTCTCGCTGGGCTGCTGTGGGTGCTGCATTCTCAGCTGTATTTGCTGATTCAAGATTAAAGTAGAGAAACTGGAACAGTAAACAATAAAACAAACAGTACCATGCAAAACAGGAAGACATGCAAAACACCACACACAGTACGTTACACTGTGAATACTGCATAAATGATTCAGGAGTTCTTCTGTGAATATTGAGTAGATGATGACTGAGGAGTGCCTAGTATGCATTTGGCTTGGTTGGTTGGTGGTGGTGGTGGTGGGGGAGGGGGGATGAATTGACTATTTATTTAATTGATATTGTGGGTTTTACTGTATTTTGTATTTTACTATATTATGTTTTAATTATGTATTAGTAATATGTTTAAATGCACAGGGACTACTGATGGAAATTAGCTTATTAGCTAACTATGATGATAAATAGGGCTGAACAACATGGGGAAAATATATTAATTGCAATTTTTTTTATCAATATTGCAGTTTTTGTCTATGACCAGTTCTATGAACAATTTTACATTTACGTTTTTTTTTCCCCATAACAAAAAGGACTTGCTGAATGATGAATGTAGTGTGCTATATGGAAATGTGATATATAATTTAAATGGTAACTGTTTATATTTGAATTCCACCAATGTTTAAATGTAATATGAGATTTAAAATATAAAGTACATTATAACAATGTTGATATTGAACTTTAAAGGGTTTACTATATACTCTATATAACCGATTTTGCTAAGAGTGTGTAATAATGTAAAGGCTGTCTAATAATGTTTGAACTGAAGAGTGCAAATACAGCAGTGTGTAGTTCTGCATAGTCAAAGTATAGTAAAAAATGACTATATAGTACAGTATAGTATGGTGTGCTATAGTACAATATAGTGAAGTATACTGTAGTATATTATAGTATAGTATGATATAGTGTAGTTCAGTATAGTGGTGGGCAATATGATATATTATTGTTATTGTGACGAATTACAACTATATTGTCTGATCATATCCTGGATATCATCAGTACTTATGAAACACTGACTTGCTCTACGTTTATAGCAATATGCAGTACACATATTGTTCAGTGCCGTTTGTAAAACACTGTATAAAACTGTGTTGTAGGGTTATTTATTTATTTATTTATTTATTTATTATAGAATTTTATATCTACAAATTATTAAATCTCAGAAAACCTAAATATTGTGATGCGTATTACATACTGTGACAATTTCTTGAAGTATTATATTGTAATATTTTTGCTTTGTTGTCAATATTAAACAGCAGTATAACAACAGAACATGAAACAAAAAAAAAAGTTGTAAATGTAAAAAGTCATGTAAGTAATAAACCGTGAAATGATAAAAACAGCAAGAATGAAAAGAATTAGAAGAAATTCGTTGTTTTATCTTTATTAATCTTTATTAACATTGCTCGTACTCTAAACCTGTACCAACCGTTGTATTAAAAGGGCGCTGCTCCCCCTTTGTGGAAAGCTGTTTTCAAAGCAATGGCTGCTGGAGAGATCCATACGCAAAAGAAGATAAAGGAATAAACAGAATAAAACAGAATACGTGCAGGTGGTCAAGAATCTGTTGTGGTCTTCTGGGTGAAACTGGTAACAGTGGTCACTGTAGCGGTTCATCAAGTGGAAGCACAAACACAGTCATTTTTGCGCATCTTGACGGTTGGAATGGGAACCGCTGAGAAGTTTACAGGCTCCAATGGTTTTTTATCAGTAGCTCAGAGGCTTTCTGGGTCAGATAGAAACATCGTTGGAGAAGAAAAGAGCGAGAGGAGGCAGAAGACAGCGGCACCTCGTCCCCCTTCAGTCTGAACCGTGTAATCAAAAGCATTTTTCAACACTTCACTGAAATGCGATTATTAGGAGGAGTTGTGAGTGGAGGAGGTTTGGGGGTGGGTGCAGAGAGAGCGAGTGGAAAAAGTGTTCAAAGTAAGCAAAGCTCAATCCGGCTTGCAGTTTTTCAAACGCTTTTACGCTCGCATTGACTCTCTACAGCTTCCCATTGCTTGATCAATACACAAATGGTGTCGTTTTTTTGCTACTGAGTTAGATGTAGTGGGCTCTAAGTGGCTCTGAGTGGTGGGCGAGTTTCTCTCTCACTCTCCGGGCAGGGGTGACTGACGGCTCCTGGAGTAACCCGATATCTGTAGATCCTCTCAGGCGGATCGGACATGCTCGTTTTGTGGATCTGAAAGAGTTTGTGCCCAAAAAAGAGCAATACAAGCTGTACAGTTGATCATATGGCTGATTATCTGCCTTCATCGTTGTGGATGAGGACAGGAACTGTTGCTGTAAAAGCCCTTGTCATTTTGAAATGAAAGTACTTCATGTAGCATGTTGTGAGCGTTTCTATCCCTGCCCTTTCAGTCTACAGCAGTTTAACCCCACCCATTCAGCATACAACAGTTTCCCCCATCTATTCAGTCTACAACAGTTTACCCCACCCATTCAGTATACAACAGTTAATCTCCACCCATTAAGTCTACAACATTCTATCCCCACCCATTCTGTATATGACAGTTTATCCCCACCCATTCAATTTAGAGCAGATTAGCCCCGCCCATTCAGTCTACAAAAATGTATCCCCACTTCTTCAGTCAACAACAGTTTAAATCCACCCATTGAGTCGATAACAGATCCACTCATTTAGTCCACAAGAGTTATATATACCCATTCAGTCTACAACAGTTTAACCCCACCCATTCTGTCTACAATAGTTTAGCACCACCCATTCAGTCTACAATAGTTTATCCCTACCCATTTAGTCTACAACAGTTTATCCCCACCCATTCAGGATACAACAGTTAATACCCACCCACTAGATCTAAAACATCTATCTATCCCCACCCATTCTGTATATGCCAGTTTATCCCCAGCCATTCAATTTAGAGCAGTTTAACACAACCTATTCAGTCTACAACAGTTTATCCCCACTTGTTCAGTCCACAACAGTTTAAATCCACCCACTGCGTCGATAACAGACCCACTCATTTAGTCCACAAGAGTTATCTGCACCCATTCAGTCTACAACAGTTTAACCACACCAGCTTAGTCCATAACATTTTAGCACCACCAATTCAGTCTACAACAGTTTTACACCACCCATTCAGTCTACAACAGTTTAACCCTACACATGCGATCTACAACACTTTAATCCACCCATTCAGTCAACAACAGCTCATCCCCACCCAGTCAGTCTACGATAGTTTAGCCCCAACCGTTCAGGCTAAAGCAGTTAAACCCTGCAATTTCAAAGGGTTGTGGAGTTTTTCCTGCAGCCACTATGTAGCAGATTGATTGGAGAGGAGGATGAGGGGAAACCTATTGAATGTTGTGCTGTTTCTGTCTGTCAGAAAGCAAATAGATCATTGCAGCAATAGAAAGGAGCTGCACATATGAATAGAGTGATTAACATGGCTGTGAGAGGTCAAACGCCGATGTGGTTTGCATATTAGATCATTATTGTAGGTAGGACTGGCTGTAGGACTAGCCGGTAATACTGACTGGTTGCTGATCATTTTCATTTGTTGTTCTAATGTTATAGACATTAGAGTCATTCCTTCAAGCAGCACCTATGCCCAGTCCACCTCCACCCCTGCTGCAAAATCTGCAGGAACTGTGTGAGAATATTCACAATGCATGGGATGGATTATCACAGGACACCATTAGGAACCTCTACTTCCTAATACCATTAGGAAACTCCATGCTGAGACGAATGCTGCGTTAGCAAACCTGGCGGCCCAATGCCATAATGAGTGACGCTACTCCTGTATGTGTAGCTCAATAAAAATTGTCCATATCAGTCTATGTATAGTCTATTTATCATCATGTATTGTGCCTGGTAACCTTTATCTTCCTCCCCAGTAGCATTGCAAACTCACATTTCCTTCTGGGTGCAAGTCTTTTTTTGATGGTGAGTGTATATGTAATCAATATAATAGACAATAAGGTACAGTGCACATGCAGCACAAGACCGGACAGTGTATCACATGTTCTTAATCGTGACATAAAAGATCTACAGCTGTAGTTTGCAAGTACACAACATTTGCTAGTATGCCAGGGAAGTGGATCAAATTGATTGTCTCCAAGCTCACAACAGTAGCAACAACAGGTTATGCATTCATGGGTAGAGGATAGAGGTCATTGGTTGTATGTGGGAAATCTGATCTTGGATGAGGTTTAATGGTCATTTGGCTCATTGTTTCCATATTGTCACAAAGCTAGCATTGTGAATTCATCACAGCTAATACCACACTCCACCATACACAAACTCCACCATGCTGAGTGGCTCTGAGTGGTCGTCGAGTTTCTCTCTCTCGTGCGCACTCACTCCATGCGGAGGTGATTGACGGCTCTTGGCGTAACCCGAGATCCGCGAATCCTCTCAGGCGAATCGGAGCGCCGACAGGAGCACGCACACACTCACTCGTTTCATGGATCTGAGAAAATTCCCGCAAAAGACAGAGCGATACACACTCGAGCTCCTCCCTTCCTCCGCCTGCTTCCCTTTGAAAGTGTGACAGCTACATATTACTGAGCCCAGACCAGACTGCCAAAACTCACCTGCTACTGCTACTCTCTGCTTTCTACGACTCTGCTGGGAATATAAAATGTGTCTGTCATGCGGTTTGGCACCTAATAAAGCTGGTGTGTGTGCAGCGGTGCTTTTATTTTGTTCCCCCGAGGGTGAATGGTCACCTAAAAACATGCAATCTGTGTCGTGTAAGTGTGATTACCCCGATTAATCTCCATGGTATGTATGTGTGCCCTGCCTGTGATATTTTGGTCACATTCTGCCACCTTTTTCATTTTTACTTTCCAGTTTAAACTGTACTAAGTATTTACAGGAGGTCCTGAAAGTCACGCTATAAAGCTGAAATAATCGTTTAAAAGTCTTTACAATATTAATGTCACGTTTGGCTCAGTGTTTAGGTCAACATCAACATTATACTGACGATATGACGACAATAGCAGATAATTCGCCTCCCGTCCTCAGAAGACACATCCTTTTCCAAGTTTTGACCAAGTTTTCTTTGAACACTTTTTCATTCACAATCACGATGATCAGTTCCATCCACTTAGGGAGTTCTTCTGCACGTAGTTCCGTCTGAGATGACCCTGAATACTGAAAACGTGCACGGTTTCAGAAGCAGAAAGAAAGCCTATGCTGCTTTTGCTAACCTTAAACAGCGATTCACGTTCTCTTTCCTTGAAGTTTTAGCATCGGCTAGACAATGGTCACCCTTTTAGTTCATATAGGTTTGCAGCTTTGATGTATAGGACCTCAACTATATAATATCCTATACAGTACTGACTGTTTGGCTGCTAATTTAAAAGAAAGACACAGCATCTTTCTTTTGAATTAGCAACAAAACAGTGCCTACATTAGCTAGGTTGGGTTGTCCTTAACATAAAACAGCTATTTGCCGATCCATTGAGTACACTTATCTTTCACACTGAGCTTTATGTTCATCAAAGTGTCTTTCTTGGTATGAAGTAGTGCATTAGTACTCAGGCTTATTATGGACTTGACATTTTTAAACTAGGGATTTACCCTTTGGTCTCGACCAAGAGCTACCACTCAGATCTGTTAATGAATTTCTCGTCTCTTATGTACTAAAGCAGCTCCTACATGGAAATTATTGGATGCATTTGTGTTTTTATTTACCCATTTGAATTGAAAAATGACCAAATTGTGTTCATAATAGCATTTTCACACTTAAAACACAGAACATTACTGGTATAATTTACTGGAAGTGTCCAGACATTGCATCAGACTTGCTGGCCCTAAACTAAGTTGTTACCAGCAAGCTAATGTTTCATATTTGTTACAGAAGTCTCTTTAAACCTGGCTCAATATGCTCAGCGTAGAAACCCAAGGGCTGGCTTGTTCTGAAACATGTACCAAATACACTTATACACTTCCTACATTGAACAATGAAACCATTTTGCATTTTGCTTTGCCAGCCATGATGTCCCAGGAGAAAAAAGTACACTGGAGTATATTTAATTTAAGTGTACTTGATATACTTCATGCACTTATGATTAATGTGCTGAAAGTATGCTATTATTTTCAGTATACTAACTATGTACAAATGTTTTAACTAATGTTCTGGAACATTAAACTATACTTCTATATATCAGCATAATGCACAAATGTAGAATAGGTTTGTCACTTGTCTCCATAATGGCATATAAAATACACTTATAAGCTAACAACTCAACTGTGACATAGCAGAATTGTTCCAGACCGTAATGTATACTGCATGATAAAGTGTCAGCTTCTGTTCGGGTGCAGCTTGTGTTCACACTTAATCCCCTCCAGTTTAATTGGGTATTAATTCTGTTGTCCTAAGTGAATCTGTAGAGGGTATGGATCAGGTTTAAATTACTCCACTTAAGAAATTTGGAAGCAGTTATAGACTAGGCTCGATGATTTGACAGTTTCCTTTGTCAAACTATAATTGAAAGCACATCCTGAAACTCTTGGTGGTGCAACGCGCTGAAAGGCTTGAGATCTGATGAATGCTGACATCCCAACATGGGGATAAAATGACTGAGCTTTGGCATTATTCCTGAGTTATCAATGTGACTAATGTTGGCACAGATATGTACATGCATCATACAGTTTTCCTGTGAATAAACCTGCTTTGGCTTTAATCTGTTAAGCTACTGCAAAGCAACAAAAAGCAGTTGTTCATTTATTTGTTCATTTATTACAAACATTTTGAAAAGCTGGATTTCATCAAACTTTTCACAGGCAATTCCCAAAGTACAGCTTTTGGCAGTTTGTTCCTTCAGTTATGCAGTTATTTTGTGAAGATGATCTGAAATATTTCAGAACATGCGCATTTGTGAGCTGTTTCTCTCAGGCTTCTTTCTTTACTACTTCTTCATCATCTTCTCCTCCTTATTTTACTTACATTGCTGCTTCTCTTGTTTCTGCATCTTGTTGTTGTTCTTTTTCTGTTTGCTGTTTTTGCTGTTCTTTTTCTTCTTCTTCTTCCTCTTCTTCTCCTTCTTGTTCTTGTTCTTGTTCTTCTTCTTCTTATTCTTCTTCTTCTTCTTCTTCTTCTACTGCTACCTAATGCTACTCGTTTTAGCCTTGTGTTGTTCTTTGTCATNATAGAAACAGTTTTACTTAAGTAGCAAACTGTGCACGCTTGTACAAGGAGGATTGCTTGCTTGTTGGTGTGTGATTAAACTGAAGCTAATTTCATTGAAAATGTTCTTATAATTTCTTAATAGAGAAAGCTCGGCATCTAGTGTATTTTTTCACTCAGCGCTTTTTAATGTTCTTGAAGGAACTTCTGAAAGCTTCTGTGTAATAACTGTACTTTAAGGGCTATAGCCAGTTTAATGACTGTAGTTTAGTGATGACATGTCTGGATTGATCTTCACCCTGTGTCTTGTCACTCCAGCAGCTGCATTTTTCATCAGGAAAATGACATGTTGTAAAAGGACGGCATTTTCCCCTCTCGTGAGAAGTAATTACGGGCAGGCTAAAGATGGAAACGGCCGAGCCTGAGTGATTACAGCCTTTTACGGATGCTTGAAGGTTACCTGGTTACCTCAGCAGACCAATTACTCATCTTGTGTGCCCCCCCGCCCCCTCTCTCCCTCGCTTTCTCTCTCGATATATACAGTATGTATACTGCCATAAACATAAACATATACCATATTGGTGCACTTTGTATACTTAGCCCATCTGTTGCTCCGTTGCTACTCAACTGATCAGCTCTCTCTACGGACACATTCTGGCCATCTCTGTGACTCGCTTTCTCTCTTTCTTCTATTACTATTATTATGCATTAGTGTTATTGTCACATTACAGTGACTGTTGGACAAATGCTATCATTTCCCTTTCGCTCCCCATCTCTCTTTTAATGAGTGGAGTCTGATGCTAAACCGTAGCTTCCCTCCAGTGAAAGTGAGAAATTTCCCCCATGTTCCATTCGGTCAGACCCCACATCCATCACTCTGCCACAGCTTACGGGTGCATGTGTGTGGACACTAGCCCCTGCCACACACATTCTCCAGGTCCTCCAGACGCCCTAATAACTCATCCTCCGCCTGATGGATGCTGCTAGATAGTTTTGGGAGGGGTGGGGGGAGGGTTTAGTTTCTGATCTTTCACTTACACACGTTCCCACACAGCCTCAGCACCACTGAGCACCAGCACACACTGAAATGATGGCTTGATTGGTACTGCTTCTAAAGAAGGAAAAAATGACAGATGAGAATCTTCAGATGTTTAGAGGACTTGCACAGCATCACTGTTCATTAAATTAGATACGCCTATCTTGTTGGGCCTCCTCATAGATGTAGAGTCAGAGACAACAGCTGTCCAGTTTGTGTTGGTCAACCTCTAGTCCTTTATCTGTATTCACAGGACGCTGCCCACAGGTGGACTTGGTGGACTATTCTCGGTCCAACAGTGACACTGAGGTGTTTAAAACTCCAGCAGCACTGCTGTATCTGATCCACTCACACCAGCACAGCACACACTAACACACCACCACCAGTGTTACTGCAGTGCTTCCCAACAATACCTGTGCTCTGGGAGCTCTGAACACGGTAGATCAGAGTAAAAGGGTGCCAACAAAGTATGCAGAGAAACAGATGACTAGAGTCTCTAGTTGTAGAACTACAATAAGTGGATCTGATCATATACACACTGAGTACAGATACGAGGAGGTGTTCCTGTGCTGGAGTCTACAAATATCTGTTATTCACACTTGTACGCGGCTTTCCTTTTCTGTTCTGCGTGACGAAGTTTTCACACCCTTCTCCTCCCTGTCTTCTCCACTCCTACGAGCATCGTTCGTCTCTTCTGCCGAGGACAAGTTCAGACTTCTATTGCACGCATCCCTTAGTGCAAGCATGATTAGGTTCACCAAAGTGGACACCAGAATGGTTTTGCTGATGTATTGAGTGCTGTTGATAAGGTTTTCACCTCTCTAAACAGTTTGCTAAGTGAATGTGAGCTGGCTAGGTAGGTAATCCTGATGTTATTAGCATGTAGGCTAACATACTGGCCAATTTATAGCTCATCCAAACAAGTATAATATTTTTCTCCAATGGCTGTGGAACAGAAAAAAAAGAGTTTGTTGTTTTCACGCGGTGCCATGAGTGCTTTGGAAGTGTATCTGCAAGTGTGTGTCTTTGTCAAATCTGTGGAGACTTTTCTAGGCTTGCTGTGTGTCACTTTTTCTGCTCACTAACACTCCTAACGCTGTTATGCAGTACGGATTTGTATTTACACTTCTCAGAATGTGCACTAGGCGTGTCAGGTGACAGCTGTAGACACCCAAGGAAACTAAAATATAGATTTGTGATAAATGTTACTCCACGGGCTGCACTGTGTGTGTGTCTGTGTGGTAGGACCTGTTAAGTAGTATCTGATGAAGACTGGAAGTGTGTGTGTATGTGTTGGGTATAGCTCGAAGGCATTGAGGAAGGCAGCCCGCTCTGTGTCCCTCTCGCTTCCAGGTACAGACTTGAAATTGCATTTTCAGCAGGCCTGAGGCTGAAGCTGTAATTGAATGTGAGATTCTCCAGGTTTGTAGCTTTAGAGAAAATCTCTGTCCTTTCTATCTGACCAGAAACCAGTTTAACCTCTGTAGCAGACCTTAAAATATCACTTCTTATCTTCTGTTTATGAAAAATTGCTTTCTTTCTTTCTTTCTTTCTTGCATGCAGGATCAACACAAAGAATGCACATCACATGCCAGGCATTATATTCAGTCCAGTGTTATGTGCATAGCACCTTCTGCAGTTCACAGTTGAAGATGGCCTTGTGGCATGATGTTCTCCATGTTTATAGATAATAGTATATCATGCAGCGTCAGGAACCACTAAAGCCAGTCTATTTGAGATTCAGCACGATTTGACGCAAGTGTGATGATTTAGCCACGCGGCTTGCACAATGCTAATTGGTTTAGCTATTAAGGCTCTATTGCTCATTAGCTGCAATCGCCTCGTAGCTCCAGAAGCATTAATGCAAAACCAAAGAAGCATTAAATAAAATGACTTAAAACAAGTAAACATGTATAGAAATGATGCCTGAATGTTCTTATAAGAGTGTCAGATATAATGACTGCATTTAAGATCATTTCATAACCAAAAGTATCATTTTGTTGTAGTGTAATCTAGGAAACATACCCAAACCAATACACTTGTATGAGGGACTAGTACATTTATGGTCACATTATACACTCATCATCAAAAGAATAGTTGCATAAATAGTTGCACCCAGAAGGAATTAACCAACAGTAATGAAACTCGGTGGGTAGGTCTGACATTTTGAGACAAATGAATGATTCATATTTTCAGGCTCGGCCGCACATGTGACATAAGGAAGGACGGGCCTTATTGCTTTACCTGACTGACCCAACAGCCGTGATTGCAGACATTCAACGAGCAGTGATGCCCTGCATGAGTCATCCTGTTAGTGCAAACACAAATGGCAAACACTTGCACAATGCAGTACTATATGCACGCAGACCATTACAGCAACTTTAACTGCAATGGTGTCATGCCAGACTGTCATGGAGTAACTCAAAATGGCAGTGGGTCATCTTCAGTGATGAGTCCAGACAACCAACGAATCCATGTGTGGTGACATCATGGTCAGCACCAAACAAGGCTGGCATGCGTCACGTCCAGAAGGCCTGGTATCACTCCATCTCCACCCCTACCACAAAATCTGCAGGAGCTGTGTGAGAATATTCAAACTGTATGGGATGGATTATTAGGAATTACTAGGATTATTAGGAACCTCTACAACCCCATGCCAAGATGTATACATGTTGAGTTAGCCAACATGGCGGCCCGACACTGTACTGAGAGACACTACTTCTGTATGTGTAACTCAATAAATATTGCCCATATCAGTCTAAATTTCTCATCATTTATTGTACCTGGTACCCTTTATCTTCCTTCTAAATGCCACTGAAATCCAACACTTGTTTCAGGGTGCAACTATTCTTTTGAGGATGAGTGTATTTACATGCACATTAGCCCTGTGTGACTTCATTCACATTGTAGTGATTTCTATCCACCTCTAAATGCTCTACTGCTGGCACATGGTGAGAGATGAATTATACTGACCGATAGAACCTGACTGATCCTTTTCTCTCCCCACTTTAGTTCCTGTCTTCCGCTGCTTGGACAGAAAGACTCATGAGTTATTTTAGCTTGTTTATGCTGACAAAACCGGCTTTATGTTGACATGAGTGAGGTAGTTCAGATATCTGACAGGACTTGCACTGTGTTCGGCCACGTTGAGAAGTTGCAAGCGGGGTCAGCTGATGAACACACATAGAGTCTATTGTTCCAATGTTAGGTCATTACACTCATACAGGGATTTATTCATGTTAAATTTCAGCTATAAACTGTGTGAATTAATATTTTAATCACTTTAAAAGCTCAGACAAGGAAAGTCGTGGTCAGATGAATCTGAAGCTCCAGTCCAGAGTTCTCTGCAATCAGCTGCTCGCCCATGAACCCAAACAGCGCGTCCTGCCCTGCCAAGGCGGTGACAGTTCCAGCGTCAGTCATTCAGCTGAAAGTGGACAGCTATCTCCCCCCATCACACTCGCCTAACGCCGCGATCAGACGGCGCTCTGGTATCCATGGCAGCCCGGATCCTTTGGAGTGTCACTTCTACACTCGCTCCGTCTCCGTCACACCTCCGCCCAAACTTCTGTCAGCCTCAAACAAAAACATGACAATTCTTTTGGTTTTTCATGTGACAAGACATGAGAGAGTGAGGCTGCGGAGCTGGAACGCAGGAGAGTTTATTTTTTATTTATTTTTTATTTATACACTCTCACCCTCACCCCCTCCCTCTCTCTCTCTCTCTCTCTCTCTCTCTTACTCACCGTCTCACTTTTACTCTTGCCAACTGGTCCTGCTCCCATCCACCTACATCACACAACTCTGCAGAGCTGTCATTGTCATTTATGAATTCACTTCTCTCTCTGTTTTTTCACTCTCTCTACTCTCTTTCACTGCTTCTCTCCTTCTTAACTTGGTCTGCTCTCTTTGTCTGTCCATCTTTATCTCTCTCTCCATCTCTACTCTTTTCTCACCTCTCTCTCCCTCTGTCTTTATCTGTCTCTCACTCACTCTCTCTTTCTACTCTACGTCTTTTTTACTTCTTTCCCTCTCATCTCATATCTCTCTTCTTTCTCTTCTCTCATAAATCTCTCTTTCTCTCTTTGTCTGCCTCCCTCTATCTTTATCTGTATTTCACTCCCTCTCTCTCTCACTAATCTGTCTCTCGTCTCTATACTTCTGTCTCAGCTCTCTCTTGTCTCTTTCTGTGTCTGTTAACTGTATTTCACTCCCTCTGTCTTTTCTCTCTTTCTTTCTCTCTCTCAACTTCTGTCTCCTGTCTCTCTCTATCTCTTTATGTCTTTCTCTCTTTCTCTCTCTCTATCTCTCTACTTCTGTCTCAGCTCTCTCTCTTGTCTCTTTCTGTGTCTGTTAACTGCATTTTACTCCCTCTGTCTTTTCTCTCTCTCCACTCCTGTCTCCTCCCTCTCTCTATCTATCTCTCTCACTCTCTGTCTCTACTCCTCTCCCTTCTCTTACTCTCTCTCTCTCACTCTCTCTCTTTATCTCTTTCAATCTCTGTTTCTACTCCTGTCTCCCTTCTCTCTCTCTCTCTCTCTCTCCCCCCCCCCCCCCCTTCATCTGTTTGATTGGGGTGGAAATTAATGAATGTGGTTTTCTCAGCCTACTCTGTGCATGCTCTGTGTGTGTGTGTCCTGTCTGTTGTGAGGTTGACTTGTTGAATTAGAAGCTTGAGCACTCAGCTCGGCCGTTTCTTTTCAGTGTTAGTGGTCTGACTGAAACTCTGGAACGCTGCTCAGAGCATGTTGGATGCTTTATAGCTTATGAAAAGTGATTTGCTGTAGCAGAAATATCCTGAGCCGGTCAAGAAGAGAGCATATTCATGTTCATGTCATTCAACTGGATTTATAAATGACAGTCTACTTTAAAAGGTAAATAACCTGAATGAAATTTGGAGGTCATTTAACTGTAACAGTAGGTTAACAGAACAATAGACTGTCTTTCATTCTGTTAACATTCTGTGAAATCTACATTTTACAGCAGGCTTGTTATGGAGTTTAGATGCTGCAAGTTAAAACCTCGGATTGTTTTTTGACAGTGCATTACTCATGAACTGTAAACCAACAATCTACGCCACAAAAAAAGGGAAGAAAGAAAAACACTCCCACGGGCAAAATAACAGTCACCACTACCATATGTTACAGTGCCAGGCAAAGAAAAACAAACAAATGTTTTTAATACTGCCAGCCGCAGTAGCCTCATTCTTTTCATTGACGCTTTAGGGATTTTCATCAGTTGTCTTTTTTGTGATTATGAATTAGTCCATCGAACATTTGCAGCTATATACTAATAATGTTGCTGCAGTCACTGCTCTCTCCACTCTCTCAGTTGTGAATGCTTTTCTTGCAGTGTCACTGTTGCTTGTGTAATAAGGGCAGTCATGAGTGCAACATTTTAGCTGACAGTTAATTTGCATATAAGCAATTGATTAAAGGTCTGAAGTGTGTAAACCTCTTGTGGTGGGGGGTAATAATCCTACCTGGAAAATGTCCTACCTGGAATTTTTTGTGCACAGAGCTACCCATGGCAGGACATTTTAACCAGGGCTCTTCTTCTGTCTTTGTCTTCCAACCAGTGCTAGAGTGCCACCAAATTCAAGCTGCCACTTCAACGTAAACATGGTTTGTCTGTTTTTGGGCACTCACAGTGTGTCAGTTTGAACTTTATGTCTGTCCTTAGACAGAGCTGTCTGTAGAGACTAGCATGGACCAAGCATTTTCACACAGTATGACTCCCCAAAGAATGTGATTTCTAAAATCACACAATGTTTGCCACTTTGATTATATTCGTCTACAGCTCACCCAGCAGAAACTTTAGGAAGTTGAAACATGAACTGCTCTAATAATAACTAGCTGGCCAGCTGAGGTTCAACTAATGCTCTCTGGTGTTTATGTCAACTAATGGTAACTTTTTGGCAATTCAGATAAAAAAAAACTGTATAATTTAGTGTTTAAGATATAAACAATGTCATTCAGAGTGGTTTGATGTGAAATGGTTCATTACACAGAAACTTACAATCTTGTTTTATTATAGTGGTAGTAATACAAGTCCTGGGTCCATCATACCTACAACACAAATACCACCAGTAAACCCATATGTGTCTTCTGAGTTTTTATACGTAACATTGGTGGTGATAAAATAGTTGAAAATCTTTTCTTGAAGGACTATTCACCCTCCACATATCTCTCCGTCATAAATGATGATTTAAAATCAATGATATATCGCAAAAAAAAAACATTGTCTCAGGCATCAGTGAGTGTGTTCATAACTATGTCATGAATTCTGTGAGGTATTAACGTCTTCAGATGTCTTGTTCTCCTCACCACCACTATGCACCATTCATAGTATATTTCTTTAGAACTGAGCATTTTACATTTTAATAATTAATTTTTGCATGGATTTAGAAAAATATGTGAAACGGTGCTAGAATACTATGTAATTACATAGCTATTATATAGTTGTTACATCAATTATTAATTGTGGTGATTCTGTCATGGCTGCTTTGTACTTGGACTGGTTTTTAATGCAATTTCTTTCAGTACTACTCAGAGCTGTAAAGATATATTACTGTTAGCTAGCTGCTAACTAGTTAACTGCATGATCAATAACATTTAATGTTAGCTTTTTGCAAAACTGATGGAAACACAGTAGAACCATTTATTAATATATCATACTTACTATTTATGGCATGACTACAACCCGACTAGCTAGCTGACTATGACATACACAACACTGTAAGCAGTTTACATCAGAGTTGAAGGGCAAGTGGTCAAGATTTTGGCTCAGTGCTTCAGTTTCCCATTTATTTACATTAATGTTTCATTTCTTTAAACAGTGGAGGATTCTTAATATATATGTATATAATAAATTTGCTAAATCTGTCCGTATTTTCAAGCAGGGAGAGGCAAAGCATATTCCAGGGGAATCTGCAGTGCCCCCTAGTGCCCCCTTGGTGCACCCAGTGCACACACAGACACAGATACTCTCACACCCGCATATTTTTCTCCCTCTCCTGAATGCCAGTGTCCTCCCCTCCTCCTCCTCCTCCTCCTCTCTGTAATAGCTTTGTCTCGATCACTAAAGGTGTTCTTGACATTTTGCTGCAGGGTGTGTGAGCTGTATCTGGCAGGATGATGGACATGCCAGGCTGAAACACTGCCAGGCTGAACCGGTGCCAGGCTGAACCGGTGCCCAGGTGCTAATTAGCCGTTGGGTAGAAAAGAAGGTTTAGTCAGAGAACACCTCATGGAGGAAGCCCACCTTCACCCCCACCAACGCTGCAATATGGAAAAAATACTAGTATTTTAGTATAAATGCTACAAAGACCTACATTTATAACCACACATAACACACTATATCACAATATGTTATTTTCCCACAAATGCTACATGGAACATTGTTAGTGTTAAAAACAAGTATCTACTAAATCGTAAATTCACAGGCAAAACTTTCTATATCTTAAGAGATTTTATTCCAAGCAATTTTGGAGAATTTCTTTTGGTCCATTTACCATTAATTAGTCTCACAGTGTCTGTGTTTACAAGTGAAGATTTTCACCAGTCCGTTTGAATTCTTTCTGATTACAGATCAGGACTAAGGTGTTTATATGCACACTCAACAATCTGAAGAATGTCTTCATTTGTATGTATTTATGAGTAACCAGAACCAAAATTACACACATGCATAGAGTACCGCTTTGTGTAGATGTTATCATGACAACAAGCCTCATGCGAGTCCTGTTCAGTGAGACGTGTTAGCATGCTTGTGTTTTTCATTACTTTAAAATAATGATTTGAGAATCTTCCATCTGTTTTTAATTTGCCCTGTAGTTTGTGTAAATCAACTGTCATTCATTTACTCATACACTCGTCTCGCGGGGTGTTCATCCTGAAAATTAAATTGGTCTACTCTGCAGACGAGTTTTGACTCCTGCAATGTTTTGAACTGCCATGACGCAAATGCACATATGTAGAACATACTTAAACTTTCCAATTGGGAAAAGAATCCAGGAGTTTACATGGCTATTGTTATTCTGTTAAATGGCTTATTTACAAGGTTCTTATTCAACTGGATAGAAAATGTATTTAAAATGGCTTCAGTCAGACTGTTCTATTCCTATATACATGTAATCAATTATTAACAGATTACCTGTCTACATGTATGTAATGCTAATGTAAAGCTGCAATCCTCACATGTAGAAAACAAAAAGGTCATACAGACATATTAAATGTATACATATCATAAATGTGCAAGAATGTGATGATACATATAGTACTCATAAGAATGTAATTTAAAGTCATTTATCTTGGCAACAAGATATTGCTTGTAAAAACAAGTACTTGCAAATATAAACGTAATGTTTTTTAGTAATGTTTACGTAATGCTATTGATACCTTGGGAGCTTGTTTGAAAAACAAGGTTTCAGATTTCTTCTTGACGCCCACCGCAATTGCATGAATTTGTTAAATTGAATCACCAACACATGGTGTAATACAGTATCATGACACACAGTTAGCCTATTTGCTTCTGTTGCAGAAAGAAAACAGTGAAATCACCAACCACTTTGGAGCTCCTTGTACAGGTCAGCGTGCTGATCATTTGGCAGATTTTATGTGTTAGCACCCCAGGTTGTTCTGAAGCACTGTTTGCCTACAGGCTTGCTCATGCCCTTTGTCTTTCCATCCGCATTTGCTTTGATGCTAAAGTATGTCCACATAGCTCTCCTGCTGTTTTCTTTGTCGACTAATAGCCACTGCACACTGGACGTGCCGGGTCGTGGCACACAGCACCACTTGGCAGACCGCCTACATAGAATGCCGGCAGGGAGAGCTGATAAACATCGGGTTCAAGTTCATTTTTACACTCTACATGTATAGATTAAGCAAAATAAAGCTTGCAACATCACTGTTCACAGTAGGTATCAGTTTACTGCTTGCTCACAAACTGACTGTTTTCGAGCTGAAAGATAGAACGTTAGAAAGAATAGTAACATTAGTTGAGGTATATTACGGTGTTTGGCAAACGCACTTACACAGAGCAAGTTACAATTTAATACTTTCTTGTGTTAGGAGTCTTGCCCAAGAACCTTTATTGGTATAGTGTAGGGTGCTTGCCCAGGTAGGGCAACCAACCACTTACCATTGGCATTTGTACGCCTGAGGTAACTTACCACTGGCTGCCTTTCTTTGTGTGAAAGCTGTGAAATCTCAGCTGCCATTTTTAGATCAACAAACTGCACTCCTTGCAAGACCTCCTCACTAGAAGTGCATTATTGGACGTTATGGGACACATTATGTGGGTGAAAAGAAAGGGCAAGCTGAAAGCTCATTGGATATGAATAGTATCTGTACTGCAGGAAACTGTATTGTACAGTTTCAAAATGTTCAGTATTGATATGTATTGGTAGATATCCACTCACAACCCAGCCCAGTCAATCCATGGCCCGGTACCAGCCTGCAGCATGGTAGATAGGAACCTGTGTTTGACATGATATTGTAAAAACTGTCAGTTTAGACTTTTCTGGATTATGTGAATTTGCTGAATCATCAAAACACACACAGAAACGCTTCTAGAGCTGTAATAGGTCAGGATGCTCACGGCACAAAAAATAATAATTGCATACTGCAGCCTTCCATATTATCCATATTGCAATGGCCAATATTGTGATAATGATAACAGATGATATATTGTGCAACCCTAACACACGCACACACACACACACACACATGGACTCACTCACACACGCACGCGCTCACTCACACACCAGCCAAGCTCATTGGCCAAAACCCTCAGCCACACTACAATACACAGCCTGTTATCTGCTCCCTGAAGAGTGTGCATGTGTGTAATCAGCTCTGCAGAGATGAGGAGAGAGAGAGAGAGAGGAATATGGTGGATGGAGGGATCGTGTGTGAAGGATTGGTATGTGTGTGTGTGCGTGTGTGTGTGTGTGTGTGTGTGTGTGTATGTGCACCTATGAGTGGGGCTTACCATGAATAATTAAATGGCTTGGGTGAGCATTCTGTTAGCCTTTGATTATTTGAGAAAGAATAGATGAGAAAAGAATAAAAAAAGGAGAAGGGCAACATAAAAGAAGAGAGAAAGAGCAGACACATCAGAGAAAAAAGAAAAGAAAAGAGAGAAAGCGAAAGTGAGAAGGAGGGGAGGGGGAACGGCACAACACAATTCTGTTCTGCTGGAAGCTGAAAGCTTGATTCAGCACTGTGCTCTCACTCTTTCTGTCTGCAACCAAGTGCAGCCTCAATTCAGCATATTTTACACACACAGAGCGAGAGAGAGAGAGCGAGATGGATTGTCAGAGAGCAAAGGGAACAAAGAGGTATCACCAGAAATAACAACTGTACCATGCAGACTTTTCCATTTTTTCACATTCAATTCGTCGCTGCGGTGGCAATATCTGCTCCACTGCTGCTTCCAGGCCGTACTTTTCTACTGGAGATGGGAGGATGTTTTCAAAATCCAGTTTCTGCACTTCTAAGTTCACCCTCCCACCACCACCCCTCTTCGTAGTTTGCTAGGGGTTATGTAGAAATCTGTCAACAGTCTACTCTTACCGCCCAGCTTTCTTAATGCAGATACCGGCAATAGAATTGTAACACTGATAAGAAATCTGATTGATTAAAAACTAAGTCAAATTACTATGAAACAGTGGGCCACCATCATGTCCATGTTTTACACTACACACATACACTCATCATCAAAAGAATAGTGTTCCACCCAGAAGGAAGGAAATGCTCGGATTGCAATGCTGTTCCGAAGGAAGATAAAGGTTACAAAAAACAATATATGCTGATATGGGCAATATTTATTGAGCTGCACATACAGAAGTAGTGTTTCTCAGTATGGTGTAAGGCCACAATGTTTGCTAACACAACATGCCAGATGTCATGGAGTAGAGGTTCCTAATGGTGTCCTGTAATAATCCATCCCATCTTGAATATTCTTACGCAGTTTCTGCTGATTTTGTGGTAGGGGTGGAGGTGGAGTGACACCAGGCATTTTGGACGTGTGACACGTAACAACGAACAGTTCATCTTGACGCTCACTATGATGTCTTCACGCACGGATTTGTTGGTCATCTCCACCAAGACAAAAGCAGGACTCATCACTGAAGGTGACCCGCTGCCATTCTGAGTCACTCCATGACAGTCTGGCACGACACCATTGCAGTCTTTGGTGAAACTGACTTGGTGTTAAGGGTAACGGCCAGTGTGTATGTAGTCCTGTGTCTGCCAATGGTGTAGGCACTAACAGGATGACTCATGGAGGGCATCACTGCTCGCTGAATGTCCACAATCATGGCTGTTGGGTCAGTCAGTTACAGTGATAAGGCTTTTCCTGCTTATGTAACATGTACGGCCGAGCATGAAACCTGAACCATTCGCATGTCTTAGTATTTCAAAGCTATTTCATTCTTGTCGGTTGATTCCTCCTGGATGCAACTATTTGTGCAATGGATCCACTATACCTGTTTCTGTAGTTGTACTACACCCATTTCCTAAGTTATGCGACAGCTGTTTCAATGGACAACATATGTCAGTTTCAATAGTTATGATGGATCCTTTACGACGGTTACACTACAATCACCCCTGTGCTTATGCTACACCTATTTCCATTATTCTGCAACATCCATTTCCATAGCTACACTATATTAATCTCCATGGTTATGCTACTATGATTTCTGTAGATATGCTAGACCCATTTCCATAGTTACAATGCTTACATTTCCATAGTTGGCTACGTTGACTTTCCTGGATACACTACATCCATTTCTGTAGTTACACTACGCCTGTTCCCATGGTTATGGTAGGAGTATGTGAGAGGACATACTCTGTTATTTGCAGATATTATGGATCATAAAAAGAAGAAAGGAGATGTAAGCCATTTGCTGAGCACTAACTAAAGTTAGGCGTTAACATAGACATTCATATAGATATAATAGTAATAATTCTTACAATAGATGTATTGTAGATACCATTAACAAACCAGACATACTGAACAAACTGATTCATTGCAGCAACAAAATCAATGTATTGTTGCTGTGATTTCAAGTTAACTAACTATGTCACCCCAATTTACTATTTATCCGGTACTGCATCGCTAGAAAACTGTGCCATTACTGAAGCCAACACAGAACAGGTGACGTAGCCATCACATCATCTAGCTATCTCACTCATTTGAGTCACGTTTGCTAGACAATAGCTAACTATGTTACCAGTTTTGAATCATCTTGTGTTAGATTCGAAAGACCACCAGTAAACGTACGAATGCATAAAATGTTTTTTTTTTCCTTTTTTGTACGGAGGGTGGTGTCCCCCTCCTCCACTCCACTTGAAGCTAGAACTACTCCCTTGCCTACTTCGGATTTCTATCAGCCCCTGCCCTGCATCACCGTCCCACTCTGGGTTTGTCCGACCTTGAGGATCTCCTCTGAATCTCTGATGGGCGCCCAGCGTCATCCCCGACTCAAAAACCCCTCCAAACACTTTCACACCAAAGCCCAGAGGTGCTGAGTCAGGAGGAATGGAGTCAACAGGGATTCGGATTCGGCCGTCACTGTTCACCTTCCTGTCTACAGGCATGATTCTCTCTCCCTCCATCCCTCCCTCTCCTTTTCTTTCCCTCTCTGTCACTTTCTCTCTCTCTTTCTGTTACTCTCACTCTCTCTTTATCTCTCCATCCAGAGTGGCAGCATGTCAGTTTGCTGAAGTGTGTTGAAGGGAGTTTGAGCCAGGCCTGTAGGTGACTTTTGGACATAAAGACACCTCACACTACCTCTTTCCATTCTGGTAGATAGATAGATAGATAGATAGATAGATAGATAGATAGATAGATAGATAGATAGATAGATTGATCGATCGATAGATACTTTATTGATCCCAGAGGGAAATTCAGACATACATTCCTCCTGTGTACTGGTCAGTGTGGAGGAATCTGCCTTGGCTGCATCATTTTCAGCTGTTACATCTGCTCTCCTGTCTCTGGCTTTGGAGATAGATCCATATATCTCCGTTTATCCCGCGGCAGAGGCCCGCCCCAAAGCCACAAAACCAATTCTCCTGCTGCAGTAACCCGGGGAAAGTGGAGTTAGCCTGGCGTTTGGAAACCCATTACCTGAGAGGCTCTTGCTTTCTCTGGGCTCGATGGAGCTTGCCTGCTTGTTTCTATGCCTGAAAAACCTCGGCTGGTCAGGTTTCCTCTCTCTCTGTCAGGTTTCCACCCCTAAAGAGCACAATCGAACAGTCTGAGCTTCATTCGCAACTGCTTAGAAATGAATGGATGGTGGTCGCTGGCGTGTCTGGAGTTGGATTGATTCAGAGGCTTTTAGCTAACTGGTTCTTGCATATTTCCTAAAGAGCATTTCTACTCCTCTTCTTATCTGCCATCACTTACTGGATTTGTGGCTTCAGGCTTCCCAGGCCTCAGTATTATGTAAAACAAAAAATGACATTAAAGGATTTGAAAACAGATCAAAGCTTCAGACAAGAGAGTTGCGATTTTAGATTATTTCTATTAATACATTTATCATGAAATGTTGATGGCGGAATGTAAATGGCGGCTGACGAAAGAAGAGAAAAAAAAATAGCCGTTGTCGTTTCTAGGTTTTAATGAAATGGTAAGGTTTTGTTTGTCTGTTTTGTTTATGAGCAAAGAAATTAAAATATATAAATGGTAATATTTTTTAAGTTTAAATTAACATGCATTAACATTATCCTAGTTTGTGAAGTGGCCGTTTAGGCCATATGAAGTTTTCTGAAGCCAGAATTTCACTGTGTAAAAATCTTGTTATTTGGTGACAGCACTGCACTTTTGAATTGTACTAAATTAATAAATTGCTAAATATGGAAAAAAAGAATGTATTTAAAACAGTAAGAAAGCAACAGTGATGCTGTTGCCCCCAGGGTTAGATCCACCTAGGAAAGAAAACAGAAAATTAGCTGGATAAGCAAGAAATACTGGGCCGTGAGACAGACCCCTTGATTGAGAATGCTGAGACGTTTGTCTGTAATACAAACTGAAGCTTATTAGAACCCTTAACGAGCATTCAGTCATCAGCAGTACACAAATTAGGCAGTTCTAAATTGAGACAGCTTGCAGTAGTCATTGTTATTAGCCACTTATTTTACACTTTATCGGCCCCCCTAGAAGGCTAGAGGCGGCCCTGATATCAATGTTTATGCCCCACTATACCATTCAGTCAAACAAAGCATAAATTGGCATATATGGATTTTGGCTATATGTGTTCACCTGCATAGGAGCAGAGGTTGTGGTTTGTGTGCGTTTTTGAGAAAGCATCCAATCATCCGACTTCTCCGTCAGAGCATATTTAGGTAATTAATCGGGCATCACTCTCCCCTCACACTGCATGTCAAATGACGGCCCATAAAGCAGAACTTTGGCCCGATCCGCAAATTCAGTCAGCTACAATCTGAAATCGCACAGTGTATGCCTGACTTTACAACCGCAGTGATACCCTGGTGAGCTGTACTTTCAGAGGGTGTGTGTGAATGTGAAAAGGAATGTGTGTCACCTATTTTTCATCATACCTCGGAGCAGAAACTCTTCACGGATCAAAGTCAGCAGCTCCGTCTGATCTGAACGTCACCTGGTCAGGTTCATGGTCATTCCGCTTTGTGCTGAAAATCCTGGCCGGATGATTTCAGCTTTAGCTGGATTACCTGAGCACACCTGTCACAGATAGCTGCTGTTCCTGGATCAGCACTTCCTCAGTTTGACCTTCACATGATCTTGAGGTCACACGCAGGCACTTCTTCCAATTCGCTGGGTTTTTATCGCAGTGTACCATTTTCTACGGAGGCAGCCAGCAGCTTCATTTTCTATGAAGACAGCCAGCCAGGAGCTTTGTTTTCTATAGAGGCAGCAAGCAGCTGTACAAAAGTTTACAAGAATCTCAGTTAGTGAGAAATTTGCACAGTTTGTGTCAGGATGATTACATTTAGAGTACAGTATTCATTTGGAATGTTATTTATGCATGTTATGCATGTCAAAAAAGACAAAAATATTGTATAAACATCTGCTTGATAAATAGTCATTAGCAGTATGACTAACTAGTTAAGCCTCGGTTTCTCCACATTGCTGTTCTCAATTAGCTTTACTTTATTAACATGCTGTAACTCCAGGTAAAGCTTCTCCGACTTGACCACACCAGCTATGAAAGAATGCATTTGTGAGCGGAACATAGGAAGGTCAATTATGCCTGGATCAGCGCTTCCTCCTTTTGACATTCAGACGACCCTGAGATCAAACACACTGTCCTGTCGTCTGTTAGCCAAACAGTGGCCGTGGCCAGCGGGAATCATTCTGGCATTTCAGATTGCAAGTCTGAACATAATCAATTCTATTGGCCGAACTGTTGGCGTGGGAATGGCTGTATGCGTGTGAAGGGGGTCCACAGGCGCCGGGGTGTCAGAGGCAAACAGGTCGCGGGGTTTTGCTATTGATTTTAGCACTGTATCCTCTATTGGAGTGATGTGTGAGATGTTTGACAATTTAATGGGAGAAGGTGTGCAAGAGCCGCAAGGAGAGCTGTGAGGGACTGATAGTGAAACACACACAAACGCATACATACACTTGTGTCTGTCCCTGTCTTTGTGGGTGGTTTGCAATGTATTCTTTATGACTGTATGATATGATACAGTACAACAATTATAATATTGTAGTTTGAAATAAAAAGAATGTACATTAATATGATCACAACCTAAAAATACAGCTGTTTAAAGCTTTTTGTTTAAACTGGTTTGGTTATTTTTCTATGATGCATTATGGTTAATGTTTAGTGTCAAAAATGAAATAAATAATAAACAAATACATCTTTAGCAAATACAGAACTATCTTAAAACACATCACAAAAAGTAGTAGTGAGTAAAAGTAAAAAGTATTAAATGACAGAAATACTCAAGTAAAGTATACATACCTAAAGACCTATTGAAGTACAGTAATGAAGTACTTGTACTCCATTACTTGCCACCTCTGCAGCTATAATAATCAAACTGGGATGCTTTTGCTTGGTCAATGGATGCAGATGTTTTCATTTGCATGTTTGGTTTAGTTATTAATAATATTTTAATATTGAGAGCAATATTATAAGGTCTGAAATAGATGGCGTGCAGAATCTAAAAAGAAAAAAAGATCAAAATAACGGAAGGCAGAGTTATGAAATACACTGAAAGCAGTGAGGTTGAGGGCTACAGGACTGCGAGTGTGTGTTTAGTAACAACATCAAAGTCGCGATAAGAGAGAGACGCTCCTGGCTATTGATTCCTCTCTCTCTCTCTGGGGGTCAGGTGAAATACGTTTACGCTTCTTTTCTTCCGTTTTGTTTCACTGAGCTTCTCTCTGTCTATCTGTCTGTCTTCGTCTCTCTCTTGCTCTGGCCTTTCTCTCTGTGTCTCTCTTTGTCGATCTCTGCCTTTCTCTCTCTTTCTTCTTCCTCTCTTTTCTCTCTCTCTCTCTCTCTCATTTCCAACCCTCTCTCTCCTCCATCTTTCTCCTCTGCATATTAGAAGGCTAAGCCTCCCATGGTTTGCTAACATGGCGCGGCCTCCCTAAGCTTTTCATAATCATTTTACAGCAGTCGCTTTTGATCTCGTCATTCTGTACCCACCCATCCTCAGGAGAGCGTCCCGTGCACAGCACCGTGCACACCACTACTGCTTTGCGCTGGTAGTTATCTGCAAGCTCTGCAGCTTAGCAGGTAAAGACTCTATATTTTCTATTAGACATTAGCCACATTAGTCACTGGTGTAGCTCCTCCCCCTGAAAGGAAACGACCCCCCCCCCAATATAAGGCTGTACCATAAATAACGGAAGTAGAAAGCACATTCAGCAAGACACCACACAGGTCTTAATGAAAGCTGTAACTTCTAACAGGTGCAATAACACCTTGAGACAGCAGCACTGAGTAATGTTTGTTTATTTGTGGTGGTGTTTCTGTCTTTAATAGGAAATGGTCCTCTAGACTATATATCCAGAAGTAAAAGTTTGCCGCAGTTGCAGGCACTACACTATAACACTTCATACTAGATGTTGGAATGCTGTTGGAACACTGCTGTGAGGATTTCATTGCATTCAGCCACAATCAATTGATGCGGTCAGGTACTAATGTTGGACGATTTGATCAGGATTACAAATGTATTGGGTGGAGCTCCATCGCTCCAGAGAATGCTGTGCCACTGCTCCTCAGCCCAGTGCTGGGGTACTTTCTACCCTCTAGCCGATGCTTGGCTTTGGGCATGGTGATGATATCATATGCATTCCTTTCTATTGGCAATGCTTTTCTATGGCTTCATAAAGAAGCTGAATTCACTGATTACAGACACAGTGCTATGTCTTTGCTAGCACTTGAAGAAACTGTTACACTTACAGGAACACAATGTAGTTAACTCTTCCAGGTGCCGAGCACTATCACTTCATCAATAAGTGCACCAGAGTAAACGTTTAAACGGTATGTCAATGTGTGCATTGCAACTTTTTACAGTGAAGAGCTGGCTGAGCTAACCTTATCAAACTGGGCAGGCAATACTGGTGATATTAGCATGTAGCTTTTTCCCAAAGCTTCTATTTTCAAGTAAATTTGCCCTTCACGTCCATATCCTCTAAGACATGTATATGCAGTTAATGCCAAAGCATACCGCCTATCAGCTGTGTGTAGTAATGTGCATGCACACACACACACACACACACACACACAAAGTGAACACAATAGAAACCATCACTAATGAGCCCTTCCCTGAAAACATCTCTAACACTGACAAAAGCAGCTGTCAGATTGGCACTAAAATTCAGACACTGATCAGCCTGCTGGAATACTGATAGTGTGTGCGTGTGTGTTGATGTCATGAAGGCCGTGTGTGTGGCGTTTCTCTGTAAGCAGTGCATGTGATGGTTTGGGTTGGTTTGGTGTATACAGGTGGAGTAAACACGTCAATCTTGCTGTTTCTGCTCCTCATTCACTAATTTCTTCTTGTCTTTCCCTCCTTTCTTCCCACTCTCCTCCCCTTCTCTTTTCTGGATCATCTTGACCTTTTTCCTCTTTCCTTTGTGTTTTCCTCATGTCTTATTTTCTCATCTTTCCTTCTTTGTTGTCTTCTTTTTCTGCCCTTCTTTTTTTCCTAAAGAAGTGAAGTTACATTACCATCAGCAACAGACAGAATAGCCTCTTTATCCTTCCTGCCCATCTGTTTTCTGTACTGTCTCTGTAGTAAATACTCTAGAATAGCAAATAATAATACAATAGAGAACTCAGTAAATGAATAGAATAAAATATGAATAAAACACTATAACGCAATATGACATAAATAAATACTCAAATAGGATAGAATGATATAATTATTTCCTTAATAAATGAGTATTAATATTAATAGTAATTTATATTAGTTATATTAATTTATTTATATTAATTATATTAATTTATTTATATTATTATTAATATTAATTAAATTCAATAAAAGATTAAACTAATAAATACAGCAATGAAATAGTATAGAAAAATCAAGTCAAAAAGAATAGAATAATGAAGTAGTATAATTAATAATATGATAATAGACTGCGACTGAATCAGATGCTTATTTGTGTTTTAGAGCACCGTTGATTACACAGGACATCGTTCTGTTAGGCCATGTTCACAGAGGAGGTAAAAGTGGCCTGAATTTGATTTTCTCACCTAATCGCTTTTTGTAAACGTAACTTATGTGCAACATTGGTCTGAACAGATCATGCTCTGAAACTGACCCGCTTGCACAACAATGCTTCACATGGCACATTCACCCAGAGTTAAACAATCATGATTGCCCATGGATGCAGGTCCGCCAGAGACTTCAGTTTCATCTTCTCCAGCACCCCAGGAGCTATAAAGAAGTCCCAGTGGCTGAAAGCTGGACTCATCACCCAGAATGCGTTCAAGCTTGCTGTAAAATGGGCACATTACTCGGTCATGGCCACTTCTCCGGTTCGTGTCCTTAGTTTCTTTGAGCTTTGCTTTCAGACTTTGAACTTTGTTGACCCTGCAGCCTCGTTCTCTTATGGTTCCAGCCAGGTACTTTTTTAAAAACTATGAACACAGAGGAATTGCAACGAGTATCTTATTTATTTATTATTTATTTGCTGGATTGAAAGTGGCATGAATTCCGTTCTCACATTTCCCTATATTGGATTAAGGAACCACTGTCAAAATGTCCCTAATTTTTATGTATGTATGTATGTATTTATTTATTTATTTATTTATGCTGGCCACACTGCCACATAGATATCACATATGAATGAAAAGATCCGATTTGGCCACTTTTACCTGCTGTATAAACGCAGTCTCCAAAGTCCAAAGTGATTTTGAGGGCACTACAGTCTCCCACAATGCACTTGTAATTTTATAGAGAACTCCACAGGTTACTACCTCAGCTGAAAGTGGACCGGAGCGCGATGTGAATCTTTTATTACACAACAGATATGAAATGTTAGTTAGCATTAATGGTTGTCACTGAGCAACAGTGACAACTTATTCCCATACTGCTGAAATGTAATAATGCAGTGACTACACACTCTGACTGTTCACATCATAATACAATCTCCTCTATTCGTAAGCTCAAATTATGTGGTATGAATTGAAAGTTTAAAATCTGCACTTTTTCTGTCCTCTATGAGTCGCTGCAAGTGAGAAGGAATGAGGTGAAGTGTAAGAAGAGGTGGGTGTAAACATGGGGAAGCCAGGAGGGTTAATATAGCAACACGCAAACAGTAGTGCAACATCGTCAGTAATAATAACAGTCACTGTAATGATATCAGCAGCAGCAGCAGCAGCAGCTTTTCAGCCACAGGTCCAAACATGGCAGAAAGTACATCATGTCTATTAGAATTCAGCTTATCATTACGGCTGTTCATTGGTGCAGAGAGGAAATGAGTGGAAGGGTGTGCATGTAATAGCACACTTATTTCTTTGTTTGTTTGTTTGTTTGTTTATGATAGATTAGGACTGCAAGCGGGCACCTCTCTGTTTTACACTGTTTGATCAATAAATAACAGCATTTAGCATTTTCTCTTTTCTGGCTTTCTCTCTCACTTCTTTTCTTTTCTCTTTTCCTTTTTATTCACTTTATTCCTTTTCTCCCTTCTCTTATTTTTTACGTTTTCTGTCTCACTCTCTTCCTTTTTTCTAATATCTCTCTCTCTAACTCTCTCTCTTTTTCTTCTCCTTTCATTCTCTTTTCATTTTCTAATTTCTCTTTCTTTCTCTCTCTCTCTCTCTCTCTCTCTCATGCTCAGATGTATTAGCATGAATTGTGCTTGCATAAACAAAGGACATTTAAAGAATTTAAGAGTTGAACTTTTTGCTGTCTGTCTGTTGAGTAGTTGTTTCAGTGTTATAGTTCACTCGGACTGAATGCTCTGGTGAGTTCGGCTCTCTGGTTTTGACCTCACGAACCCACAACACGCTTTCATTTGGATTTTCGTTTGCTGACATGATAATAGAGGTCAGAAGAGAGAACAGGGAGATCCAGGGACAGAAGAGACAGAGAGTGAGAGAGAGAGAGAGGTTCAGGAAAATGAGAGGGAGCAAGAGAGGGAAAGAAGTGAAAGAAAGAGAGGGTTATGGATAAAGGAAAAAGACGGAAAGGAAGAGATGTCTTTTCAATCTCACTGCTCTTCTTTGCATTGATATGGGCTCTAGGAAGCGGGTGCTGTGCTATGAGAATCATGCTCTGGAAATTTTCATAAATAAGCTCCTGGGCTAAAACTTCCACACAAACACACTTAGACCCCATTTGCATCTGGTCACTTCATGCTTCAGGTTCATAAGTATCAGGATTATATATAGATGAAGCTAAGACACACCAAAATGCAAGTGTAAGATACAAAAATGTGCACACCCACAGCCAAACACATTCCACAACCAAAACACCTCCCAGTACAACCGAAACTCTTCCCCATGAAGTACATCAATGTCATCTGTGTACATGAGGAGGATAATCATGAAGAAAGCACATGGTTGGGGACAAGACTAAATGAAATGCTTAGTATAATAGACAGTCACTACTACGCAAAACAAACTGCAGACAATAGAAGCTGAATGGATAAACAACTGGTAATTGTTTGCTCCACAACAAGCTGAGTTGCATATTCTGGCTCACGCAGCAATCGAGTTTCAGTCCGACTACCAGTCAAACACTTAGACACACCCAACTAAATGGATGTTTTTGGTTATCTTAAATACTTACACTTAACAGTTTCAACTGATGAGATGTCTGGAAAATAAACATCCTGATATACCACATATACCCTTGATGTACCACAGTATTATATTTCTGCCATATCACCACCTCTAATATATATGTTGTTGTGCAAAAGACTTTTCTCTCTTTTTTATTGCACAATTTAAAAGTTGTATTTACTCTTTCAATGTTGTGAATGTTCATGATAAACTGACCAATAGAATTCATCCAAAATCTTCCATCCAATTCATCCAAAATCAGCCTCTACTGCAAGTTAAAAAAGCTTTTTAAGGTTTTTAAGGTGAACTGCATAGTTCAGTGAGTGCTTTAATAGTTTGATGTCTTCACTTTGATTCTAAAGTATTTTTTTTTTTTTGCTTTAAGCTAAAAGTAATGAAAACTCTATGAGAAGCCATGTCTAAATTTTTGACTGAGTGACGAGGTGTGAACAGCATCTAGAGTTCTAATTAGAAACGTTTTTAGTGGCCAGTAGTAGCTAATGCCGTTTTCTAAATGGCATTCACTTTTAGTAATATCATTAGGCCAGTAATGCAAATGTTTACAATATAGGCGTATCTGGAAGATCCTCCAGGTTTCCAAATACAAAGCACTTGAATACAAAGATTTCATAATTACCATTTTGCAAGCAGAAAGCAGGGCTATCTGATGAGGGCTGGAGGGCGGTAAAAGATGAAGAACAGTTGTGGTTGTGAGTTATTCTAGTCCTCCTGCTTGCTGAACCAGAAAATGCGTTTTCTGATAAACTTGTAACATTAGTCAGTGGTGTATCTCCTGGATCTTTTCCTCTGTATGATCCCTGAGTCTCTGTTTAATCTTCCTTGTAGGAAACTTGTCCTGCTTGTGTCCTAACTGCACTGCCTCTGCTTCAGTTCAAGGGGTTCACTTTTTAAATCTTGGTTCCCATCAGTGTCTTTTCCTCTTGGTCTTTGA
Organism: Semaprochilodus insignis; assembly: GCA_034552555.1. Lineage (NCBI taxonomy): Eukaryota > Metazoa > Chordata > Actinopteri > Characiformes > Prochilodontidae > Semaprochilodus > Semaprochilodus insignis. The sequence continues at coordinate 11,787,096 of CM067476.1, read as the reverse complement.
GGGTTTATCCTGTTGAGTCTCGAGTCCTCTGTCTAGGTGAAACTAACATTACTGGGAAACTGCCAGACTTACAGAAACTTTTAACTTTGTTAATGAACATTTGGACAAAAGCACAAATCTTGTAAGGCCATTGGCAGTCTTTTTGATCAATATATATTACACACCACTTTGTCTGCGTGGACTCTTTTTCTGCTGTTGCAAGAGGTCAGATGTTTTTTCAGCAGTGGTTATTCAGTGGTCTCCTTGCTTCATCTAATTTACCTCAATTTACCAAATTGATTTACCTTGATTTACTAAAATATCTAGATTGTATCATCATATTACAATCTAGATACAATAAAACAGCAACAATATAGTGGGTATATATCACAGAATATAGACTATGGTATACAGATCCACCAAATCTATCAAGTTATAAAGCTTTGGCTGGCTTAGAAGACACAGTGAATGATGTGTTATATCTAGAAATGGATGGAACAGGAACATTCAAGTGGCGTGAGAGAGCTACATGAGAGAACATGGTTGAGCCCATTGTAAGAAAGACAAGGAACATCTCTTTTTGGGTCAAAACAGCAGAAGCATTAAACACACTTTTGCATTCACATTGTTACATAGTCTCGTTTCTAGCCACACGTATGTGTGTGTGTGTGTGTGTGTGTGTGTGTGTGTGAGCGTGTGTGTGTGTGTGTGTGTGTGTTGCAGAGAAATAGAGAAAAAAAAGAAGGAGGTTTGTACATCCTAAGACAACTAAGAAGTCTGACCACCATATATATATATATATATATATATATATATATATATACATATATAT
>CM067476.1:11602602-11777555 GCA_034552555.1 Semaprochilodus insignis | reverse complement strand
CTCACGGGGTCTTCGCTTGCTCAACGCTCACTTCCGCTTTCGTTTCAGAGGAAAAGCCTCGCGCTTTCGTTTCCGTCACGGTGGGTGGAGCAGCATTCCTCACCGGCTTCAGCCCTTTAACAGCGTTTCAGCCCGGGGGCGTGGTTTATACAGGCGATTCCAGCCAAACAGAAACCTACCAAAAAGTAGACAGACAGACAAACACACAGACAGACAGACAATAAACAAACAAACAAACACACACATGCATACATTTAGCTGGGTATGTGGTTTGTACGGTGGCTGAGAAGTCAAGAAGAAGTGTTTCACGTCTTGTAAAATTGTTTTTGCTTTTGTAGTTTTGTTTTCCTGAATGTATTTTTTGAAATTTGCAAATTTGTTTTTATTTTTGTAATTTTGTTTTCTGAAATGTTCATTTGTTTTGCACTTCTCAGCCGCCGTAGGTTTGTACACTAGTTTCCCGCCAAAAACAAACCTAATAAAAGTAGAAAAACATCCAAATAAATAAATAAATAAATAAATAAATAAATAAATAAAGCTGGGTATGTGGTTTGTTTGGTTTCCAGCCAAAATAGAAACCTACCAAAAAGGTAGCAAAACGTTCAACAGACAAACAAACAAACAAACAAACACATTTACCTGGGTATGTGGTTTTTCAGCCACAAATAAACTTACCAAAAAGTAGAAAAACAAACAAATAAATACATAAATTAGTTAATTAGTTACTTAATTAGTTTGCCTATGTATGTGGTGTGTGGTCACTTAAAAAAATAAATAAATAAATAAACAAACAAACTGCTGGACATGTAAACCGATTGATGTCTGGTCTTTATCGCCTTCAGGTAAGCATTGAAGTGGCCGCTGGATGGCGCTGTAGACCTCATGTGTGTGTCGTAGCCACGCCCCTATCCGCTAAAAAACAAATACACGTGTCTGGGGACATCAGGCACCCTCCTCCTGAAATGAGCCCTGATATTCTTATCACTCTACTGATTTCACCAAGCCTGGCTCTGTTAGTTATGATCACATTCCCAGTTCAAGTCTGGCTTTAATCCCAGAACTCCTTACACAGCAGTTCCACACATGCAGTGTCGGAACTGGAGCGAGCCTAGTGACAGTGATGACAGATATGAATAACTCCCTTCAGTTTATAACAGCTGTAAACAGATGTGTGGTAGAGCTTAATCAGAGTGTGCCTAACCTAATGACACATACAGCACACTACTGCACACTGTAACGCATATATATATATATATATATATATATATATAATTATTATTATTATTATTATTAACCCCCTTTACAGTTGTAATAGACCTGTAATAGACTTACTATTCAGTAACTAGTGTTGGGTGTAGTGTGTATGTAGTATATAGTTGGCCATGGTTTTATATATGCCATGTATTACTGCAGTTTTACCGTTGGTAGTGAGCTTAAGGCACTCCGCTTCACGTCATACCTCAGAACATCCTTCCGTATGATTAAATCACAGTAACGTGGATCCTCTTGTGGCTTAAGCAATCGAACAAGAGGGAGTGTGTTATCACAAATAACATTATGGCTGTAATTTAGTTACATATAGAAGCTGAAAAAGTTGTAGTTGCTGGGACACATGCCATACCAACTTCAGACAGCAGTGACTGGTTGATTGAGTTTGCAGTACGAGATCTCACCTTTCAAACACATGGTCAAATGATTGTACTGACTTCTGAGTAAAAATCTATCTGGGTGTGAAGGCTGTAAGAGAACGTTCTGTTGGAGCTGTAACAGTGTGACCTTACTGTGCTCTTACAGAGGAAGGGGTTGTGCAGTGGAACAGTAGAGTTTTTCTGCAGTGCTGCTGCTGCTCTCTCTTACACAGATATGATAATGAAAAGCTTTATGGAGCTGATGGAACCCTGCATTACAGCACGATAGCAAGTCACACGTGGGTGATGAGGAGGACACCTTTACATGGCGCAGTGTATGTCTGTGTTTCTAAAGAGTTTTCATTTGATACTTCTGTGGAGGTTCACCTGCTTCTCATCCCCTGCACTCTATATGCACTTCCATAATGTTCTTCTCTTCTCTTCTCTTCTCTTCTCTTCTCTTCTCTTCTCTTCTCTTCTCTTCTCTTCTCTTCTCTTCTCTTCCACTTCACTCTGTTCTGTTTTCTTCTTATCTTTTCTCTTCCACTTTGTTCTGTTCCCTTCTGTTCTTTTCCACTCTTCTGTAAAATCAGTGCTTCTATTTTGTGCTTTCTCAGATATCATCCCTCTTATTTGGGGCTTCTGTAAGTAAAAACGGAGTTTAGTGAAGATGGGTTCTCTTGTGTTAATGTTGGAGAACCCTGGTGGAATAGTGTTTTCATGTGTTTTTGAAGCTGTGTGAATGAAGAGCTGCATGAGCTCTTTGGATGACTTGTTAAAAATTTCGGTTTTCTTTCTTGTTGGAAATGGAAAAGCCAAATAGCGTTTCGGTTCCTTGTCTTGTGCAGCGGCTCTTTAATGAAACATAGGCCAAGGCTTGAAAGATTAAAGGGCATGCTCAGAATGGCCCGTTGGATGTGCTCTCATTAGGATTGCCTGAGATTGTGTCATTTTTGGAACAATTGCATGTAAAAAGTAGATCTGTGAACTGTACCGGCTTTAAACTACACAATGTTTCGCCTGGGGTCATAACAGCACTGACACGTGTAATTCCTGTCGTACTGCGAGGCGTTTTACCTCCGTTAGTACTGGAGAAAAAAAAACATTTTCTTCTTCATAGCTGCTGCAGACAAAGCAGAAAACAGAAAAAACAGAATGTGCAGAATGGCTTCTTTTATTTTTGTGCTCTTTGAAAAAGTATCTTTACGCATGAGAAAGACATATAGAGAGTAAGAGAGAGAGAGAAAGAGACAGAAAGAGAGAGAGAGAGAGAGATTGACAGTGTGAGGGGTGGAAAGAGACTAACACACCTTGAATACGGTGTGTTAAGCATGACTGAACCCATTAAACGTGGCTGCAATGAGAACAGCAGAGCACTCAGAAAGACAGCAGGATTTTCTCTGAGATAGAAATGCAGCAGGTTTACACTGGGCTCTGCAGGCTGAGTAATAAACGCACCTCTCTGTTTAAATTCATCTGACTGATGTAACTCAAGTCTTCAGAACATCTGGGAGTGTTAATGGCTGAACTGCTGAACTGTAGAACTCTTCTCTTCTTCCTTCTTTTTTCCTTCTCTCCCTCCTTTACTTCTCCTTTCTTTATTTTTCGTCTTCCTTTACTGCTCCTCTCTTTATTTCTCTTCTCCTTTCTTCACATGTTCTCCATTTCTTTTTCTCTTCTCTTCTCTTCTCTTCTCTTCTCTTCTCTTCTCTTCTCTCTGTTTGTCATCTGTTCTCTTTTCCTTTCCTTCTTCTTTTCTCTTAAAGTATGTTCCTGCTGCTCTTCTCTTCTCTTCTCTTCTCTTCTCTTCTCTTCTCTTCTCTTCTCTTCCTTTTTCTTCTTTCTTTAACTTTTCCTTTTTACCTGTTCTTATCTCCCACTTTCTCAACTTTTCTCTTTGGGTTTCTTTTATAATTTATCACTTTTGTACTCTGTTTGTCATCTTTCTCCTTTCTTCTCTTCCTCATTATCATATGCTCTTTTTCCTTTCCTCTTTATTTCTTCGTTTCACTTATGTTCTGCTCTCTCGTCTTGTTCTGTCCTTCTTTCTTCTCTTCTGTCTTCTTCTTGTTACTTTTTCATTTTTTTACTCTTCTCTTCTGTTTCTTCTCAAATTTCAGGTTCTCTCCTCTCATTTCTGCTCCCCTTATCTATCTTGTGTTTGCTCTAGTCTTGTATTTTCTCTTTTTATCTTTCTGCATATTTTTTCTTTTTCTTTTGTCTCTTTATACCTCCTCTCATCCCATCTTTTCTCCTCTCCTCTCTTCTGTTTTATGTCTCTTCACCTCTTATCTCCTTTTTATACTCTACCTTTTCTCTCTCTTATCATTTCCTTTTTAGTCTTGTCTCTGCTGCTCTCTTCTCTTGTCCTTTTTTCCAGTCTCCTCTCCTCTTTCCTTTCTCTTGTTTTCGCCTCTCATCTCCTCTCCTTATCCTTCACTTTAGAGACTTGGAGAAAAAAGCTTCAGTAGCTGTAATCAGCGAGCTGTAGCTTGACTCAGGCTGATGCATAACAAAAGGAGGATTTGACCTGAATAACTCGACAAAACAGGCTGCAGCGCGGCGCTCGTTAGGTTAAGCGCATTACAGCAGGATTGATGAGGGTGCTGCCGGGGCCGAGGCAGCAGCACTAACGCTACACCGCTAACAGCGCTAACGCTACGCCGGGGCTTACACCCGCGCTTTGTCTGCTGTGACAGGCCAAATCGCTCCTGATTTTTCTTTTATTGATCCCTGGCCACAGTATTGACCCTGCCGTATTGTGATGTGGAGGGAAATGACTTTGGCATGTCTGTGTTTGATGTAGTGTTTTAGAAAAGCGCTGTTTAGCATGCATCAGTCTGCTTCAGCCAACAGCTGGTTATTTATTCTGCAGGCCTGAAAGCTACAGTATATCACCCAGCTCCTCGTGGAGGAGTGCGTTTTTTTAATTTATTTATTTATTTTCCCCACCCTTTCCCGCTTGAGAGGCATACGCGCGCACATGCATGAGAAAGATGTAGCGGTCCTCTGACACCTGCGAGCCCCTCTCTGGTCTGTATGTACACAGCAGATATGTAGCGATATGAATGAATGAATAGCAAACAGCTATCTTAACGCTCGCACACACAGATTGTACGATACTAGAGCATTTTCCTCGGGGTCTGAGTACGTGTGCATGTGTACGTGTGCGTTTTACACGAGTGCTCTGCGTGCATATGTGGGTTAGGGATGTTGTTTTGTGTGATTTTTTTTCGTATGTGTTAGCTCTGCGAAAGGCAGAACATTAAAATATCCATATGCAAAAGGTACTGTTCAGGTGCATTGCTTGTCCATTAAGGTACAAACAATGCAAAGGTACCCTCAAAGGTGTAAAAATGGTTTCGAAGTCCAACTGTGTACTTCAAAAGGTATATGTTCATGTCTTTTTATAACCCAATGTTTAAATAAAATGAAAATACTGGACATGAAACAGACTGTGAGGAGTCAGTACAACTTAAATTATATGTAATTACATTGAAAAATGGTAAAAGTGTGTTCCGTAGCTAAGGTGTACTGAAGACATATCCAGTGATGAGGAAATCCAAACCATGCTGGGGACATGTCCCTACCCCATTTAGGAATGCAATGCATTGTAGCAACACAGTACCCTTGCAGATAAATAAGAACTGGTCAATTGTGTTTGCTGAAAGAGCAACAATGTTTTTTAGAGTTGAGTACCATTCACATTTGAACTGATACCAGTACCGACCGGTGCCTGGAATTGTGCCAGAAAGACTCAAAAGGCTGGAAAACGATATGATGGAAAACAATATTTTAATCCCTGATAAGGTGTACGATTTAAAAGATAACAATACTTAAGAAATAAGGAGTCTTTGGTGTGGGCCCCGTCCTGGGCCCACGTTTTGAAACGTTCAGGCCCTTGCAGATCCAGTCACATATGGACAGCAGGAGCAGAGCCTACTATCTGGACAACAAGACTGGGACCAAATTGGGGGTGGGGTGGGGGAGGGGGGATGAGGAGAATGTTGAAATGTCAGCACCTGAAAGTAGCAGAACAGAAACATAAGTTAAAAACTATGTGAATGAATGAATGAATGAATGCATGAATGATGAGAAACTCTGTGAGAATGAATGAGTGATGTTGCATTGGAGTCTTCCTGGGAGAACTTATCTGTAATACATTTAATTTATATTTTTGTAGTTCAAATAGTTTATAGGTCAAGCTTCTCGATTTAAAAAAAAAAATGTTAATTTTTTTAGAACATTTTACAAATCAAACAAAACAAAGGCCCTCTCTACCTCCCTCTCCCCTCTCACAACCATTCCTACAACTCCCAGCCTGCGACAGTCTGTCACCAGAACATAGTGTGAGCACACTGTCATGCATGTTTCGAAAGAAGCACGTTTGATATCCTCTCCAAAATCTAGGAGTCATAGCAGTAAGGATAGTTTAGAATTAGAGAAATGGGCTTTCTTACATAATGTTACTGTTTGTTTACAGGATGCTGGTAAGGAATTGATGCAGCCAGTGGCTCAGTGTTAACTCACACTAGTAAAACGCTGTCGTCAACCAACACAGTGGAAAAATGTATTCCCACCCAGCACAAAGCCTGTTCACCTGTACTGTAGCATCCAGGCTAGAACAAACTGGCTAATGAACAGTGTTTACCCCCAGGCTATAAGGATCCTGAACAAGCTGTGAGACTGTCACCGATACCACTGCACTCTGATACTTTATTACTATTAATATAGTAATATAACATATCACTGCTATGGACAATAATACTCCTGTCTCTGTGTATTTTGTGTATTTTGTATATATTTAATATATCTCAGTTTATTTAGTGTTTTTAGTTAGTATGTATATTAATGCTGCCCTGCTGTAGAGTACTAACCTGAGCCTCACCACAAGCATTTCAATGCATGAATGTCCTGACATGTTGTGCAACTGACAAATACACTTGAAACTTGAACTTGAAATAACAACAACTTATCCAATTAGCTAATGAATTACCTGATGCCTCACTTAATGTTTTGTCGTCCTTGGAGGGTTTAATTTCTGTGGCGCTGGCTGCAGACGTGTTGCTAACATTAGATATATTAGATATATTTTGTGTTTGACCAGATGTTTCCTCAGGTTGTCCAGGTGTTGCCTTGGCTAGTCTTGCATTTTGCTTTAGACATATTGCAGACAGCGCTGTCTTCATCAAGTTTGGAAAAGCGTAACTTCAGACTGCACTTGGTTTGGCACTGCCCTGACTGTGTGTTGGGCTTGTTCTGAAATTTGGCACCAACTGATTTAGGGTGTATGGGTCAGTTCCTCTGTCTGAATGCTGATGAGCGGTTATTAAGACCAATGAAGGCAAACTATTCAGCACAATTCGATATACGTTCTTGTTTTTTATTTGGAAACAAAATTATTAATGGTATTATATGTTCTTGCTTTCGTGGAAAGAAGCCTTCCAGGAAGATGGTTAGTGGCCTAGTCAGTGTCCTGACATGAACCCGCTGAAATTTGATTAAAGATTTTAACATTGTGAGTCCATCAGGGGGACATTTCGTAACCTTTGGGAGCATTGGTTTGCTAAGAGGAATGGGCCAAAATTCAACCACAATGTTAGTTGTAGACCACAAACCACAAAAATCTTGCTGTAGACATGTACAAGCATATATTTGCAAAAAAAAAAAAATGCAGATTTTGTTTCTTATTTGTAAGTACAAAGTCAAAACATGTGATGTGTCTATGGGTATACACTGGAGGTACAGTGCCAGTAAAACGTTTAGACACACCCAACTAATTGGATGTTTTTGGTTATCTTAAAGACTCTACAGGCTTACACTTAACAGTTACAACTAATGAGATGTCCGAACAAATAAATATCCTGACATACCACATGTATTCTTGATGTTCCACAATAATATGTTTTTTTTCCATATGGCCACATCTAAGATATATTTTTGCATTGCAAAAAAGCTCTAGTTACCCTTTCAATTTAGTGAATATTCATGACAGACAGACCAATAGAATTCATCCAGGACTGCCTTGGTTTTTAATGTGCTAGGGTTTTTAATGTGACTGCATAATTCTGTGAGGGCTACTTTTATAGTTTGATGTCTTCACTTTAATTCTAAAGCAAAGCATTACTCTAAAAATGAGTTGTCTAAACTTTTGACTGGTACTGTATATTAAATAACAACAACAACAGCGCCTGGATACTTGTTCCACCTCACTGTATTTGACTGAGTGTAAATTCTGTTTCTTGTTTTTTCAATGTAAGGGTTAAAACCGACTCCAACCTATGATACAGAAGCTAACTCAAGATTGCAGGATGTGTATTAACAGCAGAGGGAAATATTTACGCCCAGCGGCTGTAAACACCCTGACCCTGTCTGAACCTTTTTCTGATGATGGCCGTGGATCAGTCTGGAGTGTGTGAAGCCTTCAGGAGGCCGAGTGTTTCTGGCTGAGTGTGAGAGACGTTGGCAGTGTGTGTGTGTGAATCTGCCGCGATTAATCCCGACCACAGCGGCGTGTGTCAGAAGTGCTGGTTTTAATTGATTTATCTGCACAGCTCTGGCCTGTCTGTCCCGCTCTGAGCCACGATTTCAGCTGCTGCATCACCACAGCTTCTGAAGGAAAATCAATTCTTATTTATTTTCTCCTCTATTCGTTATTTTATTTCTTTATTTATTTTTTTCGCCTCTTTTGCTATGGATAGTGGATCCTGGAGCTGGTCAGAGCTCGGTACAGTACATGAATAACAACATACAGTTAGGAGTAACCTACATCCACATCAAGTAAAAGTACAGTTGTTTTAATGAAGTGTGCATAAAAGTAGCCTAGAAGAAGATAAAAAAGCATTTGGTTCAAAAACTATTGGGGTGCTGAATCCAGAGTGTCATTGGTGGGGGACGGGGGACAAATAGCATCCTCTCTATACACACTTAAAAAAGATGGCTCTTCTAAGGTTCTTTAGCAAAGAACACTGCTCTGTATCTAATCATGAACACTTCCATGATAAAGGGTTCTTTGTGTGATAAAAGAGTCCTGCAGATTGATAGAGAATTTACAGAAGAGGGTAGAAAAGGGTTCTAACTGGCACCAAAAAGGATTCTTCTATGGATTCTTCTTCTATTATATGATTGACATCTATAGCAGACCCCTTTTTGGTGCTATATAGAACTCTTTTCCATATAGAACCATCCATTGCATCCAATCTACATCAATCTGATGTACATTTTATGCTGCAAATGACCCCTTAATTATGCAAAATGTTCCTTAAGTGATAATGGTTCTATACAGAACGATTTTCCTTGTTAAGTACCATTAAGAAAGAACCATCATTTGTAAATGTGTCATATTGCCCACCCCCCTTTTTCAACCACTTAGAGTTAGTATCATTATCTGATGATGTTTTAATTAAAGTAGTTGTTAACAGTTTTCAAAGAAGCCATAAAATGCCATTTCTAGCAGTTTTGGAGGTCCCTCGTTTTTTGCACTATGCATTTTTTCTTCAATAATGCTGATGACATATATTTCTTTGGAAATGTGTGTGATTAACAAAACTGAAGCAAATTGGATTTTCATCTTCTCCGGTGAGCAAGCAAGTTAACATCTATAAAAGTTTGTATTGTGTTAAAATGTGATTTTGTTTCGCTATAGTGGGTGTGGGTCTTTTTTATATACATTATTTTTTCATTTTTCTTTTCTTTGACATAAAGAAATATGCAATTTCATCTCAGGATGACCGTCCTTCTAGAGAGGTCTCAATTGTTTTCACACCAGGAAGTTCTCACCCTCCCCTTTCACCCCTTGTTGCTTGCTAGCAGCTCAACCCTACACTTCAAAGAGGGTAAGCAGTGTTCTAGATAATCTGATAACAGAATTCTGGGAGAAATATTTTATTTTATTAATTAAAAATAAATGTAAGATTCCAGAGTCTGTTTCCATTCTGCATGGTGGGAAAGCCATTAGGGAACCTGTAGAAAGAGGTTAGCTCACTCAAATTTCATTTATATCTGCGATTAATAGCAATTGATATCTCTTTAGCTTTTTGTCATGTCCAATTCCACACTCTTGTTAAGTCACTCCCTCGTATTATGCAGTCTGACCAAGCTGGGAGGATGAAGCCAACTACTGTGTGTTTCTGAACTGCTGCTAATGCAACATATTTGGACAGCTTGGAGGAGAACACTAACTGGCAGATCTGATATGTCAGCTAACAGATGGTCCGAGGGGTGAGGTGAAGAGGGAGGGTCATCCTACCTACTCAGAGAAAGCCGGGCTATTTTTACTGTCTGGAACACAGGTGACTATGGCATTCCAGAACATCACATTCACAACCTCCTGAGACATACCAGATTAAGTTATGTTGGTTTTCTGTTGTTTGACCACAACTTAAATTCTCGACAGTGGAGGTTCTTACTTCTTCCAGCATCCATGAAATTGTTGGGCCCTGTTCTTATTATTTTGGTATTTGTTTGGTATAAATTAAATTGGTAAGTCTCCAAGGACAGAAGTGTTAGCATTAACAAAGCAAGACAGAAGCTGAATTCATCCTCCATGCTCCATCCACAAATGACAACATTCTGTTAAGCTTGTTTAATCTAGGAGAAGAATGCACAAAAGAATGCACTTTTGAACGGAGCATGGACAAATTAATTAGAAACTCTGTGTCAAGGGATAAGAAAGCATTAGAAAATACACTCATCATCAAAAGAATAGTTGCACCCAGAAGGAATGGTCTGATTGCAATGTTATTTGAAAGGAAGATAAAGGTTAGTCATCGTAACAGTCTGCATGCATGTAGTCCTGCGTCATGCGGATGACTTATGGAGGGCAGTTGTGGCTGTTGGGTCAATCGGGTACAGCAATAAGGCCAGTCCTTGCTTACGTCACATGCGTGGCTGAGCATGAAACTTGGATCATTTGCATGTCTCACAATATCCACCACATTTCGTTCCTGTGGGTTGATTCATTCTGGCCATCCAACTATTCTTTTGATGATGAGTTCATATATTTTATTGACCATAACAGTTTGTAGCATATAAATACAACTGAAGATCCAAAATGTGCCTGGTTTGAATTAGCTGTTTTTATGATGTGATGTCATGAAAATCAACATATCTCTGCTTATCGATCCCAGTTTAGCCCTTCCCGTTCACGCTAATTACAGGGCGGTCGGTCAGAACAGAGCTTGTTTGCAAATATCAGTCTGAAAGACATAGTAATGGTTACTGGTCACTTCTAGGGGATAAAGAGAGGTCAGCGATGAGTACTTTTTGGTTCATACAACCTCACAAATGTTTTAAGCAGTCCTGGTTATAAAGGATCTGGCAGAAATTGAACCAATGCACTTCATTTAGACTCTGCCCAAACATAAGTGACTACATAACCGAATAGAGCTTATGCGAATATGGTCGGCTATGACTGTGATTATCTCCCACAAGCCTAATTAGCATATTTGTGATACAACATTCTAATGCCAGATTAAACTTTTTGTTTTTGTTTACCTATGCCACAGTAATTGCTACAGGAATCTGTCTGAGACTCTAGACTCTATGTGTGTTGTAGGCTTAAGGGTGTAAAACCCGTATAGATAATTGGGACTCTCATAGTGCCCACATGCAGACTCATACAACACAAACACACACAAAGGAGTCGGTGTTGGTGTGTTGTAGGGGTTAGTTAGGGTTGTGTGGATACACTCCATTAGACTTAGTGGAGGCTTTATGTCTTCATCAGAACCCGGTGGAAAACAAGAGAGGGAAAGAGAGGCAGGGAGAGAGAGAGAGAGAGAGAGAGAGAGAGAGAGGTCAAATAAGAGATTCTGTGTGGGTAGACAGCATTGTGGAATGAGGTGTGTATGTGTGTGGTGGACATCAGCGTGTAAATCTCCAACAGGAGTAATGATGCAGAATAACAGTGGACAGTGGATATGAAGGGATACTAATAAGGACATTCCAGTGGTACATTTTCAGTAATCCTTCAAGCTTTTAGGCCACTGCACGCTTGAGACATTGCACAGGATTGTGTGACATCACATAGCAGGTGGTGCAAAGCACAGCTACAGCACATAGAATGCATCATAGTGAGGTTAAACTTTGAGTTCAAACTCAACACTTAGTGTTATTTAGTGGATTCATGATGTTTGGTGTCAGATATCCAACACTTCCCAAAAGCTGTTTTCAAGCAAGAAGATATGAGTCAGCATTTACACATTTACCGTAAAGCAGCGTCATGTAAGGACTTGAAATAAGTAGCACCGATGAGTCAGTAGGAACAAAATATGCTAACATATGGTGTGGGTCTGCTGCTACTAGTCACTCTGTAAAGCCTGAAATATAATATTAATATTAATAATATAAAATTTCACAGAAGGTTTCCAAACCATGTCATAAGTCCTTATGCACATGCACAACGTCACATGCACAGGCTCAAGAAAAGGTCCAGCTTGATCTTTATGTCTCCAATACAAAATCAGTATTATACTGATGAAGTTATGATGACAAGTTCCGACTGAAATACTCTTTCAGTGCACTCACAGTCATCAGATTCATCTGCTCAGTGAAGGGGTCCAGAGAACAACTCATGATTTAAAGTGTTCCTCCGCATGTTGCACGTAATTTCACATTTCCAGGTAATGAAGTAATGACATTCACCATATCGATGGCCAATATGGCGATATTTATCATTTGTCACATTAAATTAAGTCACAGTGTGTCAATATATTGGCTTGCCTAAGCATATTGTATGTATCAGCCGTGTTGAAGAAACACTCCACAACTGCAAATTTGATTACAATTGGTGCATGCTTTGATTTGGATTTAGTGCAGCTTTCAAGGTTGTTTTCATGACAGTATTTGTAAAGGTGGTAATGCTTTGTATTTTCCAACTTATCAAATGTCAGAAAATAATAAATATCATGACCTATTTGGTACCGTGAGAACTTCTTGAAATATTGTAATATGTATCGGCCAGCTCTAATTCATCCACACTGGTGTCTGTATGTTCATCAGTAAAGCTGCTTAGCCATTTCTCAGAGTCAGTCTTATTGCAGCCTGGTGATTGACAGGTGTCAAAGGCACTAGCAGTGAGTTGCAGTGATGGAAGTGTTTAGCTTTCCCTGTGAGCACACACACACACACACACACACACACACACACACATTCAGTCCTACAAAGAATCAGGCTCTTCACACATGATCAGCTTCCTGAGGAGTGTGTGTGACGCCCCTTTTACACCTGAGCAGCCCACCACAATACTCTCCTCTACAGCACATACAGTGTTACAGCAGACAAGAACTCACTGCACTCATAATAGCTCCCTCACTCCTCTCTTCTCTTCTCTTCTCTTCTCTTCTCTTCTCTTCTCTTCTCTTCTCTTCTCTTCTCTTCTCTTCTCTTCTCTTCTTCTCCCTGCTCATTTCGTCTCTTCTCCTTCTTCATTCCTTCTCTTCTGGTTGCATCTCTGAGGAAACAAAACAGATTAGAAATGTAACAGGTCATCAGGCAGCTGCAGTCTTTTAAAAAGATGAGAGCAGATGATGGACAGAGCGATGAAACTCCTGATGATCAGTAGCCTTCTAAAACTGTGCTATGTTTAGTTGCATATTCAGCAGCTAAGCATTTGGAAGTTGCATATTTGAATTTAGGAATCTGTAGTTTCAGAAGTTGCATATTCAGAAGCTGTGTGTTTTCATGCTGTGTATTTAAAATCTGCTTATTCAGAAGCTGTTTATTTGGAATCTTATAATCAGAGGTAGTGTATTTGCATGTTCCATATTTGTTTTTTTGTGGTTTATTGTGCATTCGGGCACTCCGTACTGAGAAGCTGCATATTCAGATGTTGCGTGTTCAGAGTTGCATATTCGAAGCTGTGCATTGGCACGCTGCACATTCGCATACCGCATATATATGGAATTCTTTTCCTTTCCTGTCACTAGCTCCGGTAATGGAAGTGTCACTGGCGTGGGCTTTATATTCCTGGAGGGACTCTGAATGGCTGGCAGTATGACGATAGAGGAAGGTACTAGCAGGCTCCAAGGGTGGCTATAATTCGGCTGCACTCATAAAGGGAATTGGCGGCTCCTCCTCGATCTGTTCGGAGAGCGTGTGGGGTGTATTCGAGTCCGGCAGGACCGACATGTTCGATACTTCATTTCAATACCTCAATACACACTGGCTTAATTTCCCCGGAGTTTGGCCAAGCCTTTTCCAATCTCATCCTCAGCACCATCCCATAGTCCTGTAGAACAGGGTGGGATGAGGGTATCATGTCATCATGGAGAGAATGACTGATCACAAAGGTGCCATGACTCTAGTAACTTCAGTAGTAAAACGGTAACTGTTGTGCAGTTATTATTATTGTTGTTATTGATTTTATGCATAAGCTTGTGTATTTTTTTTGGTAGAACTAGCAAAGAATGCTGGGAAGGCACAGTTATTGGCAATGCTAATATAAGCAGGTTATTTTTAAATATGCATTATTTCTCAGTCAGTTTATTTGTTTACAAGTTGATAAATCATAAGAGCCCTTCCTGCTTCCCGGAGCCCTGTGATGCGGCCCCGTTTGAACTCTTCCAACTGGTTGAATTGCTTTTAAAGTCCTCTCTGAGGCATACTTTGCCACCATCACACCAACACAAGTCAGAATGGAAAGTATGCACAACAGGATGACCTTATATAGTCAGTCAGGTGCAGTGATAAGACCCATCCTTGCTTATGTCACATGCATGGGCGAGCGTGAAACTTGAATCATTTGCATGTCTCACAATGTCAAACCCACCAAGTTTCATTCCTGTTGGCTGATTCCTTCTGGGTGCAACTTTTTTTTTCATGATGAGTGTATTTTATTAAATTTGGCTATCTTCAGTGAATTTGATGAGAAGTTATTGTTGGGTTTTCAGTCTTGTTTAGCAGAAAGAACAAAAAAAAATTGTTGTAAAATAAACAGAAGAAAGCCAGATGTGCAGACCTAAACCTAAAACAAAACAAAAATAACTCTAGACTTAAAAGATAATCATAAAAACAGATAATGAGATAAATGAGAGAAAGATAAATAACAGATAAATGAGAGAAAGACAGGGAGAGAGATGGAAGAAAGTGGTAATTCATTAATTAAGTAAATAAATAGATTGGGAGAGAAAAAGAAAGAAAACAGAGAACCTGAAAGCAACAAAAGAATAAAGAGACAGAATCACAGAGACATAGGAGAGGGTGGGAGGAAGAGGTGGGCAAAGTGAGAAATGATGAGAGAGAGATTGGGAGGAAAAGAAAGGAAGTAAAAGAAAAAAGACATACTGAGGAAGTATGCAAAGAGAGACAAAAGGGCAGAGAATTTGAGAAATAAAGAAAGAGATAACAATGAAAGATAAGAGAGAGTGAGAGAAGAATGAGTGAAAGATTGAAACTGAAAGAGAGAAAGAGAGAGAGAGACCTTGTTATTAGCCACATGTCATGATCATCTGTGAGTGAATGAGTTTGTAGGTGTGTGTGTATGAGAGAGAGAGAGAAAGAGAGAGAGAGAGGGATGTCCTCAGCAGTGTACTGACTGTAGTGCAGGTTTTTTTCAGCTGCTAGTTTTCCTGAATCTTCTGAAATGCGTTATTGTGGATGTTTGGGCTGAGAGAATATGCTTCACAGCAGACAGGACTTTGATAGATCAAAGAGTTAATGTAGATAAACTGCATTAATTACAAATCTCACTATGACAAATTGCTGCTGTCATGTAATGAAAAATTTCACCCCACTTAGGCTTCGGCAGCTACGCTAATGGCAGCTATTTGCAGCAGCCCAGAAAAGAAATCAAAAACTGTGCAGTCGATCCATTTAAACACAATAAAGCAATGCAGCCGGCAAAGCATGGAGGTTTAGAAAATAATGACAATAAGAGAGAGAGAGAGAAAGAAAGAGAGAGAGAGAGAGAGAGAGAGAGAGAGAGAGAGAGAGAGAGAGAAGAGAAGGAGAGAGAGAGAGAAGATAATGCAAAAAGGTGTCTACATATTCTACACCAGTGCCAAGCAGATCATGACACAACAGAGGAAAAGAGAGAAGAATAAAAGATAAATGAAAGAAAGGGAAAGTGAAGGAAAAGAGAGTGAGAGAAATGAAGGAGTGAAAGAGAGGAGCAAGAAGAAAGGGAGACAGCAAAGGACAATGAGAGAGGGACGAAAGAATATTGAAAGAAAGACTCGAGAGAAGAAAGTGAAGAGAAAAAGTTGAGAAGAAGGGAGGAGGGAGCACAGAAGAAAGAGAGGCTTGAGAGAGCTAGGAAAGAGATAAACTGGAGAAAGAGAAATGTGAGAGGAAAGAAATGTGAGAAGAACGAGACAGATGAGTAGAAACAAAGAGACAGCCCATATGCGTTGTAGAGATTGTGTAATTTTCTATGAACTGAGATTTCTCACCCTTGAATGATGTGTGAGGGGTGTTTACAAACAAAAGCTAGGAGCTAGCAAACAAACAAGAGCCTTTAGCACTTTCTTGCATTGCACAATAAAGACCGTCCAGTTCATCACAAGGAATAATGCTAGAAACACCTCATTTACTTTAATATCATTACTGCTTTTTAAACTTGGTCATTAGTGCGTTTTCTCTCTTTATGAAATGAGGTCATTTGCATCTCTAATGGGAAAATCCATTCTTGCAGAAGAATCTGGAGGAAAAACAAATTTAGATTTACCAGTAGTTTACCGTCATCAGCATTACACACAAGAACTGGTGGTTTTAGATAGCACACAAATATTTATATAGGCTAGATTCAAGGATGCAGGAAATATAGCCTGTATTCAGGGAAGCAGAAAGTGAGGTGCTGATGGTTTTTAGGAGATTCCAGGGTCAGCTAATTGTAGATGCTAAAAATGATATATTAATAACATTAAAAAAAAAACATTTTTAACTTCTACACATGGTCGCAAAGTGGGTCGAGCTGTCACCTCACAGCAAGGGCCTGGGTTCGATTGCCTGGCGGGGCACCATAGGCCCTTTCTGTGTGGAGATGTATGTTCCAGTTTCCTTCCAGCATCTTTAATGAGGGAGAAAAAAGGCAGATCTCTTTGTATGACGTCACCTTTCATGTCATGTATGGCTGCATCTCAGTTGTGGACTACACGCTAATACTACCCAGTACATCCTATGCACTAATCCTAATAGTATGAGTTTGTCAGGCCAGTGCACCAGACATTAGCATACTGCATGGTTTCTTACTAACAGGAAGTGATGAAGCTTACTTCATACCTAGCTGGACTTTTACAGGCTGTTGTACAGATTTGGGTTGAACTCACATTTATGCACCATTTCTGGTTCTGCTACCGCCGCAGCTGCCTTGGCATTGCCACCTGCCATTTCTTCAAAATTTCTCCCTTTCTGTTTGCCATTACACTGTGGGACAATAGTGTCCATCATTACCACACTCACAAATCAACTTGTTCTAAGTGTGCATTGTGGATTTATGAGAATACTTAACCTTGACATTCGTAACTACTGTATACCATATACTCAAAAACTACTTAGGATTGTTATTAAGTGTGCAATTAGGACGTACCTTGCTAGTGATGGGAATCACTGAAGGCACTACGATGTGTTATTATTACGATCTCATCTCAATACAACATAATTGTGACCTACAGATATGCTGAGTATTGCAATAACGTATATTTCGATAGATTGTCATGACCTTTTTTATCTGCATATTATATCTCCAAAATAAAACACTTTAAATTAGCCCAAACATTTGTAAATGTAGCAAAGTGAAATCAAGTGAAATTTATCAAGTGAAAGCATCTTAAATTCCATTTAAATTCCACTTCATTTAATATCGTAAATGTTGGAAAAGAATCTCCAAAAGAAAAAAATATATATATTATTAACTTTAATGTATATTAATGTTACAGAATTGTATTCCAATTGATTTTAGATCACTTCTGTCGTCCATTCATTATAAAATATTTACCCAACATAAAGGAAATATTTTTCATTTTCAAATTGTCCAAATTTTTTTTTTTTTTTTTTGAGGCTTTGTTTTAGATGTTGCTCGTTTCAAGCAACTGTCTTGATGTGTTTATTTATAATAAATATCGAGTAAGTAATAAGTACACTTAAATAAGTAAGTAACCTGGTTGCCTCAACATTGTGTGTTAAAATTTAAGCTACAGTATGTAAGATATGGGGATTTGGAGACCTCTCTGGTGGAAATGTGTAATTGCGCACACGACTAGCAGAAAAACATGTTGCAGTGCGGGTTGTGGCTCAAACAGAAGTTTAATGAGCTCAACATTTTAAGGCAATCAGGTTACTTACTTTCGTTATGTTAAACATTAAATCATCTTCACAGTGTACCTTAACCTTAAATATTTTTACAGTGTTATAATAAGAAACATAATATTTATGACTTACATCCAGGGTGCTTTTTCACTTGCAGCTCTGAATGTAAAAGGACTGAAATTCCGAATGGCTGTTTAATGCAGTGTGCGTGTCAGAGTGAGGAATTAAACTGAGGTTTTAAAGTGAACACTACACACTGTCCGGTTCCACCTGCAGGTCGATGGCACATAAACCAGACTCGTTTAAGAGTGTCTGAGGCAGGAAGGAATGCCAATGGCTCGGGCTAGCGGCTAGTGGCTAGCAGCTGCAATAAAAACTTCATGGCTGTCCTCATTCTGTCACCAGATGCCGCACCATACCAAACAGGCAGAAGAGCTCTCAGTCAGTTTGAAGACAACTCCACTGGATTTGATTTAGAATGTTAGAATTGATTAGAATCCGTAATAATAGTTATTAATAATGAATGTGTTTTGCATAGTTTCAAACATTAAAAGATGCATGCTGTATTTTTTATAATCTATATCAGTGGTCACCAACCTTCTTGCTAAATGCTATCACAACCCAAATCTGGCAATGCTCCAGCTATTTAACCTCTCTGCTTGGCTGGATCTGATGCAGTGTTGGGTATGAGGTGGGGCAGCACATTAGAAGCATGTTACAACTGAAGTAAGATCTGCAGGAGGAGGCTTGGTGACCACTGGTCTGTATTCTGGGCCTGTCAAATAATCGTGACTAATCACTTTTGTCCTATATCCTCAAACTAGACGAAAAAAAACAAACAAACATTGTATATTTTGTTATAGCCGGTACCACTACATCCCTACTGGAAAGCATTAGTCTAGCCAAGAGGGCCCTGAGGGACCCATCTGTTATGACGTAGGTCCAGTGATTGCAGAGAAACTCCTGCGCTGTGGTATTGAGACTGAGACAGATGTCTTTTATCTGATACCAAACAGTGGTAAAAACTTGCGACTGTGATTTTGTCGCAATAAACAGATTTGTTGTTTGTGCTGTCATGTTTCTAAACCACCCGCTGTAAAACTGTTAAAAAAGAAAAGTATAAAAAAGAGCCGATATTCCCTTCGGAGACGACGGTGCAGAGACAGAGTGTATTGAATGCTCACTGCAGCTGTGCCATGCTTACACGACACTGATTTGTCTCTTCTGGTGTGAATAGGAATTGTATTGTACAGTAGAGGTGTAACAGTGCACTCCAGTGCCTCTCTTTAGCAGTCCTCCTACCTCCAGGCTCTAGTGTCTTAGTAAGTTCAGCAACAGCAGCATTCTAGTCATCGTCATTATCATGCTTCTCTATTAGAAATTTTGCTCAAATGTCATAAGAATATTGAACCATGAACCCGGTATCATAAAACACAATTCGGTCTGAGTGTATCGTTACCCCGCTGTTGTACAGGGAAACCCATTTCTCGGTACAAATAACAACAAACAAAAGTATTGTAATGCTTCATAAAAAGTTTGCTAATGTAGACTATAAAAACCTAAATTT
Organism: Semaprochilodus insignis; assembly: GCA_034552555.1. Lineage (NCBI taxonomy): Eukaryota > Metazoa > Chordata > Actinopteri > Characiformes > Prochilodontidae > Semaprochilodus > Semaprochilodus insignis. The sequence goes on along the minus strand of CM067476.1, from coordinate 11,758,115 downwards.
CTGGTAATATTTAGCAAATGTTGGCAAAACTTGTTTTCCATTCTTTTCAACTTTAGCAGAAAGATTATTTATCAACAGCTTCAAAAAACTCATTGAAAACTTTTGTTTTGGAGAAAAAATACATATTTAGTGACAGATTTCCTTCACGTGCATCTTACAGCAAACACCGGAAAGCCGAAGAGTTTTTAACAGGAATTTTCCCACTTTTCCCAGGAGAAAAAAGTACACTGAACTATACTGTAATTTAAGTATATTTGGTATAATTGATTGCATTTAATGTAATGTACTGAAATTATGCTATATTCAATATGCAAACTATATACTTCATATGTTAAATATATTATTAAGGTTGTTAAGTATATACCTAAGTAGAAGTAATTGTAATTAACTGTACTATTTTGAGACACCACTAAGATTCACATAGATATACTTCAGTACATATTAAAGTACATTTCTAGTACATAAAAATACACTTTCGTTTTACCTAGGGTAGCTCTTACAGAGAGAGATGTACAGATAAGGCTAAAGCCTTTCAATTGATTGATGCTAGCAATCTGCAGGTCAGTTTACATATTAAAAGAAAATAAAACATTTGTATTATTTGTGTTAATATTTTTTCACATAGAAATTCAGCAAAACAAGTTGTTTCAAGCTTCTTTTGTCTACAGGTGGCTGTCTACAGGTGTCCTAGCATAAATCAAAAGCCTAGCACTCCAGCCCAGATTTTCAGCGGTCAAGCCCGCGATCCCCCCACCACCACAAAAGAAGGAAAAGCTAATAGGAAAGGTGTAGTAGTGTAGAGTCGAGAGCTGAGTATAAGACACGTTCAGGTCTGGAGTAGAGTGGACGTGCGATTTCTCCTGGAACTGTCCAAATACATCTGCATTTCTTGGGACACACGCACATGCACACTTGCTGTTCTCCGTCACTGGATGAATAGTGGGTTAGGGGCAGGTGGATTCACACAGGCTAATGAAATGAAATGACAGCCTTCTAGGAAGAGGAGGGGAGGAGAAAAGAAAAAGCGAAAAGAAGGAGGGGAAAAAAGAGGGCAGATTTGGAGCTGGCCAGGAAATTGAAGCCATTGCAAGCAAATTGAGTTCAGGTCCTTCTGAAGCGAGAGAGCACACCAATCAATTTGGCCCTTAGCAGGCGCCGTCAGACAGGCGCACGGGCATCCGGCAAACACACACACCCAGTCTCTACAGCACGCGCACATAGCACACACTCATACGAGAACACACAGGCTAAGACAAAAAGAAAAAACACCATTAACATTCATAGCATTGGAATTCAATGAGCCCGCATGATAGGAGCGATGCTAAAGTGCTGAAGCCTCTCTTGAACTGATGAAAGAATGAAAGAAAAGTGTTTGGTTCAGTGTGGCTCGACATGGTTTGAAGCATCTGTGATGTTTTAGCAATGTAGTTTGCCTGATGCTAATTGGTTGGCATATAATCTTCCTTGTTACTTGTTGGCTATATTGGACCTCATATAGTTATATTGGACCTCATAGGTTCAATAAAAAAACTTTAAAAAAGCATGTCTTCATTGATGCATTGCATTTGGGGTGGGAAAACTGTTAATTAATTTTTTTTTGGGAACTATTGCTTTAAGATTGATGTAAGATCTTGACCAAAGTTATTTCAAAGTTATGTCTTTTTTGGGTCACTAGCTACATTGTGGAGCTACATTGTGCTAGCAGACTAAATAAGCAAATTTCAGACACCAAACATGTCTTGGCTGATAGACTACAGACTGTGGTAAGAGGGGGAAATAGTTTTTGAGGACCCTGCTAGAAATATTTTGTGAGAGTCTTGACTGAAGTTGTATGGTTTGTGTAGAAGTGTAGTTTGTAAAAATGTACAAAATTACATGGCTAACGTAACTGATAATAGTAGTACCAGTCCTGGAGCCTGATTTTCGTATGGACTGTTGCCCAGTTTTATTGATATCACTGTGTCATACATGATCGGAAACCACATAATTCTACTGGAGATGACTAAACAAATTGACATACACTATATTGCCAAAAGTATTTGTTTGTGTGCCTTCATACGCATATGAACCAGTGAAATCCCATTCTTAATCCATAGGGTTTAATATGATGTCGGCCCACCCTTTGCAGCTATAACAGCTTCAACTCTTCTGGGAAGGCTTTCCACAAGGTTTAGGAATGTGTTATTGGGAATTTTTGACCATTCTTCCAGAAGCGCACTGAACTTGGATGAGAAGGTCTGGCTCGCAGTCTCCGCTCTAATTCATCCCAAAGGTGTTCTATCGGGTTGAGGTCAGGACTCTGTGCAGCCCAGTCAAGTTCTTCCACACCAAACTTGCTCATCCATGTCTTTATGGACCTTGCTTTGTGCACTGGTGCGCCGTCATGTTGAAACAGGAAGGAACTTGCTCCCAACAGGAACAAAGTTGGGAGCATGAAATTGTCCAAAATCTCTTGGGCTGCTGAAGCATTAAGAGTTCCTTTCACTGGAACTAAGGGGCCGAGCCCAACTCCTGAAAAACAACCTCACACCATAATCCCCCCTCCACCAAAATTTTCACTTGGCACAAAGCAGTCAGACAACTACCGTTCTCCTGGCAATCACCAAACCCAGTCTCATCCATCAAATTGCCAAATGGAGAAGCTTGATTCGTCACTCCAGAGAACACGTCCCCACTGCTCTAGAGTCCAGTGGCGGCGCTTTCACTGCATTCAACACTTTGCATTGCGCTTGATGATGTAAGGCTTGGATGCAGCTGCTCACCCATGAAAACCCATTCCAAGAAGCTCTCTATGCATTGTTCTTGAGCTAATCTGAAGGCCACATGAAGTCAGGAGGTCTGTAGCAGTTGACTCTGTAGAAAGTTGGCGACCTCTGCGCACAATGTGCCTCAGCATCCGCTGACCCGCTCTGTCATTTTACATGGCCTACCACTTCGTGGCTGAGTTGCTGTCGTTCCCAATCACTTCCACTTTGTTATAATACCACTGACAGTTGACTGTGGGATATTTAGTAGGGAGGACATTTCATGATGCACAGGTGGCATCCTATCACGGTACCACACTGGAATTCACTGAGCTCCTGAGAGCCACCCATTCTTTCATTAATGTTTGTAGAAGCAGTCTGCATGTCTAGGTTCTGGGTTTTATAATCTGTGGCCATGGAAGTGATTGGAACACCTGAATTCAATGATTTGGATGGGTGAGTGAATACTTTTGGCAACATAGTGTAGTTTGAGGCAAGTGTGTCATGATTTAGGCCTGCACTTTTCACAATGTTAATTGCTATATTGTAAGCTTCCAATACAAAGCTAAAGAAGCGAGCATGTTTGTCGAACATGACTGTCTTGAGGTCAATTAGAAAGCATGTCAGTTTCATTTTTAGGTAGGCTTAAATGGAATTCAAAAGGACTTCTGAATGAATAAAAAATCTGAGTACTTCAGTGATGTTTCCTGACATCTTTGTGTCAAGGCTTTGTGCTAAATAGGCAGTGTTTCCGCCTGCTTTTCCGATAATGATCCAGTCTTGATGCCAGTTCACTTCCTCGTGCACACTTCCTCCTGCTAATTCTTGGACAGTGGCACAACATCTTCGCTAATTGTGGCGGTTGCACGGTGGGGCTGGCGCGAGTGAGGCAAGTGTTGACGAGGAGTGGAATCATAACCCCCAAGGCCTAATTAGCTCTGTTGGTTCCCCAATTAATCCATTAAGTTGTTTTGGCTCGGCTGTGAGGCCTGGGGCAGGATTTTATAGACCAACACAACAGTGCATCAAGCAGTTAGATGCACGGGGTGAGAGCAAGCTACAGCAGGTTACAACGTCAGAATGTCAGATTGCATATGTAATTGTTGTGGTGCTTGTTGTTCTATACGCCTACATGTGGGTGTGTGTGAGCACTAAAGTCATAAATTCTGACAAGACCTCCAGTTAAGACCTAAATCATAATGAGCTGTGAAAACTTTAATGACTTTAATTAGAGCTGATGTAACCTTGGATGATGAAAATCAGAGACAATTACAAAAGGGCAGAGCCAACCAGAAACAATGAACCTTTATAAGGCACTTTTAACTTGCTTTGTTGTTTTCCGGCGTATGGAAGTGGGGCACAGAACATCTGGAAACTGCTAGCATAATGACAGCTCACTGCAACAGCTTGCAGGTTTATGGATTTAACATATCCACAATGGTAATTTTTATGTTTTTCCATTTCTAAATGTCTTTTCTGGAGGTTCTCAATTTCATCTAATTAACTGAAAGATGAGTTACCTGAATACATAAGTTAATTAAACTTCTAGTAATAGGTTAAGAGATCTATAATTATTTTTTGGTTCCGTAATGTTGTTACAGTCCAAGTGAAAATCATGACACTTTTTTCACCCAAAATGTATTTCCAAGATAAATGCAGTATTAGGGGTGGTCCCTTACCTAGCCAAGCATTTTACTCAGTAATATCTGGTTTCACTAAACCGAAGTGTCAGACTGCAATGCTATTTGGAAGGAAGATAAAGGTTACCAGAAGCAATAAATGATGATAAATTTAGACTGGTATGGGCAATATTTATTGAGCTACACATGCGGAAGTAGTTCCTCTCAGTATGTCATCAAGCCACAATGTTTGCTCACGCAACATGTCAGACGTCTCGGCATGGAGTTGTAGAGGTTCCTTATGGTGTCCTGCAATAATCCATCCCATGTAGTTCGAATAAACTCACGCAGCTCCTGCAGATTTTGCGGTAGGGGTGGAGGTGGATTGATACCAGGCCTTCTGGATGTGTGACACGTGGCAACAAACGGCTCATCATGGTGCTGACCACGGCGCCTCCACGCACAGATAAGTTGGTCGTCTCCACCAAAACGAAACTTTCCATTTGCATATATCATAGCACTATCCACCAAGTTTCATTCCTGTTGGTTGATTCCTTCGGGGGGTAAAAATAGATGCCAGAGCCCTGCATTTCCAAGAACATTCGACTTTTGTGGATATATGTTTGATTATTTGTTTACAAAATAGTCTAACAATGACTCTCAATCATCTTTAATCCTGAAATAGTGTCTACTCACCACAGTCACGATGGTGGTGTGAAAAGGTTTGGGTTCAAGAACCGCAGCACACATTTGACTGACTATAATGGTTGAAATGAGGACAAATGAGGGGCCTAACGAGGTCAATTGATGAGAGTTAGCCTGTCGATTAGTCATTACATATCAGACAGCTATAGCTTTGGGGAAGATGTGAATCAATACCTTCAAGTCTCAAGACTTATTTTATGACATTAATGCCATTTAATGCCATGAAGGTTTTAAATAATCAAAAGTCAGTTATTTTTGATGCAACTTTAAGTCTTGACTTGAAAAGTACTTGAAAGTAGCCTGCCTGAAATCAGTAAACATGCCGTACATACTCATAAATGTTCAAAATAATGCCATCACCTTGGTTTGAAGAACTGTTGTTTGGCAGCTGCCATTCAGTACGAACTACTCAACCTTGAAACATTCTGCTTAGCAACTGCATGAGGGCTCTGATTCCTAGAAAGCACTCTTTCTCTGAGAACACACTGCCTGGCCATTAGTTTGTGCTTTTATGACAGTGGCAAACCTCAACAGAAAACAGCTGAGCTCAAATTTAGTTACATAACTCTCTGACATGTGCTGTTTTTCTCCCCTTAGACTTCCTGTCCTTCTGTATAACCAGGTGACATATAAGATTCCCTTTTGCTGCTTCTGCAGTCGCTAATCATGTATGTGCTATTTCAGACTGAGCAGTTGAATGTGTAGAATAGACAACTCCACTATGAGGGGGAAAAGAAGAACTCAGTGCTGAAGAAGAACTCAATACTGGGATTTTTTAACTTGGTGCAGACAATTATTCCAAGGCCATTTAATACAAAACCGTAATTCTCGACTTAAATCAGTGTACTTTAACGTCCATCATTCTTTAACACTAGCGTTTAAAAAAAAACCTCATCAGCTACTTACCAGCATTCTGGAACCAACACCAATATTTTCCATCAAACTCCAGAAATCCCTTCCAAACACCTGTACTCACAAACACCTAATATTCAACAACAAACACTAGTAAGCTTTATAAACACCAACCTTCTCCAACAACAACTGAAGACCATCATTCTACATCAAACACCGGAAATCCTTTCAAACACCAGTACTCTCCAACAAACACCTAATATTCAACACCACTAGCAGTCTTTATCAAATACCAACCTTCTCCAACAACCAAGGAACACCATCTTTCTATCATTTTCTCACCACTGCCCTTCTTTACCAAATACAATAATTATCCAACAAACATGAACATTCTTTAATAAACACCACCATTCTCCACCAAATACCAGCATTCTCCAATAAACAGCATATTTCTGTCATTCCATTAATACCAACATTCTCCATCAAACACCACCATGCTCCATTAAACAGCATCAGTTACCATCAAATACTATAATTTCCCACCAAGCCCCATCATCCTTCACCAAACACCATCACCCTGTAGTAAACATTTACTTTCTCTATTAAACAGCATAATTTACCATCAAACACAAACATTCATGAAACACCATGCACTAAGAAACACCCAAGACTATCCACCAAAAGCCAATATTCCAGTAAACACTAGCAATCTCCAATAAGCACAAACGTTGTCCATTAAATACAGCCATCAGGTAAACAGTATCATTTACTGTCAAACACTATCATCCCCTGAAACACCAACATTATTCACCAAACACAAGTAGTCTTCAATAAGCACCACAATTATTCAACAAAAACATAATTTACCACCAAAATACACAATTCTTCAGCATCTAGAACATCAACACCATGACTTAAGAAACACCAAGACTCCACCAAAAGCCAACATTCCAGTAAACACCAACAATCATCAGTGAACACCAACCTTCTCTAACACCAGAAATCTCTAATAAAACCAACATTCTTCAATAAAGTCCAATGTTCTACACTGAATACCAATATTCTTCAACAAAAAGCAATATTTTATGCTGAACACCAACATTGCTCAATAAAGACCAATATTTTCCATCGAACTTGAACGTTCTCCAACCAGCACCATTATTCTCCCACAAACTCTATCATGTGCTTTATGATCATCATTACAGTTGAGTTCATAGTGCAAAAGTCAGCAATAATGTGAATACTGATGCTTATTTACACCTCATGAGCTTTCCTTTTGGACATTGCGTGACAGCCCTGTAATTTTACATCAGTATTACATCAATGTGCTTGAATGTTATCTAATTAGCCCTTTGTTGGCTGGAATGTCCTGAACATAAGCTTGCTGGTTCCTAATGTCCTGCAGCAATTAAGGTAGTACAACATGTTCATGTACTACCGACACAACAGAGTGATGTTACACTTGCATCAGCTAATGTCTCTGTATTTAGGCTTTCCCTGCAATGACTTAATGACTTTAAATGCATTGGATACAAGCCGACAGTAAGACCAAACAAACAGAAGAGAGTGTGAGCTTATTGTAGCCATATAAAACAATGCTGAAAAGTGCACACACAATCTTTCTTGGACTGGAAAAAAGGGAAACACACACACACATACACACACACCATAACCACAAGACTGACCCCCAGCCTGACCCTAAGCTTAACTTCAGTAAGCCCAAAAGAAAACAGTTTGGCTCTTTTCCTTTGCCCACCCGGTCGATGTTTTGGTATTTTATTCTCCAAGTGGGACGTTGTGAAGGTCATGCAAGAAAAAAAAAGCACTGAGAGGCAGGAGTGGTAGTGCATAGAGCGGGACTGCTGGAGGAAGCCGTTGTTTTGCAGCCAAAGAAAAGTAGAAGAGCACTCTCTTAAATATAAATGAGCTAAAAAGGATGAAGAACCACTTTGGATTCCCTGAAGAACTTTTCAGCAGATGGATGGTCCTTCAAAGAATCATATTTGTAAATGAGATGTGTGAGTGTGGAGAAACTTCCTGAAGTTGTAAATTGTTGAAGAGTTGTAAATTGTTCTGTACCAATTAAAGGTTCCCCCTAGAACCTTTGGTCTAAGCCAAGAAACCCTAATTTTAGGAGTATGTCCAAGCTTTAGCTTTCTAATCTGAGCTGGTGCAACGTGATAGCTTTGTGTCAGTTTTCTGTTTTCCTACCATATAGATGGGCAGTTGATTTATTCCGGATAATTACAGCTGGGTTTGGATTCTGAAGGAATTCACAGCATCCTGCTGGAATGCCCTTGCCCAGTTTTATCCTTTCAAGCTATTGTTTTTGATTGTCCCAGACAATGTGTTGATGCATTTCCCAAGCAAGCACAATGCCCCCAGTTTGTATCAGATCTGATTTTTTTAAAGTAGCTTTTATCTGCCATTGTGATGTCAATTATCGTGTGACATGTACAGTTTTCCTGCTGAGTATCATTTCTTTGCCTGAGTTGCTATAGCTACCTATGGCACATCGCAATAGCATAAGGCGGCATATATTTAACCACGCACTCATTATCCAAAAAATAGTTGCACCCATAAGGAAGTGTCGGATTGGAGTGCTTTTGGGAAGGAAGATAAAGGTTACCAGGAACAATAAATGATGATTAATTTAGACTGAAATTAGCAATATTTGTTGAACTACACATACAGAAATGGTGTCTCCCTGTATGACGTCGGCCCACCATGTTTACTAATGCAACATGCCAGATATCTCAGCATGGAGTTGTAAAGGTTCCTAATGGTGTCTCTGGATAATCCACCCCATGCAGCTTGAATGTTCTCACACAGTTCCTGCAGATGTTGTAGGGGTGGAGGTGGAGTGACACCAGGCCTTCTGGACGTGTGACACATGACAACAAACCATTCATCTTGGCGCTGACCGCTGTGCTTTCACACACATTCGTTGGTCATCTCCACCAAGACAAAAGCGGGACTCGTGACTGATGATGATCCACTGCCATTCTGAGTCACTCCATGATAGTCTGGCATGACACCAACGCAGTCTAAGGCAACGATGACGTGGTGTCAAGGGCGCTCGTCATAACGGTCTGTGTGCATGTAGTCCTGCGTCAAGCAGCCATCTCTCAGTGGTGCTGGCACTAACAGGATTACTCTAACTGAAAGCACTAACAATGTCCTGGTTTAGCCCTCACTATGTGAGCTTCAGGTTACAAAATGCTTATTGGTCAAAAGAAAACCTGGTTGGCTGTGTTTGGGGTTAAGGGTAAGACTAGAGACTGCAGGCTTTATCCTGGCTGGAGTGAATATGAGTCCTACAGTGTGCAGGTAATGGCTGGTTCTTGTGCGGCGGCTGAGGCTGCATTTGTCTATCCAAACAGGATTAGTGTAGAGTGAGTGATTCGGGCGGTGGGCCAGACGGGACGAGCAGAGGAAGATACAGATTACACTCATTTTACATGTGCAAAAGCGCCCAGTGCACACACACACACACACACACACACACACACACACACACACACATACTTTTTCTCTCTTTGTCTGTCTCTCTTTCTCTCTCTCTCTGTCTCTCTCTCTCTTTCTCTCTTGTACTCCATACAAATCATTAATTTAGCTTAAAACTGAAATCATAACAGTGGAGCTCAGCATTCCCCATCTTCTACCTCTTTCTTTCCCTCCCTCTCTTTTTCGTGTTGACCCTCCTTTTCTTTCTCTTGTTTGTTATTTTTTGTTCTGCTCTCTCACTCTCTCTCTCTCTTTTTAACTTCTCTAACCTCTCTTTCCCTCTCTCCTCTCTTTTTCTCTCCCTCTTCTCTCCCCCTCTTTCTGATCATGTCCCTCTTTGGTCTTTCTCCTTTTTTCTACTCCTCTCTCTTTTCTCATTTTCTCTCTTTCCTCCTCCTCTCTTTCTCTTATTTTCTTTCCAACCTTTTTGACTCTGCCTCTCTTTCTCTGTTTTACCATTTTCTATCTTTTTCTACCTCTAAACTTCCCTCTCTCTCACTTTCTCTCTCTTTTTCTCTCTATCCTCTCTCTTCCTGTCTCCCTCTTCCTTACCTTTCTTTGACTCTGCCTCTTTATCCCGATCTTGTCCTATGTGACTCTTTATTTCTCATTCTTTCTGCGTTTTTAACTCTCCTTCTCTTTCTCTCCTCTCTCTCCCTTTTTGATTTTGCCTCTTTTTCTCTCTCTTCCTTTTTCCTGTCCTATTTTTGTCTCTCTCCTCCTTTTTGACCCTGCCTCTTTTTCATCTCACCTTTTCACCTTCTCATTTTCCTTTTTAAATCCCCCTCTATCTCCATATTTTACCCTTTTCTGACTCTTTTACCTCATGCTCTCTCTCTCTCTCTCTCTCTCTCTCTCTCTCTCTCTCTCTCTCTCTCTCTTTCTGATGGTGAGAGTGAAGTGATGGAAAAAATTGAATAGACAGCTAAAGGAGAGCCTCAGCCTGTCAATGCTAATCCTATAGTGTGCTGTCTGTGACGTGTTGTAAATGTTCAGCTGCCAATAGCACCATAATTGAGGCTCCTTTCAATCTGCAGGCTGTCGGGGGTTCTGGTGGGTTTGCTTATTTATTTATTTATTTATGTTTTCCTCCCCTTAGCTGCCGCCCCCGAGCTGTAGCCGGGTTTGAATTAGGATGGGGAATGCACTCCCGCTTCTTTCTGTAAGCAAATAGGTTTAACGCCTGGCAACGTGCACTGAACACAGCATTATCCCCCCATTGCTAAGGGAGACGGGCCGAGCGGTGAGAAAACGCTCCACAGCTAGAGCGCTAATTTACAGCCTGTGTCTGTGTGTGCCTCTCTCTCACTCTCTGTCGCTCTGTCTCTCTCTCATTTTTATTCAATCTCCCACTCACATTTCCTCTTCTCTTGTACACTTGTACTTGTGTTTCTCTTTGTCATTCTGTTCCTGGTTCAAATCCTCAAATCTCTCTCTCTCTCTCTCTCTCTCTCTCTCTCTCTCTCTCTGTGTCACTCTCTCTGTATTTCTCATATTTAATCCTCTTTTTTTCTTATTTCTCTCTCTTACTCACCTGTTTCTCATTTTCTCCAATTTCTCATTTTCTTTCTTTTACTTCTGTTTCTCTGTTTTCCCCTTTCCCCTCATGTTTCTCTTTATTTCTCTCTGTTCTCCCTCTCTCTTTTATCTTGTATCCTTCTCTTTCCCACTTGTATCTCATTTTCACATTTCTCATTTTTCTTTACTTTCTCTTTTCTTTTACTTTTTCTCTTCATTTACTCTTTCAGTTTCTCTCATTTCTCTTGTTCTCATGTTTCTCTCTTTTTTTAATTTAATTTCTTTCCTTTCTGCATGTCTATCTCTCTCATTTCTTTCTGTCATTTTCATCTTTCTCTCTTTCTCTTAATTCTCTCTTTGTACGTTTCTCTCTCTCAAATTTGCTGCTCTAGTTTCTTTCCTTTACTGATTTCTTTCTCCCTCTCTCCTTCTCTCTCCTGTGTCAGCATCATTGGTATGAATGTTATATAAATATAAATGCTGTATGAATATAAATAGAACGATAGAAAATAAATCATTTTATAAGATCATTCATCATGAAAGTCTTATTTCTCTCTTTTATTCTCTCTGCCTCTCTTTGTATGTGTTTCGGCACTCCAGTTGGACTGATGGTGGTGACATTTGGTGAACGTGTCACCAAGAGCTTTTCTCATGCACTTCCCACCTCTCTCTCTCTCTCTCTCTCTCTCTCTCTCTCTCTCTCTCTCTTACGCTCTTTAAACCTTCTCACAAGTTCAATCCGTTTCCATTAGACGGCCATCTGCCTGCCCTTTTTCAGACTGAGCTCGTTGAGTGTGACTGAGTGGGCCGGGTCGGGGCATGTTCTGATAAAGTGTTTAAGTGAGGGCTTGTTCCCAGTGATGGTTCACAGGGGCACATCACTGTTCACCCTATTAACCCCCCACTCCTCCATCCCTAGAACGTACAGTGTGACAGTTTTCCTCACATTGGCAAAAAGAAATATTAATGCACTCACAGTTGCAGTGCTCTACATTGCTCATGTTGAGTTGTGCTAATTCGGCAACAGAGACAAATTTTATCTACACTGTACATCCTAAAGTTTATAGCTACCTACTCACACAACTTTACACCCGAAATTAAGGGTTTTAAATCAAGGGAGTTTGTTCTCCCTTTGCTGCAGTAACAGCTTCTACTCTTCTGGGACGGCTTTATACTACATATTGGAACATTTGCTGTGAGGACTGTATTCAGCCACAAGTGCATTAGTGAGGTCAGGTACTGATGTTGGATAATTAGCTCTGGATCCATTCCAGCTCATCCCTCCGGTATTGGAAGGAGCTCCATCACTCCAGGGAGCACAGCTGTACAGCTCTACAGTCCAGTGCCGGGGGCTTTATACCCTTCTAGCCAAACACTTGGCATTAAGCAGGGAGAATTGGGCTCCAGATTCGATTCTATTGGCATCATTTCTTATACACTTGAATGCCCACATCAACAATGGATGCAGCTTGAAGTAGCTGAATTCACTGAAAGAGGTGTTTGAAATACTGTTGGACATGTAAGTGTGCTCTATAGTTGGTACCCTACTGTAGCAGTTACTCGGAACATGGATAGGGCAATTATATCTCGCTTGTAGCTCATTAAAGCAAGAACAACTCTGAGGAAAGTGTGGATTTTAAATGGTTCACCCCATTAGCCTCCTACTCTGGTACCCTGCCACACTCTCTGCCCAAAGTCTGCAACCAGCCAAAGCAATACAGTCAGAAGGCTTGAGGTCAGACGAGAAGAAGCAACCTCTTGTCCTCTAGGATTTGAACCATCCACTCAAATTCCTTTTTAATTGCCTCAAAACCCCAAAAGTGAAAGTGAAAGTTCTAGCCTGCTGGGTCAAAGCTCCAGCGGATCCAGAGGTGGCCATTAGAGCAGCCAGTGGCCAGGCTAACGTTTTCAGCCAGGTTTGCGTAAGAGGCAGCAGCATATTCGCATCACTTTCAGATTGCTCTGTGTCACTGCAAAACAGTAGAGATGTCAATGTGCGTCTGGATCATTCAAGTCCCTCTCACCGTCCCGGGAGGTTGAACAGAATGGAGGTCGGAAGGGCATGGAGCATTCTAGAGCTTTCTGGGGCTCCTCTTTCTCCTGGTTAAGCATGGCTTTGGCACTACAGAATTCACACAGTTCTTGACACAGCTAATCTGGATCAGAGGTGTCAAGAGTGGGTCTGTTAAAAGGGAAAGAGAGATGAAACGACAGCACATAGAGGTTTTATTTATAAAATGTAAGAGCAGCTTTGGACGGCATTTAAGCTCAGTAAAAAAAAAGGTCCTTGAACCGAGAACATGTTTTGTGTTTTCTGTGAGAAAAGCAAAAGTGGCTGAACAGAGGATCAGGTCTCTTGCCCTTATCATCTCTGGGGTCTAAAGCAGCTTGGATTTTGCCCTTATTCATTGGCGGGATGATTTATTCAGCATGATTGGAACCAACACTTTCATTTAATGTCAACAAGTGAGATGCCAGAAAAGGTTGCTAGTGTTAAGTCTTGTTAAATCAATAGGTTGGGATGCAGTGCATGCTAGTGTTTTCTATGAAAACAGCTAAACAAGGTTTTCTCTGAAAATCCACTGATTTCTAATCCACTGATATAATCATATAAAGTATGAAGTTTCGGGTGCAGCCAGTAATGCGAGTAGCCTGTTGTAATTTTATATTGTGGCTCTGGCACAGATTTAGAAGATGTGGGCAACATACCACTTCAAGCACTACTGAACATCCAGGTCTGTATTTCCCAAAAGCTTGGTTGCGGGACTACTGTGGTAACCGTGGAGAGATAGAGTGTTCAAAATAATAGACTCTCTATCATTTAACTATGGTGGTCGTTCTGTTGACTAGTACAGAATAGTCCATGCAACACATTTACACTTCATTAAGCCAACATCCACAGCTATTTACATGATTTCAGGTCTCTCTTACTGCATGTCTGGTGTTCTTGCAGGGGTCTCCATTCATGGCCACACCTCCAGGACACCTACAGCCAAACCAGCCAGCAGTGGGTCACCACAATACGATTTAACGATTAACGATTTCTCAGTAATACTGTAGGTTATTAAAACAAGTGGAGAAATTCTGTGGAAAGTGCTGATTACAAACTCTTAACACATTTGTGGTTACAAGCAGAAGAAGTAACATATTCCTCCAGTTAAAGTAGAAGTTCCTCCCTTTAGACCTCCACTTGAAGTACTAAAGTATTTACGTATGGAAAGTAAAAGTAGCATGATTTATTATGGCTCTAATGCCCTATTATCATTTCCGGAACAAGACTCTTACTTAATTAACTCATTTTAGTGTCCACCAATCTTTTAATAGAAGGTCATTAATTAGTCTGACACTGATGTCTATTAAAATTATCATAAGCACAAAACACTGAAGGCAAACAGCGTCCATTAGGTAGAACCAAGCTCTGACCAACAGGTCAAAACAAGCTCAAAACAAAGTGCACACTGTACCCTGATTGGTGTGGTCACTTCACGCTTCTTTCATTTTGACATGTTATGTTTTTATGCACACAAAAGCCAAAATGAAGGACAGATTTGGCCATAATGTATTGGCGTACAAAGTGAGATATTTGAGTATGAAATGTAGGGAAGTTCGAAGTAAAAAGTCACCCAAAATGGAAATACTTCAGTATAGATACACCAAAAAATAGTTAAGTATGGTAACCAATTATATTTACTTCATTTCTGTCTGCCACTGTAAGAGAGATTCTAATTTTATTATATTTTAAATTTGGTGAAAAGTTACCCACTACTAAGAAAACACCCTCTACGTTTATGTACACTCAAACTTCTCATCATAGAATGTAAATTCAATGCAAATAAAAGTCATTACATCACAAAATATGTAATTGTTTATTTAAGCTTGAATGTGTAGGCAGTGCAGAATGCAAATTGAATGGAAATAGAATTCATTATGGAAAAGCATAACAAAACAAGGATAATGCCAGATTTCATGCAAAGCTATGTTCCGGTCAAAAATCCAAAAGACTCCTCTGATATAATCATATATCCAGGCCATCTTCTCAGCAGCCGAGCAAAGTCTCCAGAGCACTGCGGTTAAATCTAACAGATGAGCCTCTTTTCTTATTCGAGCGTACATCTGCAAACGTGAACTCTACTGAGTACAGAAATTCCATTTTCACTCCTTGTCTGTCCCTACACTTTTACCCCTCGCACAGGGACATGGACAGATGGCAGCAGTGAAACTGAGAGAGATGTGCGGAGCAAGAGAGAGAGAGAGAGAGAGAGAGAGAGAGAAAGGGTGGAAAGGAAGAAAGGAGCATGTGGTATCTCATAGGCATCTTCAGTGTGTCTGAATTAAAGACGTATCAAAGCACTGCAGAATGACAGATGTAACAGATATAATCTCAGATATTTCTCTACAAACTCACATCATACAAGAGGAGGAGAGACTGTATTTTGCAATTTAAACCACTTGATGTGACTGGATTGTAGCCTGATAAGACATGAACTACACTACAGTTTTTCCCCCAGGTAGTCAGATTGAAAATCTTGATTGCTAATTATTGCATACAATGCTAATCCATGTATATGCATATAATACATCTTCGCTGTCTAAAGAAAAACAAGTATCTCAGTTTTTGTTGATTTTGACTTTTCTGCATCATATGAGCACAGCAACTGCTGTTTACAGTGTGTAGAAATCTCATGATGAATGGACCAACAGAAATGGCCCAAACTTGCTTAGGTTTTTGCCCTCTTCTGTAAAGTTGTCATTTTGGAGATACTTGGTTTTTTTTTTTGGACAGTGATGATGATGATCTGTGTTGTTCTTGTTCAAAAGACGATAACAACTCGAAAATCAGTACTTGCAAAGCATGCAAAGCATTTTGCATTGTTCATTTTCCTATATGGATATTTACAAGAAATATGCAATGTGCTGTAGTGAGACACTACAGATAGATACAGTCCTGCTCAATATGTATGAAATGACTTGGTGTAAACTAGGGCTGTGCATGATTTTGACATTAGAATGAGCTTTTGAAGGGATATCCAGTTAACAGCAGAGATGAGCTAAATAAATAAATAAATAAAACTGGTAGTGCTGGATGAGTAACGGAGGCTGCCTCCGTGTCTAATGTGCCAACCCGTGTCACACTAGATGGTGATGAAGACTCATCGTCTTCTACACGAGATATTTTTACCTCAGTGGGTAATGTGTTAGCCTGTTGTTTGTCAAAGAAATATACTTTCAATGCTTCTGAGCCATCAGCATCACCTTTAGACAGCCACTGCATCTCTGCCTCAGTCACATTCAACACCGCATCCTTGGCAATATTCAGAGACATGTGTAACGGAGCAGCAGAGTATCACATGACATGCTTAATCACAAATACAAGCAAGCCGCCATATTTTCCTGAATTGGTGGCCTTTTTATTTTCCTGTCTTCAGCTGATGAAGTACTTGACTAGCAATTTCAGCTTTCGAATACCTGCACTGGCAAAGGGGTAACCAACTGCTCAACAACCCATGCACATCCCTTGTGTAAATAGTGTCTGGTATGGCTCAACTCAACTCTACTCAGCTGTTTAGGGTGGAAAACTGCCTGTAGTGAAGATTCGCTCCAACCAATCAGTAGTCTACAGCAGTCTGTGGGGAATAAGTGGCTTTAGTCTTCTTAAATCTCCAATTTTGTTCTGGTCTCAATGAAGACACAGCTTTGGCAGCACTGTAACTAAGTACGGTCAAGCTAATAAACCACTGAACTGAACTGAGAAAGAGAACGAGGTATAGGCAGAAAGAGAGAAAGTGCACAATCATGTCTTGTAAGGTTGTATATCTGGTGATAGAAATTTCTCGAGTGGTACTGCCTCAATTAACATCTCAGCTTTAAAGCACTATTTCCTACAAATATATAACATTATCAATACAAATCAGCATCACATATGTGGAAACAGTGTGGCCGTTTATATTTGAGGCCTCAATTTTGTCCAGTTCTACTCATTTTTATAGTGCATTGCATATAACAATATTTCATAGTGCTTTCAGAAACAGGTCTATGTAAGATTACTTATTAGTACTTAACTTGGTTTGAGGCAACTGTGTGAGGCATGCAGTCTGCAGCTCCAGTGTAAATCTAAAGAAGCAAACTTTAGGCAAAAACCTGTATTGGCTCTAGGGCTACTTTTAGGTTAAGGTGGGAAACACAGTACATTTTGGAGATGTTAAAATGTGAATAACTGTGAGGTATATAAGCAAGGTTTCATCTAGGCAATTGCTGCAAGTTTCAATTTAGTAAACATTTGCTTCTCTTCTCAGATCAAGAAAAAAGCACAAATAGCTGTGAGGAAATCTCCAAACATGCAGACCGGGGCTAGTGGATGAAACGCCAACAACAAAAGATGAACTGTTTACTCACTTCAGGGGGTTGTTAGACATTTATTTAGTCATGTGCTTGGTGCAGTTTTCTCAGAAAACCTTAAAATAAAATTGTGTGTTTTGTTTCAGGCATGAAGATCACACTGTTTAATTTGCACATAACTAGCATATTTAGCCAAAAGGGAGGACGTCTTCTGTACTGCCCTTTAGGCTCTAAGCCTAACACTGTGACTTTTGTGGTACTTTGCTTGATTACAGCGTAATATCTCATGTAATTCGGCACAAACTCGGTTTGTCTACAAAAACAGCCCACAGTTTAGCCTGGCTCATTCAGCCTACAGCAGTTTAGCCAGACCCATGTCCCCCATGCCTCTGAGCTTCCCAGATATATACTCATCATCAAAAATACAGGTGCACCCAGAAGGAAGTGTCAGATTGCGATGCTATTCGAAAGGAAGATAAAGGTTACCAGGAACAATAAAAGATGATAAATTCAGACTGATAAGGGCAATATTTACTGAGTTACACATACAGAAGTAGTGTCTCTCAGTATGGCATCGGGCCGCCATGTTTGCTAATGCAACATGCCAGACATCCCGGCATGCAGTTGTAGAGGTGTTGTCCTAGTGGTCTTCTGCAATAATTCATCCCATGCAGCTTAAATATTCTCACACAGCTCCAGCAGATATTGCGGTAGAGGTGGAGTGTTGATGACACTAGGCCTTCTGGATGTGTGACGCATGACAACAAAGCGTTCATCTTGGTGCTGTCCACGGTACCTCCACACATGCATTCATTGGTCGTCTCCACTAAGACAAAAGCGGGACGTTGACATGGTGTTTAAGGGCAGTTGTCTTAATGGTCTGCATTCATGTAGCCCTGCATTGTGCATCTCTCTGCCAATGATTCTGGTACTAACAGGATGACTCATGGAGAGTATCACTGCTTGCTAAATGCCTGCAGTCGTGGCTGTTGGGTCACTTCCCGCATGTTGGACAATCCGTCATTTATCCCTCTCCGTGGTTTGTGTAGGTCTCGCAGATCCTTCATGTTGCTGGTGCATGCCTTCTTCTATCCATTGCTTCCAACAGCGTGCTATGTTAGTATCCGCACAACCTGTATGGCGCATAATACATTGATAAGACCATCCTGCTTCCCGGACCCCTAAGATACGACCCCTATTAAACTTTTCCAAATCCTCGAATTGCTTTTGAACTCTTCTCTGAGGCATACTTTGCTTGCAAATGATGCTTCCAACACAACAGCATAAGTCAGAATGGAAAGGATGCACAACGGGACGACCTTATATAGTTAGTTAGGTATAGCGATAAAGCCGTGCGTGAAACTTGAATCGTTCGCATGTCTCACAATGTTTACCCACAGTTTCAGTCCTGTCAGATGATTCCTTCTGAGCGCAACTATTTTTTATGATGAGTGTTTATAAAGCATATATCAGTCCGCTGGCTTGATGAAGATGGCACCCTGGTGGAAAAATAAACAAATCGGACAGTGAGCAGAAAACAAGTGATGAAAAATAACATTTTGTGGACCTAGAAAACGATGAGCAAATGTCAGCTTTGCCAATAGTGGGCCAACAGTGGTCTGCTGTCATCTTGCTTTTGGGGTTTTCAGTCTAAATAACCATGCAACAATGTTGTTAATTGATTTGAACTATAAGGTCTTGAAATACAGATGTTTAGGTAGTCACAAATTTGGTGCTAAAGGGTTACAGCTCCCCAGCATGCAGTTGGAACGGTTTTGCGGGATTGGATTAGCATTTTTATGACAACAAAGTGCAGTGATGCTAACCAGAAAAGCTCAGCTCCCTCGACCTGGAGTACCACAGGGTGTCAAAACAGAGTAGCAGTTGGCATACGCACACACACACACACACACACAAGCAAAACACACACAGTCACCCTTCACACACTCCCGACTCGTAGGCATACTGTCCAGTGAGCTGGTTCACCTCTAATAGCTGACTGCGTAGCTGCTAGCATGTGGCTAATGCTTTGTGGCAGAGCAGTAGAGAGTTTCAGGGGCTAACAGGCTAACTCACTGCTTCAATACTGCACCTGCTGAGCACAAAGCCAAAGAGAGTGAGAGAGAGAGAGTTGGCAAGACAGGAGAAGTGGAAAGAGTAAAAAGTATTAGAGAAAGAGAGAGTATTAATGTCAGCAAGACTAGAGGAGAGAGAGACAGAGGTAGAAGAGACTTAGAAACAGAGAAAAGAAGTGAGAGTTATAGAGAAAGCTTTAACATACAGTACTGTAACCTCAGGCAGGTATTCAGGAGCCAGTGGTCCTGGACACTGAGAGTTTGGACATGAATCATACTCTCACTTAGGCAGAAGAGGAGCACCACAAAAGCCAGGAACTGGAAGCATATACACTGGATACTATGAACATTTTTGCTATAGATCTAATTATTATTATAATAATAAAAAACTAGAAGTAGAATTCAGGTATCACAATGAATATAAATAAAACATTCATCACATTTATTTGACCAAACACGATAACATAGCTGACAATGAATGGAAGCTAGTAGGTTTTCACAATCATTGTCAGGAACGCTAGCAGTTTTGCTTCAGTATTCTTTTATTGTTCAGTTATTGTGTGCAGCTATCAAATGTGGTGATCTGTACTTTATGGCTCAGTTGATTCAGTGATCGATCTTCGACCAGGGGTCCTTGTGGCTGGGCTTCTTTGTTTGTAACTTTAAATCTGTTGAGCAATTCAAGAGAAATTCTACCATTTTTTATAGTTATTTCTCATATATAATTCAGTGACTCGGTGTAAACAGAGTCGTCCAGAGTGGTTTGATGTGAAACGGTTCATTTGCAGAGATATTCAGGAGTTTTATTTTACAGTGGTGGTGAAAGGAACCACGGGTCCTGATGTACAAATAAAGCTAATTTGTATACTGTGCCAAGTAAATCTCTACTTCTCTTCTGTTTTTATACACGACACTAAAAATGGTAAAACAACGGTGAATCCGAAAAAGTTTTCTTCTGAAACTGTTTTGTGTCCCTCTGCCATGAATGGATTGAAATCCATTTTATATAAAAAAAACTCATAGAAATACATAAAACAGAAATATCATAAAACCATGTACCAGACACCAGGCAGTGTATTCATAAGCATTTGATGCAATAACTTTCGGTGAGGGAGCTTTTAGAGGCTTTTAGAGGCATAATGCAAAGCATCTGCCACCATTTCATAAGCTAGCTTTCTGTAAAATAGTGATGTAGACACCTTGTTTCTATCACCATTACTGGGGCTTGCTATGTTTCACTGGAAAAGAGCATTTCATACCAAACCACCCTGAATGACTTCAAATCTTAACAATTTTAATTATGTACACGTTTTGGATAAAATGGTGTTAGCACACAATTAGCTATCAAGTGTTGCTAAAGGCAACTGTGCTAAGTTAAGTACTAATCAGAAATGATCCTTGCTTAAATAGAGCTTAGATAAGTGTGGCTGATTTTGACCAACATTGTGCTGGAGTCAAAGTCAAAATTCACCAACTGGAGAACAACGTGGCAAAAAATCCACTAATAAGAGAACAGCATGGCTAAAATCCACCAACAGAGCAATGGAAATCTACTTAAGCACTTTTTTTCTTTACCGCATGGGTGAAAACCCACCAACTAGAGAGCAATTGGTGGAGTCTCTCTTTACTTTTAATAACCCAAACTTTGTATCTACTCGGTCTCTCAGTGCCAGCTCCTCTATGACTCAGATTTGGTCAGTTGAGTGTGCATGAGTTTGTGTGAGTGTGTGTGTGTGTGTGTGTGTGTGTGTTTGTAGCCATAATGATCCCTTCGTTGCTCATTACAGCCAGAGATCTTGACCCTCCTTCCTTCAGTCACGCTAAAAACTCTAAAGAACTTCCTTGTCCTCCGTCAGAACGAGTTACAGCCTAAAATAAGCAGCAAGTTTGACATGACATCACAATTTCCCTCTGGAGCGGAAACACGCTCAAAATGTGCCTTGCATCATCCCTGATCACACACACACAAACACACACACAGTCTCCTAAGAGAACAACTCTGATGGCTTTAAATGATGCTTTCCCCTTGACATAGCACTAAAACGCCAAAGCAAAGAATAAAACATGAGCTGCATCCTTGTTGTTTTTCATCTTTAAATCAGAAGTTGCTCTAAGAAGATTCTGGAGTTGGTTCTGGTGGGCGTTTGTTTGTCTGTCTTAGGAATTGATGCAGTTATATAAATATACTAGTAGCATAGCCAGGGTTTTATTTTAAGGGTGTGTGGCTAGTTTTAGCTTAGTGGGGCCTTCTAACCACCAATTAGCCAACTAGCCTAATTTTCACTGTAGCTTCCAAAAACAAATAAAATAACACTCATTTGATGACCTCACCTTTAACCCTCCTGTTACACTGTGGGTCAAAATGACCTGTTTAAAGGTTGAAAAATATAGCAAAAACATTTGTAAATTTTGAAGCATGAAACCGTTTCTGCTGGGCTAAATTAGTGTAATTAACGTTCAAAGGGAAAATGACTAATTTAACTTCTTTAGTGAAAATGGAGACTAAAAAAGGGAGTAAAACTATCAAATTTAGGCCAAAACTGTTTTTTTTTCATCTTTGAGACACATGGTGACTGTCTTTTTTGGCAATGTACAAAAGAAAACCATTATTTGAAAAACAAGTGAATTACACTTAAACCATGATCTGTAAGAAGTAATAAACTTGATTACACTAATATTCAATTAATATTAATTAAACATTTGAACATTTTTGCTGTTCCTTGCAGTTTAACATAACAGGAAGGTCAACTGTGTAGTTACTAGTACAGGTGACAGCGTATCACGACAGGTAAAGGTTAGCTCATCAGAGGACAACCTTGCACAGCACTAGGTATAGATACTTGGTATTTTTTTATTATTTTATTATATTTTATATATATTTGTTTTATACACCAAAGTTTACATCAGTTTAGACACACCCTACAAAATGAATATGTTTTGCTATCTAAAAGACTCTATAGACTTACACTTAACTGTTCCAACTGATGGGATGTCTGAAAAAATAAATATCCTGACAAACCACATATACTTTTGATGTATCACAGTATTATAGTTTTGCCATATTGCCACCTCTAATATACATTTTGTTGCACAAAAAAAGGTTTATCTCTTTTTTCCCTAATTTAAAAGCTCTAGTTACTCTTTCAATTGTGTGGACATTCATGATGGACAGACCAATAGAATTCACCTAAAACTGCTTAGAAAATATCTTGTTATACCAACTGCCATTGCAAGTTAAGAAAGCTGTTTTATCCTCCTATGAAGTTTCATTTTGGAGGCTATTTTATAGTTTGATGTCTTCACATAAAAAAAAAACCTTCTGAAGTAAAGCATTAAGCAAAAAGTAAGGAAAACCTTCTATGAGTAGCCATATCCAAACTTTTGACCAGTAGTGCACGACGAATCTCATTAGTTGAGTATAGCTAGGTAAGTAGTAGCTTATTCAAGGAACCACCATGGCTCTGCTAAGTTCTCGTAATCTGTAGAAACAGTAGAGCAGGCAAATACTATGTTTACATGTTGACATTAAAAATACATTTATTCTGTGGTGTAAAACAGGGACGGTTCATGACTTACAGTGTTGGACAGCGGAGTAAATTTTCACGTGGTGATGGTGGCCTATAGTAGCCGTGTTGATGGTGCCCAACCTATAGTAGACATATTTTTATTTATTTAAGTGGAAAAAGCCATGAGGGTTATTGGACTCAATATATTCTTATATCCTCCATCCATTTTCTTGATATATTATGTAACATTTCTGTCATTGGGGACGCAATCTTGGGGAGCATGAGTTCCAATAGCTCCCCATAGCTATGCCCCTGGAATGTACAGATATCTTTTCATTTGCTTCGTAGTAAAGTATTTAAATAAGACTTGAGTAGATGATATCTAATAAATGGTGTATTATCTTGTAATGTTTAATTATGTGGCGAGTATTTGGTGTTGTATAGAAGGAGGGCGCACAAAAAGCTTATATCAGAAGGCGAAAACACCCACACATCCTCTGTGATTGAGTAGTTAAACCTTTTGTTATAGTTGCAACAAAGCTGCAGTTCCACCAGCCACCCACAGGGGGCAAATGGTTTCGTGCAAATTGGCCACTCTGTCTTCTCTAGAGGCTCAGCTTATACAGACACCTCAATAAAGCAAGATATATCTCTCTCATATACAGACTCAGGAACAATGATGGGTAAAAAAGTAGATATGAGAGTGTGTGCGCGTGTATGTGTGTCTGAGAGAGAGAGCGAGAAAGAGAGAGAGAGAGAGGGAGAGAGAGAGAGGGAGAGTGGGAGAGAGAGGAAGCCTTCCCAGCATCTTCTGCCAGCAGTTATTCTAGCAGATAGGTTTACCTATTCGTTTTTACACTCTCTATGTCTATCTCTCCCTCCCTCTCTCTCTCTCTCACACACACACACACACACACTCACACACACTCTCGCAGGTACGAAGTGCATTTAAATGACAGGATTTTCCATCACAGCTGTACTATCTGAGCTCCATTACTGCAGAGGGAATGGACAGCGCGTTTAAATCGACAGGCCGCGTGCCGCAGTAGAATTCACATCCAGCGCTATATAACGCAACATCAGTTTTTAGCATGACACTGTACTCCGCTTTATCACACCGAGTGACTTCAGCATAACACCCTGATCACATGCACACAGCCCTCAACTCTGATTGGCTCACTGATGCAAATTCACTTTTCAGATTGCTTTTAAGCTGTCAGAGTAAATAGATATGTGCCTGTGTGATGACACAAGCATAATATCCACGTGCTCATGCATACACAATCAGACAACACTTTCCTGAACTTATCACAACACTTGCTGAGGTGAAATTGACAAAACCAACTGCTGCTTGTTGGGACCCACAACCCCAGTGCATATACACAAATATATATGTGCATATACATAACCCAAATATGTGATAACACCAATATACCACATACACACATACAGTATATATGTAAATACAATATGTAAAGACACAAGTATGACAAATGCATTCAGTCAAATGCACCTGCAAGCCATTTGTCATCCTTTTCCTGTCAAATACCTGGTGGTGTGATGAAGCAAGTATAAAGGTTGATTTATACTTCTGTTAAGAGTAATGCATGCAAATGTATCTGCGTTGAGATGCAGAGAAGGGATTCATGGGTAAGCATAGCTTGCAGAGGCCTCAACGTGCACACCTCAAAATCTCAGTTGTGCATATCTATGGAGCCGTGCGTCAAGGGAATGCTGATTAGCTCTCAGGTATATACAGCTATATATATACATACTAGGGATGGAGGATGATGCAGGAATCAGTATTGCATATCAGTATCAGCAGATGTTTGCTGAAAAACACATATATTAGCGTCAGACATATTAGGACCAATATATACTGATATATGCATTGTGCTAGAGAAGATCAGGATGTTTAGTTGGGCTGCTTTACTAGAATGTCTACATTTTATTCATGTTGCTGCATGTTTAACTCTACAGAAATAAGTGATGCTAGCCCAGGCAGATTCAGTCCTAATAATTCATTTACACATTTTACAAATGTTTGTATTGGCACTGGCAGGTATACACTTGAAAAAAAAAAGTTATATATAGTTATCAGCCCACATTTACCATTGGGTTGCATCCCTAACACACACACACACACACACTCACACACAAACACACACACACAAAGCCTGTCAGCCTGTACGCATTTTGCATAGCAAGTACACATTTTGACATCAAAGTATGCTGCTACAGTTCTCCAGTTTAAGTTGGTGAAAAGCTGTTGATGTCTGTTGGTGAGTTCAGTTGTGCATATACGCTACTCAAGACTAACAGTGAGAGGTAGAAGAGTCTATCCTTCTGAGAAACCTATGTGAAAAAGTAATTGTCTCCTTAGTTACTTAGTTCAGTTGACTGTTGGGTTAAATTTCACTACCCATACCCAGCCATGATTACTGCCAGACTGCCAGTTGAATCTGAACATCACTTAAATAGAACCTGCAAATGTGCAGCAGCTAGAAGGTCTCAAAAAGCAGCATATGATGCCGCATATGATGATCTCTAAAGAGATTTAAGTGCAGATGCAAAACAGTCATTGAAGTCTACCAGTCTGAAAAGGGCTAGTATGGCCATAGCTAAGGCTCTGGGACTCCAGCAAACCACAGTGAGAGACATTATCCACAAAAGGAGAAAACAGCGGTGAACCTCCCCAGGAGTGATCAGCCTACCAAAACTTCACCAAGAGTGCACTGATGACTCATCCAGGAGGTCACAAAAGAAACTAGAACATTTAAAGAACTGCAGGCATCGTTTGACATAGACGTCAGTAAGTTTGTAGTGAAGCTGCTGAAGTGGATTTCAAACGCAGATGCAGGACAGAAGGACGTGCGTCATCCCCCCTTCTAAGCAAGTTTGGGGTCAGAGCTCTTTTTGAATCCCACTACGTCCATAACTTTGGATTTGACGTTGTTGTTTGTCGCATTGCAAGTGATGCAAAAGACACTCCGGAACCCCATTTGAGGGATCCACATTGTCCAGACTGAGAGGCATCTCTACAGATCCATTGGAATCATGTTTGTAAACACTTCCAAATGTGGAGGGCCAATACTTTTTCACAGCACTGTAAGTTGGTTAACAACATTGAAAGTAGAGTTTTGCTGTCCAAAAATATGCTAAAAATCAGATTTGGGCTGACACTCTGAACCTCTCTCTCTCTCTCTCTCTCTCTCTCTCTCTCACTTTCTTTTAAGTGAACTTTTAATGATGACCGATATTGACCTGGTTTCTACAGTGCAAGCCAAATGCCTGTGTTTTTTCTTTAAAACTGTGATCAGAATGTGGATCTAGGAGCATCCATGCGTGAACAAAGGTTGACTTCATTATGTGTATTCATTATGCATGTAAACAAAGTGTGAACTGGCCTTTAATGCTGCTATATTTACAGGGCATGATTAGAAAATTAGCCTACTGACTCATAACACATGTCAGAAGAAGCTTAGTTCTCCTGCTGAATATCCCACCAACCTACATCGCTGTCATGGCTCAGAGATTGGTTAAAGCTGTTGGTTTACCATGAGATACATTTATTTTGCCTTTGCTGTGATCTCACAGCAGTGAATGTAAAACTCAGGGGGTTAAAGTTTGTTTTGCTGCATGCTGCTCTTACATGTTTGCAGAGCAGGACTCAGGGTTGTTAGCCAAAATGGCACCATATTAAGGCCAAGGCCACTAAAACAGATGCTGAGCAAAATTACCAGCAGCTAAATGGCCCTTGTATACATTAAGAATAGAATGTTTAATTTGATTGTTTTTAGAGGTTAAAACTTTGTTTTGTATAGTTTGTGGGAGAGCTTTAACCCTTTAACTTCCTGCTCAAAATTTTGGTAGAGCTCGTTTTGAGTCACTGTATTTTGATAAAGAAGATGTTGAACTTAACTCAACCTGATTGTGCCATCTTTACCAATCGGCAGAGGTGTGTTAGGCTAAAAACATCCACTAGAAGTCTCTGAGTTCAATAGATACGTCTTTACTGTGCCTTTACAATTCTGATTTCTTTTTTCTTGGTAAGGACATTAAGGTGTTAAAGATTAAGGTGCCAGGACTGCTTGAAATTAAGATGCAGTGGAAAGCAGCCTGCACACTCACACAACTAGTGATGGGCATTCCAGCTCTTTTTTCGATGAGTCACATTGACTCAGCTTGCTAATAAGAACCAACCTTTATGGCTCCAAAACCACTCTTATCCTTGACCTTTTTTTAAATTCCACTATTCCACTATTAGCTTATCTAGCAGTATTAAATACCATTTCATTTTCAACGAGTCTTATTTTAGATTCTATTTAACAAAAACTGAAAGAATTCAGTAAATGTGAATATATAAAGACATTACAGTCAGAAATGGGTGTCCGGCAAAGTCCAGATCAATAAGAACTGCTGGAACAAAGACATACTTTGTGTAATTAGACATACTTTCTGATACAATGACAATACGAGTACATAATGTTGTTCAGGTAACACTTAAAGATTAATCTGACTGCTGAATTAAATGTCCTCTCTGAATAAAAGGAATAATTGAGTGAATTTGGTTATTCGGCCATTCATTAAAATGCCTTTTTTTTTCAATCATTCCTTCAATTTCATTCAGTCTTCTGTCTGGAACATGATTCTTGTGGACCACATCAGTAGATATTTGGGTTTGATTGTGAGGCTGATGTCAAGTGCAACAAAGACTACTGGCAGATTAGATCGGCTCTGGGAACACTATATCTATCTGCATTTGTTGTTGTGTTAAGAAAATTTGTTTCCCTATATGCACTAACTGTCCATGTACTTGGAACCCTCTCCATTGGACACCCCTCTTAATGATAGAGTTCAAGTGTTTCAGCCACACCCTTTGCTGACAGTTGAATAAATAGCACATAGTCATGCAATCTCCAAAGTAAAATAGGTACTACTGAAGAGCTCAGTGACTTTATCATAGGATGCCACCTTTGCTACAAGTTAGTCTGTGAAATATCCGCCTTGCTGCATCTGCCCCAGCTAACTGTAAGTGATATTATTGTGAAATGGAAGTGGAATGCTGGAGGAGGGATAAAGGTCTGGGGCTGTTTTTTTAGAGTTTAGTTCCAGGGAAGGGTAAAGTTAATGCTACAGTAAATACATTCTAGACATGACATTTATATGCTGTCAACTTTGTGCCAACAGTTTGGGTAAAGCCCTGACCTAAACCATACTGAACACTTTTGGGATGAATTAGAACCTTGATTGTAGCCTCTTTGAACTAAATAGACATAAGTTCCTACAAACACAGCAAAGACATCTTCCCAGAAGAATGGTAGCTGTTATAGCTGTGAATAAGGGGGCATATTAATGGCCATAGTTGTGGACTGGGTTGTCCAACTAGCTCACACAGGTGTGATGTACGGGTGTATAACTTTTATACATCGTAGGTGTACAATTAAAGACTGTAGCCCATTTGTTATGGCAGAATGTGTCAGTCTGTTCATTACTGATCAGTTTCTGAATACAGGACCACTCTTGATAAGATATTATTTGGCTGGTGAATTATTCACAGTATATTAGGAACACTGACAAGAAAGTGGCATCACAGTTTGTGTGACATGTGTACAACTTCATCAAGTAGATTTATCAGAGGTGTTCCTAGAGTTCTACATGTCAGCAGCCAAAATAATAACTGCACGCGAGATTTATGGCGGTAAACACTGTGGGTGAGATTTCCCTCACAGAAGGAAATAAGCAGAGCTTTTCTCGTCACTTTGTTTGTGAATGGGAGAGTTTAGATGACTGTTAGCTAAGTGCACCCCCTGGGAGAAGAGCGAAAAAAGAGGGAGAAACACAGAGAGAGGAACACAGCGGCATTCTGCCTCAGAGTTTTCCCACAGCATCCCCAGAGGAACAGCAGTTAATTTGTCCGTCACATGGCTCAGCACTCTACAAGCAAGGCCTATACACGAGCTGCGCCTCCTGAAAATAAGCAATGTCTGACATCACTATAAAGCTTAAATATGAACAGCGTAAGAAAGCAGTAAAGTAAGTCACTTAGTCACGCAGTCAGTCATTCACATACATACACAAACATGCATACAAAAATATGTATATGCATACGTGAAGGGCTGGCCAATATGCCAGCATTTTATTTGTGTCCTTAAATCGCATCACAGTATGCTTTTCCAAGCATTCTGTGGATGTCATGAGTGCTTAAAGAACAGTGACAAACTGCATGTAAGGCATAATTAGTCCTGCAGAATTAGATATAGTGTGGTGAAATGTGAGACCCGTTGAATAAAAGACATAGTTGTGTTCATAGTTTTTATAGTACCTTTTTAATGCAACATAACTGGTTCTTTGTGGTACATATCATGTATTTTGAAATATTGTGATATTAAATTTTTGCCATATCACCCATCCATACATGTCCATAAGGTGCTTGCTAGGGTTGTTCCAAACCCCATTTTTGGGGCTCTGAAGCTGTGACTGTAATCAACAGTGAATATTCCAGTGAAAAATCTGAATCTCCAGGCCAGTTGCTTTCCTTGCAGAGAGTTCTGGCGCTCACACTACCAGGCCCATTAACCTCTCTTGGTGGGTTGATGCAGGGGTTAACCAGTGCTTAAGAAAAGGTCTAACTTGAGGTATTACGTGCATACATCACAGCCTTAGCAAGTGTCCAGTCACCTCAGGAATACATGTCCAGCCACCTCAGGAATACATGTTGTCATTGTGTAGTGAGTGTTTATCCTGGGCTGTCTTAGTTTCGTATCTTGAAGAGCCTGAATATGGCTGGAGTGATGGATTTTCTGGAGTATTTTTAGCTGTTACCGCTGGAGAGGCTATGTTTCTTGTTGCCGTGTTTGCCACAGTTTTCATAAAGCTGTGTTATTGATTGTAATTTTGAGTCATCCAAGTTTATTCTGAGAACCCCAAGTGTTCACCATCACTGATAGCCTACATTTAGGTTATCCAATATGAATCCCAAAATTAAAAACCGATGACTTACCCAGCAAACGAATATCCGAATAGTCAATTATTCAGGTTGAATATCTCAAAATGTAAGCTCCACCCTGAAACAAACACACATAGCTACTACCCTCATATTTTAATGTTCAATTCCTTAATTAATTAATTAATTAATTTATTTATTATTATTTTTTTTAGCACATGCAGTTAAACAGTCTTGAAATCTGGGGTCCCTGCAGTCCCCTTGGCAGCTCCACTTCCCACATCCCTTGAACCTGGGATAATAAGCCCCATTTCCAGACAAACTCAGATTTGATCCTGGGTGCAGAAGTGTGAAAATGCCCTTACACAGGGCAGACACTTTACTGTAACGACTTTCTACAGGATCTCTTGAAGATTCCGAAGATGCAAGTGTTGCAAACGGCACTCCAAAAGCCGATCTGGGACAGATACGAGAAAAAAGAAAAAAGGGAGCCAAAAAGCTGTGACATGTTAATAAGAAGCATCCACAGCTTTACCTTTTAAGGGATACTTAAAGTGCTGTTGGGAAACTTTCAAGTTTTATGTATTTGAGTGCTCTTGTGAAGCTCATTCAGGGCAAAACTCGTGTGCGTGTTCGCTTGAATCCTCAGAGCTTCGTGATTTCCACATAGCTGGACTCAGCTGAGGTTCACCTCAGACTTAGCTTGAAGCTTTAAAAGCTCTGTCAAAATCTGTGCAAACAAGCAGCTGAATTCCTCTATGAAACATGACACGAGCTGGAGAAGGAGCGAATGTAATTCATTAAAACATCTCCGTGCTCGCAGATTTGTTCTTCACGCAGAGCCGGATAGCCTATTTAGCTCTCTGCTAAGACAGATCCATTTTCTTAAAGCTGGTCTAGAGGCATCATCTCTCTCTCTCTCTCTCTCTCTCCGCCTCCAGCTCAGCTGAGACTCTAACACGATCAAGTTGTGTGTTTATGAATGGCAAACTTCTCTGACACTTATATTGTGTGTTCTAACTCGGGCAAACATCTCGCTGTTTGGTTAGCATCAGCGCTAATGCCCGGCCTGTGTGGTCCTGTTAGAAAATGAAAACAAGCCGCTAATGAGGGTTGACAAGCATGATGAGGGAGGATAGCTCAGAAACTGGCAGTGGGGATAGCTTAAGCTGGTCTTATGCTAATACTGCTGTGAATGGCTGCTAGGCAAACACACACACACACCAATAAATACATACATAAAAGTGTTCGTCTGCCCATAGACGTTCAGCCGGGATACGCATCAGTTTTATTTCAAAAGCTTGAATATTTGACTAGATATCAAATTCTTCATTGAAATTGTATTGATGGGAGCTACAATGCTATGAATGGAAATATGCGTCAACAAGCGTCTCATAAACGGAGAATTGCGCTGGTTTTCTAAAATTTCTGCATAATTGAATCGTTAGAATGTGAACAGTCAGTCAGAGTGGTTTGGCATGAAATGCTCCGTTCTAGGGAAGCTTACAAATTCACATCAACTGTGGTGGCGATAGGAACCAGATGCCTGAAGAATGTAATCCCTCTAAAAGCTATATTGCAGCAAGTTATTACATTAAATACTTACGAATATGTTTCATGCTTTCTGAGACATTATTTCACAGTAATTTTGAGGGTTTTGTTAATACATTTATGGTGGTACATGCAGGACAAAGTAGTGCCTGAAAAATGTTGTTCTATCAGTACTTTGCCATTACCAACTTCGCTTTCACAGGAGAGGACAAAACATGTTTTTAATCTACGTCAATAAAAAGACTTTTTTCCAACCGTTTTGAGGGAATTTCTGTCTGTTCATTCATCATGAAATTTTCACACAGTGTAAATGGCACCTGCTGTGTTCAGATGATGCATAAAAGTAAACCTCCACAAAAATGGAGATACATGCTTTTCATTTCACAGCGACAATGTACCCAATATAACCTCAAAAGACATGTGGAGGTTTGCTAATTGTGGATTAATGCAAATTAAATGGCTTTTTTCGTGTTTTAGACATTTCAACTCTCAATTCCTATTACCGCCATTGTGAAGAAAAACTGTCTGTAAATTTCTCTATGGTAAATTTTTAGACATTAAAATACTAAATGAGAATGCTGGGATCAGAGTGCAGGGTCAGCCATGATACAGCAGCCCTGGAGTAGAGAGGTTTAAGGGCCTTGCTCAACGGCCCAACACTGGCAACTTGACAGTCCGTCATGAGATCATGTGTGCTTGTTCACTTGTAATGTGTTAATGTGTTAACACAGTATGATAAAATATATCAATGTTTTAGATCAGAACGAACTGTTTTTTCTGCTAAGCAATTGTAGTTTGTTAATAACGGAATATGGTTAAAAAAGCAGCATAATGGTCAAAGATCAAACCGAAATCAAGCCACTGAAAATATATAAGATACAAATTTGATAACACGGCTTAAAAAACGCTGATTAGATCCATCTGAGAACTCTGTGTGTGTGTGGTGTCTAAGAAGCCTGAGTGACAGCTCTCTCTCCAACATTCCTAGCTTACTCTGTCCCTCATACACAATTAATATCTTTATTTAGCGTTTTTGTGATGCTGACAGGAAGGAAAAAAGTAACGGATGAACCGACGAATGGATGAAGCAACACGTGAATGAAAGAATGGATAAATGAACAATGTTGGTGTATGAATAAATGAATAGCCATGACAGGTAGCTGAGTTTCACTATGCTGGCTTAGCTTTTGCTCACTAAATTTCTCTTATTTTGAAACTGTTTTGTGTGGTAGAGGCAAGAGACACAGGCCTTGAGATTGGTTAGGAAGTGCTTACAGACTTGTGACACAAGATTAGGACCGCAATTAAGTTTAATTGGAGAGAAGTATGGTGAAATATGGCAGACCCTTATTAGATATTGGGAAGGCATTTATGCTTTGTACATGTATATTATGGCCTAGAGGAACAAAATTAACTTCATTAGAAACAACATACTGATATAGGTTCCTTGGTGCCTTAATATTAAACTCAGTTGATGTCTGTGGTCATACTGTATGTGTGTACTGATTACTTCCAGAAATGATTTATGCTCTTGATTGTATTCTAAAAGAGGCATTTCAGCATATACCTGTAATTTGATGTTATTTATCCCTTTTATGCAACATTCCATCACACAGCAGTATATCATTTTAAGAGTAATCACAATGTTATATTGTCCAGTAATACAGTATGAATTATACATTGCACAAATGTGTCATACTACCTTTGGGAATCCCTACAGTGCTCCATAAGTTCTGACTGTTTAGCCACAAATCTACAGGCTAATAAATACCATGCTGCTAGCTAGCATTAGCATTATTGCTTTCCTCAGTCGTACCAGCCATCGAACAACAATATTTTCACATTGATTTCTACAAATAACTGATATAAACAAAATGCTCGGTGACAGCTAGTTTCGTATGTGGGTGAGCTGGTATATATGAGTGTGAACAAGGTTTAGTGCAAGTTATTGCTTCCTCTCTGAGTGTGTTTCAGTCCATCCAGCTGTCTCTCTGCGTTTCCTCCTGTGTGCATATTATGCTGAACATCAGTGTCATACTCATACACCGGATGGAAATGGAGATCTTTCCCATACAAAAAAGATACCTTTACAATCTGCATAGACATAACATAATTATACTAGGCATGCATTGATGCCAATGCTGGTATAGGGGACCGATCTAATACCGTGCTTGTGTACTAATATTCATAAAAACACATGCATAAACACAATCACAACCACTTCCACAATATGTGTGGACACATATAGACTAAAGGAATGAAGGTAAAAAAAACCCACAACAGTCCGGATATGCTGAAATTATGCCTTTTAACTGAATATAACTAAAAAGTATAAGATAAAATATATATTTTTTAATTGTCTTTGAAAAACAGACTGTAGAGAGTTTGCATTTGCAAATTGTCTTTGAAAAACAGACTGTAGAGAGTTTGCATTGTCCAACCCCGGGACATAGCTGCCTGCAGTTTCAGTGTGGCTTAAAGCTGCTGTTGTCCAGTGTGTCTGTGTTTCTGCTAGGTACTTGGATGTGCAGCCTGTGATTTGGAATGAAACCACATTATCGATAACTGTTTGTACACAGAGCTGCCTGTAGAGGCTGTGTTTAATGTAGCAGGTCAATTGGGCAGTGCATAAGAGAGTATATAGTTCTTAAGCTTTCATACTCGATAGTCTATTCAAATGTACAGTATGAATTATGAATAAGGAACAAGTTTTCAAAAACTACATCTTAATCTTAAAAAAATCTTAACCAGCATCTTAACAAGTTGTAAAAACTGGACAAGTGAACTCTTTGGATGCATTAGCTTTGGATGTTATTTCTGCAGTCACAGCGCAACAAAGACTGCTGAGGATCAAAACTATGAAACATACTTTACTGTACAGAGTGCATTTATATTGTGAAACAGAACCTACTCTTCTTCATTGCAGTGCTACTCAAAACAAGGTAAATAGCGTAGCATAGCCGGCTATTGCATGTAATTTAACAACAGTTAAATTTGAATGATTTTATCTTAAGGTACTTATTTAGGCTAACTACTGGGTGCTAAAGCCAAAGCAGGAAATCGGAAGGCAAGAAACACCCCGAAAAGGTCGCTAGTCCATTAAAGGACAGAATTTTGGTTCCAGATGTATGAAGTATATGCATTTTCTGGAGCATTTCTGTTAGTCAGTTCATTCTTGACTTTTTTTTGCGCAAGGTAAAGCCCACCCGGTATTTACAAATTATAGAAAAAAGGAAACAAATGGATCACAAATGCTGTCCTGACAACAGTAATTAGTTTTATATACTTTTGGCAAGGATTGTGTAGGTGTTAACCTATTGCGTTCATGTGGAACTGATGTATACACTCGAATGAGCTTTAGCAAGATCTGGAACTACATCTTTGCGTAGAGAACCTCCAGTGTGCTAGTTAATCAGAGCTACAGGGAAAAATTATTTGATTATATTGATTAAAAATATCCCATTTGATTTTCTTTTGGCTGGTGAAATGGCCACTAGGGGGCCTGCAACAAGAGGCCACCACGTTATTTATGAGCCTAGCAGATGAGAAGTGTGTACTGCAAAAGGCGCACAGTGTAGTGCTGTAGGCAGTGTGTGTGTGTGTGTGTGTGTGTGTGTGTGTGTGTGTGTGTGACGTGAGGGCCGTTCTGGGTGCATTTCAGGCGTCCTGTTTTAAGCGCAGCAACACACACTCGCGCTTCAGTTTCTCACTTTGCTCTAATTGAATGTCACTTGCTTTCTGAAATGCTGTAAGTTCTGTAATCAGGTCATTTGCATTGCGCTGAGATCGGCTGACCTTTTGCTTTTGCCAATAATTACAGCAGAGATCATGTCAGAGCGACTCTGCAGCAGACCGCAGAGATGCTGCAGGAAAAGGTTAGCGCTGAGCTTATTTCTGGAGCTCATGAAATGATGAAATGTCATTAGAGCTTCCTGAAGAGTGGTCTGAGTTAGCAGTGGACACAGACGGGCAATGGAGAATCATTTCAGTTAAAGAAGACCTGGAGATCAGTGATTTGATCCTATTTTAGTCACAGTGTGTAGATCTCTGAGTGGGAGGGGGTCTTTGAGAACATGAACATGTCTAAGTCTGGGTGTGCATGCATGTGTGTATATTATGGCCTGTGGATTGGGGCTATAACATTACCACTACTGGTACTTCTACTACTACTACTACTAATAATAATAATAATAATAACAATTATAAATGTGACTATGACTGGTAAATGTCATGCAAATAACAAAAAGAACACAATGTCAAAAGCTAGCCAGAAGCACTACATTATGTTGTTGCTTTTGGAATCAGTGAAATATTCACCATTAATGCTAGCAATATTTACATACTGACAGTAGCCAGTTGACGTTCAACAAGATATTCCAATGTTTCCATCAGCGACAGCAGATATTTGGCACCCTAGTGGACATAGCAGTGCACAGCAGGTTTCTGCAGAATTTTGCATACCAAGTTAAATTATTAACTTTTGCCATTGACAGCAGAATAGGACTATTTAAATATCTGCAGCACTAAATATGTTAGTTCTGAAACGTAAAGCAACACTGGCTTGCATAGCACTGAGTGATGGGGCAGAGGGAAGACCATCCTGTCCTCTCAGTGGGAGCTGTGTTGGATTCCAAGCCATGGATGGCTATGGCATCACTGTGGATATCTGCATAATATAAATGTATATTATAAATATATCTGTATAATTTATCCATATAAATAAATAAATAATAACAATAGTTCAGTAGATCATATCAGCCATGATCTTGTTTGTGATAACAGAGTATTCTACTTATACCCCAACTTTGCAGAAGAAAGTAAAAAGTAAAGCAAATTAAGCCCTAAGCATCGTATCAAATGTGCTTTAATATTTGCAAATCCTTCCAATAAAAAAGTAGTAGGATTATTCATCACATAATGCTGTCATGATTTCGGGTTCAGCAGAACAGTCCTTGTCGACTGTGTTGGCGTGGTATCAGAGACAGCACTGGACTTTAAGCTTATCAGGCATTCAGGTGCAACCTCTAGGCAGTCAACCTGCAAATTCACAACTTTACAAGAACAAGGACCAACCACAACTCATTGTCTGGATCAGCATGTACCAGAAACCAATGGAGCCAAACATATTCATGATCTCCAGCTCTTAAACCAATGAACTGTATCTAGCAGGTACAATACTCTGTTAAATGAGTTTGCATTCCCAGAGGCAGTAAATTACATGCCTCATGTGTTTGTCATGTTACATAACACCTCTTCTTTCCACCATGATCAACACCCTGTCTTATTTTGAAAAGGCAAAGATAGATGTAGTTGGTGCTACTGTCTTCCTGTAGGCAACATCTCACACTGCCCCATTTTGCTGTGCAGAGTCGTCTTTAACACACTTTCTGCCACTTGGATTTCTTTCCTTTCACACCTCTGCTGAAGAGCATATGATCACTTTACGTGCTGTTTATGCAAGTGTTTATGCGTATTTGCTCTGATTCCATGCTGTTTGTGCAGTGACCTAATAAATTCTAGTATATATGCATGGCTTAATTTAGTTACTTAATTAACTTACTATGTAAATAAGACCCATGGACAAAAAAATTCACAACATTCACAACATATAATGGCTGATTGATTAATTGAATTAGGTTAAATTGTTGATTGATGATGAATCTCATCTAATTCTTCTTAAAGCGTTGAAACTCATCATACTGAGATTGGTGTTAATAATAATAGATGTTAATAATAGTAATAAGTGAATTCAGCACAGAATGTGGAATGCTAATGAAAACAGAAAGTGACATGCAGTAAATTGAAAACGTGATGTTTGGCTATTTTTGGCCATTGTTTAGTTTCATGTTAGTCTTTACTTATACACCCACCAGCCACGTCATTAGGTACAATTTCTTTTATCTGCACTCACTGTTCATTCTATCAGCTCTATATACCATATAAGTGCACTTTGTAGTTGTACAACTGCAGAATGTACTCCATCTGATTCACTGCATACTTTGTTAGCCCCTTTCACCCTGCTCTTCAGAGGTCAGGACCCCCACAGGACCACCACAAAGCAGATACTATTTCGGTGGTGGATGATTCTCAGCACTGCAGTGACCCTGATGTGGTGGCGGTGTGTTAGTGTGTGTTGTGCTGGTGTGAGTGGATCAGACACAGCAGAACTGCTGGAGTGTTTAAACACTGTGTCCACTCACTGTCCACTCTATTAGACACTCGTACCTTGCTGGTTCACCTTGTAGATGTAAAGTCAGAGACGATAGCTCATCTGTTGCTGCACGGTTTGCATTGGTCATCTTCTGGTCCTTCATCAATGGTTACAGGATGCTGCCCACAGGATGCTGTTGGCTGTATAGTTCTGGTTGGTGGACTGTTCTCAGTCCAGCAGTGGCAGTGAGGTGTTTAAAAACTCCAGCAGCACTGCTGTGTCTGGAGGTGTACCTAATGAAGTAGCTGGTGGGTGTATGCTGAATTTTGCACTTCATAATGTTCCAAACGCCTTTCGTTGGAGACAGACTGGCCAGTCTAGCACTTGCATTCTGATTACACAGCCATGCTGATATAACACATGTTTCATGTTGTTGTCATGTTGAAATATCCATGGGCATCCCTGAAAAACACAGCATCTAAAAGGCAGCAGATGTTGCTCCAAAATGTGTATGCATCTTTCAGCACTAACGATGCTTTCACTTGGCACCCATGTTCTGTGTACTGATATATCCTCTGTACCACCACAGATGCTGGCTTTTGAACTTTATACTGGTAACAATTTGGATTGCTATTTACTTCTTTAGCCCAGAGAACACATTATTTCAGTAAACAATCATCAGACCAGCCATCCAATATACAACATTCCATCTCAGATGAGCTTTAGTCCAGAGAATCAGGCAGCTCTGTGTTGGCTCTGGAATACTTTAGCAAACCACTGTACATAGTACTTGCATTTGTAGGTACAGCAGTGAACAGCTTTATTGACAGTGGTTTGCAGTTTGAAGTATTTTAGAGCCAACGTTTTAATATCCTTCACAGAAGCACGTTGGTTTTTAAAACAGTGCCATCTGAGGGACTGAAGGTCACAGTCATCCGTTTGTGGGTTTTGGCTATGTTTTCATGCACATAGATGTTTTCAGGATTCTTATGATTTTGTTTGTACGTTGTAAATGGTGAAATTCCTACAATCTTTGCAAACACTTGAGGAATGTGGTTCTTAAACAGTTTGCTGATTCATTTCTTGGCAATGTTGTGAGCCTCGGCTCATCCTTGCTTACAAGGGACCAGACCTTTCTTAGATGATCCTTTTATTCCCATGCGTGATTAGAGCACCTCTTTTAAAACATTTTCTGAACATTTAGCAATGTTGCAGTCTTTACTAGCCCCTTGGTTTGAACATTGAACATTGGTCAATCAATTTCAGAATCAGCAAAAAAAATAACAACGTTGAATGAAGATAAAACAATGTTTTGTGTTTGTACTGCTTCCAATTAAATACAGGCCCAAATGGATTTACAAATCATTGCTTTCTGGTTTTATTTGCATTTCATATACTGTCTCAGCTTTTTTTTTGGAATTGGAGTTGTAGAAATAAAAAGGTAGATAGAAAGATGAAAGCTTTGTTATGCAGGGTATTGTTAATGTAGGCAGGTACTATGCCACATGTCCTATAAAACTACAAAAATGAACAATTTTACATTTGTAATTGCACAGATATATAATTCACAGTCAAAGATATTGCATAGATATTGTATAGATATTGTATAGATATTGAACAGTTACTGTTCTCTTATATCAGTTACATAAACGCTGATGATCTTGGCAGTCACCTAAATACTGATGATATAGGCAGTCAGAGTAGGAGAAGTATAGTGATGTTGGCAGTCAGTACAAGATGTATACAGGTGGTATACAGGTGGTGAGGCGCCACAGCAGATATTGCACAATAGTTGAGTCACATTGAATATATAGATAGTTACAGGTACGTATACTGTCCACAATAGTGAGTGTCTGATGCTCTGAATATTACACATGTGAATTGTTCTAGCTCTTGTCAACAACAATGGCAATAATAAAACTTATTTTTCAGGCAGTGATATAAATTATTCAGCATATAAACCCATTGGGTTTAATCTGTTATCTCTTTTGTGGATAACTTAAGGAAAGTTAATGAGGGGGAGGAGCCAGGTACTAACGAACAGGCCTTTGTTTTTTTCTCTCTCTCTGTTCCTTTTAGTCTCAGCGGCGTGTCACGTTTCACCTGCCAGACGGCTCTCAGGAGAGCTGCAGCGACAGCGGTCTGGGGGAGCATGAGCCGGTGGGCGGCGGCCCCCTGCTGACACACCCGCTTCCTCTGGTGCAGCCGCAGGATGACTTCTACGAACAGGCCTCTCCAGATAAGAGGACTGAAGCCGACGGCAACTCTGACCCCAACTCAGGTGAGTCAGATCAACATTTCTACCTAGCAGAGGGTATAATCTAATGAGAGGCATGGGGACACAGACCCTCCCCCCATTAGGCATAAGTATAAATGGAGGAGGAAAGCAGGATATGCGCTCACTAAAAAACATTAAAGAGGTGTGCAAGAACACATTTAGGTGTTTCTTCGGGTTGGAAATTCTCCTCCATATTGGCCAACACTTGCAGCGAAAGTTATTATTGCTGGGAAAGGCTTACCGAAACATGATTTTGTGAATTGTTTCTCTTCCGCCTCTTGAGTAAGTCACCATGAACTACTACACCACCACTAAGTCCACCAGAATTAAAAGAGCAATATGTGGGCTTGTAAATTGAGTTTGTGGTATGTATTTTTTGCTAACTGCATATGTGATGCTAATATTTTTAGCATGCATGCTAAAGTAAGTTAGCTTGCCTGAGCTATTGCGGTGTCTTGATAACATTGTCCAGATTGTAAAAATGTATGCAATACAAAAATCAGTTCGAAGGAATCAGAATTATTGGACAAGTATGTTGATGCACACGAGGAATCTGTTTCTGGCTGCTGGTGTTACTCTAGTATTATATGCAATATACATGTCATTTATATATGATTTGCAGACAATACAGAGCAAATAATATGAACAATATAAACAATATACACAGACTAGTCAAGGACAAGTAATATTCAGACGATGTACATGTTATTTACCGAATTACACAATATACAAGCAACACACATACAGATTAAACAGGGACAAGCAAAACACAGGGTAGTGCAAACAACAGCAGTACATGTATGGAAGTAAAGTTATGGAGTACAATAGTAAGGATGGGTGTAATAACTATCACGGACAAACAGTAGTAGCTGTGGCCTAGCAGGTGATATTGTTGGTCAGCTATTTATGAGCTGCTATTCCACCAACATAAAAAAAGGGTAAAGATCAGTGGTCAGTACTCAGGTACCAAGTTTCAACATGTAAATGGCACTTAAGCGGACGAATATCAGATCAGGAGTTTGCATTTCCAAAAATTCTGTTATCACATAAAGGCAGCATCATTGGACTGATTTAGCAGAATGGCTGAAATTAGAAGCAAAACAGGAAGAATGGCTCTGTGTTTTTCTTCTTCTGTTGCAGTCTGTCTGGAGCATGTGTTTATTGTGTTTCTGTCCATCGAGCCGCTCTCAGAAGCCATGCAAAAAAAACCCAAACTCGTCTGTGATTGGTCCAAACTGCCTGAATGTGTGCCAGATCATGTGGTAGTGACTGATTCAGAGACACGGTCTAAATCCTCCAATCTTTAGCAGCGCCCGCACACCTGCTTTGTCTCAGCCCGATGAATAAATGAAATCCAATAACACAGGAGAAAAAGAGAAAGGAATGAGCTGGAGAAAGAACGAGGGAAGGAATGAGAGAGGCAGGCAGTTCTGAGTGAGAGGCATGAAAATTGTACTTTGTGATATGTGCAATATTTGTGCTATGTGCAGTAATTGTTTGTGTGTTGCACTGTGGCAAAGGAGAAACTGTACCTTGTATATGCACTCATTGACCATGTTATCAGAAACACCAACCATAAAGGTCCAATATATATGCTTACAATTACAGATTGTAGCTGCTATGCACTTTAAAGGCTTTATACCTCACCCATCAGTTTTCAGTTTCTGCATCACTGTTGTCTGGATACTACTCAAGCAGTGGCCTGTTCTTAGTGCAGCACTGACACTGACATGGAAGTGATGCACAACAATGTTGCTAAGGTTTTTAAACAAGTCTGCATCACTGCTAGCTTGACATTGGCCCACCACTCTAAAATATCTAGTCAAGAGCAGCACTGTGATTAGAAGCTGAGCACTGATAAAGAGCAAGAGTCTCTAACCTACAAACTGCACCTATACCGGAGGTGCTTCTGATAAAACAGACAATGATTCCAGGTACAATGTAGTAGTTGATAAGAGAAACTGACCACTCAGTATTGCTTGAGTCGTTAAAGTCTATATATGAAAGCAAAGCTGCAAAAACAAACCATTTCTATAAATTTGCCTATTCTGCCTATAGCACTTTAGCCCCACCCATTCATGCTAAGGATATAATGCATTCATGCTGTTTTAGCCAGACTGATTTTTTTTTTAGGCATAATACAGGGCATCCAGTCAGAACAGTGCCTCATGTATATCAGCCTTAAAAGCACACAGAATACATAAAGCAACCTGTTCAACTTTGGTACAGTGTCTTCAAGATGGATATTTGTGACACTGACCTCATACTAGGGATAATTAGAAGTTGGAAAACAGGCACAGAGATTAATTAGAACTGTTTTTGGTACATATCGGTGGATCTCAGGTGAGAAAAATATGTAGTATATGGGCCAAATGTAGAATATGAGCTCTTTAATTAATAGCGGCCGATGTTGACTTATCTCTTCTTCATGACATCACTTGTATACATGCCTTCATCATCAAGATGTGAGCATGTTGGCTGTTGGTGACGTCTCGGCATGGAGTTGTAGAGCTTCCTAATGGTGTCCTGCGATAATCCGTCCCATGCATCTTGAATATTCTCACACAGTTCCTGCAGATTTTGTGGTGGCGTGGAGGTGGAGTGACACCAGGTCTTCTAGACATGTGACGTATGATAACAAACCTTCCATCTTGATGCTGGCCACGGTGCCTCCACACACAGATTCGTTAGTTATCTCCACCAAGAGAAAAGCGGGACTCGTCACTGAAGATGACCTGCTGCCATTCTGAGACACTCAATGACAGTCTGGCATGACACCAATGCTACATTGACGTGGTATTAAGGGGTTTCGATGTAACGGTCTGTGTGCATGTAGTCCTGCAATGTGCAGCTGTGTGCCAATGGCCCTGGCACTAACAGGATGACTCATGGAGGGCATCGCTGCTCGCTGAATATCCGCAATCGTGGCTGTTGGGTCAGTTAGGTACAGCGATAAAGCCCATCATTGCTTGAGACACATGTGCGGCTGAGCGTGAAACTTAAGTCATTCCTATGTCTCACAATGTTAAACCTACCCACCAAGTTTCATTCCTGTAGGTTGATTCCTCCTTCCTGATGATGAGTGTATATAGAGAAAGAAACACTGTATTTTCATTTTCAGTTGAAACGTTTTAGCAGTTACTGTAGAAGGGTAAAAAAGACCACAAACCTATGGAATCTAGAGAATGTGTTTCTTCACTTCTTCACAAAAACAGTCAAAGGTAAACATTAGGTTGACACAGCTTTGGGGTTAACAATTCGGAGCTCGTTTTCTTGATGAAGTGTTCGTACGGACAAAGGTGTGTGTATTTACACGCTTTCAACCAATTACGGCTCTCTCCTGCTGCTCTGTCTCCTGAGCTGTTTGGGTCTCAACACCTATTTGATTTATTTGGAGATGATTTCCCTGTTGGGGTCTCGCTCGCCGGAGATGTTTTTTTATTTTTTATTTTTATATAGAGCGCTCCTGTGACCTACTTTGCACTATCACACACACACACTTCAGACCTGAACGAGCAACTGCTTTGCCCAAGGTCACAGCTAGGCGTTTGTGGGTGCGAAAAAGACAGACTTCATCAGTAGGGCTGGATTTGATTTGTATTTATTGTTCTGTGTAGCACCTTGGTCCTGGAGGAACGTTGTTTCGTTTCACTGTGTACGGTACACCACTGTATATGGTTGAAATGACAATAAAAAACTACTTGACTTGACTTGACTTGACTTGATTCAGATACGTTCAACACAAATGCTTTCATGCTATCAAATGCTGGACTTTGATACAGGTTGCTGAATGATTTCAATGCATTCCTTTTTCCTTCCTGACTTTCTCCTCTTTTTTCTGCAACTGGCTGTTCATCACAAATATTACACTTTCATGTGCAAGTGCACAAAGATTAATCACAGCCTGATGATCTAAACCTGGACTATCAGAGAAAGTTGTTAAGTGCAGATGTAAAACAAGTTCACCGTGTCTTGTTGTTAGGTTCTGTGAAGCTGAAACCCAGTCAGAAAACCTGTCTAAGTTGAACCTGCCTCATTAGATAGACCACTGACCGACTACTCCTTGTTCTGTCAAGACAAAACTAATAGCAAAATGTTAACTCACAAAAAATGAAATATAACTTTATTGTTAAGCTTTTTCCACTCTTCGCCCCTTTGTCTTTCCCATTTTTGGGGCTCCTGGTGCATACATCCTTTCTGGACACAATTAACCTTTTCTCTCTCTCTCTCTCTCTCTCTCTCTCTCACTCAAGCATCTTGGACATCATAATGGCACAGTAATAGTCCAGAGGTTGTCAGTGGTGCCCCAAAGACACATCCTTTACCGAGTTCTCAATATTCTTTCAACACACTTGAAATCCCCACAATCCTCAGATTCATCCC
This sequence comes from Semaprochilodus insignis, assembly GCA_034552555.1. Classification (NCBI taxonomy): domain Eukaryota; kingdom Metazoa; phylum Chordata; class Actinopteri; order Characiformes; family Prochilodontidae; genus Semaprochilodus; species Semaprochilodus insignis. Next base: position 11,713,944 of record CM067476.1, on the reverse strand, counting down.
CTTGGGGAAGGGGTCAAAAATACAATCCACATTACAGAACTCATCTGTATGTTATGTGCAATTACACATCTCTACAAGAGAGCTCCCCAAAGTGCTCAATGGGCTGAATGGGCAGAAGGCAGGAAACACCCTTGACAGGTCGTCAGTCCAACACAGAGCAGACACATACACATTTACACCTAGGGGGAAATTTAGGATCTCCAGTTCACCTGACAGCATGTCTAGACTGTGGGAGGAAACCCACACAGACATGGGGAGAACATGCAAACTCCACAAAGAAAAGTCCCCAGATGTCCCAGCTGGGAATCGAACCCAGGCCCTTCTTGCTAAAACTTAGTGCTGATGTTAATAACATGGTTTTCAGCCAACAAGCAGTCTTTTGGAACAAGCGTGCCTGCTAGCTCAATTAGGTTGAAATTTGGTCATGAATGACAGAATTTGCTTATGAAAATACTGTATTGTGGGATTGCAGTAATCCATAAGAAGTATTGAATTTTGATAACCCACTATGGCCATTGCTCTCTTTCCTGAAGGTTTGTGTTCAGGAAAACTGCCAAGCAAAAATACACCCAGTACAGTACTGCAGTCTTTCATAAGGTGAAAACTCTCTTTTTCTTCCTCTTCTAGCAGAGCGGTCGAGCACACTTGACACTAAAGTAAAGCTTGCTTGACGTACAAACAGCAGGGCATGCCAGCAATAAATATGTCAACATTTTATGATAAGATAGATTCCTAAATGTTTTTTTGGCTCGGACATAAGGATCTAGGAAAAGTCTTTAACTGATACAGAATCAGTACATTATGTGTATGAGATTCTTTGAACTTCTTGTTTACACTCACACATTTCATTTCAGTCTTTCAAAAAACGTCCACCAAAAGGTTCTGTAGGGCAGTGTTTCCCAACCCTGGTCCCGGAGGCCCACTGCTTTGCTTATTTTAGGGTTCTCCCTACTCCAAACACATCTGATTCAACCAATCAGCTCATTACCAGCCCGTTACTGAGTTTGTATGTATGTGTGCTAAAGCAGGAAAAGCATTAAACTGTGCAGGACAGTGGACCTCAATGAGCAGGCTGGAGAAATACTGTCGGGTGGGAACTAAAAGTGGTGTTTCTATGGCATCACTAGAGAATTTGGAGCCATTTTGCTCCCTATTCTACTCTTGTGGGAAAGCTTTACAATAAATGCTGGAAGACTAATTACATTCAGCTACAAAAGCATTTGTGAGATCAGGTACTGATGTTACATAATCAGTTCAGGATTATAAAGACCACTCCAACTCAGTCCAAAGGTAATGGATGGAGCTCCTTTACTACAGAGAACACAGTTTCACTACTTTGCTTTATACCACTCTAGCTGATGCTATGTGTGGCTGCTCAACAGCATCTTATTCTATTAGCAATGCTTTTCTATGGAGATTATACAAGCCATTGAATGAATTCACTAATTACAATTGGTGTCTGATTACTTTTAGATGAACAGTGTATATAATGTTTTATATATGAGGCACTTCAGGTATGTGTATCATTACACCCCTGGGTCTAATTCAATAAAGTTCATGCAGTAAGTTGTATATAAATTATAAGACGTTATCATTTCCACTTAGATTCAACTTCAACTTCAACAAAAGGAATGCGCGCTCCTTAGTATATTATGTCTTACAATTGTTGGTGCATACTCTTGTATGTCAGAGATACTCCATAGCATTTCTTACTGCTGTGTTAAAAGTGGAATATGGAACAGCAGGCCATGGCTCAAGTGTCTCCTTTTAATTTGATGAGAGACGGTGGGAGAGTCATTTGCATAAGGTTGGTGATAATTGCTCTTTTTAATGGAATTGATGGTGGTGTACACACCAATTATGTACAAGCTCTTAAGCCTGGTAATTAATTAGCACACAAACCCAGCGGTGCCATAGAGACTAGCGCTTAATCAAATATTGTACACACTCAGAGGGGCCGTAGTGGACCCACATGGCAGCTTCGATTAGAGGTCACTGTCAGACAGGATGACCGAATCAGATTTAGTTTCTTTCCCGTTAGAGTGCTTTTAGAGTCACTAACTCGGGGACCCGAGCATCCGATACATGTCAATTTACAATTATTATAGCAATCGTTTGGCTAAAAATCTAATTGTCCACAATTTCACCCTGATCCCGATTGCAGTCGATTAGCAGTGGCAAACCATGACTACTGGCTAGGCTGATCAAAACTAGGTAAAAACGTTAGGGGGAAAAAACCCACTTCTATAATATTCATTTCTGCTAGATTTTAGGAGTTTATTAGTTTGAAACTGACCGTGATTTTGACAGTTCTAGATTAAACACAGACATCTGAAGCTTCTAAAAGATTGTCTATGTTTAACTTGTGACTGACATATTGGCATATGTGTTATCTTGTAGCAGCTTCACAGTGATTCCTTTAGTAAAGAGTCTTGGAAAAGAGATGTTGCTGCTGTTTGCCATTAGGTTACCACTCGTTTTCACAGTCAGTGACATATCTTTGACTTCCAGAGTTTTTTTTTTTTTTACAAAATTGATGCTCCATATTCTAAATGAAAACATGTTTGATTCCACAGTCTTGTCACATGTAAAACCTTCTCTTCAGCTATTGAAGTCCTACCCAATAGGAGAGCTTGCTTAGCTACTCTTACCTTACCCCTTTTGCTTTCATCTAGAACCTTACAATGAAACAACAGTAGTACTGTAGTATTTGGAGAGTTTCAAAACAAGCTTTGCTCTCTTGATTTACTATAAACTTCCCAGAAATGACTAGGCCATTTCTGAAGGCCTAGAATGATTCTCTGTTGGATTAGCCAAGACCAGTAGTGCAGTTGAACCTAAATGGCTGACATTTGCAGTCTTATGAAATGTGCAATTTTGTGACGAAAGCTCCAACATTTAGAAGGTTGCACTATTCTGGGGCCCCGTATTTACTTTTTAACCATATTCAGCTTACATGTCAGGACTAGTTTAAAATATCAGAGTTTCAAAGGGTTTCAGTTTCAGATGATGATTTCTGAAGAAACTTTCCTTCCCATGCAGAGCTGTGCTGAATTTATGGTATGTGGTATATGGCATGGTATACCCACAAAGAAATCTTTGGTCTATGCTATTGGGCAAGACATGTTTGGTCCCTGAAGTTTACATGTCTAGATTAGTATTGGAACTATAAGGCTCATGTAGCCAATAAGTTATGGAACCTTGCATGTAAAACCAATTAGCATTCTTTAAACTGCACAGCTAAATCATCACACACCAACTGCATCAAGTTGTTAGGTAATCTCAAATAGATTTATGTGATCTCTGGCTCTCCATGACACGGAGTCAGCTATAAAAATAGACAAAAAATATGTCACATAGCCAAAAACTAAAAGAGCAAACTTGTCTTGGCTGGTTGATAATATTTTAAATAAAGTATGTGATTAAAAGATGATCTATTTTGTCACAGTTTGTGGTTGATGAGATTATTAAACTTGCTGAGAAAAGAGACCTGTCAATCAGATCAATTTCCTTATTAGTTTTCAAAGCACAAAGTAAGGTTTTTTTTACTGCCGTAAGAGAAGACCCGGTTGAAGTCAAGTTCAGCAGCATCACGTCTATCAGGTCTGACCAAGGTGAAGAAGGAGAGAAGTTAATATATAATCCACTTTCATGTTAGAAAATAATTAAGCATATAAAAAGGTCCATCTCTGCGCAGATAGGCTGTCAAAGTGCTGCTGCAAAGTTTATTTCTCTGAAGTTAAATACTGAAGGAGCCTTTGAAGTCGGGCTCCAGAGTAGGGATAGCTTTCAGTTATTAGCTGAACCTGGTTTAATTATTTAATCAGCCCATATACAGCAGCTGCATTGGCTCAGCTTAAAAGAGACACGTCGAGTGTCCTCACTTTGATTAGCAGTAATTTACAGTAAGGTGGTGAGGCTGAAATATCATAAGGGTCAAATTAAAATAAAGGCCCGGCCTACATTAACAGCTTCTCTTATATTAATTTACTTAACAAGACAATGTAGTGATTATTATATATATATATATATATATATATATATATATATATATATATATATGTTAAAGTGACAGTACTAAGTTAATAATTACTGGAACTAAATACTACTTTAATTTGCCACTAAACACTGCATGGCAAAAAGCTGATATACATTTATGATATACATATATCAAAGTTCATTTTGTATATATATCAATGTTAATGAAATAGTTCCTGTTTGGCTTGCCATAATATACAAGGTAAACTGGTGAATAGGTAAGAATTTTACTTTTGGGGTCTACTAGCATAGATTTACATGCTTTAGTGTTCCAGAAGCACATACACTGTACATCTATATTCGCCATCTGAAACTCTCTGTTACAGCTCCTGTGTCTTTAAGCCCCACCTCCCAAAGAGCCCTGTGTGCTATGATTGAACAGCTCTCTACCAGAGCGTCCAAGCTTGGCAGCAGGCTGGCAATGAGGATTGTGTTACGAGATGATGTCACCTAGTAACAGAGAAAAGGCCTCATTCACCATTTGTCTTGCTTAACTTTCACTTCAGTTTCTTCTTGAGCAAGGCTCTACTAGTGTGTATAGATTCTAAGAGCAGATCCTATGTAAGAAAGCCATGTTTTTTGGTTTTAAGAAGAATTTTCTTCTTAAGAACGGATGGTGAATGAGGCCCAATGTTTCTTAAAGAACGATTGAAAGGAATTTGGGAATTTCAGCATTTACAGTGCACAACATTTCTTAAAAGATTCAGAGAAGACGAAGAAATCTGCGTAAAGAGCAAGGCTGAACGCAGCTGAACGGCCATGACCTTCAATCCCTCAGACAGCACCGCATTAAAGCCCGACTTGCTTCTGTAATGAATATAACCACATGAGCTCGGGAATAGTTTGGAAAGCCATTGTCAGTAAACGCAGCTCGTTGCTGCATCTATAAATGCAAGTTAAGACTCGCAAAGGTTAAAAAGGATTTGCAAAGCTTTGCCGTCTGGTTTTTATTTGCATTTCTCCTATTGTCCACTTTTTTGAAATGGAGTTTTTTACGTACAAATGTCTTGGTGGCCTTTTGACTTTGAACACTAATCTAAAACTCCCTTCTCAAAAGCACTGACTTTTTGCGTTCGGGAGATATAATGCTTTCTTGTGGGAACAAAATCTCATATTTTCCCTCCTTTTTCAGTACTTCGGCTCACGCTTCACGTCTGTATTTGGTTCCTCCAAGGCCAGTGAATAAGTTGGTTGTACAGAACAGACTGAATGTGAAGAATAGTGTGGCACGCGCTCACTTTTGACTGCGGAACACAATGGCAGCGAGTGTGGATTGGGTTTTCGTTTTAGCTGTAAGACATTGCGCTGCACTGAGAAGCCTCAGCGTTGTGGATTCTGTCGCAGAGGCATTGTATGGGCCACACAAATCTTTCAATGCCCGTGCACTTAGCTGATTCAGGAGGCGCTCTTTTGTAAAAACAGGCTGGCGGATTAATTTGTCAACTCTGTATGATGTGTTCCAACCATGAGGGAACCGAGGAGATGGAGTTGTGTTTTTTTATTTTCCCTGTGATTGAATTAACCTTTTGATGTTGGAAGCATTTGTCACATTCCTTTGATTCATCCCTTTCCTTTATAATTCTTATTTACGGCGGGTCCAGAATTACAGCTGTTTGTTACCTCTTGGAATCATCACATGAGGAGAATGAAACAGGAGAAGGAGGAAAGGCTCAAGTCTGCGTTTGAACGCTGCTGACAGGGCTGTCGTTGTCAGTTTTCTGGAAGAAAGCTTAAAGAACACAGAGAAATGGGAAATGTGAAGAGGCTCCATTTGGGCTCCGCAGGAGATCCGGTGCGCTAAACACTTCTATCTGCGCTGGTGCGAGAGGTGTAAGCTTCAAACAAAACTTCTCTCAAACAAAACATTCCTCAGAGACGCTCCGAGACTGCTACCCTTCAGGTCGCGAGCTTAAAAAAAACGTTATTTTTGGGGCTGTGCTTGAAAGCGGATACGTCGAGTTTCTACTCGCCACATGTCTCACTGTTGCTGTTTCACTTTAGCCTAGATTTGTCCCCCGTGATGAAAACCAGCCCCAATGCAATTTCTTCCCTCAGCAGCTTTCAGTATTAAAAGCCATCACTGAGTCTGAGTTTGCATTTAATTAAAAGACATGTATATAAGCTAATTAAAACGCCTTTCATCACAAGGCATTAAGCACGCAGGGCCTACATGTGCTGTGCACGGGTCAGTGCTTCATGTTCTGTCTTCGTGTTCAACATATTATTATTATTGTCAGGAAATGAAGGTGAAGCTGGATGTGAGCGTATCCTTCCGATTCATCCTGAACACCCTCTCGGATGTGTGAGTAAACACGCGTTGTCTGAGGAGCACATGTAGGCTACACATAAGAGCCTTCTGTTGTAACAGTGCACAAAAACTGCACAGTAAAACGTTACCCAGTTTCAACAAGTGCTGAAAAATTAGCCACATTAATCCACCAGTTGCTATGCAGCAAATACACACTTCACAAAGATTTAATTTATAATCGAATAACTTTGGGGTATAATTAGTGTGTATTCATTATTTAAATACCTCCCCATGCATACTCTTACACTCTACGGCATCTCTGTTAATTTGGTATCAGCCCGAAGCTGTTTATTTATTGATATACATTTTAATACCTCAGGTTTGTGGTCTAGCTGGGGTCATTAATGATTAAGAAGCCAGAAGCGTGTGAAGTCCTTTTATGGGTTTCTGGGTAGCAGCCAGCCTCTGCAAGTCACCCGGAGCCCACACAAACTCTCTGAGGTGCAGGGATGAGGAATAAAAGTGGAGATTGTTAATAGTGGGGTTTTAATTTGTCAGGTGGGGCTTGGAAATGATCAGCCACACAACCCTTCATACACCATTCCCACATGGTTCCTTCATTTACAGACCATTCCTGTACCATTTCTGATGTCATTCCCATTCTCTCAGTTCTTGCATCATTTCCACACCTTCCTCATTCCTATTGCTATTGCTGCCATTCCCACGGTGTTCACTGGTATTGCAGCAGTCCGATTGGCCCATTAAATAATAAGCAATTCTTCATGGTTAGTACAGAGGAAATGATAATTGATATGATATGGCATTTTTTATGTACTAGTGGAATGTAGACAACAAGAACAATGCATTGCCCAAAAATTGGGTGCATACTTTATTGCATATTAATAGAATTGATAATTGATGTAATTGCTTCTAACGTTCCAAAATTCATGCAGCTGAACCACTGTCTTCGGATCCATGCCTGAACTCCGGGCTAAAGTCCGGGACCCAAAAACATCATATCTACTTCGGAAAAAAAAAGCAGCTGTGGCTGTTGAGAGTAGGAACTGAGCTTTGCAGGAAGGTGGATGTCCAGGAGACGGATTGGTCACCATCACCCAGCAGCAAGGGATGTTGTTTCTCCTTGATGTTTGAAATATATTGTTTTCAAAGTGCTAGGCTGTTTGAGTACGTATGAAAAAGGGATAGGGCAACCCTCCCCCCAAAAAAAAATCTGCAACCAAAAAGCTGCTCTGAGTGCAGTGCTGCAGTTTGTGGGGGACAAAATAGCAGAGACGGATCCGCTCTGTGTGTTTGGTAATTGTGTTTTTGAAGAGAACGGGCTGGAATGGGATTGGTTAGCGATACGCTTCTCTAACCCCAGGATTATGGGGTTTAAAAAAGGGGCTTTAGCCCGAACCCAGCGGTCAAACTTTCAGATAGCGTTAGGACGCAGCTGAGTGCAAGGAACAGGAAAGTGGTAGTTGAAATGGAGGAAATGGGGGATGGAGGAAAATAAAAGCTGGTTCTACTCGCAGTTAGGGACAGATCAGATGGGATGGAAATTTACACCCGATGTGTAGCAGATAAACAAGTGGAGCTGGAAAGCGTGGCATGATGGGGAATTTTATTATCTGTGGCACAGAAGCTGTTTAGGCCTGAGGAAGACTCTTACATTACAGCTAGAGAGCCTGTATGAATTTATATCATAACTGTCAGACCAAAAACTCATATAGCACAGTGGCTGCCCACCTGTAACGAAAATAGTTGACACTGTCAGAAGCTGGCTCGTTTAAATTCTTTGGTGCTGAGGTGGGAAGCGAGGAGCAACACCGACTCTGAAGCATAAACAAATAAGATTTCAATCGGCTATTACAAATATGCAAAACTAAGTATGTCACTTACATACAAATATTAATAACACTAAGATTCTTCTCTCTACAGGCTTAATTTATATCACTGTGTCTTATTTAAGCATGAATTTTGTAGTTTCCCATTTGTTTCCCAGTACAGGGTTTAGGGCCAGTATTCCTAAACTAGATACTGACTATTTTATTGAATAGTTCAAACTATATGTTATGATCTATTTAAACCCAAAACATTAATAGAGATATGAACTAAATAGAGTAATAAGCTAAATACACTCATCATCAAAAGAATAGTTGCACCCAGAAGGAAGTATGGATCGCAGTGCTATTTTGAAGGAAGATAAAGGTTACCAGCAACTATAAATGATGATACATTTAGACTGATATGGACAATATTTATTGAGCTACACATACAGAAGTAGTGTCTCTCAGTATCTCATTGAGCCGTCATGTTTCCTAAAGCAATATGCCACACATCTCGGCATGGAATTGTAGAGGCTCCTAATGGTGTCCTGCGACAATCCATCCCATGCAGCTTGAATATTTTCAACGCACGGAACACACAGATCCATTGGTCGTGTCCACCAAGACAAAAATGACTTGTCGCTGCTGCCATTCTAAGTCATGACATCACAAGCATGACACCACTGCAGTCTTTGGAGACATTGACGTGGCGTTAAGGGCAGTTGTCATAGTGGTCTGGGTACATGTAGTCCTGTGTCGTGCAGTTGTCTGCCAATGGTGCTGGCACTAACAGGATGACTCATGGAGGGAATCACAGCTCACCGAATGTCTGAAATTGTGGCTGTTGGGTCAGTCAAGTACAGTGAAAAGGCCCATCCTTGCTTACGTCACATGCGTGGCCGAGTGTGAAACTTGAATCATTTGCATCTCACAATGTCAAACCTACCCACTAAGTTTCATTCCTGTCGGTTGATTCTTTCTGGGTGCAACTATTTGTGCAACTATTTTTTGAGTGTATATACAAAAACACAAATATACAAATTCATCTTTTACGAATACTATTCGATTAGCGTCACACTTGCTTCTGTTGTTGACACTCTACTAGTCAATGTTCCAATGACAGTGGTGGTTATAGCGTCACCGTTAGTTAATAAAGCATCCTGAGAGATAAAATACAGCCGTGGTGGGCTATGTGGTTTATGGCTGTAGAAACAACAGCGACAATAAAACAAAATAGTGTACACTTTTATAGCATCCCGGCTGTCCAATGTCATGAGGGGAAAGAGGCTCAAGATCTCAGGCAGCAAGGGAAAAATCTTTGGGCTCGATGGGAGATGATTAAACACATCTCATAGATGGTCTGCAGAGGAGAGATGACGGTTTGGTTTGTATTACACTTAGATTTTAAATGAACTGCATCATGGTTTATTTGGATGTTAGGCACTTTGAGATTGGAAAGGCAAAATTTACACTTGTTCTAATGAACCACACTAACTGAGCAATCACACTAGGGTTCATTTTAATTGAACCAAACCTGCCAAAGTGTGAACATGCCCCAGGAGCAAGCAAATATGGGCAATTTAACAGAATACAACAGGAAAGAATCATATGTTGTATTGCACACCATAATGTCATACAGTACAATGTAAATCAAGGATATATTGGATTGGAGTATATTGTGTGGTATTGTATGTAGATTGTGGTTTTGTGTATTTCATTAGGGTGTATTGTTTGAATTTGCATGTAATTTGTGGTTTTGGTGTATTTATTTGGGATATACTATGTGGTTATTGGTGTAGTTTGTAGTTTGGTGTTGTGAATTGAGGTTCATTATGTGGTTTTGGTGTTTTGAATTAGGCTATACTGTGGGATTATGGGTGTAGTTTGTGGTTTAGGTGTATTGACTTGGAGTGTATTGTGTGGTTTAGGTGTTTTGAGTTGGAATATATTGTGTGGTTTAGGTGTATTGAGTTGGAGTATGTTGTGTGGTTTCTGTGCATTGAACTGGGGTCTTTTGTAAGGTTTTGATCTTTTGAATGGGATGTGTTTTGTTATTTTGGATGAACTGTGTAGTTTTTGATGTATTGTGTGGAATTGTGTTTATTGTGCTTTTGTGGGTGTATTTAAAATGGGTGTGTTTTCTAGATGGATGAAGACTCATGTAACACATTTGCCTTTGTAGAAATGTTGAAATATGATCCCACGCTGGAGAGACGCAGTGTGTGAGCTGTGACACTGGGCCAGAAACGAGATGAATGAGTGATCAGTGGGTGGAGAGAACTGAGAGAGCGTGACAGATGAATTTTGAGGTGTAAAAATAGTCTGGCTTTTTTCTGTAGTGCAGTGGTCCCCACAATATTTTTTACATTGGGCACAAGCTCAGCCTCATGCTTGATATTGTGTTTAGTAGTATATCATATATACATTTTTTCTAACATTGCATTTTGAAGGTTTATAGTGGTCTACTTTCAGGTGTCTTCAGCCAAAATCATTAAACATAATTTCTGATTATATGGTAACAGGGATGCACTGATATGGGAATTCTGACCCGATGGTGATATTCAATATCTGCCACCGCTGATACATAAAAGTTTATACCATGTAATACCTGGTACTAGAACCACCTTCATAAACATTACAGAAGAACGTCACTAATTTCTCTAGGGTTATAAATGTACTAGAGTTATAAAGGTACTGACATAGTGCAGTATCCCAGCATGGCCTAAAGGTTCGGCTCTTCTCGAACGGTAGGAGCAGCCAACAGTGATCAAATTTCAATTTGAAATATCACTTAAATCTAAACATCTGTCCAATGCTGATATTTTTAAGCAAATGTGATAACTACAGCTGATACCTATAGGTATCAAATCTCATCCTGTGTCTCTATTTGCTCCCTACTATCCTAGTATTGATTAAAGGTAATGTAGTAAGCAGCCTCACTGAATGTTTTGCAGCTAATGCTAAAGCTTCAGTGTTGAGGTTCTGAGGAATTATGAAAGGAGTGTGTTCTAATATTATAGTATTCACCATATTCCATACCACAGCTGTAGGGTCATGGAAACTATTAATACAATTTAAGGCATGATTAATTTACAGATTTTTGTCATTTTAAGAAACATCCTGGTATTAAGAAGTGTTATTTTAAGAGAAATGCTGTCCTCTACAGAGATGAATACATATGTTCATTCTATAAACCATGGCTTAATGCGGTGAGTTTTAATGGCAATGGTCATTTATGGTTTCCATCAGCTTACTCAAATCTGCACGCTTACTTTGTGGCTAAAGGGAAGGTTAAGGCTTCACTCATTTTCCATCTGCTGGTTTTTAATTAGGTCCAAAGGAGTCAAACAAGGATTTGACGGATCAACTTGGACTTAAAAAGTGTTAACATTATTATTACTATTATTATTATTTTCAGACTTGCAGCATCGGGGTTTATGGTATTCCAAATAATGAGGAAGTACTATTTACAAGGTAACAGTATTAACGTAGACTGTTTTTGATTAATGTTTGGGTATAAACAACACGTTTATTGATTTTCTAAGGGCAAATAAGTATTGCAAATAACACATCCTCTACAGAGAAGACATTTCTGTGGGATTAATACATATTTTGGCCAAAAGCGTGTAACAGACATTCATTAAGATCCCAAAGAGGTGTGTTAATATATCACCATTAAATTCAGACGATAAAGAAAATTTCTTAATGAAATGTCCATGACACGCTTTGGCCAAAATACCACAGCTCCTTTTCCATCCTGTCTAAAGAGCCCCACTCAGAACGACCGCTTTGAGTGCCTGTTCCTGTTAATAACAATGAGCCACTGCACACTCCACGCCCCTCTTCCATGGTGTGTATCCCAATACCAGTACACATTCTCTTATTTTACTCTCACATTCTTAATGTGTTGAATGGATGAAGTTCATCTTGCGAGTCCTGCAGCGAGTAATGACCATAATCGTTTAGAATATTACATCTCTGTTAATATATTACTTCAGCTGCAGTGACTAGTGCTTAAAGGCCAAAGAAACACAGAGCAGAAATATTTTTAAATACTTACATTTCCCTCGTCTGCAGTTTTGCCACAGACCGTTGGTACTGATTCCTCTTTTAGTAGAAGTTTAGTTGCCAGTGCTGCATTGCCAGTACCTCCCCCAGGTTGAAATAACAGACTGACATACGAGGCTGAAGTCGGTTTCTAATTTGACAGCTTCTGGTTCAAATTCTACCATTCCACCTTAAATGGTGCAGCAGTTAACACCGGTTGCCTGAGGCCCCAGCATGTAACTGCTGCACCAGTTAAGATGGAATGGGGAAATTCTAACAAGAACCCGGGCAAGTAGCCTGAGGTGATAGAATGTAGCTGGTACACTATTTAAGGTGGAACAGGAAAATTTGAGCAAGCTGGCGACACAAGGCGGTTAGCATATACATACAGGTTTTTGCCGACTGTGGCTGGAAGCTGCTACTGAAAATAAACTGTGTCCATTTAGGAGCAGCCGACAACAGGCCAGTTCCCATGATTCGCTCTTAGCTTCCGCATGATGCTAGCTGCTTCGACGCTTGCAAGAAAAATGGTGCCCCTTTGCAAAGGTAGTTCTTAAGCTGTGGGCAGAGCTTACTCAGTGGGTTGTGGTATCATTCTAATGAGCCTGCACTCGATTGTAGGAAAAGGAGACAAATCTAAACAGCTTGTTGAATTCCATGTTTTCTGAACTGGGCAGCCCACAGAAAACTGATAACATTGTATTATGCCAGTTTGTGTCTTAGTAAGCTCTCAATACCATATCAAATGTACGCATACAAGAACTGAAAAGGTGTGTTTTTCCTAATAAGTGTCCTAAAAGCCTGTAGTGTCGATTTTATTTCTCTCCATGATCTACAACAGCGTGAAAGTCCTGAGTGTTGATGAGATGTGTTACCACAGCAACGAGTGGAGTCTATTATACAATTAACTAATTAATCTAATTACCAACTTTATAATTAATCCTCTAATTAACCAGTTCCTGAGATCCTACCTCCAGCTGCAGCTGAAATGGTCGCCCGCAGCTACAGCAGCTTTTATTCACCTTAGCAGCCAGAGCCAAGCTAAAGGAGGCAAATCTGATCCAATCAAACACTTTAGCTTTGACGAGCATGTGATTTTAATTGGGTTTGTTAATCACACCAGAATAAAAGAAGAATCGTGGCTCTTCTTCGCAGGAGTGATGTGACACAATTAGTTTGAGAGCCATCAACTACTGTATGATTACTGCATCTATGCTGTTATTATACTATAATAACACTTCTAATTATACTAATTTATATACACAATTTATGAAACAAGGTTAAAATAATATGTGGGTTTAATTATGGCAAAAAAGCTTTTTTATAATGCAAAGGTTTGGGTACTCCTGGTCAAATTACATGTTTTGCTGATTTTTGTTGTGAAAATTAGTTTAATATATATATAAAACACAAAATGCAGCCAGTGCAAATGCTCTGCATCATTTTTGCATCAATCATTTTTTTGCATCAATCATTTTTTGAAATTTTATTTTTATTTTTTTGATTTCCACCAGCAAATTAAACTGAGCAAAATAAAATAAAAGGTGTGCACTAAAACTAAAAACCATCATGCTCTTTGAATTGAAATACTTTGAAATAAAATTGTTGTGTGTTACAGTTTCTCATTAGGTGGAATGTGTTTTTTGCAGACTCTAGCAACCACTGCTATGAAAGAACACAGTTGTGGGTGGAAGTGAGGTGAGGTGAATTGAACTGAACTGAACTGAACTGAGCTGAACTGAAACCTGCCAGTTCAGGTTAGGCTATAGTGTCTTTGGCATTGGCCATCCTGGGATCCCAGCCATTACTCTGTATTTTGATTACACTGTAAGAGCCACTTCTCTTAGCTGGTCATTGTGTATGTGCCGAGACATTATAAATGAGCCCTCTGGTTGAAATATGAATGGTTGAAATATGAATGGGAAAGGTAGGAAAGCTCTAAACGTCATCAATTTTACAGAGAAAGTCCCGCCCATGAAGAAAAATAGTCAGAAATCTGCTTGCTTGTTAAGCTGTGAGGGTGGGGTAGGGTCAACATAATTGTGGTGATAGCAGGGAAAGTCCCACCTTGTTGTGGAGTGTCAGAAAATCAAGCAATGCTGAAAAATCAGGGTTTTTTTTAGCCAAATGCTATAAACCATTAATGACTTTTTTGTAAGATTTTAGCAGCGATTTTATATATGCATTGTGATCATTTTGGTCTCCCTGCATTCAAAGAGATAGGAGTCTGGTCTTATATAGCTGGAAATAAGTGCCTGGGTGCGTTACAAAGATGGCGGTAGAGTGAACAGACTTTTCTATAAGAACTTTGACATGTGCTAAACTGTTGTGTACAATGTGTTACAATATTCCTTTGGGACACTGTCTGATGGAAGTGCTAATAAAATTGAAATCTGAAAACTGAACTAGCCTTTTGACTAATGGGCTGACTGTAGCCAAAGACAGTATTTTAGTCCAATTGAGCTATTAGTCCGACAGATTATCAGGCTGCATGTAAATGTGGCTACTGACATCTGTAATGACAATAAACTTAATTGGTTATATGACACTGTTATATAGCAGCCTTCAAACATTGTGACTCATTACCTTGCTCTAAAAAGTCATTAACAGATTGTTCTGTTGCTCATAGCCCTATTTGCGCTGCTTTTAGATATCCAACACCACAAAATGATGTGACAAACTAATCTTTCTGACAGCCAAATGTTCATCTCGGTTGTTGCTATCCCAATGCCAGAGACAACTGTGGTAGTAATGTGGCAGTAATGTTGCACTTTCACCATCAGAAATCATGTTTTTTGTGCTAGAGGCTTTTGTTATGCTCACCTTTGAACTAATTTACTGATGAATAAATAAATGCAATGAATAACTCACGATCAGTGCATAACATTGTATTAAGGCCAAATTTCACCTAAGTTTCACCTACATGAAACTAAATTGTACATGAGTTTCTAACATGTCCTGCAATGTTGCAAAACAAGCTTCATGAAACAGCTAGTCAAAACATCAATGTGTCATGTGATCATGTCGACCGACGTTCTTTAAAACCTTAAAACGACTACATGACTGTTTCATCATATAAAGCCAGCCTTAGGCATGCAGTGTACAATATGCTTATTGGTTTTGCTAATAAGATATACTGAATATATACTAATACTGAAGAATCAAACCTCAGACACCAGACATGTCTTGGCTCATCAACTACTGGATGATCTCTCAAAGCAGTAATGTTTAATGTTAGCAGGTTTAAAGACTCTCGGCAGTGCCTGGGTTTAGTGTATGTCGGTGTAAGTTACAGCTGCAAGCGCACTTAAGCCAGTACACATGCATACGCTCATGCAGGCAGCATACTTGTGGAGTATGTATGAAAGCTAGCTTCATTCATATTTAAATCCTGTCTCCCCACAGTGATCATGAGAAAACAAGAGAGATTCTTTCTCTGATTTAACACCACGTTTACTGTGAACACCAAATACAGAGGACAATAAAACCATGGAAAACCCACTGTTGGAGACAGAAGCAGTTGGGAATCAGATTGTTAACTAAAGAATACACTTAGCATATGGTCTACAGTATGTGTGTGTGTGATTATTAGAGTTGTTCAAAGGTTGACTTCAAGTTGAGTCTTTAGTAGGGAGTATCAGGCTAGTCTCGTTATTAGCTGCATTGCATTGTCTAAAAATGGGGATACTAATACTTCTCCCTACTGATACTGACACCTGATCCATAAACCTAGGTGGATACCAAGTAGCCCTTTATTACATCAGCATTATTCCTTATTACATGATCATATCAATCTATTGTATGAGCTCTTCCTTACATCACTGTTATCCCTTCATTACATCACCATTTGACCTTCATTAGGTCACCTTTTACCATTCATAACATCACATGTAATCATTCATAAAACATTATTAGCTGTTTGTTGCATTACCTTTATCATTTATCACATACTGATACTGACAGCTATATCTGTTATTTTTTGGAGTATATGCATTTGATGCTTAAGAAACCCTTTTTTTAAATTTACTACATATATTTGGTATACTTACTTCAAATACTTCAAATAACAGGCCTTTCCCTTTAGAAAGACCTTCAGTTTGAAGAACAGAATGAAGCACTACATGCAGTCAATGTGGTGTTCAGAGGAAACAGGAAAAACAGCTTGAAACAATTAGCATGTATAGTAGCTAGCTAGCACAATAGTTAATCAATCTGAAGTTTTTGTAAACTTTAAAGCAATTAGCTGATGACATCGCTTATAACAGCTGGCTCTTTCCTCTGATAATCACACTTACTGCATGTAGTGCTTCATTCTGTCCACAATGCTTAAGTTTCCTTGTACCTATAGGTTCATTATTAAACCTTGATGCAGCTGCGAGCTGTGGGTGACGCAGTGATGACTAGCAAAACTAACAGGCAAATTCTAAAAGTCATTTTAAGTGCACCGTCAGTGTGAGACAACACTACAGACCAAAAGTTTGAAAGCAAGATTAACTTCCAAAAATAAATCTGACAGATAATGAAAAAGGGGCTTAACTGAATGTCTGCACCAATGACTATCAATAACTAAACTTGAATTTAACTCCCCCCCTGTGTGCTGTGTGAAAATAAACTTATAAAAATGAATCTGGAAGGATCAGTGGAAATTATCTGAAATTAGTTTTTTCGCCTCTCCCGTAAAGGTATCATTTTAAAATTTAAAAATGTGGTTTGTACATTGAACATCCATAAAGTATCCAAATCTGTGCATGCAGATAATTTCATTCTAGATTAGCCTTCATTTGCATTACTACATTACTTCATTACTACTTAGCTCTGTATTTTTTTTTTAGTGTGCATGTCTGTGCCTGAGTATGTGTGTGTGTGTGTGTGAAGCTCTGGGACTCCCAGAGAGTTTCCAATAGATTGTTATGTTCTCAGCTTCAAAACAGAAGCACTTTCACCATCCATCATTGATGAGTTTGAGATAATGGGTGTTTTCCCCTCCATGCTCTACGCACTGCAACACACACACACACACATGCTGTTTATTGTAGGCTTACGACTCTCTCATTCCTCCTTGTCCACTCCAGACACTCTTCAGGATTAATCCTCAGCTGCAGTTCATAAATACACTCTCCAAACACTTAAAAGCACCACACAGGAGCTCCATAACATCACCATTAGCCCTTCACTACATCACCATTATGACTTCATTACATCACCATTAGGTCTTCTTTACATCACTTGTAACCATTCATAACATCATCCTTAGCCCTTTGTTACATCACCTGTTACCATTCATAACATCGCCATTATCTCTTTATTACATCACTTGTAACCACTTTAATAACATCACTATTGTCCCTTTATTACATTGCCTGTAATCTTTCACCACTATCACTTCATTACACCACCATTATCACTTTATCATGTAACCATTAGCTCTTCATTACATCACCTGTAACTGTCGATAAAACTTTATTACATCAACATTATTCCTTTATTACATGACCAAAGCACTTCATTGCATCACCGTTAGCCCTTCATTACATCACTGTTATCCCTTCATTACATCACCTTTGTCCATTCATAACATCACCTGTAATCATTCATAACAAAACTCTTAGCTGTTCGTTACATTATCTGTAACTATCCTTTGCCACTCGTCCTTCATTACGTTACCTTTAATCATTTCATTAGCCATTTATACCATCACCATTAGGCCTTTTTACACCACCCTTAGCATTAATAACGTTCTCATTAGCCCTTCATCATCATCATTAGGTATTCTTTACATCACCATTTAACATTTTTAACACCACCATTATTTCTTGACCCTTAATTACATCACCATTAACCGATTATAGCATTACCTTTAGTCATTAATTACGTCACCAGTAGCTATTCATTACATCACCTTTAACCATTCATTACATCATCTTAAACCTGTCATTATATCACCATTAGCCATTCATATCATCACCAAAATCACATATGAATTCAATACTACTTTACACAGGAAATATACAGACAAACTACGTTACAGAAAATAAAAGTTGGTTTTCTGTGACGTAGATCGGAAGGAGTTAAATGCGCTCCCAGTACATATAACAGCGCCATGTTGACTGATGGCTCTGGAGTGTTGTAAATGCCCTTCAGCGCTTGTTACTGGAAGACTGGTGCCTTGTTGTCCAGCAGATTTCCTCACTATAACTGACAGTGTCACAAATGTAATGGACTTCACATCTGCTGCCTTTGTGGCTCCTACAATAGACCTGCTCTGAAGCATTGTGTTGACAAACAGCCGCGCCAACAAGTAACACTTATTCAATTAACATCGACTGCTCCATTGCTGTCACTTTTCCATCCGGCTGTTTGGGTTTCCACCGGTCTGGCTTTTTCCGGAAACTATAGGCTGATTTACCCAGTGCACTTCAAAGGTTTAGAATCAATACCTTTAACAACATAAAACCAATCAATCTGCAGGTAAATGTTTAAAATGGTCTCAATATGCTGTTCCTGTGCAAAATAGAAAGCCAGAAAGCAGAGAAAGTGAAGAAATGATGACCAGAGCTGTAGATCATTCGAAAAAATGACAAATGGAAGATGTAAAATTAATATCCAGATGTCTCACATTTTAAAGGGTGCAGTCAAAGTCTGAACCAGGTAAATCACTGGAAACAGATATATTCATAACATTAGGTCATTTTCATCTAGTATTTATTTAATGATTAAAATATTAATTAAAAGCCTAAAAGGCACAGTTTATAGTTTATAGATGGTCTAGTTTATAATATTTTGACATACAGTATGGTTCCAGCATTTTGGAATCACAAGTCATATTATTTTTCATTGTTTTATACATTAATGACATACAGATTGATGTACGCTATCTTGATTTTATTCAGCTTTCTCAGTCATTTTACAATCATCTTCAGGTATTCAGTTATTATGACTGTCTGCAACCAAACTGGTCTGATATCTTTGAAAACACTGATGCCCAACCTTTGGCTGATGATGTAAAATGGCAAAACTATTAATATAATAATGCGTTTTTGAACTGTGGCATTGAATTGAACATAGATGTTATTAATGTGACAAGTGTCTTAATGCTATTGCAAGAATGATGATATTATTATTAATAAAAGTAATAACAGTACTGTGTGGCAGATTTGTAGAAACAGAAATGAGATTCGGCCCTTAGTGAGAGCGGCAATTAGCAGGATTGGAAACTTCCATAGTGGCGTCTGGGGATAGAGCGCCACCATCAGCTCACCTTTTGCCCAGGAGCTACCCGCTGGCATCCACACTCACGCATGCATGCGGCGGATTTCCAGCCTCAGCCAAAGGAGCAGTGACACGAGCGTCCACCGGGGAGAGACGGAAAGTTTGGTCAACATGCTATGGCCAGTGGACTAATTGTAAACCTGCAGCAGTCGTAGTTAGTTAGTATTAGGGGAATTGAGACATGCGCATTCACTAAAGTAGATCTACTCTAATAATGAATGCTGGAACACAGAGAGTTCATCTCTGGGGAATTTAGAAGATGTAGTACAACATCACTGCAGGACACACAGAGCTTCTGTATCTCCAGAGAGAGAGAGGGAGAGAGGGAGAGACAGAGACAGAGAGACAGACAGAGTCTTCAAATAGAGATGAGAAACAGATGAAGATGAAAAGAAGGAAAAGAGAGAGTAAGACGAGATATGGAGAAATGTAATGTTAGGGAGAAAGAAGCAGCCAAGAGATAGTAAAAGAGAACAAGAAAAGATGCAGAGACAGAAGAAAAGAGGGCAAAATAAAAAGTAAAGAGAGATTGAGAGATGAAGAGGGAGAAAGAGAAATTGAGAGAGGAGGGAGACAGTGCTAGGGAAAGAGATAGAGAGGAAAAAGAGTGGAATTGTGAGAGGAAGAGAGAGAAATAGAAAGAAATGGGAAAAGACTGAAAGAGAGAGAGAGAGCGAGAGAGTGCGTGTGTGTGTCTGAGATTGAGAGAGAAATGGAATTAGAAGGGAAAAGAAGAAGGAGATGGAGATAGAAAAGAGAAGGGGAGGAAGAGAGAGAGAGAAAGATAGTAATATGAAAAGAGGTGGGGAAGGAAAGAGAGATAGTAAGAGAGGGAGATAGAAAGAGAAGGGGAATGACAGAGATATTGTGAGAGAGATGTAAAAAGAGAAAGATGATATGAGAGAGAAAGATGGAAAGAGGTGGGTAAGGAGAGATGGTGAAAGAGATGGAAAGAAAAGGGGAAGAAGAGAGAGATAGTGAGATGGAAATAGATTGGGAATGAAGGAGAGATGGGAAGAGAAGGAGAATAACAGAGATAACGTGAGAGAGATAGAAAAGGAGATAATTTGAGGGAGAGAGATGGAAAGAGATAAGGAAAGAAAGAGATAGTGAGAGAGAGAGATGGGAAGAAAATGGGAAGGAGAGAGAGAGAGATTGTGAAATGGAAAGAGATAGGGAAAGAACGAGATAGTGAGAGAGAGAGAGAGATGGGAAGAAAAGGGGAAGTTGAAAGAGAGAGAGAGAGATTGTGAGATGGAAAGAGACAGGGAAAGAGAGACAGTGACAGAGAGATGGAAAGAAAAGGGGAAGGACAGAAAGGCATTGTGAGAGAAAAGGAAAAGGAGAAAGATAGGGTGTAAGAGATTTGGAAAGAGATGGGGATAGACAAATAGTGTGTGTATGAAAGAGAGAGACGGACAGAGATGGTGAGACAGAGACAAAAAGAAATAGCGAGTTGAAGGTGAGAGAAAGAAGAGAAAGAGAGGCAGAGAGAAAGAGAGAGTCAATCGGACACTAGGAGGACAGAGACCGTGCTTACACAGTGCATTAACATGCGTTTAGTGTTCGGATCATATCCGGACAAGCTTCGGCTAAATTCCATCCTAAAATGCTTGGAGACTTTCATCAGTCCAGAAAGCAAAAGGGGACAGCAGACACATTTCCGCTCCTAACTATACACAGATAACAAAAGCATGTTCCATGTACACTTTTTACTGAGTGTGTTCAAGATCTGAGATCTGTCCAAATGTGGTCTGCATGATCCGATTGTAATCCTATTACACTGCGTCCCGGGGCGTTTACACCTGGCTTTTAGTGTAATCAAGGGAAATCTGAACATGATCTGATCACTGAAAACACATGTTGATACAAGATGTACACAGGCCCAGAATGAGAGAGAGGATAGAGAGAGACAGAGAAAGGAAGAAAGGGAGAGATGGAGTAAGTCAGCTAACAGGTGTATGGGAGTTTTCCTGCAGGCTAGCCTCCTGTCCTTCGTCCTTCTGTTCCACTGCTAATACAGCAGGAGAGGCCAGTTTGTGTAAATGCATACAATGAGTGACTGTGTACCTAATACTTAATGCAGGAGCGTATATATTCCCATATTCCCTTGGGTCTAATAAATGATTCGTTTATTGTTTTGTGAATTTATTTTCAGAATTGCTGTGTTTGTGTTTGAGAGGATTCAGTCTGCAAATGCTGTAGATCATAATGTATTCAATATTCTAATAATATTAGCTTTTTCTGAGGTTTATGAATTTTCCAAACTACAATGGAGAAAGAGGACTGCAGCTATTAAAAGGCCATGAAAAACTAGGTGTACTTTTTAAAATTAATGTACAAAATGAGATCTTTAGTAAAAACAGGAGAAAAGAATAAACAGTTGAATAAACAGTCGGCAACAAATAAGCTAATAAAAGAATGGCATAATGAGCTGCCAGCCTCTCAGTTACTTGTTACCGTGTAGCTTAAGTAGTACCTCTGTACTGGTTCTTTTTGATAACATTCTCTGTATAATTGGACTAAATCTGAATTTTTGCTATTTAATTTATCACAATAAAGACACATTTCAGCACAACACATTCTAAACAACACAGTACTATATAAAAGAGCCTTATGCTGCATGGAATAGTAAAGTTACTCCGTCTTGTTATTCCTGTATGTAAACATGACCACACAAGCTGTCTGGGTTTCTCTCGTAGCAGGAAGGAGGAGGTGTGTGTTTGTGTGTGTGTGTGTGTGCGTGTATGTGGTGTTAAAGGTGGTAAAGAAGGACTTTGCTGGGTTTGAGGGTCAGATGTTGCTCCAGGTTTCCATGGAGTGGACAAATAGCCAAGATGCATTCGGCTCTATAAGGTAATCACATACAGAGCGAAAGAGAGAGAATAAAGAAAGAAAAAGAGGAAGAGCAGAAGAGAAAGGCAGAGAGAGTAACAGACACTAATAAAAGGAACCGTGATAGAATAAAATATGATTGTTTTTCTTAATTTTAAAAAATGTAGTTGATACTTTTTGATACCGCCTTTTTGTTCTACAGTAGAAATGGTGGATGTTCTGTATCTGCCCAAAATGGAACCTTAGTGTCTGACTGCATGATGGACTATAAACTGATTTGATTGGTTCAGAATTCGCTAATAGAAATCTGAAGATGGAGCTCAAAGCCTTTTTATAGCACAGCAGGTTCAAGCACTCATCATCTAAAGAAGATGAAGCTCATTTCCGTTTCTCTCTGGAGCAGGAATTGAGAAATGAGACCAAAGCTTTCCTGCTGCTGACGGAGAGGAGTATTGGAAATCAGAGGAAGGTCATCCGAGACAAAAAATAAAAGTCACGGGTCTGTGATTTACAATAGGTCTAATTGCTAAAAGTTACGGAGGTTAAAAGACGCAGACAGTTTTTTTTTTTTTTTGGTCTCTTTGAAAATAGAAATACTAATAATGCCTGATTAAAATTGGAAAATTAATTTTGACGCATTAGCGCTTTTAATGATTTTTCATTTTAGCAAGGTCAAGGTTGACGTTAATTTGATCTGCCCTTTTGCGTCAGCAGTTGAGTGGAAATGTTTGGTTTTCAGCTTCAGCTATGATCCCTGCACTTTTGCTTAGAGGGTGAAATTTTACTGTTCTCAACTTTTAGAGGTTGTGACCTGGTCGGACAACTCTCGCTAACAAAACAACATTATATGTGATGCTATGAACCAGACACGCTGTGTTTGGTGTAATTAGAAAGAGTGTATAAACTAAAGTGACAGTTTCTGCAGCAGGGTTTTCTTGCTGAATAGTGAAATTAGTGGCCAAAGAATACAGTTTACAATTAGAGATGGCACAATAACATTTAAATATTGGGACCTTGAGTTTACTAAGGTAACTAAATTAAATGAACTATTTTTAAATTTCTCTTAAGATGAAAAGGTAAAAATAGGCTGTGAATACTACCACTAGTTACTATTGCTGGGTTTAGTACTGAGCCAGGTACAAATTAAGTAGTACTTTAATGTACTAGAAATGTACCTTGATATCAGCATTTGCATTTCAAGCACATTATTGTTTTGTGTAGTTTAATGTACTAGAAATGTGCTTTAATATGTACTTAAGTATATCTAAATGAATCTTAGTGATGTCTCAAAATAGTACAGTTAAATGTATTTTAAACAGCACTAACGATTCTATTTAGCATACTGAGTACATAGTTAGCATATTAAAAATAGAACACTTTCAAGAGTGCAAGAAAGTATACTAACATACTTACAAATTAACATACTTACATTAAGTTCTGAATCACTTGGGAAAGACAGGTCCAATGCCAGCCTTTTGGAGTAGGATTTTTTGCCACCCGATCCCCTGCCACCCCAACATGGCACCAGATGCATACGTTATTTTTTGAGACTTAGTTAACCCCTCACATGAACATCTTAAGCACAACTTGGATGGGATTTGTTTTTTTCATGGTGAAGTGATGTAATTACAACATAGAACATCTGTAATGTATATGACCAATTCACAGAGGATAAGAAATCTCAGTATAATGCCACAGGTGGCTACTCTGACCAGCTGGCTTGCTGTCTTAAGTGAATGCAGTCTGTCACTAGCATTAGTATTAGCTTCAAATCAAACGTTCTAGTGTCGCACACCTGCGGAGGTCAGTACGTACAAGTAACCTCCGACACTTAAGAAACTCTTTTTCTTGTTCTTCACAGCTTGTTTTATAGAAGGTAAGAGGCGCTGGGATCTTTACCGATGCAGGAGCATGCACCCAGTAGAAAGTGACTGTCATGGCTCATTCTGAGGGGACTTCACTGAAAAGCACTGGTTAACATTACATTACCCCACCTTCTCATGTAGAACTAATCCTGTCTGAATAGGACTTTACACGACATAATGGTACAGTTATATTATATAAATTGTTAGGGGGCCTCCTGGCGGCCACAGGGTCCCAAGTAGCTGTCGCCTATTATTAGGTAGAGTCTGCGCTGAAAAAATGAATGAAGCTGAGTCAGCATTTTCTGCTTCAGCATTTTGTTGCAGTATTGATACCTGGTATTGGATCTGTGCCATCTCTATATACACCCCATCTCAACTGTAGTTGATCCCCCAAGAACAGGTCTTGTGTCTGAAGGGTGCTCCTTTAGTTTTGTACTGGAGCTACAAGGCCAGGGTAGCTACTGAGTAATGGAAGCTGATGCCACCATATAACATCATGCAAGTCATTACATAGCTTCTTCAAGCTGTGTCGAGTTGTTCTGTAATCTCAAATAGGCTTGCTTATGTGGCTTTTGACACTGTATGACTATACAAATGAAAATCAGGGTACTACTAACAGTGCACCTACACTAAAGTAGCGAGTTCTGTTAAGTAGTGTTTAATTTCAGTGCTTATTATCTTTTGAATATATCAACTTCAAAATGCAGTGTGGTGCAGTGGATAACAGAACTACCTGCCAGTGAGCTACATTCCTATGTAGGAGACTGGGATTCGATTCCCGGTTTGGGTGACTATGCTGTGCTTCCACCAATAAGAGTGCTTGGGCAAGATTCCTGACACTACATTGGCATAGCTGTAATATGATTACAGTTCCAGTCACCCTGGATAAGTGCATCAGCTAAATGCAATAAATGTAAATGCAATAAATGTAAAAGCTGACATCTTGGGCAGCTTTATTGTCATGTAATGAAAGGGAAAACAGCATTTTGTCACTGTTGGAACAAAACCAGTGTTTTTCCAGACCCAGGTCTGCTTGCTCTGCAAGTTCGGCATGTTTGGTCAGGTATGAAAACTGTTTGGGATCCTTTGGTCCTTCTGAAATCTGTGCTTTGGAGTTGACTCCAGAGTGAACTCTGGTGCGGTCGACTGTACATGTGGAAGCATTCTGTTCTGGCACCACATGTGTGGCTGTGTGATTGGTTCATTTTGTAGTTCGTGAAAGCTTCAATCTGTCGTGTGGCTAAGAACTTCTCATATGAGAATGGCTCCTTGTTTGCAGGTGCTCCTACATGGCGAAATGTCATGGATCCAAATGGCATTGTTCTTCATCGCTTCAGGGTTTATATCCAAGGAAAATGATTAAAAGCAGCAAGCAGATAAAACTAGTGCACACCATTTTGTTAACCTGCACACAGAAAAGTGATGTATGGAGTTGCAATCAATCTACAGTTCAGATTTAATTCTAGTGTGTGAAAGCAAACAAGCTATAATTAGGCCTTCCCCTAGTACAAGCCCAAAATCAGTCCTGGGTGCAGATTCAAGTATCCGGGACAAGCGTGGAAACACCCTAGCTGCAAATACTTTCAGTTAACACCTCTTCTGCAGAGAACACACCCCTGCACATTTTAATACACAATTACTGTGTAATACACTGGGGTAAAAAAGAAACATCATGTACTCTTTTCTAATTTCATTCATCATGGAATGTTCACACACACAAGAAAGGAGCAGCTGGCGTTTCCAAAACCAAAAAAAAAGGATCTGAGAGAATATATCTGAGAATATACTTCCTAGCATCTTCTCTGCATGTGGCTTAAAGTGAGAACTTGTCATCCTTCCAGAGGTGTGCACGTTTTTATAGAAGGGATCTCACTCGCTCTCCCTGATAGAGAACAGATGGATCGACGTGCGATCTAAAGCGCAGCCCGTTTTCAGAGCCATTTAGAAAACAGTTTGCGGTAAATTACCGCCATTCAGACGGAAATGAATTTTACATTACTCAATTAAAGTGCCATCTACTTAAATACTGTAACACATACAGTGCAGACCCAAATACAGTCACAAAAGCTGAGATAATGTGCAAAATCATCAATATGCTTGTGTGTTATGGGGATAATTGTTGAGCGCATTACTCTCCTGCTGGTCAAGACTGATAGCAGACAATCTGAGCCAAAGATAGCTTTGGCAAATGCATAAAGCAATGATGACTTTGGCCTATTTTAAACCATTTAATAGCCGTAGATGTGGCTGCTGTTACATTCACACACTCCTGATACTTTGAGGCCTAGATCTAGCAGGGATAACTGGACATTTTTCATTCTTTGTTGTTGCATGTTAAATGAATATGGTATTGATAAAAAGAATGCATGTATCCTCATAATAACTTGAACCTGATATTATCGCAGATACATCTTAAAAGTATAAATTTATAGAAAGGAGGAAACCCACATAAGGAGAACATGCAAACTCCACATGGAAAGGACCCTGGTCGCCCGGCTGGGGAATCGAACCCAAGCCCTTCTTGCTGTGAGGTAACGAAGATGAAGATGAAGAAAATAAACAGTGCTTGTGCAGCTTAAGCAGTTCCCAGGTGGTTGCTAGGGCACTGCTGAAGGCTTGTTATATTTTGAGGGATAGCTAAGGTGTTGCTAACTAGTTGCTATACAAGATGGCTGCTGAGGTGTTGCAAAATGATTGCTATGGTATCCCAGATGGCTTGACGGTTTTCCATAGTATTCCAAGTGGTTGCTAAGTGGTAAGTCATATACTAAGTGGTTATAAAGATAGGAATAGATGGTTGCTAGGGTTCTGTTATGCTACTCTGGCTACTGTGCTATCCCAGGTGGTAGGTAGGGTATTCCTATGTGGCTGTATTGACATCCCAGGTGGTTTCTTTGGAGGCTGCTAGGATGTTTCTTACAGAGGTTATTAAATGGCTGTTCTGGTATATTTTATGAGATATTTCTGGTCGACTAGTGTCACCCTGATATACGTTGGGTGCACAAACCTTTGGCCATCTATTGTAAAAATATTTCATTAAATAATCATGGTATGAAAAACGTACATCCAAAAGGCTTAAGCACAAGAATACAATTTCTGATCAGATCAATCATTCTGAAGCCGGAATGATATTGATAATGATTGATTAAAAACTGCATTCCTGTGGATGAGTGCAGTAGGTCTGATCTGGATGAACCTAGTGCTTTTTTTAAGAGCTGCTCCTGCAGTGGAACGATTTTGAAAAGTGCAAATGTTGTTGCAGATAGGAGTCTGCAGAGGGAGAATGAGATACAGAAGGAGGAGTGTGAGGAAGATACACACTCCGCTGAGCCGCGAGACAGCGAAACACACTCACTCAAGCAGAGAAGAGAGGTGGGGGGTGGGCAGTGCAGTGAGGGAAGGTGTGTATACATCAGCATTTGCGCACATCCTTTCAAATTAATTCCCCTTCTTTTATGCAGATAATGTATTGAGACTACAGCATTTTCCCCTAAACAGCATTTCATGTAGTGTTTAATTAGTGGTGTTAAAACTAACATGTCAATAATATACAATAAATGATTTAGGTAATATTTGGTTGTGTCAGAGCACTATCTGGGGGAAAATTTTATGACGACACATTATGACGGCTGACTTAGTTGCATTGTGTCTACGTCACATGTAATTCTTATACTGCTTTAACACTGTACTGGACATTGTAATCCTGGCAAAATTTGTAAGGAACCTAATCTAGAACCAAAGCTTCTAAGAGGGTTTTCACACTAGGGCATTTTTCCAGAGCCAGGTCCACTTGCTCCTAGAGTTCGTTCTTTTTGGTGAAGTGTGAAAGGTGACCCGGGGGTAGTCCAGAGCACTGATCTCTGGTCCTTCTGAAATTGGTGGTCTAGGGTTTACTGCTAGTGAACTCTGGTGTGGTCCGCTGCAGGTGTGCTCCTGGTGCAGTGTGTGGGGTTGCGTCATTGGTTCATTTTGTCTTCGACTTATCGCATTAGCCATATGATAGTCCACCGTTATCACGATTATGCATCAGTATATGCCTAATACTGCTCCCTTTCAGAGGACTGGAGCAAGATCACTGTAATAAGCTCAACTGTGGAGTTAGTGCGTGTACTGAGAGCATGGCGAAAAACACCTGTCTCGTGCTGGCCAGCATAGCTAAAAATCTTCTCATACAAGAACAAAGACGCCATACATCTCAAAAGCATTGCTCCTCGCCACTTGAGTGTTTGTATCCCAAAAAGCAGCAAACGGATGAAGCTTCTTCCTACTGTTTTGCAAACCTACCTCAGAAAATGATGCATGGAACTGCATAATTGATCCACAGTTTGGCTGGAGATTTTGTGTGTGAAAGCAAACCAGCAATATTGAGCCCATTCCCCAGAGGAGACCAGAATCGGTCCTGGGTGTGGACTCAAGTGTTTGGGACAAGTGTGAAAACGCCCTAACGTTATGTTTACACAGCAGGAAAAGTGGCCCAAATTCGTTCTTTTTCCTCATATGTGGCACAGATGTGCTGTCTGTGTGGCAGTGTGAAAAGCAAAAAACATATTGAATCTGACATTTTCAGTTCCAGTTTTAAACACATTCATATGTGAAACACATTTTGTGTGTGTTGAAATGCGATACACATCCGATATGTGGCACAGCGACTCAGCCTGAACAGCCAGATCAGAATTCATGCGACTTTTACGTCAATCCAGCTCAAGAATCATTATAATTTCTGCTGAGACCATTTAGGCTGATGTTCCTTTGCAAAACAAATGAAAGCACTTTTCTATGTAGCACAAATGAGGCTGCTGCGTCAAAAAATAAAGTCTGAAAGCAGAGTTTAAAGAAACCAAGGACAGGAACCAATGAAGTGACCATGGCCGAATAATGCGCCCTTTTTATCTGTCACGATTATTTATATTTGTGTGAGCATGCCACGTGAAGCATTGCTCTTTTGTGTGTGCAGTTAGTGTGATCTGTTCAGACTGTTGTGGGATATAAGTTACGTTGAAAAGATAATATGAACAGCCTAACAAGAAAAAAATCTAGTGTGGTGAGGATTTGGCGGATGTTTTTCAGACCATGTCATATGTCTTTACGTGTTAACATCATACGTGCAGGCTCAAAAAGAAGATTTGACTTGGAGTTTAGGTGCAACAGCAGGTCAAACACAAAATCAATGACATTCTGATGAAGATATGAAGACAATAGTAGATCATTCACTCACATCCTCAGAGGATGCGCCTTCAGATTCATCTACTTGTGGGTGTCCGAAGCAAAGTCGATGTAAAAAAAATATTTGTGTGCAGTTGCATATTTCCAGTGAGGAGGTCTCCAAATCCCCAAATCCTACATAGTGTTGCTTCCGGAGGCATAGAAAATATACATTATACAATATACAGGGCATCCCTGGATGGATTGGGGGGGTCTAAAGCTTTACTAGGGGAGGCCAAAATACCTGTACATCATGAACCAGACTAGCAATAGCAAAAGAGACTTGAGACTAGCAATAAACTTGTTGATCAAAAATATGATCTCCTCATAGTTTGTGTTAGGTATTGGTTTATCATGACTTACTGTCCATTCAATGAAAATAGGCACATATCAAGCAACAGCACTGATGTCATGTAAAACTGCAGACCTTAAACTTGTCATTCAAATACCCAGGCTATAGATAAGTATCTGATAAGACCTGATCCTTCAGCCTCTTTTGCCTTCTTTCTCTTCTCGCCTGTGTTGAGCATCACATTATTTGTTTAAATAGATTCAGATTTATGAGAACTCAGTACTTAATGAGAGCTCAATTCATTTTCAATCCATTCAATCCATTTTAACTAGCAAAATCCTTCTTACCTGACTGGCCTTCTGCAGGGCTGTCACCTCTTTTAAAGAAATTCAATACGTCCATGTGCGGGTTGAGGAATTGAGGGATATAAAACTGCATTATGATTCACACTGTGTAGCCTTTTTTTCAGACAGCAGTCTGTGGCTACTATGTATGTGGTGGCTTTAAAATTAAACAACAGAATTATGCAACCCAAAGCCTCAATCACACTCAGCATTAACATGCATGCGGGCTGATCTAATCATAAGTGCACAGTGGTAAGTTCAGGTGTGAACGAGGTACTATGCATCTTGGAAACACACTGAGATCCGATCACTCAAACCACCTTTGGAGGTGGTCAGGGACGTATAAGAACAAATAATGTTTACAGTGTGCTAAAGCTCCTCTCATGGTCAGATCACTCAAGACAGTTGTTAATCCCATGTGCCAACAGGGCTAAAGAATATAAATTGGCCTAGTGACACCCCTGTAACAATGCCACGACAGAGTATCAGTGTCAAAACCTTCTCACTACAACTACAATACACAGCTTTTCAACCAGAAACACTTATGAAGCATAATCATCATTATTTAGAGTTTGACAAAGTCAGACACTGTCATAGCATGTTCTATTATGACACAATCTAAGAACAGCAACAATCTGTCATCTATGTCACTTGGCATAGTTATGTTGACAATAGCAGCCTGTATGACAGTTGCCACTTATTGGAATAAGACTTTATAAATGCCTGTAGAGGGTTTGTCTGCTGTCATGAAAGGCTTATGTGTGTGTCATGTGGCCTACAGTATGAACATGGCCTACAGTAAAGTATTACCAAAGAAATAAAAAAAAAAGCACTGATGCCAGTAATATCTGTAACACTAGCACCAGAGGGACATATACAGGACAGTTTACGCAGGAGACCTATGTAAAATCAACAACACGTAGGGTAGCAGAGAGTGAGGGGGGGTACAGTTACCATTAGAACATGTGGCTGTTGTTAAACTGTTGCTCATCATGTCAGTACAGAATACAGGAAATGGCAACAAACAAATCCAGCATCCAACAAACTTCAAAAGTCTTTACAGTGCCAAGAATAAGAATAAAAACACTTAAATTTTATTAACATGTTTGTACCTTTTGAACTCTCGATTACTGGTGTATCCCATATCGCTGTACAGTGTAGCTCAATGTCAGTGTCACAGTAATTTTCTGTGTCAATAAAGGAAATGTCTTAAGATGATAAAACTATCTATTACTATGATTTAAGTAAATCATAAGTAAATCATAGTAAGATTTAAATAAATTTAGCCAGTAGTTTACAGTGTATTACTATATTAACGAAGCATTTCTTTAGGGTCAAATTGAGCAAATTGAAATTCTAGTAATAATTAATCACATTGAATTAATTTAATCATTCAACAGTCGTAGGTTAAATGCAAATGAGCATGTTTCTTTTGTCAGTATTAACTGAAAGAACAAAATGATAAAAGTACTACCTGGCAATCAGGCAACATTCCCCCTTCTGTGATCTCCTGTTATTAGCCACTGTTGTTGTGATGTAAGTGCTCATCAGCACCTGTCCACTTTTTGGCCTTTGAGCCGATATGTGTCTTTCACAATAGTTTGAAAAAGAAAACTGTCAAAACATTACTTAATGAAGACCTAGCCCAAATGAGAGTGAGAGCAGGTGAAGATTAAATTGAGTACTCTTTGACAACTTGACTTTCGTTGTTTCCAGTACAAATTATTGGAAAAAGTAAAGGAAGGATGTGAAAATGTAAAATAAAACCATGATAAAATACCTTCTCCACCTACAAACACAAATATGGTATGACTGAATCCAACCAGTGCCAGCTCTGAATTAATCCAACCAATGCCTGGTCTAAGTGAGTCCAACAAATGCCCACTCTGAATGAATCTGACCAATGCCCACTCTGAATGAATCCGGCCAATGCCTGCTTTGAATAAATCCAACCAATGTCTTCTCAGAATGAATCCAACTAATGCCCACTCTGAATGAATCCAACCAATGCCCACTCTGAATGAATCCAACCAGTGCCAGCTCTGAATTAATCCAACCAATGCCTGGTCTGAGTGAATCCAACAAATGCCCACTCTGAATGAATCTGACCAATGCCCACTCTGAATGAATCCGACCAATGCCTGCTTTGAATAAATCCAACCAATGTCTTCTCAGAATGAATCCAACTAATGTGCACTCTGAATGAATCCAACCAATGCCCACTCTGAATGAATCCAACCAGTGCCAGCTCTGAATTAATCCAACCACTGCCCGGTCTGAGTGAATCCAACAAATGCCCACTCTGAATGAATCTGACCAATGCCCACTCTGAATGAATCCAACCAATGCCAGCTCTGAATTAATCCAACCAATGTCTGCTCAGAATGAATCCAACTAATGCCAACTCTGAATGAATCCAACCAGTGCCAGCTCTGAATTAATCCAACCACTGCCTGGTCTGAGTGAATCCAACAAATGCCCACTCTGAATGAATCTGACCAATGCCCACTCTGAATGAATCCAACCAATGCCAGCTCTGAATGAATCCAACCAATGTCTTCTCAGAATGAATCCAAATAATGCCCACTCTGAATGAATCCAACCAATGCCCACTCTGAATGAATCCAACCAATGCCCACTCTGAATGAATCCAACCAGTGCCAGCTCTGAATTAATCCAACCAATGCCTGGTCTGAATGAATCTAACCAATGCCCATTCTGAATGAATCCAACCAATGCCAGCTCTGAAGGAATCAAATGGATAAAAGCCAATCGAATTTGTAGGTGTGAACCCATTGTTTAAAAACAAATTGGACTCTGTAATGTACTGAGTAGCAGTGCATCCTAAAACCAGAGCAATGTGATTTTTAATACAAGTCACTCTCTGAGGTATTTTGAACTTGTTGTAAATGAGTCCAGGATGACTCACTGACCCTAAGACACAGAGTATTACAGTTATCCAACTGAGATACGACAAAGGCATGAAAGCAGTAAATAAATATACATATGATCTAACAATGTATAAATTAAATATCATTTCGAACTAACAACACAGTAATTGTGGGTGTTTGGACTTAAATTATGTGCTAGAGTCTCTCAGTAGGCTGAATGGTATTTTTACCAGCGTTCTGTAAAGCGTAGCCATATTCACAATAGTAGCTACAAAAGGATGCTTTTGTGGGCGGAGCTTGGATAGATCAATTCCTTCATTTATTGTGTGACTGTGGCAGTTTCACTCTGTCAGTGACCGTTCTCCTCTCCGATAAACAGGGCGGCTAAATGCAGACAGGTGGAGCAAAGCGAAGCCAAAACGCCTCGAGCTATCTCAGACTGTACCGCAGCCCGATTTTTACGCATCTCTGCGCTGGCACTGAACTGTGTGTGTGTGTGTGTGTGTGTGTGTGTGAGAGAGAGAGAGAGGGAGAGAGAAAGATAGAGAGGGTTTAAAGCCGTCTCTCTGGGGCACCGTTTGACTCAGCAAACTTGCTTTTTTTTCTCTCCACCTTCCTTTCTTTTTTTGTGTGTGTGTTGGGATGGCAACTTAAAGCAGTTATCTTGGCATTAGCGTATAATGTGTGTGTGTGTGTGTGTGTGTGTGTGTGTGTGTGTGTGTGTGTGTGTGTAATGTCTCTCTCTTCAGGTGAATTTCAACTTAACCCCAGTAAAGCTGAGGTAGGATATACAGCACTGTGATAGAGCCTAATCCACAGGTTTATACAAAGAGAGAGAGAAGGACAAGACAGGAGGAGAGAGCGAGCTAACAAGTGATTGAGGGGAAAGACAGAAGGAGACGGACATAGATGGTAGAGTGTGGAATGTATTTACATCAGGATCTGCACAGTCCCTGCACAAATGAGACCTAAACAGATGAAAGTGGAGTAGAGGTGAAAGAAATAGAAAGAGAAAGAAACGGGAAGAGAGAGAGAGATCAAGAAAGGGAGAGAGAGCAGGAAAGAGAAATGAGAGATAGTGAGTATATGATTCCATGACTGGTCCCTAGGTATTTAATCTGATAGTGTGTTAGATGGGCAGATTTGGTGTAAAATCTCAACTGCCTGTGTGTGTGTGTGCACCATATGGTCTGAGGTTCAGTTCTGCTGCAGCTCTCAGCATCACCAGCCAGTTAATTGCAGCTTCTTGTGGACTTGGCATGTGTCCAACTACTAATACTGTGTGTGTTTTGTGTGTGTATGTGTGTAGGGTAGGAGGCACAGAACTGTGTGTATGTGATTGTGTTGTAGATGGGCACATGCCTATATGTGTGTGCAGGCACATGCCTATGTATATGTGTGGTTTTGGGGAGGCACATGTATGTGTGCATGTATGTTTTTTGGATGGGCCTATATGTTTGTATGTGTATGTGTATGTGTGTGTGGGTAGTATGGTTTTGGATCTGTGTGTACTGTATGGAGCAAAAGAACCTTGTATTTCTGTTATTAAGGCAATGTTTTTATTTGCCTACTTACCCTTACTGAATTCTGGTAAACACTCATTGCTGTGAGTGTTCTTGGCATCAGTTTTGCCATATCAGTTTGAGCCAGAGTTCGATCCTGAAAGTCAGATAGATCAAGCTGGTAGGCCCACCTTTGCAGCCATACTGGAGCTGGACGTTTCAGAGAGATCTGTTTGTACTGTTTTAGATTCCTGTGCATTGTCTGAGGGTGTACCAAGCTTGCCTTTAGGCGGCCAATATGGATTTAGTTATGGGATGATGTCACCTTGTAACAGAGAAAAGGGCTGGAATTCCAATGAGGTGTTTCAGGCTACTAAGAAAAGTGGTCTCTGTTGCACAGAGTTTCTCCATCTGATGTGTACGCTGAGATTTACAATTTTGCATTTACCTGTACAAAAACCTCTGCAACTCCATGCCGAGGCATGTTGCGTATATGTACATATATATGCCATGTGTGCAAGAATCCAGTCGTGAAATTTCCTTGCTACTAAATATTCCACAGTCAACCGTCAGTGGGATTATAGCAAAGTGGAAGCCACGAAGTGGTAGGGCGTGGTAAAATGACAGAGCGGGGCTGTCGGATGCTGAGGCACATAGTGCACAGAGGTCACCAACTTTCTGCAGAGTCAATCGCTACAGACCTCCAAACTTCATGTGGCCTTCAGATTAGCTCAAGAGCGGTGCATAGAGAGCTTCATGGAATGGGTTACCATGGCTGAGCAGCTGCATCCAAGCCTTACATTTCTAAGTGCAATGCAAAGTGTTGAATGCAGTGGTGTAAAGCACGCCGTCACTGGACTCTAGAGCAGTGGAGACGTGTTCTCTGGAGTGATAAATCGCGCTTCTCCGTCTGGCAATCTGATAGACGGGTCTGGGTTTGGTAGTCACCAGGAGAATGGTACTTGTCTGACTGCATTGTGCCAAGTGTAAAGTTTGGTGGAGGGGGGATTATGGTATGGGGTTGTTTTTCAGGAGTTGGGCTCGGCCCCTTAGTTCCAGTGAAAGGAACTCTTAATGCTTCAGCAGACCAAGAGATTTTGGACAATTTCATGCTCCCAACTTTGTGGGAACAGTTTGGGGATGGCCCCTTCCTGTTCCAACATGACTGCACACCAGTGCACAAAGCAAGGTCCATAAAGACATGGATGAGCAAGTTGGGTGTGGTAGAACTTGACTGGCCTGCAGAGAGTCCTGACCTCAACCCAATAGAACACCTCTGGGATAAATTAGAGCAGAGACTGCGAGCCAGGCCTTCTCGTCCAACATCAGTGTCTGACCTCACAAATGTGCTTCTTGAAGAATGGTCAAAACCCATAAACACACTCCTAAACCTTGTGAAGAGCTGCAAAGGGTGGGCCGACATCATATTAAACCAGAGCAAATACTTTTGGTGTCTACTAACCACGTGTATACATATATTTACTGTATATAGTATATGTATACACGTAGTTAGTAGCCCACAAGGCAGTAGCGAGATATACCATATGCTAGCACAGTATTTTGGGTACTTACAAAATCTTACAGTTTTTAAAGTTAGTTAAAGTTGCACAGTGTATAGATTTCAGTACTTTAGCTTAGTATACAGTTAAGATACAGCAATAGATTTCTCCATGTTTGATGATAGCTGCTGCTGAGAGATGCTGTAAATGATTTCATGCTAGGTTCAATATGAATTTGTGTTCTGTTGCAATGGCAGAGCTCAAAAGCAGGCTGAGAGAGAGGTGAAGGTGTGTAGTCCAGGAGAGAAAGAGCTCAGTGTGATGGAAGAACAGATTAATAAGAGAGGAGGGGGAGGACAAGAGCAAGGGAGAGAGAGAGAGAGAGAGGAGGAGAGACAGATGGAGGGATGACAGGTGGAGACAAGGGGGAGGACAAAAGGTGAGAAGTAATCACACACTGAGCCCACGGCACACTGGGAAGGGCCAGGGAGAGGGAGTTAGAGGTGGAGAGGGAGAGGGAGGAAGAGGTAGAGAGAGAGAGATAGCGAAAGACAAGTAGAGAGGGGTTCCCAAAGTGTTCAGTAAGAGGAAAAATAAAAGATAAAAGAGAGAGAATGGTAAGTGAATAAAGAGATGTATAGTTTACAGGTAAATGCAATTTTTTTCTTTCTTTTAATTTTCAACAATTTTAAAATCAGATTTTGCAGACAGACACAGTTTTATTTGTTCTACCAATGCATGATGATCTGGCTGAGGAGCAAGAGAAAGTGATAGAGAGAAAGAGAGGGATGGGGAGAGATAAAGTGAGAAAGAGAGAGGTGGAAGATGAGAAAGGTTCAGGCCAGGTATGCAGGTAAGTGTGTGTGTCTGAAATGTGTGTATTAAATTAAGGCGATTTTCTGTGTGTGTGTGTGTGTGGGCGTCTGTGTGTGTGTGTGTGCTGGTGAGTGACGGAGTGTCAATCCTTCCGTAAGCCGAATAGCCAGACTCTCCAGGAAATGTAATTCCACTCGGTGATTTAAATGTCATTCAGTATTCCTCAAATCCCCCAGATTGACGGTTGATATTCAGAGAAGACAAGTTTTTTTTTCTTTCCCTTGTTTTCCTCCATATAGGTCTGCTGGTAATTGTGCAGACTCTTCATGCTACAGCAATACCTGTGCAGCCTGTTCGCTGAATATAAAAACCCTAAAAATGCAGATGAAGGATTCCCATGGAAGCTGGTGAAGCACCATTGCTCGTCATTACCACTGCCTGTCAAAGACTTCTAAGTAATGTCTATTTTTCCAAGTAGCATTTCCAAGTAATCCTTTCCGCTTTTAATGATCAGGCTTGATCATATTAAACGTAATCTATCCTGATTACTATGAGGTTACTACTACCTCATGATCAGTTCTGATCATCCTAACCCTTGCGATCATTCCTGATCAGATTAAACCTGAGGCTCAACCCTGATCAGATTAAGATTAGATTAAATCTGACGATCTGATTAAACCCGATAATCAGTTCATCTTAACATTGATCAGACCCAATGAGACTAAACCTCACAATCAAACGTGATGAGGCTAAACCTGAGAATCAATCATGATAACACTAAACCTCAGAATCAAACCTGATAAGAGGATCAATCTGATGACAGTTGACCTGATAATCCATCTTGATTTGACTAAACCTGAGAAAAAATCCTGATGAGACTAAACCTAATGAGTTTTAATCAGATTAAATCTGAGGATCAATTCTGATTAGATTAAACCTGTGGATCAAACCTGATCAGATTAAATCTTAATCAGTTCTGAGCCTGGGGATTAGTCTGCTGAGACTAAACCTGAGAATCAGCCCTGATAAGACTAAACCTGGGAATCAGCTGTGATAAGACTAACCTGAGAATCAACACTGGTAAGATTAAACCTGAGAATCAATCCTAATAAGGCTAAACCTAAGAAGCAACCCTGATAAGACTATAACTCACGAGCAATCCTAATGAGACAACCTGAGGATCAATCTGATTAGAATAAACCTGAGAATCAATGATCAGACTACAGTTGATGACTAATTATGATCAGGCTAAAATTTATGAGCCTGGCCAGGATAACTTCAGAATCACTTCTGATCAGATTTAGGGATCAACTCTGAAAAGATTAGACATGAGGCTCAGTCCTGGACAGATTAAATCTGATGATCAGTTTGATCACTTCTGATCATCCTAACACTTCTCAGTCAAATCTGAGGATCAATCCTGATGTGAAAGTTTAGAAATGTGCATAATTAATATAGTTTGTTTAATACTGGCATATAAAAAAATTTAACTGCACTTGGATTGTCATCCTATTCTGAGTAAGCATAAGTGTGTCTGATCAGACTGAATCTACTCGTCTCCCTCTCTCTCTCTCTCTCTATATATATATATATATATAGATATGTAGTCTGTGCTTTACCTGTTTTCAGCTCAGGCTTCTGTCTTTTATAAACTCATGTGTGCTCAGGCTTTGCTCAGCAGTGATGTTTAATCCACACCACTAAAGAGTTGCATTTACAAGCAGCATTTGCACTTAAAGCCTGTGCAGGCAAATTTCAGCTGGCAAAGCGTAAAGGCTTCTTCTACTGATGTGTTGAACTTATTTTCTGTTTGTGTGTGTTCGTTCTTAGAAGACACATGCTTGTTAATCTGAAATAACAGCAGATTATGCTTTTTTACACCTTGTGTAAATAATTGACAAATTTCCACATGAACGCTTTTTGTCCTTTCCCACAGACGTAATTAGATGTCTCATTGTATCATTACCACTAGCAGTGGAAGGCTTTAGGTTGTGGGCCAAGTGTTTACATAAATACAGCGTGTGTGCCTGACTGAGGTCACGCCAGTTTGTATCACTGCGAGTGTACAGCTGAGCAGACAGATTTTATCAGCCCGAGTCATTACAGAGAGAAGTCCAGCACGGCTAAATCACTGCATGGCATTTCACTGCTCAAATTAACTCTCACACATACGCAGCTGGGTCATAACCCTTCTGTCTCTGTTCTAAGAGTAAACACCGAAAATGATGAATTGTGAGGGTAAGGGAGAATGTGTTTGTGTATGAAAACAAATGGCATACACACTCACTGCTCACCATATTAGGTACACCTGCCTTGTTTTATCAGCTCCACTTACCGTAGGGGAGCACTTTGTACTTCTACAATTACAGACTGTAGTCTGTCTGTGTCTCTGCATACTTTGTTAATATCCTTTTTGCCCTGTTCTTCAATAGTCAGGATCCCTACCGGACCACCACAGAGCATCTGTTATTTGGGTGGTGGATCACTCTCAGCAGTGAAACGACCCAGACATGGATGTATGGCACTGGTATGAGTGGATCAGTCTAAAGGAGATGATGAACCTTGATTAGATGCAACCTACTGATCAATCCTGATCAGATCAGCCTGGATGAACAGCTCTGATCAAACAAAACCTGATAAAGTCAGATCAGACTAAACCTAACAATCAATTCTGAACACATTAAACCTGATGATTAACGCTGATCAGATTAAACCTGATGAATGAGTCTGATCATGCTGAACCTGAACAATCATTGATGGTAGTAGTGAGCTTGAACACTGGCCAGCATGCTCATGGTAAGGCAACATGAATTAATAGGGGGTTCGAACGAGGCATGATAGTGGGTGCCAGAAGGATGGGACATTCCATTTCTGAACTTGTATGGGTATTTCACATTCCTCGATCCATAGTGTCATGCGTGTACCTGGAATATGTCATAGAAAGTATTACCATTCACAGTGCAGTGGCCGCTCACGAGTACTAAATGATTTTGACTGGCGGGATCTGGCTAGAATAGTCTGTGCAAACAGACAAGCAACTCTAGCAGAAATGACATGCTCATCCAAAGCAGGGGGCCCCACATGCATATCCTGCTGCATTCTTTAGCTTCCATGGGATGTGGGAGCAGAAGTACCACCAGAGTGCCTCTGCTAACACCACGACACAGAACACAACACCTCATCTGGGTTTGTGAGGTTTGTAACGGGACCCTAGAGGATTTGAAAATTTGAAATACTTTGTTTTGCATTTATACTCACCATAACCTTTCTTCTCTCTAGGTTTGAGCACTGGGTTGGGTTGCCAGGTAGTGCACTTATGCTATATATGTCTGTGTATTATTCTCTCTAGGTAGCAGCACTGGCCCTTGTTCAGGCAGTGTCTGAGCTCAGGGTGAGTTTTAGACTTCTAACCTACTTATACTAGCTGGGAAACATTATCCGACGGAACACTAAACACGGTTGTAAGTCGCTCTGGATAAGAGCGTCTGCTAAATGCCTTAAATGTAAATGTAAATGTGGTCATGGTATGATGAGTCACGGGGCACAAATTGTTTCAGTCTGATGGTAGTGTTCATGTGTAGGGGAGACCCCGGTTGTCAACAAGGCACCATGCAAGCTGATGGTAGTTCCATACTTGTGTGGGGTTTGTTCTCATAGGATGGGTAGGGTCCACTGGTCTGCCAAAACACATCATTGACCAGGGCTTTCCATGCTTGGCCACCATTTGTAGGCCTTTATGGACTTCATATACTCCCACAATGAAGGGACATTCAAGCAGGATAATGCACCGTGCTATCGGGCCCAAGTTGTCCATAATTGGGCTGCAAAAGCATTCTTGAGTGTGCCAGCAAATGCATGTTTGCCTGACATGAGCCTAATCAAGGCATTCCACCATCATGCTTCGTTCAAACTTAATTCAATTTACATACTGCTGTCACATGAGTTTTAGTATTTCGGTGAAATTATTTTTTGCTTGCTCCTGTAAAGTTGCTACTTTTGAAATATTTGGAACAATATGTATCCAAGATTACAATATTACACACAATGCATTTATAAAATGTCATATTTCAATAGGCGTCATTTGTTACAAAGATTACATTTGCCAATTTTGATCAAAAGCTAGAGTATCCTTTAGACAGATGATGTCTATTGTAATAAGCATTTATAAATATTTATATAGGACTGACACTTATGTAACTTGTCAAGCTTAATGTAGGTGTCATGTAGCTTTATAGATAGTACCCTACAGCAAAGTGTTACCAGTATAATGTGTATATATGATCTGTACATGCCCGTGCAGATGTGCTCTGCTGATGACAGCCAACTTCAGTTGTGATAATGACTGAATAAACCAGTGTCCGTAAACTCTATGAGTAATCTGTCAAAGCATTAAGTCATGCAAATGTGAAACTGATGTATCAGGATTTCTGCACTGAAGTTCACCTCATCAGGCCAGACTCAGTTTTCAGTCAGGAACAGCTCTGTAAGCTTTACATTGCATTTGTTATATTTCAGATGTTATTTTGATGCAGTTGTTTTCATACTGCTGGCTAGTTGATGGGTTCTTAACAGCAGTAACCAAATAAATAATTTGAATCAAGTGTCTTTTTAAGAGTAATGGCCGGGATAGTGCCACACATTTGAAATAGTGTTTACTTTAGTTATATCTTTCAGTACTTCAAGTACTTTCCTTTGCACTTTCTTGTCGATGCAGATGTGCATGTGTTTTGGAGAGTAATTTAGAA
The DNA here is from genome assembly GCA_034552555.1 of Semaprochilodus insignis. Classification (NCBI taxonomy): domain Eukaryota; kingdom Metazoa; phylum Chordata; class Actinopteri; order Characiformes; family Prochilodontidae; genus Semaprochilodus; species Semaprochilodus insignis. Next base: position 11,672,522 of record CM067476.1, on the reverse strand, counting down.
GTTGAGTAGCGAGAGAACTTTTCCCCAGGATTTAACAAGGTTGCGCCCACACACCAATCACACTATTCATTTATGAAATCATTTAGATTTTCTTCTCTGAGTAAGAATTTGCTGAATTTAAGATGATGAGAGTGCACATTCTACACTTTCAATCCATACACCATCTGTGCTTGTAGGTACAAGAGGAGATATTTGATTATGATTGGAATTTGATGAAAAGTTATTGCTGCCTGTACAGTTTTGTTTGGCAGAAAGAAAAGGCATCCCTCACATTTTTGGATCAAAGTTGTAAATGCTGACTCGTTCCAGTCAACACAGAAAGGAACATCTCTGTAATAGGACCGCAAACTAATTAAACCTCTCGACGTTAAAAGACTGATCGATACAGTCTTTTATTAATAGAAAGCAGACTAAATAACTTGAATAAACGTGAGCTTTAGTCACAGTTCTAATAATTAAATCCATTGACGCCTATAAAAGTAGAGAAGCATTAGAAATAAATGCTGACTGTATTTAACAGCATGTAATCAGTGTATCCAAGACGAGGTAAAGGCGACACTTCACTCCTCAAACACACACCTGAACTGTCATCTTCATCAAACAAGTCTTTTACACTGTTTTATTGGAGCCTTTTATCTGGGTGTCACAACGTATAGCTGCTTTTTCGTTTGTGCTACTGCATTCGTAATTACAGCGAAAAGTCGACAACTGTGTCAGAGTGAACTGGGTTTAATCTGCTTTTAATCACTTACATCACTGTCTTTATCACTCGTAGATGAAACAAACACGCACAAGACTTAGCACCTTTCACTGTCATCTAACTTTTACTTCTGAGCTGGATTGTACACTTCTGGGTCAGTTTTATTTAGTATCTGTATTCTTCCGTTTAGTTACTGTATTCACCGGTATGACTTGAGCCATCATTTAAATGCTCAAATAAAGGCCCTGTCACACCAGCGTTTCAACAATGTGATATTTGAGTTTTGCACTGCAGATTTCTTAAGTTATAAAACTTCACTTTAAGATCAACTTTAACAAACTTGGATACGCAAATAGCTGCACTGTTGACTGATAGCAAGAGTAATAACTTTTACTGTGTTGACGTCTGAAGGGGTGGGACTTTGCGTAGCAGCAATGAAGGCCAAAAACAGTAGAAAGTGCTAATCTTAGTAAGGTCTACACCTAGTATTTCTAGAAATCTGTATGTACAGTACCTGTCAAATGTTTAGACATGGCTATTATATTTCAAACTGTAAAATAGCACTGGAATTATGCAGTCACCCTAAAATACTCCAAAATGGCAACTTTACAGAAGGATAAAACTGCTTTCTTAACTAGTAATGCAACTTGCAATGGAGGTTGATATAACAAGATTTTCTAAGCATTTTTGGATGAATTCTATTTGTCTGTACATTATGAATTCTCACAAAAGTGAAAGCGTAACTGCGAGCTTTTAAATTGGGCATAAAACAGTTGGAATACATCAAGAGCATATGGTATATCAGGATACTTATTTTTTCAGACACCCAATCAGTTGGAACTGTTAAGCCTGTAGAGTCTTTAAGATAAGCTGTGAATAGCTGTGTCTAAATGTATGACTGGTACTGTATACAAGAAACTGCAACCAGGATGTAAGGTTGATAAGGTAGCTAAATTACTAGCAACAAATTGTAACCATCTTCTCATTCTGTCCATAATATTGCTAGTTAAATTAAATGCTAAGTCACTGCCAAATTGATAAGGTTAACAATATGAAGGATTTTTTTTCTTTCTTTGCAACATGACATCTAGTCAGATTGAAAGCACTTTTCAGAGCAAAGTCACAAAGCAGCTTTGCAGAAAATCCAGGTCCAAGACCCATTCTCCTTTGGTCAACATTGGATAGCAAAATGAAAACATTGAAGCCTGAAGTACCACCTTAAACATGCAAGGTGACTAGCTTTTTGTTCAGTGAGCACATGAGCAAATAAGTCTGTTCATTCATCTCTGAATTCTTGATGTTAGTCTTGAATCTTTCTCCATTTTCATTACTTACTGGCTAGGCAAGATTGTTGTCTGTGCATGCTATGTGACCAGCTGTCAGTCTTCAGGTTTAAAAAGTTAGCAAATTAGCAGTTATACAGTAATTCTAGTGTTTAAGAAATTTGTAACTGTGTTAGAAATGTGTTAGGATGCTCAGCAAAGCTTTATTTTACTGCAAAGCAGGATTATTTATTTTTACCCAGAAATTTCATTCTGCTGTTGGAGCTACATGTTTCCGACCCGTGTACTAGGGGAAAAACATTGTGGCTAGGCTAGTAACATTTACTGAGGTAACAGACCACGAGCATTTGTCTGTTTAGCTGGAAGGTGTCAGATTGACTGCCTTTCAAGCTATGAGTCACCTACCATCCGTTTCTGAGGTCTCATTCTAGGTTTAACTGCAGTGATAGCAAAATGACCAAAAGTTGCTGCATGGTGGTGCGCATCGATAAGCAAATGGCATCAGTGTTTTTCTCATTTTTTTGGAGGTAGCTGGAGTGAGTAAAGCCTTTAAAAAATTAAGCTTTGAATTTTTCAGTTATGCATTAATAAGAAGCAGATGCGATTGTGCATTGATAATCCAGACACTGCTTACAAAGTAAGACCGTCTGCATTCTTAAATAAAAACACACAGTTGTTGATGACTTTATCATCATGCAAGTGGTGTCGTTGATAATATTAATTCTCTGTTTGTACAACAAGAGACATTAACCTTGACTGCTGTCTGAGTAAAGATGCATGAATGTAATACAAGATGGTGTTAGTACGTGTTTAGTCCAACATTTTACGCATGCTTAGACAGAAGACCACCCCAGTGTGCATGATAGTACAGCAGGATTTACATACATACATAAAAAACACCACCTGTCCATTTCAGCATTCTATATACACTCATCACCGAAAAAATAGCTGCACCCAGAAGGAATCAACCGACACGGATGAAACTTGGTGTGTAGGTTTGACATCATGAGATATGTGAATGTGGTACCTGATTGACTATATTAAGTCATCCTGTTTCACATGCTTTCCATTCTGTCTTATGCTGTCACTTTGCAAGCAAAATGGCCTCAGCGAAGAGTGAAAGCAATTCGAGCAGTTAGAAGAGTTTGAGAGGGGTTGCATCATACAGCTCTGGGAAGCGAACATGCGGATGTTACGTTTTATGTATTAACCGACGAATTGTCAGACATGCGGTTAACCTCACAGCCATGATTGCGGACATTCAGCGAGCAGTAATGCCTCCTTGACAGCACCATTGGCAGATGCTTGCATAACGTAGGACTACATGCTTGCTCACCATTACGATGACTGTCCTGAAGACCACCTCAGCTTCACCAAAGACTGCAATGGTGTTGTGGCAGACCGTCATGGAGTGAATTGTAGCAGGCCATTTTCATTGACAAGTCCTGCTTTTGTCTTGGTGGAGACAACCAACAAATCCATGTGTGGAGGCACCGTGGTCAGCACCAAGATGAACGGTTTGTTGTCACGCGTCACATGTCCAGAAGACCTGGAGTCACTCCACCTCCACCCAACCACAAAATCTGCGTGAGAATATTCAAGCTGCATGGGATGAATTATCACAGGACGCCATTAGGAACCTCAACAACTATGCTGAGACATATGTATGTTGCGTTAGCAAACATGGTGGCCTGACGCCATACTGAGAGACACTAATTCTGTATGTGTAGCTCAATAAATATTGCCCATATCAACCTAAATTTATCATCATTTATTGTTCCTGGTAACCTGATTTCCCTTATTGCAGACTGATATGCAGGCTGTGTACCTCCAAAAACATATGATATGTGTAATTCATATGAGTTTACTTTAAGTTCCATTACTTTATTAGCTCAATGAACTGCATTTGATGAGCTCTAGGAGAAGCAAGGGACCAAGTAAATGCAAGAATCGACTTCAGCAGTCAGAAATCATTGAATATCCATGGAATTACCACATAAACACACTAGTACTCATTAGCGTGTGTGTGTTTATACAGGTTGCTGTATGCTAAAGCGTGCGTAGGCTTACAGATAACGTGACTAAATGTTCCCTTCATCATCAAAGTAACCAGAAAGAAATCCATAACTGTATTTCTTAGCACAGTTATGTTTCTGTTTTTAGTATAATTCTGTGTATCTGCTTTTAAATTCCTTTGCTCTACCTGAGTGACATGCACTCACAATAACGACTCCCACCAGAGACACATCACACACCCGCTCACGGTTTGACAGAGTCGATCGGAGCTGCTTGTTATTGGAGTGAAGTTTCCCTCATGAATCACGAAGTGACACACGCCGCCTTGTTCGTGATTTACTCTTACATGCACACGTCAAATTAAACAAGTGGCGCCTCTCCCTGAGAGGAAACTGATTGCTTTTTGCTGGCGAGCCGCTTTGCCTTTAATTTGTCTGAAATGAAGAGTGCCTTTAGCAGGCCGGTGGAGGTAGGGGCACGCTTAAGCGGGGGTCATGAGGAACGCCTCCGAAGAGAAATGGCTTCTGATCGTGAGAAGTGAGCCCGCAGCCTGGCTAAGAGACAATCAAAGAGGTTCTTTAGGCTGTAAAAGCTGATGTGTGTTTAATTGCCTTGGTGGCAGCTGCGGTATCTCAGGCAGCGGTGTAATAAGAACTGTTGTGGGTTCTGGCTGGCAATGCTAAGGGGGCCAAGCACTTAGAAGCACTATTAGCACTTTAGATTCAATTAGAATTTTAGAACTTTCTTGTAGATGTGCCTACAGACCTGGGCTAAGAGACTGTCAATGGGATTGTGTAAGGTGTTAAACAATGATATGTGTGTAACTGATTTGGTGCTATTGAATCTTTGGTGGTGCCATAATATGGACTGTTGCAAGTTCTGGCTGCGAATGCTAAAGGTTCCAAGAACCGAGAACTGCAATTAACTCTTAAGATGCAGAGCCAAATATGAGTCTGCAGTCCAGTAGACAGTCAAAGGGATACTGCAAGATTGTTGATGGCAAAGAGGGCCAAGTACCAGCTGTTAAAGTTCTGGCTGTTATGCTATATAATGTGGACCTCTAATGGTTGAGGGTGGGATGGTGGAGGTAGGGGGCTTGAAAATAAGTAATTCCAGCACCCTAATATGATATTACAATACAAATAATAGATGATAAAGGTTAGTAATATACTTTCATTAATATTATAATTGTTGTTATAATTATTACCTTTATTAGTAGTGGTATTGTTATTGAAAGTGTCACAATCAGTTGGATTTGTAAGTCAGTTGGATTACAGCTCTAGTCAAAAGTTTAAGCACACCAGTCCTAAAGTCTTAAAGACTCTACAGGCTGTCACTTAACAGCTATACCTGATGAGATATACCTGATATATACCTGATGAAAATATATACCTGATATATACCTGATGAAAATATATACCTGAGATATACCTGATGAAAATATATACCTGAGATATACCTGATGAAAATATATACCTGAGATATACCTGATGAAAATAAATATCCTGATACAACACATATACTCTTGATGTATCACAATATTATATTTTTAATATTGCCAAATTGCCACCTCTAGTACATATTTTGGTGTGCAAAAAAATTTCAGCCCTTTTATTGCCCAATTTAAAGCCATGAATATTTGAATATTTATGATGGACAGATCAATAGAATTCATCCAGAATTGCTTGTTATATTAACCTCCATTGCAGGTTAAGAAAGCTGTAAACTTCTGTAAAGTTCCATTTTGGAGGTTTTTAAGATGGACTGCATAATTCCATGAGTGCTATTTTATAGTTTGATGACTTTCATCCTAAAGCAAAACATTAAGCTAAAAATAAGCACAACCTTCTATGAGTAGCTGTGTCTTTTGACTGCTACTGTAGTTTAAGACCAAGTTTAACTAAAAAAAAAGTAGTACTAGTCTTATTCTCACCAGCACAAGCATCTCAGACCTTTCCCAGATTGCACTGAACACATTAAGCGCTTGCTGGATTAGAGATTTCCCCTGTGTCCTCCTTTTTCTCCAGCTTTACTCTTAATGTGGGTGTTAATGAGAATCCAATGAATGTGCAGGAGTTCAGGAGGTGAGATTTCACATTCTCCACTTCTTTCTTTTCTTTCTTTTCTGTGGGCTGTTTCTGGGTTTGGCTGGTCTGAGTGCAGTGGGCCTGCGGCCAGCGACTGACAGTAATGCACAGGGACAGCTGAAAATCCGCAGACAGGTCTCAGAGAGAGAGAAAGAAAGAGAGGGAACGAAATAAGAGGACTCAACACAACTCAGGTTTATTTAAATAGTACTTTTTGTGCAGGTACAAAGGAAATGGAAAATGGAAAATGAAACAATCAATGAAGATGATAAAAGCTGCTGAAACGATATCTTTCAAACCTGGACTGAAACTGAAACTTTAGCCTAGAAATAAATATGGTGAGGCCGGTTTCACACATAATCCCTCCGCGTTGCAAGAGTGATATGTCAGGGTGACTGCTACAGCTCACACACATTGGTCATTCAGATATGCAGCACTTGCGCTGTGGAACAGAAGGGGTTTTATACCAGACATCGTGTCTGCTTGTAAGCAAGCTCTACAGCCATGCCTTTTTGGGTAAATGGGTAACTAGTCTAATCTGTTGCTTTACTTGGTTTAATAAAAGAGCAGGTTCCGTTTGTTTACTTTAGGCAGTTTTCTGCTCTAGATTTTTTAACTCTTGGTAAAAACGTCTTGCCTTGCGACGGACTGGCGGCCTGTCTAGGGTGTGTCCTGCCTTCGGCCTTTTGAGAGCACCCCCCGCGAGCCAGTCAGATAAAGCAGGTTAGATGAGCAAGAGAGGGAGAGTAAGAACATCTTAAAACTCTTTAAGCCACTCCTAGCTCAGCTCTCTTATTCATTATTCAGTCCAGGAACAAGCAGGAATACTAATGCTAATGCTAACATATCTGTTCCCCTGCGCAATCAGTCGTTAAAACATGAGAGACTCATAGAGGAGAGGAAATGCAGCAAGCTCTCTCCCCCTCGCTCTCTCTCCTTCTCTCTCTCTCTCTGTGTTTCTCAGACGCCTTTTGTTATTTCGTTGGTTACCTTCCCAGTAATGTGTTTTCAGTGACATATCAAATAAATACAGAATATTCAGAGGTGCGCTCGTACGTAGGTGCTGTCAGTTGAGGGTTTGTATTTTATTTACTTCATCAGTGTAGTGATGTGAATCCATATTTCTCCATATGGTGCTGCAGTGTCTTGCACGTGACTGCAGCAGTGTTTTCTAAAGTCCACTGGGTGAAGGTAGAGTTTGGAGGCTGCAGTAACGTTTATGGGGAAAGGGAAAAATCAACTACAGCAGATTTTTTATTGATTTATCTATTTATTTGTTTATTTGTTATTTTTGAGATGTAAAATTGGGTTATAAATGTCTCTATTGTAAATAATAATTTTATTGATTTAATTTACTTCATTTAATTCACTCCCAATACATATGTTCACTTCATATTTATCAACATTGTGTCTTTAATGATAAAATATGAACTAAACGGCATATCACTGCTGTTGGAACAAAACATCATATCTCCGTTTTTTTCATTTTACAGTACTGGAAAAAACTGAAAGTTGGTGCTGAAAGTATCTGTTACCTTTTACACTGTGTGTCCATTTTATGATGAATGGACCAAAAGAAATGGCCCCAAATTGTCATTTATATATCAGAGATTGTGTTCTTACAGCAGCAATATATTATATAAATAAAAAAGAAAGATATGTTTAAAAAACTAAATTAATAAGAGGTAAAATAATTCAGAGACCAGAAATTAATGACACCTCTTACCTGGAAAGTATTTGTTCAAGACATCTGTGGTATGGTTCTCTGTGTAACTGTCACTCCTGCTACTTTCAGGTCATCCTACAACTCTTTGCAAGTGACTGCTGGCTTCTGTCTTACCTTCCTTGTCATTAGTGTGAGATAATATTGTGAAAACTTGCATGGTGCACCTGTCTGGAAGCAATTAGTTGTGGTTCCATGGATTTTTTTTGATTGCCTCTACCAAGACAAAAGTGGGACTCGTCTCTAAAGATGGCCCACTGCCATTCTGAGTCACTCCCTGACAGTCCGGCACGACACCATTGCAGCCTTGGGCGACGTTGACGTGGTGTTAAGGGCAATTGTTGTAATGGTCTGCATGCATGTAGTCCTGCATCATGCAGCTGTCTGCCAATGGTGCTGGCGCTTACTTATTGAGGGCATCGCTGCTTGCTGATTGTATGCAATTGTGGCTGCTGGATCAGTGAGGTGCAGCACTAAGGGCCATGGTAGCTTACATCACATTTGCAGCTGAGCATAAAACTTGAATCATTCGCATGTCTCACAACGTCAAACCTACCTACCAAGTTTCATGCCTGTCGGTTGATTACTTCTGGGTGGAACTATTTGTGCAACTATTCTTTTAACAGTAAGTGTATGAGCTGCAATATTATAGGGAATGGGCATGCCGGTAGGAACAAAAGTTCAGAGAGCAGAGATGTTGGACCACCTGTCTATGACTGGTCCGAGGGTCCTGTTTAATCTGTAGATTGTTGCATCATCTCATCATAGTTCAAAGCTGAGAAGATGTGAGTTTGACTTGTCTAGGCTACAATTCATATACTCCCATACGCCCGTACTCCTTTACTCCTGAAATTGCTAGATGCCAGGCGTTTTGTTGTCAGCTAACTCGCCAACTACTGATTGAAGGGTAGGTGGAGGTACATATGCACATACAGTACCTGAGTTAGTGGCAAGCTTGCAAGTGCCCTCTTTACAATCCTCTGTGTTTCAGTGTGCACACACACACACTCCCAAATCGTCTTGCCTGTCTTTGAAAATCAAATCTGTGTTAATCAATGAGTGGCAGGTCAGGTCATAAGGGTGTGGGAAAAGCCAGAGCTAATTACAGTGTTTGGACTGAGGAAAACACATGAAGTTCAGTTTTGTCTCCCCTCATCCCGCTTCTCCCCAAACTCATCCCACCGAAATGAGTCTAAAATATAAAAAACAGACAGAAAGCTGAGACAGGTTATAGATCATACTAAAAACTATGCTTTTACCTTCTAACAGGTGCAACAACACATGTAAAATTCAACAAGAATTAGCAATGTTTGCTAACACTTGCAGTTGGAGTTAACGTTTCTGAGAATCTGTCAGAGTTAAAAGAGAATATTTCACAATTCCTGCATAATTCAGTGGTTGAGATATAAAAAGTCAATCAGAGTGGTTGGATGTGGTTTGTTGTTGAAAACTTGTGATTTATTTACAGTGGTGGCGATAGGAACCAGGGTTGCAATGTCTATAATGCAAATATAGCCGTTTTATTTAGTTTTCAGAATGTCCAGTGAGCCAGTGTGTGTCTTCTGAGTTTGTAATTGTAATGCTGGTGATAGTAAATATGAAAGATACATTTACTTTGGGGACAAAGTTGCACGTTACCTCTTAAAATAAATGGATTAAAATATATTTTAGGCCAAAAGTATATTACAAAACTGTCCTAAAACAATGTTTTAGGCAGCATGTTCATAACCACTTCATATAACAACTTTCTGTGAGATAGCTTTTTGAGGCATTACCCCTTTGCAGGTGTCTGATTCCCAACCAAAAGCAGTACAACACACACTAACATAGTGTCACTACATCAGTGTCACTGCAGTGCTGCGAATGACCCACCACCGATATAGTACCTGCTCTGTATGGGTACCTGTCCTGGGGGGTCCTGAGTGTTGATAAATGGGGGAAATCTGAAAAACACATTTACGTCACCCTACATGTTACTGTTACCTCTTAAAATGAATGGATAAAAATACATTTTAGGCAAAAGCTTCATTACTAAACTGTCCTAAAATAATGTTTCAGGCATCAGATAGCATGTTCATAGCCATTTCGTATAATATGTGACGTAGCTTTTAGAGGCATTAAACTGCAGATGGCATGTTCGCAACTACTTTTTAACCTAGTGGACCCTTCATACCAAGTCTGGGCTTTTTTTTGGTCAAAATGCTCTTAAAAACTTTATCTCTTTTAAACACTGCAACTAAACAGTACATAAGCTGTGCACATCCCATTCTACAAGCAATACAACACAGAGTGTTCACTGTTGCTTACAGGAGCTGAAGCTGAAAAAATATTTCTGCAGGTATTTGTGTATGTCAGTGAGGAATTTGAGGTTCTGATCCTACTTGTTGCTCCTCTCATTATAAAGGAGTGAATGAACTGCAGTTATATACAGCTACTGTTACTTACTGTCATTCATAGCCTTCCAGCTGCTCCACCATATTTTCTCTAGCCATGTTCATAGACAGTGTGACCTGAGCTTCACTCCAAGCGATACAAGTTTTGCCCCCATCCTGATGCACCTTTATTTGGACTGCAACCATGTCAGTGGAGCTCTGATTGGTCAGCCTGATTTTAACACATCCAAACAAAGTAGAAATTAGAGGAGACTAATTCAGTCTGTCAGTTTCAGACTCTATGGGAATGTAGGCATTAACATGCACGTGTTCCACAAATACCCAACCAATAGCATCCTATGGGCAGCATGCTGTGACCACTAGAGGATGGCCAACATAAACTGACCAGTAAAAGTGGAGCTATTGTCTCTGACTTTACATTTACAAGGTGGACCAGCAAGGTAGGAGTGTTTATTAGAGTGGACAGTGAGTGGACACAGTGTTTAAACACTCCAGTAGCACTGCTGTGTCTGATCTACTCACACCAGCACAACACACACTAACACACCACCACCACGTCAGCGTCACTGCAGAGCTAAGAATGATCCACCACCCAAACAATACCTGCTTTGTGGTGGTCCTGTGGGGGTCCTGACCGTTGAAGAACAGGGTGAAAGGAGGATAACAAAGCATGCAAAGAAACAGGTGGACTGCAGTCTGTAATTGTAGAACTACAACAACGTGAAAGTAATGTTAATGTTAGCATTCATGCTAATTGCTGTCCCGTTTCAGTCATGAATGAACAGTTCCAGAGCAGCACAAGAAAAGACAGATTAAGGTCTCTTTCACTCACCAGCAGAGTTCAGGGGTTGCAGAGCAGGCGATGAATATTGTGTTTGAGACCTAAAGCAGGAGAGCGGATCGTTTATCTGCCACTAATGTCCTCCACTGTCGGACTTGTTCGCTATCGCTGATAATAATCTGCCTTCTGCTGATCTGGTTGAGAGATTTAGAGAGTTAGAGATGGGGCTGTTTACAGCGGAGAACACAACACAGATAGAGCGTGTCCTCAGACTGAACACAGTTTATTTTTAGAAATTATGTTGAGGGGTTTATCAGAGGGCCTTGATGGCCATGTCACACCCAATCCCCCCTTCTTTATGTCTCTTTAGGAGACATAAAGAAGCTGCAGTTATCAGCAACAATACCAAAAGCATGCTGTAGTTTTATGTTTATGTTCTTTGAAAAAGGTGATGATGGGAATATTAGTGATCATCTTCAATGTGCTCAGCTGAACATAAAATTATCCACCTTAGCTCCCTCTTGGTGTTCGTATTTTGAAATTCATCTTCTCATATGCATGTTTAATTATGTAGTTGTCAGAAACAAAGAACTTGGACCGACGTCAGCAGAGCTAAATGGCAAGTTGGTTTTATTAAACAATGAGACAGTCTGGTCAAACAGCAAATACACAACACAACATGAAAGGAAGAGGTGAATAAACAGAATCGGGGCAGGCAGAGGTCAGAAACCGGAAACACAGTCAACGAGGCTAACAAGTTAGAAGGGCTAGGCAAGAGGAAGGTCGAAGGAAGGGAAATGAAGGTCAGAAGCCAGAGACGCAAAGTAAACAAAGCCAAAAGGGAAAAAGCCAAATGGGTAGTTGAGTACGAAAAGGAGATCGAAGCCAAAGAGTAGATACACAGAAAGACTGCTCAGAATTGCTAAACAAGGGGTTTTGGCAAAACTTTGCGATGGTGTGGTGACAGTGGGGGGTTTATATACTGGAGTGAAAAAGCTTAAACTAGGGACAGCTGTGGCTAAAACTCAGGTGACCTAGAACGGATCTGGTTGGACGGCTGGGGACATGTGGGCGTGACGCCATCGGGCGAAGCCCTCTGGGAAGTGGAGTACGGGAGAGTGAAGGAGCCGGGAAGACCCGGAAGCGTGACAGTAGTTAATGGCACATTGAAACAATTGTGTAGAAATTGTGAGAAATTGTGTAGAAAGCACACATTCTAAACTTTGAATTTGTTGGATGCTTTCCTGGCACGATTCTGAGGAGAATTTCCTGTAGACTGGTATTTTTGCCACTGCTGGTAGACCCGTATGACCATACGCTTCCATAGACCTGCAAATTCAGCAACATTCACTGCACCGTACCACCACTTCTCAATCTATGAATCCCGATGCCCACACCCTGCAGGCTTTTATAGCCTGATCATCCTGGTGTAACGCCATCTGCAGGAGCCTGAATCTATTCCCACCTTAAACACGCAAGTGACAACTTTGTCGTGTGAGCTTATGATCCGGATAGTCTTCTCCTGTGGACGGAAAAACATCATTTATGTCAAAATTTGTTTGACATCTAAACAAACATCGGGGGTCGTATTTACAAGTGCTGTGAGGAAAATGTACATGTCCCTTTTTTTAAACTAGATACTTAAGCAAAAGTCATTCTTCAGTGAAGCTTGTTCAATATTTTCTTCATTTCTTTCTTAGTTTTCTATGAAGAACAATTATAAGAGCAAGTAGCTAGAACTAGAACTTTTTGTGAACCCAGGGCCACTTGCCCTGTGAGTTCAAAATGTTTGGTCAAGTGTGAAAACTGTTTTTGAGCTGAGCCCAGTAGTGGAGCCTGTCTCAGCGTTCAAAGAGCGGAATATATATATATACACATTATATACACATTTCCAAAATGCCAACAACTAAGCAACTACAGAATATAGCTCACTACAACTACACTTTAAAGCAGTTCACTGAAAGTGATAGTGAAAGTGAGGGCTCATACTGTCCCCTTCGTGACACCCAAGAACAGGTCCACAATATTTTCTCTTCTTTTTCTTTCCATAAAACTGCCAGCATTACACATAGTGCTTCCGATTGACTGTTTCTTGACCTGCCTCCCCTCCGACAAGGATGCAGATGATGATTGGTCGACATCAAACATACAGTGCCCCTCTCCCAGCCAAGACATGGCAAGAATTTATGGCAATTTGATTACCTAATCTGATATAGTGGACATCATGTTTAGTCTGATTATGGCAATAGTGTTTGTCTTAAGAGCCGTCATAAGTTTTTTCATAGGTAAGCTTTCCTGAATCCAGCCCCAGAAGTGTAGGTGTAGAAAAACATACACAATATAAATGAAATGTAAAGCATTATGTAACAAACTATGTAATAAAAATGTAATTATATTAATTTTTATCTGTGCATAGCAAAAAGACAATGATACGTCTAGATACCTGAGGGCTAAATCTAGCAGCCTGGGCTGCAGCTTGAGTTTCCGCTGGGTAAAACTAGTTTGGTCCAGCGTAAAGCCCCAGAAGTGGAGTTTTTGATCTTTCCTCCGCATATCATTAAGCACATTATGGGTTTGGACTAGCGTTCTCTCTTCAACCAGCGATCAGCCGATGCTCTTCGATGTTTGCAGCGCATCCCTTAGGTCCCTGGTGCGATAATTAATATTCATATTTGTCCAGCGCCTCAAACGCTGCCTTCAGCGTTTATGAAATGATGAAGCGTGTGTATGCGCAAAGCTCTAGAGTTTTGGGGTTTGATTTGGAGGTGAAGTCCTGCTGAGGGACGAGCGCTCACACATCCGCTCTGAGAGGAATGCGGCAAAGACGACTCCACACAAAGTGAAGAACCTAAACAAGCTGAAATATTCACCATTGGGAGAGAAGATAAACAGTAATTGAAAGCACTGGCGATTGCTTATTTATGGGATTTTTTTTCTCCTCTGAGCTGTCAGAGAAACAGAGTTGCTTCAACCACAGCAGTGATACAGCCATACAGTTAACCCGTTCAAGCCCGACAGCTTAATATAGGTATAAAAACGTACAGAAGGGACAACATTGTTTTTTTAGCAATAGGATTTAATCAGTTTGAGAATGTTCTACAGCTTTGGCCTCAAGAGTAGAACATTTGGAACAAAGAAAATTTCAGATTTCAGAGCATTGCTGTTTGTCTGTTCTGTGACTGAGGGAGCTGGAGTATTTTTGTGACTGTAGAGATGCTGGGTTGACAGTAATCTCCAGTTTGGCAGTGTGGACCATTGCCTTGTCTCTCCAAACTAAAGGGTACATTTGTAGAAAGAGTGCATGGCCTGTCCTGCTGCCTGCTGTATTGCTGCTCTATCATTTTGTATAAAGTTGGGAAAATATATCATCACTCTCCAAAGAAAAACATGTATCTCCATTTATTGTGATGCACTTTACTATCCTGCATCGTTTGAACACGCCAGCTGCCCTTTACAATGCGTAGAAATTTGATGATGAACGGACCAACAGAAATGCTTCTCAAATACTTCGATTATATGGTTTTTACACTGACTTACAATGAAAGTGAAGAGTGTTTTTGCTGTCTCCTCTAAAGTTACTGTCTTGGAGATGCTTGTTTTTCTTTGGACAGCGACAATATCCTATTCTAGTATATAGGAGTGTTTACTAAAGTTATTTATGGCCTAATATATCCTCCTGTTCTATTATACATGTAGTCTAGGGTGTAGGCACATTTATTGAGGTTGTTCATTGACTAATCTCCTCTATTCTGGTATGTAAGGGCATTTATTGAGTGTACTATTATCTCTTTTTTAGTGTGTAATAGTGTTCACTGAGGTTGTTTATCGACTAATATCTCCTGTTCTAGTGTATCGGAGTGCACATAACAAAAACATGAAACCCAAAAGACCTTACCATAAAACTAAAAGAGATAGATAGATAGATAGATAGATAGATAGATAGGTAGATAGATAGATAGATAGATAGATAGATAGATAGATAGATAGATAGATAGATAGATATAAATAAAATACTTGCAAAGGAAGGTCACTATGTACACCACTGATTCTCTCACACCCGCACACATACAGACGTTTCTGTGTTAATTAGTGTTCCTGGCGTATTCCCTTCGTCTCCTCTTTGACCCTTCCAGATAGATTGGCACCGGGAAGCTTCCCGAGAGATCCTGCTTGTCAAAGTCATCAAACTCCGCCCCCCGCTAGAATAAAAAACAAGAGTGTAGAAAAGCCAGAAAAGGTGAATAGATGAGAGCAGAGTCTACTACATCACACTGACCACCACTGACCCCTGCTGAACCCCATTACTCATCAGTGTGGCAATATCTTAAAAAAAAAAAAAAAGCTTGTGGACTAGGGTACTAAATCGAGGTGGATAATATAACACATTATCTATCTATTCTGTTCAGATTAATGATGTGATAGATGCAACAATAGACAGAAAAGAGACAGAAAAGAAGTTTCCGAATGGCACTTAATAAATTATGTACAATATAAGTTTACATTTTGAATTTGGCAGATGCCCTTATCCTAAGCGATGTTTACTCACATATATAGAAGAATGCTATTGCAAGAAGTCTTGGCCAAGAACTATTGCCATAGTGTGGTGTTCTTGTCCAGCTGGGGATCTGAACCCCAGTCTGCCGTGTGGTCATTATCAGTGTTACTCACTGCACTATAGATTTTTATTCTCAGTCTGGGAGTTAGACCCTTGGTACTTAAGATCGACTATGAAAGGATATCATTGCATCCTTTACTGTGAGCTGTAGAGGTGCCCAGACCTAAAACACACTAAACCAGCCGTACAAACATCAAAGCACAAAGTCACATTAAAAGGTATTCATTCACTTATGTCACATAATGCATTAATAGATATAAAGCAGATCAATAACACCACTGAAAGCCTAAAGCTTATAAGTGTTCATTAGATGTTATGTGCATTTACAAAATCATTTTCATTTAGAAGTTGCTGAGGCACATTAGAGAGTATGTGAGTGGAGGCCTCACTGTGGATCTTAATAGCTCATTATAAAAACGATAAGAACATTAGTTTACAAATAATGTTGGTAACAAGAAAAATATATAGATTTTAAAACATTGTGTTTTATGATGTCTTATACGGTGATGTTACAACAGTTTATGTGTGTGATTATTAGGCTTTATTCTCAGGTGTATGTGTAGTTTTATAAAGTATTATAAAGGATTTATACATCTTTATGAATGCACTTACAATGCATTATGGACACCTGATTTATAGAAAGTGTTACCCTTAATGTTTATGTAAGTTAATCAACCACACTTATATATCATTTTTTTCTTTTGATCTACGTTTATCTCAGTCAGCACCACATCATCGGAGTCAATGCAGTCAGTGCCGTTGTCGACATTACTCAAACACATATATACACAGACTTTCTCTACAGCACGCATGAGAGCAGCAGCTGGGGTTTACTACAAAACCCACAATCCTTAGGGGCCTCTGTACGGCTGTGTAAACACAACACGAAGACTATCATGACTCCTGGCGCAGAAATAGCGCAGCTGTTTACTCCAAAAACAATCGATGTTGAGGCTGTCGCTGCCGCAGATTCAGCCATATGGCTTTGATATGTGCTTGATTTCCTGATGACTTTACTTGCTAATTCTCTGTTTTTTTTGGCTTTTCACTGTTATTTCCCCATCTTTTTGTTCTCTTTTATGCTCTATCTGTGTCATATGCCTCATTTCCAGTGGCTGTTTGGACTTGTACAGCTTATAAATTAAAGAAGTAGGAAAATTATAAGAACTTGTACGGAGAAGCCAGAAATGGTCTGCTGTTCTGACTCTTTATTAGAAACCCCTAAATGAAGATTTAGAATGAATGAAAAATTACACAGATGCCTCAAAAATACATTTCATACTGAATTGTTCAGTATTTAGTGTGTCCATCTTCCAGTCTTTTCAGGAGACTTGCTTCGAAGAGATCTGCAGGGATTTTTCCATGCCTCCGTAGTGCAGTCTTAAATGTTGGTTGCATTTTCTACTTTTCACAAACCAAGTAATCCCAGTAACGTTGAGGTCTAAACTTTGGAATGGGCAGTGGTGGAACACCAGCAGCTTCTTGTTTGTCTTGTTTGTCTCTATTTTTTCTTTTCTTATTAACACTTTTTTCTAAGTAAAGTTCTTGCAGGATTAGTTTACCAAACTACATAATGGATACTGATACTAGACCGATCTAAGACTAGTTTTGAAATGGTTAACCTATTCATGCCCAACAACGGAAATGCCACAGAACTTGTTCTGATTGGTCTAAAGTACTTAAAATTTGAATAATTGTACTTTGGATGAGCATCTACCAGCAATTGTTTTATTTAAGTCATTTTCATAGTTTCATTGACAGTCCGTTAAGAATTTGTTATTGTTCAGTGGTTCAGTGGAACCAAAAGATAATGTAATATGATTGATTAAGTGGTATTCGAGTGGTATGATTGATTTAAAACACTTCTTCAGATTTGTGCTCCAGCAAGAAAAGACAGCATACGAACCAAAGTCAGTCTAAGATATACGGACAATAATAGATTAAAATTACACAGTGGCACCCAGACAAATCACTCACTATTTGTTCTGGTCATTTCAATTTATATTTATTCCAAGCAAATACATACTTTCTGCCCAAATAAATAGCTTTACTTTAAATTTCCTCAGGGGAGAAACAGATGGGTTTAAGACTTTTGCACAGCGCTGTAAAAGGCAAGGGTTTCTAATAAAGTGGCCAGTGTCTGCATCTGTGCAGAAGTGTCAGGCTAACTGCAGCTTTGCTCTCTGCGTTACTGCACTAGCACGGTAACTGACAGGTCCTTTGCTAATGCTGACAAGTGGTGCCGCCCGCCCGGGGTGTCACATGATCTGTGATGAATGGTGCTGGATGCGGTTGCCGTGGCGATGCAGCCTGCGAGTGTTCTTGACCTTTTCCTTCAGCGGGGTCCTGTGTGAGCGGATTGTGACGCGTAAGCTGAGATTCTTCGCGCCGCGTCCTTGAGCCCAGCACTGCTATCATCTCCGTTCACCGAGATGGTAAACACGGTCTTCAGATCCGTCAGCAGCAACAGCAAGGGCACCGCAGCTGTTTATGTGATAACGGCCCGCGATAAGGGACTCAGACACAACGGGGGCTAAAGTGAGGTTGGGTAAAAATCGACATCTTCTCAAACAGTACAAGCTGTACTTCCAACAAAGCAAACGAACATTTTCTGAGATTTCAGGGACCTTAAAGATATCCTTAAGAGTTTTCCTTGTGGACAACCAGATTTTTCTCTTTTTTTGACGGTGTATGTAAATTTAACATTCACTTCCAAGTGAGGAAATAAACCACATAAGTGTTAGTTCTGAATGTACCATGGTTATGATGTCACAAAAACAGAACAAAAATAATGCAGAAAATTGGCCCTTTGTGCATCAATGGCCGTAGGGCTTAGTAATGGTAAACAAATTTATGTTAACTCTAAATTAAAGTCAGTAATTAAAATGGAAACCTGAAGTTTTAAAATACACCATTCACTCCCAAGTCCAATATATCCAAACTAAGCTAAACTTGGAAGATATCTGATATAGCTACATCCCTCCAGAGAACACAGTTACACTGCTCTTCAGCCCAACATTGGGAGGCTATGTACACCTCTAGCTGATGCTTAATGTTGGGCATGCTGACCTTAGACTACCTTAGAGTATCTTATTCTGTCGTCAGTGCTTTTCTATGGAGATAATGCAAGCTACAGTATGCAAGTACCTGAACACCTATGTTGGCAATGGCTGCACCCTAAAGTAGTTGAATTCACTCAGAATGGGTTGAGTGGTACAGTTTGGGTTCAATTAATGCTTTGCTACAGGATCTCCTGCTCTGATCCCTGTGCTGCAGCATGGGGGGTTTCTTAATTAAACGCATCCTCTTGTGACCCTGGCCTGTAGAGTGAAATCCATATGACATTCACACTGCTTTATGTGTATTTACTGCCAAATCCACAGCTCTATAAAAACCTGACATTTCATGGTCCTCAAACAAAAGGCCTTCTAAAAGACACTAAAGAAAGGGAACCTAATATAAGTTTGTTGTATTAACCATATCTTCCATGAGTGACTGCAATGTCAGGACCACATGTGTATATTATTGTTAACAAGTTTTTTTTTGAAAGTTATTATATCCTGTATAGAGAACACATTTTAAATGCACACATTGTTACCTAGCTAGGTCAATATCTAAACAAAAATGGGAAAGTGTTCAGTCAATGGGAAATCGTGGTACAGCAGTGTTCGCCCACCCAATCTCTCCGGTAATACATTCTGCAGCAGTCTGTCCTTGTGTTTGGAAGCTTATGACAAAAGCAGCTAAGAAATGACAAAACAGATCATAAAAGTGGTTGTTTCCTTTCTGGTTTCCTCAGACCTCAAAGCTGGTCCGTTTTGAATGTCTAGTCTATTCTTGAAACTTTGTGATTATTTACTGAACTGAATGAGCACTGGGCATAGCAATATTGCTGAGAATTGAAATAAGTGAAAATAGAAATTTTGTTGAAATCATGGTTGTTTTGGCAACTTCTAATGTCCTTGTACTGTGCCATGATGAAAGACCTATTTAGTAGTTTAGTAGCTATGAAACTTCCACTAACCTTTTGAAACTTTCATTAACCTTTTAGGAGATCGTCTTAATATTTATTAACCAATTCATTTAGGTTTCTATTCCCTTACTTCCATACTCTTTCTCTTTTACTCTATTTAAGAAATGTAAGGTTTGTATTAGGCTAAAGGACTGGAGTCAAAATAGTACTGCTGGCATGCTGGCAATATGCAGAATTAAAATTTTCCTTTGCTATTTCAATGGGCTACATATATAGATATTATATATTATAAATCACATATATGGGTGTGCAGTGCAGAATGTTAATGAAGATGACAGTTTGCTCTGTAGATGTAGATATATGTAAGAGTAGCCAGTGGGGACTCACTCCCTTTGGAATAAAGAAAAGGATTAATCAAATGCAATGAATTTTTATTTTGCTTAATCGTGCACAGGGTCCAGTTCTGATGAAAGAAGAGCCGAGAGAGAGATACATGAAGTGCGAGTCAAGAAAGTGCATTGGGTTCTAGTGTTTTAAATAGTAGTCCATTTACCATAGCATTTTTCCCTAATGTGGAGGTAATAGGATGGTGTTAATCTTTGTGAGAGATTGAAGAGAAGAATAAAGCCATTTGCGAGGATGAGCTCTTTCTGAAGAAAAGTAACTCAAAGCGGGCGTGCTGGGGTTTGATCTTCAGTACTTTTCTTTAGCTCTTAAAAGTCTGGAGTTATTATTGCCACTTTGCTATGCATCCGACCTACATCACATAATTATTTATATGTGATTATGTATTTACATAATGCGTTACATAGTGAGTTACATGGTTACATAATGAATTCCATTTGCGTCCTGGATCAGCAGGTTAGAGTCTGCACTTTTTGTGGATGTTTTAATGTCATAACATTCAAACAGGACATAAATGTAAAGAGCTTCATATTCAAATTATAGCATAGCTGCAGGCGACAACAAAAGGGTTACCCACACAAAAGGGATCATTAATGTACTCTAGAACATTCTAGAATGTATGTAATGTTTCATAAAACAATTGCCCAAGTTTAGGCTGCAAAAACCATACCTACACTGCACACTAAGTTTGTCAACATGTTGGTATAGGAAGTGAAATTCTATTTATTATAGAAGACCTATCAAACTTTTACAGTTTTCCCCTTTCCCTTAGGGTGTCATGTAGCTTTTTATGCATGTAAACACTCATTATAAAGTCATATAGCCCAAAATACAAGTCAAAGTACAAGGAGAAAACCTCTCCCACAGCTGCCTGAAAAGCTGCTTCCCCTTTTTTTTTGTTACAAGGTTACATCATCTCGTAACATAATCCTTATTGCCTGCCTACCAGCAAACTTGGCACCTCCTCACACAACACACAGAGCTAAAACAATAAAAACTTGCCTATCTGAAGCATCCTGCTCCAGTCTAGCTTGTGAAAGTGGTTTCGGTCTACTGACTTGTTCTACCCTAACTTTCAGGATCGGACTCTGACTTTAACAGTGGATGGACTTTAAGACCAAGAAGCCTCTTACAGAGTGTTTCAGACAGTGGGTGAATACACACATATATGGTATAGAAAAAATATTGTGTTTTGGGAAAATTTAAGCATGTAAATCTATTCTAATAGACCCCCCAAAAAGTATGACATGAAAATGAGCAAAAATGGTCCTCTTTGAGTATTCTGAGGCTTAGCCATGTCCACAAAAGTTATTGGGTGTGGGTGTCCTGTTGTGATAAAATGTCTAAACATTTGAGTTACAATTAAACAATTAGACTCTTGTGAGGGGTCTGTGGACACTGAACAATTACCTGAGTACCTGAACTCAGTATCTAAATGGGCCAAGCTAAGAGGTTCAGATGTGCCATAGCAAGCCCCATAAGCACCCTCACGTCCCTGAGTAAAGCATAACGCAGTGATAACCAACCCAAATCTAGAACACCTTATTCAATTAAGTATGGCCTTGTGCAGGCCGTAGTTAGGCGGACAAGCAGGGGTTGATTAAGTCTGTAGCTAAAGAATACATACAGAAACATAGATTTCTAGGACCAGTGTTATAAGGTAAGGTTACATTGGAAGTTGAGGTGCCCTTCAATCACCACAGTTGAGGCCTTGAAAGACGATACAAATATTAATGAAAACCTGAATAATAGCTACAGGTTTCCAGCATCTTTACTGCTCAAACCCCTAATTAAATATCTCTTCTGCACTTCACAGTTTTTCTCCACTTATTTCAACAACACATAAAGGAGAAATAATAAAACAGCATTTCCAAAGAGGAGCTTCAGGCTTGGAGGGTAAATCTTATGTTCAGCTGAAGATCATAAAACAGAAAGAATGCTAATATTCCCTTCACTGTCCCATACAGTGGAGAACTGCTGTACATCAAGCCATTTTGATGTGTGTTGGAGGTTTTTGATGGACGTCTCAATAATCATTACAGATATAAATTGTCAGACTGTCAAAACAGAATCAGTGCATGCAAGATGTTCATTATTATCTCCTCAATGGCAGCTGCTAAATGCACAATAACCAGAGAGTTGGTGGGCTTTTGGAATGGAAGATGGGATCAGTAATGTTTAAACTGCCAAAGCCCACTGATTAGGTGGCATTGCAAATAAACCTTCATTTTTAGCCATTTTTTTTCAAAACCTCTCAAAATGAATACACAGAGCTCTGTCCATGTGCTTCCAGTTTAATGGAATTTTTCCACTGCTGTCTGGGAAGAGCACCAAAACTGCTAACGTGTTTACTACTGGACAAATAAAGCCCTGTTGCGCAGATGCTGCAGTCAATAGATTCAGAATATCCGTGAATACTCTAAAGCAGAGATGTGCTATCAAGGATGATGATAGCCGTTTGGGTGCCCTAAGCAGGATTTTAGGGCCTACCATGTGCCCATATTATGTGCATCTGCTAGGACTTGTAAACACATTAATCAAGATTAGCTGAGATTAGTTAAAAGTAGTTAATTAGTTAACAAACGTATGTTATTTTATTGACTCTAGTGCATTATATAGACTGATCATCAAAAGAATAGTTGCACCCAGAAGGAAGTGTCCAATTGCAATGTTATTTGGAAGGAAGATAAAGGTTACCAGGAACAATAAATGATGAACAATTTAGACGGATATGGGCAATATTTATTGAGCTACACATGCATGGTGTTGGACCACCATGTTTGCAAATGCAACATGACAGGTGTCTTGGCATGGAGTTCCCAGGCCTTCTGGACACGTGACGCGTGACAACAAGCCATTCATCTTGACACTGACCATTACAGTCTTTGGTGACACTGACGTGGTGTTAAAAGCAGTTGTCATAATGGTCTGCGTGCATGTAATCCTGCATCATGCGGCTTTCTGCCATTGGTGCTGGCACTAATAGGATGACTCATGGAGGGCATCACTGCTCACTGAATGTCCGCAATCATGGCTGTTGGGTCAGTCAGGTACAGTCACATGCACGACTGAGCATGAAACTTGAATCATTCACATGTCTCACCATGTCAAACCTACCCACCAAGTTTCATTCCTGTCAGTTGATACCTTTTGGGTGCAACTATTTGTGCAACTATTCTTTTGATGATGAGTTTATATTATATATTTAATTCAACAGTATGTGATGATGAAAGTGATGATGAAATCTTCAAAATCACAACAAAACAGAAGAGACTACAGTAGATGTTATAAGGGTTTGTTGTTTGTTTGAATGCTTAATCTTCCAATGTAACATACTGTATAATGATGGTGATGTTCATCCTGTGGGATATTAACTTTTTTCTTGGAGGCCTGCAGTTTCTAGTTTTTCAATAATGACCAAGTGCTGTCAACTGTGAATTTCCACGACAGTGGACTTCTTACATTCAGGATTTCAGATCATACACAGTCAGGCTGAGCCTCTGACCAGTCACTGACTAACAGAGGCATGACCATCGCTGTTATTGCAGAGAAAGCAAATCATACCATATATATGTTACTCTAGTAAGCGCTAGTGTTAGACTCCTAAACTGACATATGTGCGAAAGAACAGTGCTTCTCATGGCACAGATGCAGGTTCACTCCTGGAGGTTTCAGTATCTTCTTGCAAGTCATGGAGTCATGAAGTTTCAGCTGAGCTTATCAGCCAGAATGTGTTTGAGCTCGCTGTAACCGCCCACATTATTTGGCCACTGCCACTTGTTTGGTTAGTGTCCTTGATTTCATTAAACTTTGCTTTCACACTTTTAACTTCTCTTTTACCAGTGGCTGTGTTCAGGCATTTATTTCATGTCCTTTCCTTTCTTTATCTCCTGTGAGTTTAACGTGCCTTTAAACTCTTTTGTACCGAAGCTTCACCCCAAATTTTTGCGTTCTCGGCAGTGCAAGATATGATAAATGTTGAGTAGGATTTACGTAAAAGTCGCATGAAATCCGTTCTGGCTGTTCAGAGTCATATTATTGCATCTCGGATATGTATCGGAATTCAGTACCACATACTGTATGAAAGAGTTCAAATCGGAACTGAAAATTTCAGAGCCAATGTGTTTTTTGACTGTTCACACTACCACACAGACAACATCTGTCTCCCATATGAAGAAAAAGATCATATTTGGGTTATGTTGTTAGCATAGCCTTTGTGATGGCGTTTCTTTTTTGATGTAATAAATGCTTTACTTTCTGCAGATTTACATATATCCCCCCTTCCTTCTTTGAGTAAGTCACTCCTCCTCATTTTTCCCAGATCCCGCTGTTTGTCATACACATTGCAGGCACCAGGATTAATTCCCAGTTAACAGAGAAGGTAGAAATACATGTAATGAGTTAATTACAGCTCATTTGTCAGGTTTCGTGATGCTGAAATTTAACTGGGAATCCTGTCTAAGTTGAACTTGCTTCATGAGACAGACTCCAGATCTCTGTTTTTTTGGGGGTTTTTTGCTGTTGTTTCTTTTGTCATTCGGTTCGTCTGTTTTTTCTGTGTAGTCTGTGCATTAACCCCAGCTCTCCCTTGCTCTGAAATAACGATGTATTTGAATGTGTTTGTTAGATGCAAAAGGTCAAACAAATGTATGTATGCGCTGTAAGTAGTTAAGCGCAGGACTTTCTTCTATGTGAACTTCTCCTCGCAGATAATTGCCCCAAAACAGAATAAATCTTCTCAGCTGGATGACTTAAGCCTGAAAGAACTCTTCTCCTTTTAAACTTCCTTGACTTTTGGCATTCAGGTTATTCAAGATACAGGGTTCAAGAGTTTTACTGCAATATGCACAGTCAAACAGCTGATTATACTGTACAAAGAAATTCTTACTGTGCTAATCCTAAATAATGAGGTAGACATGAACAAATAAGCATTTAAAAAAGTCATTAAAAAAGGAATTAAATTAAATTAAATAAGTAAAACAAAAGGCATCAAAACATCCCAGCTCTGATAATGTTCTGAATCATCTAGGCTTGCTAGTTTTGTTTATATCTTGTTTTATCTGTCTTGTGATATTACATCAATAAGCTCCCTGCATTACCTTGGTTTTACACAGCACAAAGCGGGGTAAAATCCCAGTAACAGCCTTGAGTGACTTGCTATGTTTACAAAACAGAGAAATCTTGGCACCTAAATATGTCATATAACTCCTGCGAGTCCAGTCACAAGTGCATATCAAGCATTTTATAATGTTTTAAAACCACAACTATACGTTCTATAGTTACCAATTCAGAAACGTATCTTTTTTTCATACCAAGAGTCTACGATTTATCCTGCCTTTGGTCTGTATTGCGCTCATAAGCTCACCAGACAATTAGTCACCTGTGGCTGAAATCTACCAAATAGCATGTAATACCTCCACGAGCACGAATAACAGTTCCAGTTTGATTTGGCATGGACTGGACAAGATCCCGGTTGTAGGCAACATTGTTTTTGCGCAGTTTGGCCAAATTTGGTGGATGCCTTCCCTGGCCCAATTCTGATAAGTATTTCCTGTAGACTGGGATTTTTGCCACTGCCCATAAACCCGTAAGACCATACGCATCCATACACCTGCAAATTCAAGTACTTCCTTCACACTATGGCCTTTGACACTCCCAAATGCAATCACTCCTTTTAGCCAATCATTAACATGTGTTTTGTGACCCATTTTCCACACATCGAATGAGACATTCCCTGCACTGTACCACCTTTTCTCAATCAATCACATCAGTCACACATCCCACAGGTATTTTCAGTCCCATCATCCTTGTGCAATGCCATTTGCAGAAGCCTAAGGTTCCTGCCACCTTAAACACGCAAGGTGACTCATTTTTACATTTTTGAAGTGAACTAAGACTGACCTGCTCTGTGGGTCTTGGTCCCTAGATTTCTTGTGCACCAATGTTTGTTTTATTGAAATAAAATCTGCCACGCGAGGCATCATTCCTGAAAGATTTCCCAGAAACTCCAGTTGAGCATGTAGGTGTGTGTTGCATGTGGTGAAGGAGAAAACAGTTCTGTTAGCTAAGAATAGTGCTTTGCTAATTAGCTTGTTTGGCGTGTTTTATCTGTGTATTTTAGATGTTAAAAGAACACAAACTAGAGGAGTTTGGGGTGGGTTTTAGAGGATGTGTACCCTTGTTAGCGGCAGACTTTGCTTCTAGTGTAGAGTAGCTGATGACGTCTAGGTTGAATAAAGCCATGCATCCTTGTTCTCGAAGAAATTGTTGCTGGGTAGTGGTTTCGACCATTAGGAAACATGTATTTATATTATAGCACCATCATAATTGACGACTATTAGACAATAGCAGGAGTTCTTTTATTTAAGAACACTAGACCAATAGAAATGTTCCTAAACAATTTGGAATAAACAGAGCATATTTGGAGTAAAGTAAAAACCTACAAGCTTTGCCGTCTCTTATTAAAACTTCATAAGCTTAGCCTTTTCTCTGTCCTGCATTAAACATGGACCTGTTGCCTGACGAACCAAACAGCTTTCATCTGTTCTCCTGCCGTAAATACCTTAAGCACAGAGCTACAGTGACTAAAGGCAGCGACGGCTAAATGGCAGCAGCTGACATTTCTGCTTTTACTGCGCAGGCCATTAGGACTGATAATGCACTGACAGGGAACAATTTCAGCACCCATATTCAGCGCTGTTTTTAACCTACAAAACACCAAAGCTCATGCTGTCTACTTTCAATTTCTTTTAGTTTGCTGCTTTTTTTGTGCCAAAGCTTACACGGTGGTATTTGAGGGTGGGAGAAAAACAGGCTTATTCATGCCTGGAGTCTAAGTTCATTTAAAGCAATAATGCTACAAGCAATCGTGATGTAGTTCTGCAAGATAAAAAGGGTAGGAGAACTGTTATTACAGTTTAGTTATTTTAGTAACTTTTACTACATTTCATAAATGAGATGCTGTGTGAGTTGGTTCCTGCTCGTTGCGGCTCTCCAAGCACTGGAAGGCACTATGGGACTGGGCACCTTGCTGCTGGTGCTCTTCAAAGCCCCTGATGAGAAAGGTGCTTTCTCGCACGTGCTCTTCGGAGCACTATGAGGCACTGTGGGACCGGCTGCCTTCTCGCTGGTGCTTTTTGCAGCACTGGGAGGTGCTGTGGGACCAGGGAAATTCTTGCAGGTGATCTTCGGACCATTGGAAGAGCCGTTGGACCAGGCACCATCATGCTGGTGGTCATACAGAGCATTGTTGGATTGGGCACCTTCTCAAGAGTGCTGTGGGACCAGGCTCCTTTTTGCTGTTGCTCTTCTGTTTGCAGCACTGGGAGGCGTTGTGGGGTCTTTTTGCTGGTGGTCTTCAGAGCACTGAAAGGCACTGTCGGACCAGGCACCTTCTCGCTGAGGCGCTTTGGAGCACTAGGAGCACTGTGGGAACAGGCACTTTTCTTGCTGGTGCTCTTCAAAGCACTTGGCAAAAAAAGGTACTCGCTGGTGCTGAGTACTGTAAGGCACTGTGAGACCAGATGCCTTCCCGCTGGTCCTCTTCGGGGCACTAGGAGGTGCTGTGGACACAGGCGTCTTCACGGTGGAAATTCTTCCTAAAGATCTTTGGAACAAGCCGTGGGACCAGGTGCCTTCACGCTGATGGTCTTTAGAGCATTGGGAGGCACTGTTGGACAAGACACCTTCTCACTGGTGCTCTTCAGAGCACTAGGAGCTGCTGTGGAACCAGGTGCCTTCTTGCTGGTGATCTTGTGAACTACTGAGCACTACTGATTACACGTGTCTTGTTCCTGTGTATAACTGATGAAGCACTGTTGAAAGCAGCATTTACATCCATCATATACAAATTATTTATAATGAAATTTGCCTTGATCAACCTTTTAGGTGAATGCTCAGCAGCAATTACTTAATTTAATGAATAAATAAGCTCTGTAGAATATTGTTTTGCTTGATCTCTACAAATGAAAATATATCTAACTTAGGAAGAAGCTCTATATACAGAAAATATTAGTGGGGCTATGTAACGACTGAGATAGAAATTGCACACATTACGCTATAAACAGTGCTGTCATACTGTCATACTGCACATGTATGTAATATTCATTAACAATGTTAATTCAAACCTAGGTTTTGACAGTTTATTAATTTTGTTTAAATGTTTCAAAATATTTTAGACTGAGCATCACTACACAAAGAAATGCAAGCCTAACAGTGAAGTATACATAACAGGGGTTAATGAGTCAAGAACATGTGATCTATGAGAGGGTGTTACCGATACCTAAAGGGGATAATACTGTGACACCATTAATAATTTTCTATGATCATGTTTCAACTCCTCTTAATCCCTAAAAAGCAAACTGGCAGATTTTCTTGCTAGAGTATAGATAGAGTATATGTAATATATGTAAATGAGGGCTGCCCTTTCCAGGCTGAATCTCATCTCCTTACAATTTCAATTTGAATAGGTGTGTGAATATATATATGTCACTACCAAAACACCGCAAGAGTTTGTAGGCGGGGCCCTATTCTAGCCACACCCCTGCATGTTATAGCAGGAGGTGAGATAGCACTCATGACCACATGGTGAGCAGTTAGATCCCACTGTAGTTAAGTAATTGTGTCCCATAGTTTTTAAATCTGTGTGTGACATTAAGAACTGTCACTACCAAAGATTTTTCATGTTTGATTTTACATGTGTACAGGTGTGTTTACTAGTCACATAATGGCTAGTGGTTTTGAGTTGTACTTTAAATGGCCTAAAATCAAGTTTCTGTAGAGTTAGGATAGATTTGTTAGTCACAACACTGAATATTTCATCATTTGGCTTAATATAATGTAATGTATTTTGATGAAATAAATATAATATACTAATATTATGTTGTAAATGTAATTAAGTATATTTCACAAAAAAAAGGCAGAAAAGGCTGACTCTGAGTGATACATTTATGTAAGTATGTTATCTTTTTGTGACACCCCAGAAAGCAATGACTTCAAAACATGCAATTTTTACAGTTCAGTTTCTGTGTTTTTGCTCGTTATGGACCGGAGAATGAACATATGCGTCCTTTGTTCTAAGATGAACACCACCTTTTCCGATCAGAAATGCACCATTTCTAACCAAGCAAGGCTTCATCTGCCTTCTTGTGATCTCACTCACTTTGACTCCGCTGAGCTGAAGCTAATGAAGGTTGTCAATAAAACAAGCAGTTTGACGCGCCTTCCTTCAACACTTTCATGTTGTGTCTTTCTCGGTCTTTTTTTTTGGCACTTTGCTTAATACATCACCCTATTGATCTGAGCTCTAGCTGTGATTAAAGCGAGGGAATAAGAGAAAGAGTGTTAGGTGCTAATGTTGATGCTATCAGCTTAGACAGGCTCTGATTGGCTGCTGTTTGCTGTTCTCTAGGCTAATTCTCTGATTCCTGATGTCGCATTGGCCTTGTTATCTATCCCACAGTACCTCCACAGAGACCACCAGCCATGATCACATCTCACTGCATCAAACACTGCTCACATCAGCACCAGCGCCGTGACTCACTGGGTGGATTTTAATTATCTGAAAAAGGCCAGGCTCTTCAGAAGCACCGGCATGGGTTCAGTCTCCTGGAAAGGCCAGCTGTAGGTACTAGGGATGAGCATTTTAAACATTTCTGTTGTTTGAAAACTGGCCATTTAAAGAAACAGTGTTGCATTATCGTTGCTGTTCAGAACCAAACTTTTTTTTTCTTCCAGTTTTTATCTTTCCACATTATTTAATCTACTAGGTAATCTAAAGAAATGAACCAAGATGTCTTGGAATAAAACCTCTTTACATTAACTTACATTATAATTTAGGATTTTTTTTGCCTTCTCCTGTAAAGTTAATATATGGGATATGCACAGTTTTCTTGCCAAACAAGAAAATAAGCTCAATGGACAAAAAATTAGTCACCTTACATGTTTATGGTAGTAGTAGTAATTTCAGGCTCCTGCAGAGGTTGTACAGTGCAGTGAATGTCTCGTTTGATGTGTGGAAAATGGCTTGCAAAGCAGATGTTAATGACTGGCAAAAAGGAGTGATTGCATTTGGGCATGCCAAAGGACATAGTGTGAAGGAAGTAGCTGAATTTGCAGGTGCATGGAAGCGTACGGTCATACGGGTCTACCTGCAGTGGCAACAAGCCCAGTCTACAGGAAACTCACCTCAGAATTGTGCCAGGGAAGGCATCCACCAAATTTGGCCAAACTGCTCAATTCTTTGATGCAAGAGTGGCTGAACACTGATGTGGCCTACATCCAAAAGTGTATCCAGTCCATGCCAAATTGAATCTTCTTATTTTCAGAAATAAGATGTTACGAATGCTATGAAAGCATTTGAGTGCATCTGGCACAAGTGTTGATTTAGTTTCCAGGGCTGATTTGCGGTAGGTAGCAAAGGCGCAGACGTTACACATGGTGTCTACACCCATAGGCAACCACTTAGGACCTTCCAGATGTTAATATACATGCGCTAATGTTAAATAACCTTTGCTGAATTATAATATACTACACATTGAGTGCTATTTACCTTAATAATGATTAATTTCTGTTTTGTAAATGCAGCACCTTCCCTTGCTTCATAGACCATTTCTTGTACTTTAAGTGTGTGAAGGTGGACACATATGAAGTGAATGAAATAACCCTCTTAACCCTTCCCATAAACCTCTGTGGTTGGACAATACTGTCAGTTCATAACAGACACGGAGCCTCAAGGCTGTGAATCAGATTCTAGCTCACTTGAGTCACAGGTTATCTGACTTGAGTCCTGGACTTGAGGCTTAAGACATAAGCAGACAATATCTGATTACATTAGGAACAGTCACCTAAACAGTAAATGGAGAAAAAAAAAACGATTTCGTTTCAGCTCATCTGTTGTTTTAACTGTTTTCTCAGCCATTACTGCAGTGGCATTTTCCCTCGGCACGCAGCACCATCAGGTTTGATGCGACTTCAAATAATGAGAGTATTATTATAGAGAAACCTTCATTCTGATGGACAGAACGAAGCACTACAAAGTGAAAACTTCTGTGTTATATTAAACATCCAGCAAAGCCTGTATGAAACATATAAGATGCAGCCTGATTGACAGCTCTCTGTCCAACACTCCAAGCCTGCTCTGCCACTCATACAACACTAAAATCATTATTCAGCTTTTATGTGATGATAACTGGATGGAAAAAGTCACAGATGAATAGATGTACGGACAAAGCAACCTGTGGAAGAATGGATGAACGGATGTATAGAGGAATGTTCAAATAAACGAATGGATAAAACAGCATGTGAAGGAATGAACAAACAGATGTTATTTAAAGGCATATTTGAAGGCATTCAAGTGGTCTATAATGGTACCATTAGGCCAGTTCTACCATTAAGGTTTCAAATCTAATTTAATGGTCACTTTCCAGCACAGCTGTAGAATGCAATGCAGAGAATAAATATATTCTGTACTGTAGACTCCCAACCTGGACTTGTCTCCGAGTTCCTGCCCCCCCCCAAACTCTGAGGTGAGGAAAAGAGTTGAGGGATGTAGTGATGGTGTTAATAGGGCTATGTTGGCGATGATTGTTGGGGGAGGAAGGTGGAGTTAGGGTGAGGCGTGACGAGAGAAACACATCTCACTCTCAACATCTGTGGACTGAAGTTTTGGCTGCAGTGTGAGGGTGAAAATGAGGCTGATTCTTAATAAAGTCTTTCAGCCTCAGTGTGGGGTAAAAACACCACACATACATCATCACACACTGTGGCAATGACTTCTTCCTCATGCATGCACGCACACACATGAACACACACACACGCACATATTCATGTACTCACGCACACACACACACTAACCACATCTCTCACATTCACACCTCCTCAAACACCTTGGAACATGGGCACACATGGACTGCTGAAAGTTCGGGGTAAGCACACATGGGCCAAAGATTCCTGGCCTTTTCAAAAGTGTTTTTCTGTGTGCTTCTAAATCTTCCCTTTTAGTCTGTTAGCACATATGTTAGATATTCTTCTGGCTAGCCTGACCTGAAAGTTTGACAGACGTAGCAACAGTAACTAAGAGAGGCGGAACTTATCAGAAGTATGCAGTCAGTGTTTTTTTTTTTTTTTTTTAAACACCAATTTCACTTTCACAATTTCACAGAGCAAATGTCAGTGGTCTAGTCAGTGACTGGCGTTTCGAAAATGTAAATTATTTCCTTCCATTGTATGCTGAAAATGTCCTTTCCCTCAATATGATGAAAGAGTAAAAATCAAAGGTCAGCAACAGATTCCTCTTTTTGTTTCTGCCCATTCAAATCCCATTTAAGCTAATGAGAAACTGTAGCAATCTTTGTTTAGATTTACTGCATAGCATTGATTTTCCAGCATAAGGTTATAGATTATTGGAAACAGCAGCAACCAATTTGCAACCATGCAAACTCTGGCTCAGTCATGCAACATTGTGACCTTATACACATCACTCTTCTCCAATATAAAACGATTGGTTGCAAAGAAATGAATACATTTATTATTTGCCGTGTCCAACATTGCAACTTTCAGATACTTAGTACAACACTAGGAAGCAACTAACTAACAATTAAGAAATGATGAACCAGAATGATGAACAGAGCTGTTGAGGACTGTTAAAGCTGTATAACATTGAGAATATGGTATAATAAAATGAATATCCACAATTTGTCAGATTCCAAAAGCGGAGGTCAAAGTGCAAGACACACAACTTGACAAGAAATTAATGCCAACATGTGATTACAGTATATGGTTTATCACTTCATTCACTTCTTGCTCATTGAATTTTTGAAAACCTGAATAAAACATCTAAAAAAAACTTTTTGGTCAAGATTTTATAGTTGTAACGAATATAAACAATGCATGTTTATAATTCAACATGCATTGCAAGATGTTAACAAAGCAAGTCCAAGTTCATAAGTATGTGATTTTAAAAGAATATCAATAATATACAATCTAATATAATTAGCATAATATAATATAAATAATTACATACAGGATGTAAAAAGACAATGGATAGTGAACAATTAAAATTGTGTTGCAACAAGTTGACAAAATAATAATTGCAGTATCTTATTACAAACTCCTGAGGCATTATTACACTTTAGAAATGTACTTATGCAGCATTGTTACCCAGTTATAAGCACATTTATAGCTATGTATGAACACAGGCTTCACAGAGAGTGTTATCAGAGAGTCTAATCTCACACATGTAGCTATAAAAGAATGAATTAATGTGTGGAGCATGGATGTATCAGTTAAGTTTTGAAGCACATGTGCAACTTTTATGTTGAAACCCATATACAGTATAAGGAAACACCAATCGGACATTTCTAAGGTGTATATTATTCCCCGCAACAAACAAACTATTCAAACACATGGTGCGTGTGCGACCTGTCCCAGGCGTTCATCACCTGGAGACTTCCGAACTGGGTCAGACTCGCAACAGCACAAACGGAGTGATTTCTCAGTCCAGATTAATAGCCTGATTGATCTGCTCCCCCGGCACTCACGCAAACATATTTTTCTCGCAGGCCTCTGCGTCTAATGACATGCAACAAACAAGTTTGGGAAGAGGCTTTCAGAGCTGAGTGATGGGAGAGCAAGCTAATTTGATTCTTTTTTTTCCCCATTCGGCTCTGGAGGTGCTGCTGTACTTCCTTTATCATGAGCAGATTGAGAGAGACAGAAAGCTGAGCTGTAATAACGTGGAGGAACGTGTTATTGAAGGGCTTGGATATATACATGTTTTTTTTTTTTTTGTCTCGTTATGAGTGCGCTTTTGAGAGCAAGGTGAGCGATTGTGATCGTACGCTTTAATTGAAGTGTCGTTTATAATACATCAGCCAAGAGCATTCAGAGCTAATTAGTCTCCTTCAGTCTAACAACTTCTTTATTGCAATCTGAATAGAAGGGTTGTGATCTGTCCAGACAGCGTCATTGAATCACAAAAAATTGCTCTCCAGCCAAGTGCCTCATTGAAATGCCATAGAAAAATGGTTAAGATAGATGTAGAACACAGTAATTATTGCTGAATTGATGTTATGTGATCTGTTAGCCCTCTCTTTTAAAATGGCAGTCCTGTCTCTTCATGTAGTAACAAGTGGGGATAGGTATTGAAACCTGGTTCCAGTTCAGAATCGGTTTCAAAATTCCAAAAACTGTGTACCCTTTAAAGAAATACAGTTTTGATTTTTTTTTTTTCCGGTTCCTACCAATGCATTTTCATTCATACATGCTTCACACGGTCACGATTACTGCAGAAATACATCCGTAAGGCACAGCTATCTGCCAGGGAAGGCTCAAAGATGTGGCACCACTTAGTGGAAAAACAGAAAGATGAAAAGTGCACTAAATGTGGAAGGTTAATCTGTTGTAAAATAGTTTGCACCTCTGTATGTGATCACCACGCCAGAGCTCCGTATTAGCCAGCTCCACAGGCAGCACTACAGCAGTCCTTCTCATTAGCAACGGATGGAAAGCTAACTTGGCGAAAAAACCCAGGAGTGTCACAGAGCGGTGATGGGATTTGTAGTAGAAGAGCTACATCCATTCTCAGTTGTGAGCCATCGTCATTTAGGTAACTTCCATCGGATATAGGAACAGAAGAACCACCAGAGTGCCTTCATTAACACCACAACACCAGACACAGTTACTCACCTGGGCTCATGAGGTTGCTATGTTCATTCTGCCGTCACGTACTACTTGGAATGATGGTTCGGTTTCTTCAGTGCAAACATGTGCGCACATCAATCCATAGACTCATAGTCCGAATCACAGCTGTAGTGTTCTGCAAACTTTCCTCTTTATTGTCCACCTGCTTTTCTCAGTGAGGGCTTCTTGATAGCTATGCATTCCTTTCAGACCCATAGTGTTGTCATTTGGTCTGAAGCAAAAGTGAAGCTTCTTTCTCAAAGACGCAGGAAAGTTTATTTGAGGGAAATCATTTTGGTGATCCGCTAGGTCTTGCATGGCTGTTAGGAAACGTCGTCTATCTATGTGTCTATGTGTCTTTATTCTATATATATATATTTATATGTATCAACATCATTATTTCCACTGTATCTGAGTGATTATAGTATTTTGGAATCATTCATAGAATAGACTTTTGTTGACCAACAAAGGCCAAAACTTCTTTTAGTAGTTAAAACACGGCCTTATTCAGTATACACTTAAAAAAGATGGTTCCTCAAGGTTTCTTTAAAACCCTACAGACGAAACAGGTACATGAACACAGCAAGATAAATAATCAATACGACAAGTAAAAAGATAAAGTGATGAAATTGGCTGATGGTCTGGTTATACTTAAATACATGATAATAAAGTAGTAATAACATCCAAAAACCATGTTTGTATATTCTATGTATATTACCAAAAAATGTTCTTCTATCATTACAAAGGTAACAACTTAAAAAAAAACAGAACTCTTTTTTTTGTGCCAAGAAGAACCATATACAACACCTTCTCCATCAATCTGATAGAACCATTTCACCATGCAAAGAACCATTTAAGCATGGAATGGTTCTATATAGAACTCTAAGTTGAACTGTGTGTAATCACACATATGCTAACATGTGTCATGGCATCAATGTGACATCATCACCCCCCCAACCCCCAACCAGTGTATGAAAGCCCGCTGTGGGCTGCGCACAGTTAAAGTATTTAATTGTGCTATTTCATGTAATTCAACACAAGTCAACATGTCAAAGTGTCAAAGAGAGTCACACTGCATCGCACACTTATCACACACAGCGGCATACGCGGCAGTTTCAGGCGTTTTCTGGTCAGGCTGAATCTGGCAATAAGAACTGAACTCTCCTTATTTATAGGCTCTCACCCACCTGCCCTGCTGACTTCTTAGCAGATAAAACGTCACTCAGAGCAAAGCGTATGGCCCAGATGCTGCTGTGTTTTCTACACACATGCGCACACACACACACACACACACACACACATACACACATATACACAATAGAGGTTCATTTGCACCTTGCTGACGTGAGCGAACAGCTCGGCTCGTTATTGATGTGACCTGACGGCAGGTTTCTGCAGCTTTTGGCTGATGCTGCTGCAGGAGACGTTGTGATACATTGTTGGAAATGCAGATGAAAATCCCTAATTACCTGTTGTTTGCACATTGGGTGGGATATCTGGCTTAAATGGGAGCCTGTAGTTTGGGATGAATGTTAACATTGCCGAAATGTGAGTGAAATGCGGTTATCCAGTTTCATGCAGCACTTCTGGTCAAATTACACATTTAGATCATTTTCCATATGTAAAACAAGTTTCCACCACCTTATGATGGGACAAATTAAAACATATTTTTGCTCATTTTAATTATTCT
Source organism: Semaprochilodus insignis (assembly GCA_034552555.1). Taxonomy (NCBI): domain Eukaryota; kingdom Metazoa; phylum Chordata; class Actinopteri; order Characiformes; family Prochilodontidae; genus Semaprochilodus; species Semaprochilodus insignis. The sequence goes on along the minus strand of CM067476.1, from coordinate 11,636,177 downwards.
TTCTTTGCTGAGTTTGCGCATTGCAAAACAATAGATCTCAAAATGTAGCACATGCAATAAACATCTCAAAATCTCCTTCTAGACATTGCTTAGTAAGATCTGCTTTGACCTTCAAACCTTTCTTGAAGGCACCTAACAGTTCTGTAATTTGTCTTTTTGCTGTATTATTTGCATACTATTTAGAGTATAAGTATGTGGTTTTGTATGTTCTCACACATAGAATGGTTTCTTTTTAGCATGAGGGTTTATAAGTAAGTAAGTTATTTATTTATTGAGCACATTTAAAACCAAAGTGATTTACACATATGATGCAATAAACAGTTTTCAGTCTTCTTTGAATAACTGAAACAGAGGGGGCAGACCTGATGTCCAATGGTAAGCTGTTCCAGTATGTACTCACCTGCAAATGCTCAGTCACCCTTGAGCTTCAGCCGAGACCATGGAACAGCCAAGAACAACTGATCTAAAGACCTCAAGGACCTGGAATGGGAAAGAGATTTTAGTAACTCAATAATGCATGATGGTGCAAGTCCATTTAAGGCCTTAAAACAAATAAAAGAACCTTAAATGGCACCCTGGAAGGAACAGGTTGCCAGTGGAAGGAGGTTAAAGCCGAGGTGATATGCTCTCTTTTCTTTGTGCCCATGAGCATACTTGCTGATGCATTTGCACTAACTGTAAATGAGCCAGTGAAGTTTTATTGACTCCAAGGTAAAGTCCATTGCAGAAATCCAAGTGAGATTAAATGAGGCCATGTATAACCTTCGCCAAATTCTGAGGAGTGAGAAATGATTTCATATTGGCAGTTGACTAGAGTTGGTACAAATTGCTTTTGACAACAGAATTTATATAAGTCTGAATCAAAACTCGCACTAAAGTTCTTAACTAGAGAAGGTTATTTGTAATCCAGAGTTTAATCTCACCTACCTGCCTAAGTGAGTCAGTACGCCTCAGTGAGAAATAAAGCTGTGTAGCCGTGAAACAGGATATTGAACTTTATAAAGATACCACCCAAAGGCAACAGATATAATGAGAAGAGTACCTGCCCTACTATTGACCCTTGAGGTACTCCGTAACTAATTGTAGTAACAGGAGACATACAATTTCCAACATTACCTGCTAATGTTTTATGACAAACACAGGACTTAAACCAGTTTAGCACATCTCCACCGAGACCTACAGTGTGTTCAAGACGATCAGTGAGAATGTCATGATCAACAGTGTTAAATGCAGCACTGAGATCCAGCAAGGCTAGAATGGCATAGTCACCAGAGTCAACGGCAAACAGCAGGTCATTTGTCACCTTGAGGAAAGCTGACTCTGTGCTGTGGTGAGGTTTAAAACCAGACTGAGAAACTGTAAAATGCATCATTTTTAGTTATGTAAGCCCATAATGGAGAAAGAACTGCTTTTTACTTTAGAGAGAAAGGGGAGTTTTGAAATAGGCCTGTAATTACAAAGCATGTTAGTTTTGAGATCATGCTTTTTGAGATGAGACTGCATAACAGCATCTTTAAAGCATGTGGGAAAGGAACCTGAGGTTAGGGAAGTATTTATTATGGACTGCAAACAAAAGCCTGTTTAGTCAAACATCTCAATATGTGCACAGGATGGCATTGCAGATAGAGATAATAGCCTTTATGGAAAATAAAATGGAAAAAAAGGAAAATAAATGGAAAATAGAATGCTCCGAGTATGTTGTATTGGAGTGAAGGTCGTAGGCTAGGGTTGACATATTTCATTGAATCACCGTAATTGTCCCAATAAAAAACCTGCTGGAATTTATCCCATGCTTTAGAGGACTAAGTGAGAAAACCAACTGTTGAGAACAGAATTATTTGTGCTAAACAAAATGTTGGGCTTGCAACTGTTTATTGATATCAGCAACAGTTTTTCACAGCCATTTTGGCAGCTTTTTTCCATTTATGCTCTGCTAACTAACACTCCCTGCTAGGCACCAGTGCTGTGTCATGCAGCCAAGACTGGGACCTAAACTTAATAGGTCTGGTTTTAAAAGGTGCAACAGAGGAGAGATCGGAGGAACATGTGGAGTTAAAAATAGAAACCAGCTCCTCACCACTAGCACTATGTGATGCAGAGATGATGCACCCTAGTGAGAGATTCCTAAGCTAGGCTGTAAAATTTCTTACTGTAAGAGAGCCCATGGGCTAATAATGACAGCTAGGAGGTCTAGTAGCAGATATTTGACAGGGTTATGATATGTTGAAAATAATTAACCTATATTCAGGAAAAACTACATCATCCAGCTCAGTGTTGCTGATATAAAAAGCATAAGACAAAAGACAAAACATCTAGTGTACGACCATGCTAATATGTGGACCACTGATGCTAAGTTTAAGAAGTTAAGGAGGTGTATAAATTAACTAACTAGAGGTTTGGTGGGATGTTAAAATCTCTCAAAATAAGAAATTCATCAGTGGTGGGCACAATCAAAAATAAAAGTTGAAAGGTAAAAGAGTTAACTAACAGGATATAATACATGGACAGCGGTTAGAAAGCCTAACTAATGTTAAGTAAACATGTAACAAATCAAATTTTCTATTTTTGCAGTTTGGGTAGTCTGAGGTAGAGAAAAAAAGGCAAGGTATATACAGGGGATATAATATATATATACAATATATGGATAAAATATGTCAGTCTATGTGTGCAGGTATAGATATGCTACATGTTAAGTGCAGTTGTAGATTGTCTAACTTAACATTAGTTAACCATTGTTATTATCACTACTTGGTTTATGTGGTCTGTATATAAGAGCACATGTAAGAGAGTTACTGGATTCCAGTCTCAGTAACTGGACTTCAAAACTGGTGAATGTCTCAACTGGGAGGACTTGACATTTAAACCAGTGTTTAAAATCCACAGCCACGCTTCTACCTCTTCCAGTAGCTCTAGGGCAGCTAAAAAAAACATCTAAAAGTGGCAGTTCCAGAAGTGGACTTCAACCCCTAACCAAGTCTCTGTTAAAGATAAAAAAGAGGATGGTTTGAGTGCTGTTCTTGAAGCAACTGTCATTTGGCAAAATAACTAACTAATTGACTAATAATGATAATAATAATGTTGCGGGTCGCAGACTAACTTTAGTAAACTTTAGTTCCAAGTTTATTTGTCATTTGCACAGCATGTCAGGACATGCATGCATTGGAATGCTTGTATTAAGACTTGGGTTATTACTCTAGAGCTGGGCAGCATTAAAATACTAAATAAACAGAGAAATATTAAATGTGTACAAAACACACAAAATATACACAAAATATACAGAGACAAAAGGTCCTATGTAGAAATGTTCTATGTACAATATATTAAACAAAGGTAATATGAGAGAGAATATACATATATATATATATATATATATACCTTTTTGTGTGTGTGTGTACTTGTTTCTTTCTTCTGTAAGAGTATAAAAAAGATCAGTTTTGAGAAGGAACAGTTTGATATTCAGACTTCAATCTAAGTGTTGATTTCCTTCTTTTGTCTTGCATGTGCTGTGAATTCTTCTTCCCCCATTGGAAAAAAAAACAAGGTAAGAGAATTTCTTTCTTAGTTTTCTTTTTACAGAGTCTGGCAACAGCACAGTTATTGATCTATATCAACCAACAAATACAGTGGTAGCTGATTTGCTGATTTGTAAAGGATTTTTTGTGACTCAGTTACTCATTTATGAACACTGTATACACCGATCAGCCATAACATTAAAAGCACCTAATGTATCTACACTCTTTATCTATTTTATCAGCTTCACTTACCACATAGGTGCAGCTTGTAGTTCTACAATTGCAGATTGTAGTCCATCCGTTTCTCTTCATACTTTGTTATCCCCCATCACCTTTTTTTCAATGGTCAGGACCCCCACAGGACCACCACAGAGCAGGTATTATGTGGCTGGTGGATCATTCTCAGCACTGCAGTGTCACTGACACAGCAGTGCTGCTGGAGGTTTTAAACAGTCTGTAATTGTAGAACTACAAGGTGCACCTATGTGGTAAGTGGAGCTGACAAAATGGATAAAGTGTGTAGATACATTGAGGTGGCTATGGCTGATGGTTGTATACTTTAGTGTGTAAGTGTATACAGGATTGTGCTTGTGTGCAACAATGGGGCCCTTTGTCTTTGGCAGTGATGTCCAGTTGAGAGGGTGTGTGTGCGTGCATGTGTATGTGTATGTGTGAGATTGGTGTTTACATGCTGACTCTCAGACAGAAGTCAGGTGTGATTGGCCATCTTCTCCACGTCCTGCTTAACATTTCTCTCACTGAATTAAAGAGCCACTTGATATTTTCCCTGACGTCGTCTCCTCTGGGTATTTAGCGACTCTATTGGAGAGCGTATCATCTGTCACCGACAAAAAAAAAGACGCTTCTCCTCACATTTTTATCTCCAGGAACGGACGACGCGAGGATGAGAGGAGAGATCAATGTCCTGTCAATCACTGCACACAGGGCCTGTCATATTTGGTATGCTAGCATGCTAGCAGGAGAGGTTTGATGATTTTAAGGTATAGATAGCAACGCTGGTCTGAATGGTGGTTCGTAATAATAATAATAATAATAGTATAAATAATGATAATGATGATGATAATAATAATATGCTTTGATATGGCTTGAAGGAGAAGGTAAAGATGAGTTTAGTTATATACAGACCATAGATGACTTTGATTTAAAGGTTATAGGAAGAAGTTTGTATTGAATGTAGAGGCAGGCAATCTCACCCACAAATCAATTAATCTTTATTACACACTAATGCTGCATTCGAGGGGTGTCAGAAACTAGGAAATACCAATTTTCCCATTTATGAATTGTACTTAAATGGCCGTCGAAGTTGTACGTACGACTGGTAAGCTCTGAGTTTGTGAGATGTGATGTGTAAAACAACCTTCGATAAATATATTTGTGAGATGCTTCTTTTAGATCTATGTGCTTTTTAACACAGCAGTAATAGCAGGACAGTCTTCTCCAAACCTCTATGCTTTCTTTTTAGAATGTGAATTAGAATTTAGAACTGTTAGCCAATTGTGCTTGCACACAGAGGAATTTGTTTACCACATTCAACCCAACCATCAAGTGAAACATACACACACACACACTATGGGGCAGGTTGGGGGTTAGGTGCCTTGCTCAATGGCACTTCAGTTGTCTCCTGTTGGTTCATTGAATTGAACCAGTCACCCTCTGATCACAAGGCTGGCTTCTTAGCCTCCAGCCCACGACTGCCCCCCTCCAGCTCACGACTGCCTTTAACTTCTTTATGACTGAAGTCATATTTGCTAGCTTGCTATCAGGTAAATACAACCTTCCAAAGAGCACACAATGGCCACAGCTATCAGGATCTTAACAGATATCAGTACTACCCTGGCAAAATGTTAAATTACAAGCTAACTTGTTGCCAGTAACAAGTTAGTAATCAGTAGAAGGCTAAAATTTAGGTAGTTGCCAGTAGCAAGCATAAAACTAGCTAGTCGGCAGCAGCATAGTAAACCCTTTTCAGTCACTAGTAGCAAATGCTAAATGTTAGATAGTTATTCATGTTTTTTTGTCTTAGGCTTTTTTCATACTATGGTTGACAGAGTCCAAGCCATAGTTTAAGATTTTGTGACATGATTTCTTTCATTTTTCATTTGGTTTGGTTGGTTTCAGTTACGGCACTGGCTAAACTGCACCATATTAAGCATGTGAATGCTTGTTTATTGGTCAAAAGGTTTGCAGGGATATAAGTGATCTGTTACTCTCACATTTGCTACTATTCAAACCCCCCAAAAAATAAATCTAATTTGCATGGAATATAATAAATGGAACACAAATCTTGCTTGAGATCTGCTTCTTTATGACCGGTTTGTCATTTTAAGTGTAGTCAATCAGGTCAATGATGCGATCCATGTGGCAAATTTAAAGACATTCCCTCACCATTAGTTTACTTCTCGTCTGTTGTAATTAGCAGCTCATGCAAAAATGATATGAGCATCTGTCAAGAGTCAGAAGTTCAAACATGCAGATTATGCAGACAGTACAGCACTGATATGCCGCTAGAAGAAGCTGAAAAGCATGCTCTGATGCTGGTTTGGTGTGGGCCATCACAAAAATGCAGTCCCACAAGCAGCAAAAACTGAACAAGGTTAATTTGGAAGTGAACCGAGACCCACTATTTACAGCTCCTCATCAGTTTAGTGTGCACCGGCGCACTGGGTGGAATGTTCTTGTTTGTTAAAATGGACCAAGCTAAAGCTTAATAGGTCTGCACTCAACAAGGTAGATGTGAAAAGTACCCTTAGTGACAGCATTTTCCAGCAGCCACTAAGCCATTGTTTGCCACACCGGCAGGTGTAGAACACCATTTTGACAATGGACATCACAGTAATACGGCAGGTTGTGGTTGTAATTTTGCATGTCAGTCAGATTATTTCATTATAGCTCTTTGCCACATTGAGGGGTAAAACCTTACAGGCTCTCTAGTGTTTATGGAGGATAGGTGTAAGCTGGGTCGATCTTTTGGTGTGATTAAGGACCCTAGCTGCTTCTGCTGTTTAATCTCTGAGCTTTTGTTCTGTTTTGGCCATCAGATGAAGGGCTGATTTAGATTAGGTTCTCTCCGAGCTGCCGTGCGGTTGGTAATTAATTGGCACAGCCACTTTTTTACTCAGTGCCTTGAGTTCTTTTCACAAACCCTTGACATTCATTGCTGGATACTCAGGGCGTCTTCCTTTTCTAATGAATTTCCCTAGGACCTCTAGGGCAGCTCTTTAAACAAACCCAATTAGAGGTGTCAAAAGGCCCCAGCAGTGGTTTGCGTTCGTCCGTTTACAGTTAATTACAGGGGCTTTTTAACCCACTGTCTAAAGCCTCGGAGATGCAATCAGACAAAACATCTTCTCTCCTGGGCCAGCAGCGCTCAGCGATCTAACAATCTGAAAGTGACACAGTAAGGACGATGGTTTATTTTGCTAACCCCTAGATGTTTAGGATTATTACTGTCGTTTTGCTATACTTTGAGGATTTATGGATTTGGACCATTACATGATGAATTTTATGTCCATTCGATTTACAGTGAAATGAGTTTCCAGATGCTTGTTTTCTGTTGTTCACTTCAAAGAATCTGGACCTTCCACACAATTTCTCCATTGTCCAAGAAGGGACAGTCTTGCCTAAAGTCTATGTATTTGCATTTTTCCTACTCCTTATTTATTAATTATGCACTCCTCAGCCATTACACTATGGGTGAATCACACACAGCAATGCTGTTGGAGGTTTTAAACACTGTGTCCAATAAGCGTCCGCTTTATTAGACACTCTTGTCTTGTTGATGTCTACCTTGTAGATGTAAAGACAGAGACAATAGCTCATCTGTTGCTGCACAGTTTGTGTTGGTCATCCTTTAGTCTTTCATGACTGGTCACTGTATGCTGCCTGCAGGACGCTGTTGGCTGGATAGTTCTGGTTGGTGGACCATTCCTCGTTCAGCAGTGATCCTGAAGTGTTTAAATACTTGTTTAAGCACTGCTGTATTGCTGATCCACTCGCACCAGTACAACACACACTAACACATCACCACCACGTCAGTGTCACAGCAGTGCTTATAGAACAGGCTGAAAGAAGACTAACAGTGTACGCAGAGAACCAGATGGACTACAGTCTGAGTAGGTTTGTAGAATTCTGCAAGAAAGTCACGCTCTACTGATCTGTGGAGTTTGGGTTCATCAAGAATTTGTAAAGTTGCTTGTTGCAGAGCATTGCCTTCTTTTGTGGATTTATTCATGTTGTCATTAGCACATAGTTAATGTTGATTGAACTTATCCGCTGTCCGTAATATCCATACGCAGGGGTCTTACACACTGATCATCAGATGAATAGTTGCACAAATAGTTGCACCCAGAAGGGATCAACCGGCAGGAATGAACTTGGTGGGTAGGTTTGGCATTGTTAGACATGCGAATGATTCCAGTTTCATGCTTGGCCATGCATGTGACGGACCTTGCACTGTACCTGGCTGACCCAACAGCCATGATTGTGGACATTTAGCAAGCAGCGATACCCTCCATGAGTCATCCTGTTAGTGGCAGCACCATTCACAGATGGCTACATGATGCAGGACTACATGCACGCAGACCGTTACAATGAAAACCATATCAACTTCGCCAAAGACTGCAATTGTGTCGTGCCAGACTGTCATTGAGTAACTCAGAAGATGGCAGCGGGTCATCTTCAGTGTCCCGGCACCGTGGTCAGCGCCAAGATGAACAGTTGTCGCGCATCACATATCCAGAAGGCTTGGACTCACTCCACCTCCACCCCTACCTCAAAATCTGCAGGAACTGCATGAGAATATTCAATGCATGGGATGGATTATCGAAGGACACCATTAGGAACCTCTACAACTCCATGCCAAGACATCTGGCATGTTCCTTTAGTGTTCCTTTAGTCAGAGACACTACTTCTGTATGTGTAGCTCAACAAATATTGCCCATATCAGTCTAAATCTTTCATAATTTATTGTTTCTGGTCACGTTTATCTTCCCTCTGAATAGCATTGCAATCTGACACTTTCTTCTGGGATCAACTATTCTTTTGATGATGAGCGTACATTACCCCAAAATCCTACTGGTCCACAGGGAATTCTCTCAACTCTCCCGATTTGGGCCAGAGCAAGAATTAATTAACGCAAAATCATTACATGCTGTTATTGTTGCAGGCCATGGTTGCTGCTCATAAGGGTTAAAGTGGTGACAATTCTGGTGAAATTTGGAAATGCCAGAAATGCCTCTGGCATTGGATGAGGGCTTGTAATTTCAGCTCATATTATTTTTGATGAGAAGGATATGAATGTGCGACTGTTGCGTCTACGGATAAGTGTGTGTGTGCGTGCGAGTGGTCATTCTCACATTGAGAGGTGCTGGGTGGCTAAAAGATTTGGTGTAATCCTGCTATAATGCCATCCAGTGACATCTGTCTTCTCTCTCTCTATCTCTCATTTTCTCTCTCTCTTTCTCAGCACTTTATCCCACTTGACGAGCGACCCATTCCACCAATGCAATTAGCCGTTTTGATACATCAAGTAATTACTTCATTTTTCATGTTAAAGCATACTTCATTTAGCTGGAGCGCTGAGAGACTGAGACGGAGACACATAGAGAGACAAAGAGAGAGAGAGAGGATAGAGATAGGAGGTCAGTAGCGCTGAGAGAAGATTAGCGATTAGCGTAAAGATTCTCTTTTTTTTCCTGTGTGTCTCGGGAGAGCCTGGCATGAGCTGCACTGGCACAGGGGTTGGCATTTTGACCTTGGCACACAGCTGGTTCTTGGCACCTGGGACTCTGTCTGATCCCCCAATGCACAAACGTCGCCTTTTAACCCCCCATCCCTGGCCCTTCACCCCCACCATTATTTAAAGCGTAATGCGCCTGCTGGGCAAGAGAGTCTCAGTAGCCCTTTTTGGAAGAGGGAGGAGATGATCTTTGCAAGTGTCTGTGTGTGTTCGTGGCTACAGGGACCTCATGCAAGCTTTTAGGCGATCTAAATATTTGAATGGCACAGGGGTCGCAAACGTCTTGAACACTGAGACTGATCCATCCTCTCGATTTCCGTAAACGTATTCTTCCGAGGTTTGCGCAGTAATTCGATTTGAAGTAATTGTAGCAGGGATCCATAATTAAAAAGGATTAAAATGCATGCCATTTATAGACAGTCCGAAAGGAAGGAAGAGAAGGAGGAGGAGGAGTGTGTTTCCGGGTTTTCTCTCCTTCACCAGAGCAGATGTTCATGTCCTCATCTTCATTCTGACACAGAGGGCCGGGACTACAATTGAAGCTTTTCTGCGGGCTTTACTGGTGACCCATCACAATTAGCCCGACACCAACCCTCCTTAAAGGAGAACTCCTCTCCTTCTTCACAGTTTCTGAGTTATTAAATCATTAAGGCATAAAAAGTCGTTCAGAGTGGACTGACAGTGTCAGGCTTCCTCTTAGTGGTGGTGATATGAACCAGGTGGTAGTCTGAAGTGTCTAAAAGCTCCTCCCCTCTTGAAATGGTTACAGATGCATTCTCTGATGCAGATGGAATTCAATCCGTCTGTCTCAGTCTTGTTTATCTGTACTTTGGGGTTTTGGGGTTCTTAATGTGTTAAGGCAGGTTAGTCGGACAAGCTAAATTAGCAATGTAGAAGTGGTTTAAGCTGGTATCTGATGGACGGGACACTAACATTATAAAACTGTTTTAGCGGAGTCACACATAAAGAGTAGAATTTGTGTTCTCTCAGGGCATTTATAATTCCTGAATTCCTAATTAGATTCTGTATTACCTCCACTTAATATAGAGAAATTTTAATATGATGCTTTAATAAAGGGAGTTTTTAAGTCAACATCTCTCTCTCTCTCTCTCTCTCTCTCTCTCTCTCTCTCTCCTCTTAATATTTTTCTTCCCTCTATGTAACTGACTTTCTTTTTTGGTTTTCTGTCTTTTTGTCTTTCTTTCTTTCTTTCTTTCTTTCTTCTCACTGTTTCTGCCTTTTTCTCTCTCCAATGCTATCCACGTCTTTCTTGTTTCATTCTTTCTTTCTTTTTCTCCTTCTTTAGCACTATGCTCTCTTTCTTTCTTTCTTTCTTTCTTTCTTTCTTTCTTTCTTTCTAGTCTTTTTCTAAATCTTTCTTATATTTTGTTTCTCGTTTTCTCTTTTTACTCTCTTTCTGCCTCTGGTTTTGTTCTATTTCATTATTTTTTTCTCTTTCTTTAGCACTATGCTTTCTTTCTTTCTTTCTTTCTTTCTTTCTTTCTTTCTTTATTTCAGACTTTCTTCTTTTCTGGCATATAACACGACCAGCAGACTAAGCAGTCCAGATTCCTACGCCTAGTCTATCCTACCCACACACATCATGTCTGCAGAAGTGCTCCATCTCTGCAGATCACTGGGAGATGAAGCTGGTTAACAGCAGAGCTGAGTGTCTGTAAAACACATGTGTCTCTCACCTGAGCAGGTGAAGGCTGTGCTGTTGCTGTGTTTGGGGCTTTCTCTTCTCAGAGAAAGTGAAATCATAGCTTCAGCTCGGCTCCAACACCACCAAAAAGCCTGTCGGCGTCCCTGTGGCTGATTCTGTTTGGAGTGAGAGTTGTGTGTGTTCACTATTCTCCAGGTGGCGGTAGATGTGCAGTAGCAGTCAAAAGTTTAAACACACTTTCTCACAGAGCAGTTTTCCTTTTTTTCCTTTGTATGTTTTGGAGTAATGGTGAAGACAAAAGTTCAAGATCATTTGTCATGTAATGTAACTCGATGTACCTTGGAATCTGCCCTCATTGCCCAATTTTATCAAGTTAATTAATCATATATATGCCCTTTGTAGTTCTACATTTAGTGCAAAGACTTTAGTCTGTCTGTTTCTCTGTATAGTTTTTAGACCAGAGCTGAGCTGGGATTATTTGGGTGGTGGATCGTACTCAGCATATGGTGGTGGTGTGTTAGTGTGTGTTGTGCTGGTATGAGTGTATCAGACACAGCAGTGCTGCTGGAGTTTTAAACACCTCAGTGTCATTGGTGTACTGAGAAAAGTCCACCAACCAAAAACATCCAGCCAACAGCGTCCTGTGGGCCGCATCCTGCGGCCCCTGATAAAGGACTAGAGGATGACCTACACAAACTGTGCAGGAACAGATGAGCTATTGTCTCTACCTTCTACAAGGAGACAAGGAGAACAAACAAAGTAGCAGTGTATATAGTAGAGTGGACAGTGAGTGGACACCAGTGCAACACTAACACACCAGCACATCAGTGTCACTGCAGTGTTGAAAATCATCCACCACCCAAATAATACCTGCTCTGAGGTGGTCATGACTATTGGGTAACAGGATAAACTTCCCCTATCATCATCTGGCCCAGCTCACAACACAAAAAGAAAACATCTGAATGATAATGACTTTAAAGTTAACACATTTTAATGCATATCTTTTAGCTGGCTCTGTTCAACAGGGAGTTTTAACACAGTATAAACTGCAGCTTCTGTTTTAACATGCATGTTGAAAAAAACTATTTATTTATATTTTCTAATAAATAATTTTAAAGCTGCCAGTGACATTTAGGGTGACCAGACTTCCCCATTTTGGTGGCCTGGAGCTGTCCCCATAAATGACCTTCAAAACCTCTGTGAATTTAAAACACACCCAAAAGTCCTGAAAAACACCTGGCAGCAGAGCAGACAGGCAGACCTCTCATGTTGTGGTTTGGCTAACAGAGGGAGCTGCTGTCATTGATTAACTTCTATTACTTGCTGGCCTAGCTTTAGTTAGCTAGTTAGCAAGTGTCAAGTGAGTTCATGACACTACGTTGTAACACTTCAAGAAACAGACAAAATGTGCTTGATGTTCTTCAAAAAGTGACTTGTAACATTACTTGGTGTTGTACATAATATTAATATTTATATATATTTTTTTCTGGTTGTAGCTTACTTACACTTGTACACAGCCCTCTCGGCACAACTCCCGGCTTTACACCATTTTTCTTCCTCAGTTTCGTAAGCATCCACAGCTCCAGTCGAATCAAGACATAGCACAGTGTGCTGCAGTCGCATGCTTCAACATGTCTCCCGATTCAGTAGGTAATATGCATATTCAGACACAACAGCCATTCTCACCTACTGCTATGGCATACTGTTTAGTAAGAATGTAGGTGATTTCGGACGCAGGCATACATTCAGTCAACTTTGGTTGGCTACAGTATGACAGTGTGTGCAATACTTTTATATTTGGTTGATTCAATTCTATACACTGTGTGGAGGAAAGTGTGTACAGATCCATTTAGAGAGAGAGAGAGAGAGAGAGAGAGAGAGAGAGACAGTGATAAGTGTCATTCTCTGAGGATATACCCAGACAGTTAGTCTTTTTTACACCTCCTTCAGAGAATGATTGTTTTCAACGAGTTTGATCTATGTTGAGATATGGTAGAGATATGATATATATGTGTGTGTGTGTGTGTTTGTGTGTGTATACACACTCCTTTTTCTTAGTTTGTTCCTCATATTGCAGACATTAATAGATTAGCAAGCTTATTTTTTCTTTTTTACACCTTCCCTCTTTCTCTGTCTCTCTTTCTCAGAAATTAAAGCAATGAAACAATTTGCTGGGAGAATATGGTAGCATTGTAATATTGTCCCATTCAAGTGTTCTCCTGTTTGGTTGTTTTGTTCTACAAGTGAAGAACAAATAGGAGGAAAATAGAACACTAGATAAAACGCTCCCACACAATGGTCCTTTTTTGGCAACCGAAATTACAACAGCAATTAGCTTGTGGTGCATTGTTAGCATTGGCCAGCCACCCAGCAGTCGCCAACATTTCCAAAAGCCACTGATCACACGCTTTAATTGGTTGTTGCAGTGTGCGCGAGATTGCTTTCTGATATTTATCCGCTTCCAGATGCCGGCTGATGGCTTTTTTAGCCGTTTCATCTGAAACTGAGGCGGTGCTACATTAGTATTTAAAAGTTCTTTTCGGAAAACAAACAACTATAGCCTGTTTGCACTCAAGCAAGCACTGGATAACGTTGGATTGAACATGTTCAGTAGTAAAACGCTTGGTTGCAGATCAATATAATATATAATTAATATCCTTAATATAATTACTAACAGAGCAACAGGTACAGTCGATTGCAAAAGTCTGAACAACCCTGGTCAAATGACTTGTCTTCTTGATATTCTTAGTGTTCATTTATTAAAAAGTAATGAACACCACCTCTACAGGGGACAAACATTAATATGGCATATTTAACATTCAGAATGAAATGAATTAAAATAATAATGAAGTCATGATAGTAAAATTAATATCTGGAATTGACATATCAAATTTAAGTCAAAGTGTTGAAAAGTGTAAACAGAAGATTCCACTATATAAATATCATGTGTTGTCAGAGGCAAAAGTCTTATAGTCGTGTCTGTAATGAGGCAGGGTGCCCTCCTGTTGGAAAAAATCAGTAAATGACCTGAAGTCATGGTATAGTGTGGTGTATGGAGTACCAGAATTGTTGGATCTTGCTTTATTGACGAACCTTAAGTGCAGACCATTACGCAAAGTTGTTAGATGAAGAAATGCTTCCTTCATTGTTGTCAGAGGATGGAACATTTGCTGAATTCTTCCAACAAGATGGTGTCCCACCTCATTACAGATGTGTTGTAAGATACTTTCCCAAAAGTGGATTGATCATAGTGGTCCAATCAAGTGGCCACTGGTCTCCTGGTTAAACCCCTTTGGGTGTTTATCTGCATGGGGTCATGTCAGGGCACTTGTCTACTGTGAAGATACAGACTGGTGTACACCTTAAAGACGGAATTGTTGATGCTTGTGCAGCATTCAGCCAAACGTTTTGATGGAAGTTCATCAGGAATAGGAGAAAAGGTTAGGCTTAACACTCGCACATGGTGGACAGAATATCAAACACTTTCTGTAGCCCTTATGTCCTCATTTTTTGGCTTCACATAGAAACTCATTTAGACATGAAAATGTAGCACAGCAGGGTTATCTACCAGTTTAATGTGTGATTTGAAACTGAAAACTGAAGTTGAATCCAAGATGGTGCCATTGGTACATGGCCAAAACGTTTTCATTTCGTATATATATTACTTACTTTTCTTACCCTGAATTTAATAAGAAAAAATAATAAAACACATTTTTATTCTACATATTTAAAGATAAATGATTTATCTGTTTGTGTATTATTGTACATTACGTATATTGATAACAAGAATGAATTAACATACAGGATACTCATATTTATTATGGTGATAAAGGTGTAAGGCATATCAGTCAAAAAGGTACGTAAAAAGATGATCACAGTGTATATACTTGAAACAGGATACCAATATGGTTAAAATGTTGAACAGAAGTACTAGAAAATAAAACCTCTGGGAAATTTGTACTAAAATATTCTTCTAATGTAGATATATTCTTGTGAACTATTGTACGCTGCATATACTAAATTAGTTTAAATATTAATAAAAACTGTTGAACTATACTACAGTGCATATATTCATTTGTTTATGAAAAATATGACAAACCTTTGAACGGTAGTGTATTTTTAACAGCAATAGAATTTTTGATTTTGTTTGTTTTCTATGTTGGGGGAGCACGTGTGGGAGAGTGATGATGGTGGTGGTGGGGAGTGTTTGGGAGGTTTCTGCTGATGCTGCTTCGTCAGCACTGAACGGCAGGATGACAAGAATGGGACTGACATGAAGGTAAAAAACGGAGTGTACCAGCAATCAGAGCGAATCAGGAGAAATCCCTACAGACACAGAGACACAGAGAGAAAGAGAGAGAGAGAGGGAGAAGGGAAGAGACAGAGAGAGAAAGGTAAAGAGAGAGAGAGAGAGAGATAGAGAGAGAAAACGAAAAGGAGTGGAGGGAGAGACAGAAACAGAATGGTTAAAAGAGGGAGAAAGAGAGCAATAAAAGGAAGAGAGTGAGAAGTGCCAGAGAGAGAGAGAGAGGGCCAGGAGGGTCTTGAGGAAGGGTGGTCGACCTTAAAAAGTATTTTTTTTCACAAACAGCAGCAGAGAGATGATAAGTGTATGGATCAAAGGTGCCCCAACTCCTCTCTCTCCTCATTTTCTGTGACTGTTACCCCCCTTTGAATGAGTGCTGGTTTTGGAAGTGTGTGTGTAGATGCAAACACATGTTCATATTGTATAAAGCAAAACTAACAATATGCAAGTCCAATATGGCCGAAAGTATCCAAGTACCCCCCCACCACTCCAGCATTGGGCTGTGGAGCAGTGGAGCTGCTGGAGTAATGGACCTCTATCCAAAATCTTTGGGATGAGCTGGAGGTTGTGATCCAGAACAAATCATCCAACATCAGTACATGACCTTACCAATGATGGGTCAGTGCTTACCAATGTGGCTAAAGGCAGTCAAGTCCGCACAGCATGTTCCAACATCTAGTGTAAAGTCATCTTGGAAAAGTAAGGGCTGTTACTTCAGCAAAGGAAGACAAACTTGCTACTAATACCGTAGCAGGTGTCTGTCTGGACTGGACAAATTTATGGATGTAGGCAGCCACTTCTGCATCAAAGAATTCCGCGGGTTGGGCCAGATTTGGTGGATGCCTTCCCTGGCACAATTCCGAGGAGAATTTCGTATAGACTGGGATTTTTGCCACTGCTGGTAGACCCGTATGACTGTACAATTCCATACACCTGCAAATTCATCTATTTCCTTCACACTATGTCTGTTGGGACACTCAAATGCAATCACTCCTTTTAGCCAATCATTAACATCTGCTTTGAACCCATTTCCACACATCGGACAAGACATTCACTGCACTGTATCAATTCTTCTCAGTCTATGAATCCCGTCACACACTCCACAGGTGATTATAACCCCATCATCCCTGTGCAACGCCATCTGCAGGAGCCTGAAGTTACTACTACCCTAAACACACAAGGTGACTCATTTTTTGTCTAGTGAACTCATTATATATTTATGTTTTCAATTTCAGATTCTCTCACTAATAAAGAGCTGATAATTAGCACAAATGCGGAGGAAGTGAGAAAGGGAAAGAACGTGTGTATGAGAGAGAGAAACTGAGTAGAAAGAGAAAGAAAAGAAAGTGAGTGAGAGTGAGAGAGAGGCAGAACAAGAGAGAATGACAGAGAGAGAAAGAGAGAGAGAATGGGCGAGTGAAGAGGCCCTCAGGGGCCCGCTGGTTTTTTGGCCACTTCACTCGGCTGGAACTGTGTTGGTTGTGTTATCTCTGGCCGTCCGCTGGCCCGGGGAGACGTGCTGTTTCTCTGACAAAACTCGTTAGCACTGTGTTCGCCCGCCGGATCGCTGGGGTTTCAGCGCAGAACCTCAATCCGTTCATCCATTTCCTCCCTCTTTTTTACTCTTCTGCAGGAATGGAAAACACAGCAACCGGTCAGAACATCTGGACGCACCTGATTGAATGTTTGCATGTATGTGCATTTCGATGGAAAGGCTTATGCTCAAACGCTTGAAATCAGTTTCTAAAAACAGAGGGAGTGAAAATGAATATTACGTATTTTAGAGTGGAGGAAGGGATTGTGGTTTAGGAGCACATTACATGCAGGCTGGAAGCAAACTCTACAGGAAAGTAGATCTCCAGGATTTAGAACAATAACTAACAGATGTAAATGGGTCTGTAATAAAATGGGCAAGAGTCCATTAAATGTGTTATTATTAGTTTATTTGTTTCATAGCTTTTAAATTATATATATGATATATCTAATTTATATATCTTATATATATAAGATGCAATTTAGCTTTTGTACATTTTGAGAATGTATTCATTCTGAGAACCAAGAACTGTATTCTCCTCCAAATGAAACTGAAGATCATTATTAATATGTAGATTTTTTGCTTTTGTAATATTATACATTAAAAAAAAAAATCAGGTTGTGCAGTCACACATTATATTTACAAGTTATTTACCACTACTGCATAAAAGTCAAACTTGGACTCCCATACAAACCTTTGTTCTTGAAGCTTCTATATATTTTTCACAAAAATAGACAGTATTGTAATAATAAATGAGCATCATTTTAATAACAATAATAATAATATCAGAATAAAAAAAACTTTGTTTGTTGCTGGTTGTTCCTGTGTCACAAATATGAGAGAATCTATGGGCAAAAGTTTTACAGTTGATTGACAGTTGGTGTACTTTGGAACATAATTAAACAAAAATGTAATATAAAATCATCCAAAATCATGTTTCATATAAAATTTCATAGAACTAAATAATCCTCTTTTAATAGTTTAATCTGCCTATATGGTTGGGGCAGTCACAGTCACCTCTTTTACCTTTAATACCTAATACTTTTTATATTGACAATGTATACACCTATACATAGTATGGTGGAAGTATTGTGGAATAACATGATGTATGTCCTGTACTCATTATAGTATTTTTTATGTAAATAAAAGTGTTTGCGTACCTCAATTTTTAATGTTTAATACAAGCAAATTTCAGGCATTTAGGTAAAAACCGTTCCATCAAGTGGGTGCACATGTTTGACATGTCAGTGTGTTGTTGAAGTCATGACAGCCGTATGCTTGTGTGTGGTTGGGGGGGTTGTTTTTAGGGGCAGCTGGAGGCTGGATTCGTGTTTTGGGGGCACTAGAGGGTCCTTAATCCCCCTCAGCTCTGCTATCAGCAGAAACAAACTGTCAAGCTGTCTGGCAAGGGCAAGGAGGGCCTGGCACATTCAGCAGGAGAATGATTCACAGTGGTGATATTGTGTGTGTGTGTGTGTGTGTGTGTGTGTGTGTGCGTGTGCTTGTGTGTATGTGGGGACAGTGACATGTTTGCAGGTGAATTGGAGTGTATCTCAGTGTTACTGATGCGTGCTGTCTCTCTGCTCTATATTCCAGCAGAAGGAGCTTTAGCGCAGCACTCTTCACCCGCATTACCTTCACCATATGCTGCTGAAATCCAAAATTCAACAAATCGCTCACTGCTCTTCCTCCAGCACATGACCCGCGTTGTTTCCGAATATCTAACGTCTTAAATCAAGTCTCACAGAGTTTTATGGGTGTTTGCCCAATAATAACAGCATAGTGTTATTCTCCCATAAAGTTTTTGACAGAAACAACAATTGTGTTGTTACACTATAAAATCAGACCTATGGTAACAGTGCCGCATGAGTTTCTGGAGTGAGATTTATCAAGGGAACCACCCTTCCTAGGGGATCTTCAAGTAAATATGAATTTATAGCCTTCAATATAGCTTATGTCTCAATACAGTGTCATGTTTAGGAACCAAGAACTGTATTATCCACCAGATGACTGATGATCATTATTAGAATAATAAATACAGATTATTTTATTATTAATAATAGTCCTTTGTTGGTGTTTGCGCCATACAGGATGGTTTTATCAATGTGCCGATACTACCATAGCATGCTGTTAGTGGCAGTGGATAGAAGAAGGCATGCACCAGAGACATGAAGGATTTGGGAGACCTGTTCGATGGCAACCCAACAGCCACAACTGTGATATTCAGCGAGTAGTGATGTCCTCCACGAGTCATCCTGTTAGTGCCAGAACGATTGGCAGATGTCTGCATGGCGCAGGCTACATTTACACAGACATTTGGCATGTTGCATTACCAAACATGGTGGCCCAACGCCATACTGAGAGACACTACTTCTGTATGTGTAGCTCAATAAATATTACTCATTTCAGTCTAAATTTATCTTTTATTTTTCCTTGTAACCTTTATCTTTCTTCCAAATAGCATTGCAATCTGACACTTCCTTCAACATACAACTATTATTTTGATGATGAGTATATATAACATTTTACAGCCATTGTTAGGTTCCACACACCCATGCACGGTAATGACGGGTAAAAATCAGCCTAGCCACAGTGCTAGAAAGAAATCATTTGAGTAGGCAGATAAATCGGTGATAAACACCAGCAGACCTGGCCTGAGTTTCCCTCATCAACACCCTGCTTATTATTCCTTAATCAATGCTGCTGTAGAGAACAAAGAGAGGGAACTCATCCAAAGGCCCGTTAGAGACAAATCTTTGATTGCATATCGTTAACTACTACTAAACATCAGCCGCATTTAATGAGTTGCTTGCTTTCTGCATCTTTTCACTTCAAACGCTTCCAGAAAGTGTCCTAACATGGAGAGTTCGTTCCAGCAGAGGCGGGCCAAAAAGTCTGCTTAAGGCTTGTAAGCTGTTTTGTGTGGACAGTGTGGAGCTTTAAGCCTAAACGATGCCAGAAAAAACAGCAGCCTGACGGAATGGAGGGAGAAAAGGGAGGGAGGACAGAAAAGCTTCACTTCCATTTATAATCATGACAGTAGAAATCCATCATTCAAAAAAAAAAAAAAAAAAAAACACACACATCTGCTGAAAAACGGATTTCAAAAATAACATTTCCGCTTCAACAGATGGTGGATATTAGTGTCAAACAGCAGCTTTAGCCTGAACAGTGCTGGGAGTTCTGGGTGTCTTTTTGGTTTTTCTGGGGTGTAATTATCTAAATGGAGATAGAAGGAGCTGTGGAGTTAGGAATAACAACTGCATGTTGCTGATCAGAAGTTTGGAATAATTTGTCAAATTAAATTTGTTATATTAGTTATGTAAGATTTTTTAAATAATCTTTCATATTAAATATTAGGGGACAGCTGTGGCTATTAGAGCTAAGCCTCAACTTGGGCAGTGAATGTCAAAACTCAGTCAAAATACCTCTATGATGAAACTATTTTCCTGTTAGCATCCCTGTGGGATTTCTAGTGTTATGTTAGTGCTAAGTTAACAGTGGAAAATGTTTTTTGCCTGTAACTGATTATACTTGACGTTGTAAGCCTTTTTACAGTGACTCCAGGACATAGACCTGCCTTTCCATTACTAAAAACTGACTGGGAACTGGTTAGACTACCATTCACATTCACAATATAAATATCTAGGCTTTTCTAGAGCAAGGCTCACTAGTCTTATCAAAAAGGACTAATGTGGCTGCAGACTTTCTTTTCTAACCAAGTGAGAGCACATGTATAACCAATAGAGTATAACCAATAAATCAAATGGAACCATTTAATCATAATTAAGTTGGTGGTTAATCTAAAGGCAATAAGGTACACACACCATCACAACACGTCGACGCATGCCAGTGCTCAATGACTCCAAGCACTCCAAGCCATAGAAGATCAAAAGCAGTTTGAAGTTTGCACAGAGAAGTGCAGCCAGTCTTTTAGGTAAACAGTGACATGTTAATGGCAGCTTACCTTAGCCAACATTACTAGCCTAGCCTAGCCTTTTTCAGCTCATGTCTTTCAGCTAGTCTGTGAAAAAGTAGTGAACTCCTGCTACGCGTGATGAGTGATGCAAGAAGCGTTATTTCATTCAACTTATACGAGTACAGTTTATTAATGACCTTGAACCTACCGTTCGTTTGGATCTCCCTGCTGGCATTCTATACTACTGCTTTGCTACAGGACAAGTATGTGATGCAACAGTATGCAGCACATGGCACGGCCTGAGGCATCCAGCATGCAGTGGCCTTAACACCTAAGGCCTTCTGTCCAGTTTCTCAAGGCCTAAGCTAAGGGAAATCGATCTTGCAGAGTTCCGACCCAACACAAATGACTTTAATGTTCAGAAGCTTCTGAAAGCCATCATTACCTGAATCCGGTGAATTAGATTAAAGGCTGAGCTAAGGACCAGGATTGGCCAGCCCAGGCCTGACCAATGAGAAAACTAGCCTAGATACAACAGAGCTTCTATCCTTTTTGTTTCTAACCAAATCTGAACGAAATAAGTGTATTCTACAAAAACTCTGAAAAAGAGCCTCAGTACAACAAGCATGCTGATTTTATGAAATAAAAATGAGCTACATTTATTTTTCAGTTCTCAGAAATCATAAGGGCTTCTTAGAAAAGCCTTGAGCGCCCTGAGGGTTCCCCTCAATAAACCGTTTGATGAGTGTTGAAGCTAAATATACCCATAGGAAAGAAAGGTTGTGGATTTGTGTGGTGCTGGGTATCGCTTATCTTTCTCTGTCCAAGCCCATCAAAATGGATTTAAGCACAGTGGACAGAGTGTGTACATGTGCTATACAGTATACACGTATATATATATATATATATATATATATATATATATATATATATATATATATTTATTTATTTACGTGCCCTGCTCCATTCTTACCTGTAAAGTCAATGCTATTCATTCGGACAGGGTTCAGGATATATCAAGGCCAAACGCATCCACTTCACTGCTGTAGCACATTGCTTAGTCTTAGCAAGGAGAAATGAACAGTAGAGGTTTTTTTTTTTTTTGCATGAACTTCGACTCTCCTGAATTAATGATGAGCACCAGCTCTGGCTCGTGTTAGCGCTGCGCTCCCCGGTGGCTCTGGGCCTGCAGAGGCAACGAGGTTTTGTCACCATTGCTGTGATGTCTCTCTTATTTATGACAGGTACACGACAACTGTGACTTCTCACAGATGGTTTGATGGTGAATGTTTCGAGCCTCTGCAACATGTTTTATAATTTGCCATGCAGAAAAAAGGCAGAGGGAGGAGACTTTAAGTCAATGCTGGAAAAAGGTCTGACAAAGCGTGACAAGCACAGAGCCAGACTTCCCCGCCCGCTCAGGGCTGGCTGTTTGCACGTTCCGCATCACACTGACAGGTATAAGGGAGGTGGGAGAAAGAAAGAGAGATAGTGATGCAGATAGGAACACTGCTGTACTTCCTCACCTTCCAGTTCCACAGGCAAGCACCTCTACCTGTATTACATTCCTATTCATTTTCCCTTCAGTGCACTCCAGGCAGGAGATCGACACCATAAAGCAGCTGCTGTCCAGGCTGAGAAGCTGCATTCAGAGGCAACTAATGCACACATCACAACATACAGCAGGAAAAACTCAATAATGAACCTTCTAGAACCCAGAGACAGGTGTTCTACTAACTGGGGAATGTTGCTGTAGAACCCATGGAACATCACTTTAGAAACTTTGATTTAAAAACCAAGGTGCTATGCTAGAATGTAGCTATAGAACCCAAAGAATGCTATCATAGACCCTACAGAATATTTCTAGGCCACAAAGCGCCACTCTAAAACAAAAAATGCCTCTGTGGAACCCAGGGTGCTATAACTGGTTTGTCATTTGTCATTCTTAGGAACCGAATGACTGTTAATGAATCCATTAGGATCTAGCAGATATTGATCTTGGACCAATAATGATGTGCTAGAATAGGGAATGTTGCCCAAGAACTCGGAATGCTGCTCTAAAACCCATTGTGCTTCTCTGGAACCATGCCATATTCCAAGATTCCAAAATAATTCTGTGCTTCAAAAAAGCAATGCTTTAGAACCCAGGTTATTGCTCTAGAACCCACAGCACTAGTCTAAATCCAGGTTGCTGTTTCAAAACCCAGACTGCTGCTTCCGAACCTAAAGTGAGAGTCTGGTTGCTCTAGAACGTAGCAAACATTGATCTAACATCCATAGTGATGTACTAGAACCTATGTGTAGAGTTATCGAACACTGCTTTAAATTGTACCAGGCTCCAGTAAGGATCAAAGAATGTAGAACCAATGGAACATTGCTGTTGGATCCAGATTGCTGCTATAAATACATACTGAAATGTTAATCTGTGACCAGGAGTACTTTTATAGAGCACAGAGAATGTTTCTGTAAAACCCAACGACTTTTATTGAACCAGCTATAGAACCTAGAATGTTCTCCTAGAACCCAATGTCCTACTTTAGAACCAAAGTTGTTGCTCTAAAACTCAGAGTTCTGCTCTAGAACCGTAAGGGTGGCTTTAGAATCCAGAGTACTGTTCTATAGACCAGGGTCCTTGTTTTAGAGCCCAGGATACTGCTCCAAAACCCAGATAGCTCTTGAAACTAGTTAATGTTGCTCTAGAGCCTAGCGTGCTGCTTTAGACCTTAAAGCATCCTGCACTAAAACCCAGTGGACGTTACTCTATAACCCAAACTGTCAAAAAATGATTCCATGTTTTAACTTAACTCAGTCCCCCTAAAAATGTTCAGTGAGTATTTTTTTACACTGGAGAAAGCCGAGGCTGCAAATCCACTCTAATGGACTTGAGGGGGGAATTCAAACAGCTGCTGCTCAAGAACTTCAGTGCACTCTCCCCAGATTTGTATGGTTCTGAGTGGGAGTACTCACTGGGCTCTGATAAGCTGGTTCCATATTGCATGTGTGAAAAAGAAGAGGGAAGCAGCTCTAGACTGGATAAAGGATTGCAACAACGAACACCAACAAAAGAACACGGCCAATGAGAAACACCAGGCAATGCTTAACAGCGCGTTACAGATAAGAGGATGCCTGAGTTTTTAAAGTCAGGTGTTACATGGGTACCAAGCTGATGTGAAGTAAGGGGTGGGAATGATTTCCATTGTGCACCACAAAACTGATTAATGAATTACTAGCTATGCGTGAGAACAACAGATCATGACAAGAAAACATGACTTTGGATTCATACATTGTTTGTGTTTGTGAGTAGGAGGTTAGTCGGCTAATACATCCACTAGTCTGCACTGTGAGCAGCAGCTGAATAGCTGAGGACAGTGCCTGAACTAAAGTGGTGGTAAAATCCACAGTGAAGAAGCAGGAGGAGAGNCTCTCGCACAAGTTAATTCTCAGAGCTGAATTTTGAGGGTGTTTTCTGCTGTAATTGCACACCACTTGGTATTCATAAATCACAAGGCTGTAAGGCTGTAAGGTCATCTTTTAATTTCTTATCTGCCTGAGATTAAGCACTGCTCAGGGTTACTCCCCCCAAACCCCCCCACCCTCGTCATCCTCTGTCTTTTCATTTGGATAGAGTCTGGCCAGAGGAACAGATTGATTACTGTCCTCCAAAACAACCAATCGCTTCTTAACCTGTAATTACACTGAGCCCAAATGAAGGAGGCGGCTATTTCTGGATGTTTGACGAGGGGAAGATTGAGGAAGGGAGACAAATGGTCATGTGCAGAACTCTTTGGAAACTGACAACGTATAGACATTTCTGCATAAATGTGACTTTAACCATAATCTGATTTTCTCCCTAAGTCCTAAATGTAGATAAAGAGATCTCAATTGAACAAATGAAGCAAAAATATTATATTTAGTCATTTATTTCTTGAAGAAAATAATCCAATATTACATGTCTGTGTGAAGCTATGTGAACCTTTGCTTTCTGTATCTGTTGTGACGCTAAAGCAATTAAAGGTTCCATGAACTGTTGATGAGTTCTGCACATAGATTTTTAGGCCATTCCTCCATACAGAACAGCTTCAGCGCTCTCTGATGTTGGTGGGTTTCCTCACATGAACTTCAGGTGCTTCCCAATAGTTCCATAGGAAATTCTAAGGTCAAGAACTTAAGGTCAAGACCCTTCCAAAACATCATTATTCTTTAACCATTATGGTAGAACGAAGTGTGTGTTTGGGGTTGTTGTCTTGCCCATGTTCTTTTGAGACTCTTAAGTGCGCATACAGCTGTCCCGATACAAATGTTTCCTTAGTGTGTTATGGTATAAATTTGGTATATACTTTTACACTGGTAAAATTTGCGAAATTTTGTTCCAAACATTGTTCCATCAATGATGGTGAACAGTCCTGGCCCAGATGCAGCAAGACAGGTCCAAACCATGATACTACCACCACCATGTCGCAGATATGGAATAAGGTCCTTATGCTGGAATGCAGTGTTGTCTTTTCTCCAGACATAACGTTTTCCATTTGAACCAAAAGGTTGTATTTTGGTCTCATCCATCCATAAAATATTTTTGTCATCTTTAGCAAACTGCAGGTAAACAGCAATATTCTTTTTGGAGATTAGCAGCTTTCTGCTTGCCGTAGATGGCATTGTTATTCAGTGTTCTCCTGATGGTGGGCTCATGAACATTAACATTAGCTAGTGTGAGAGCGGCCTTAGGTTGCTTAGAAGTTAACTTGGGTTTCTTTATGAGCTTGAGATGGTTTTGTAACTCTTTCCAGCCTGATTAACATCAACAATTCAACTGAGATCCTCATACATCTCCTTTCTTCATGCAATGACACACTTCCACAAGTGAGTGTTGCAAAGATCAGAATTTGATAGATCCCTTAAGTTTAAATACAATAGGGCAGCCACTCACACCTGATTGTCATCCCATTGATTGAAAACACCTTACTCTAATTTCACCTTCAAGTTTGCAGCTAATCTTAGATGTTCACGTACTTTTGCCAGTCACAGATATACATTATTTGATCTTTTTCCTCAATAAATAAACATATATTTTTATTAATTTCACCTGAATTTACCTCATTAAAATATGTACATCAAAGTGTACATCAAAGTACATCAAAGACTCAGTATTATCACTGATATGAAGTTAAGTTGTTTGGTCTCAGGAGGCCCCTTTCCATAAAAGCATCGCATATGGGTAGATGGCCTGTGGTAAAAACCTGGAGCCAGCCCAGACATTATGTATTATGTAAACATAGAGTAGATGATTGTATCCCAAATACTAAACATACCACCATAAAAGCAGAGGAAATAATAATGAAATCACAGTGATTCACAACTCTGCAGGCTAACCAACCCAGCACGCTCACATTTTCGTTTTTTTTTTTTTATCACAAAGTCTAATAGACAAGCTTTAAGCAATATGTTCAGTATCCAAATGGAGTTATTTATTCATAAAACACACACTTTGAGCTCAGCCCACTGAAAGCAGAAATGTGCAAGGCTGCATAATCACTGTTGGGGGATGTGGAGAAAAAAAACCTACTGTACATTTATCTTTTGCTCATTCAGGACCAATTTTTGGTCCACTGAGGAGTTTCATATGGTGTTAAAAGCATTATGCAAGTCAAACACAGCCGGGTGCACAGCGGAGACAGAAGTATACAGTACGGTATCATCAGCATAAAAGTACAACTCGCAGGAGAAACACTATCATCAGTATAAAGCCTGAATAATTCTTGCCTAATATGGAACCCTGAGGTACTCCTTTAGAAAAGACATCAGGAGATACATGCTGAGTTCCTTCAGTAACTCAATAGCGCAATCAGTTCAGTGTACTTTTCCAGTCCAGGAAGGAACTATTCGTAGTAATAAGTGACCTATTCCATCACAGCAGACACCTTTGGTACTTTCTGTTTCTGAGTTAATTCTGTTTTTTGTTAATCAGTTGTTATAACTTACTTAATTTACTGTGTTATCATTATTTTACCAGATTTTTCAGGCCTCAGGATCACACCATACCTCTCACACAGAGCGTATAATCAGAATACATTCATGTGTTAAAAATCTGACCACACTGCCTGTGGCAAACATTTTCACACTAGAGGTTTTGTCTGGACCCAGGATTGCTTGTTCTGTGAGATTGGTATTCCTGGTTAAGTTTGAAAGCTGCTTTTGATCCTGGGAGCGCTCCAGAGACCAATCTCAATCTTTCAGCAAACTCTGACGCTGTCCAGTGTGCATGTGGAAGCTATCCGCTTCTGGAGCCACGTGTGGGGTCACACAATTGGTTCATTTTGTAAGCAATGCAAGTTATGACTTTACTTGCATTACTTGCCTTTTCAAGCTTCGCAATACCAGGCAAAGGATTGATTTTGGCAAAAGCGTTCTTCATTGCCACTCTAGAGATTCTATCCAAGGAAAATAATAAAAAGCAGCAAACGGATGAAGCTAGTGGCTAGCATTTTGCAGTTCGCAATTGGTACACAGTTCGGATGGAATTCTTTCAACACAGAAAATAATGAGCCCAAAATCAGTCAGTAGGCTCGGGACAGGTTGTTGTCTGAAACTGGGCACACTGAAACTGGAGCGTGTAGCTAGCCACATATCAGAAGCACACAGTACAGTATCTTCTACAGTAATCTTCAGCAAGTACTTGCAGGTTCTCTCACTGCAGAAATCCTATAATCGATATAAAGCCTGAATAATTCCTGCCTAATACGAAACCCTGAGGTACTCTGTTAGCAAAGACATTGGGAGAAACATGCTGACATCCTTCAGTTACTGAGTAACTCACTTACCCAGCACTTATACAACAGTGAAAACTTTTGTAACAAAAAAGAAATGGTCTAATCTCTCATATCAGATGGTTTTGATCAATGAAGATGAAATTTGGAGAGTAAAATGCATAAAGGATACCATCTGTATCACTCCAGTCAAACTGCCAGAGACTGAAAATGTCTCCTACTGATAGGAAATAGGAACTGATTCTAAAAGGTCATCTTTGATTCTGTGCAAGGTGGTCAGGATGTTCAAACTATATTGTAGTCTTACAAGCCAGACTTCTGCCAGAGAGTCTCCTGAGAGTCTGGTGGGTTTCGTGCTCAGTGTGGAGACGAATCATCATACTTTAATAGGAGGGGGCCATTTGGCTGATATGCAGATCAGTCAATCACAAAGCATTCATTGTCTGCTATTAATTGCTATTATTGACATGCTAGCTTGGAAAGGTTCCTAATATAAACCAGTCCATGTAAGTTCTTACACCTAGTCAATCAGAGAATAGTGTTCTGTTAGGTGTGGCCATCTTAGCAAACAGTAGTCATCAAGGAGGGAACATATTCAAAACAAACTGTAGATGTCAGTGGTATATCTAAGAATTGGGTTTAAGACATTTAGTATTCACCGCAAGGCTAGTTATTGTATTAGTAATGATAACAATAACAAAATAAGCTTTCATTGTGTAGAAAATTGTACAGTGCTGGAATTTTACATCTACTCTGTTCATGATACTCTCCAACTAGGTAACTTTTATTGATCAATATGATAACTTTATGTATGCCCTTAGAGAAAGTCAGTGGTTCCAGAGTATCAGTATGTACAGTATAGTGTATAAGCATGGTAAAAATATGTATAGTCCTGAGAAGGGATCAAATGAATAAAGTATTCAGGCTTGAATATGAATGCGAATTATGGATTCGGACTCAGGGCTGCAGACTCAATATGTGCAATGTCTCTTATTTTATAAGTTGCATCTAAAGCATTAGGTAACATATTGATAACAAACAGTCGATAAGATACATGAGAAGCATCCAACAAATGGAATTTGACTTCACATTGTTATTCTAGCAATGATAAGACTTATTATAAAGCAGTTATTATAAATTACTAAGTAACTACATATTAACCATTTTTGTTAATGAGCTGTGTGAACACACAATGTAAAACTTCTATGAAGACCCCTTAAACTGACCCTTAAACAACCTGTACATTATGTAAAGGCTATTTGTAGCTTTCTCATATATAAACATGGTTCTAAACAAAGGCTGTCATATGGTGTTGCTCAGAGATCCTGCTGTTGCACATTAGAGGACACTATAGTACCTCTTAAGATTAATAACTGAATAATCAATCTTTTTTTGTGTGTGTGAAAAGGTTACCTATGTTGACTTTTTATGACCTATACACCTACAAAGTTTTTTTTTGCAAGTGCAGTAAATTTATTGTGATTCAAAACTGAATAAGCCTTAGTTTAAGGTGGTACGACCAGTTACTTAGTATCAGCCTAAACTATCTTGTAAATGCTTAAGTAAACCTTTAAATTTGCACTCTAGGCTTCATTTAGAGTGTTTGACTGTGCTGACCAATTAATAATCTTGTTAAAAGTTTTCTGTGTGAAAACGTTTAAATTAAAAAGGAACAACAGTATTAAATAACCGAGTCATGTTGTGACTTATGTGTTTCTTGCTTTAAGGGAAAAGAATTTTTGTTCTACAGGATAAGCCGGATGTTATTTAGATGGCTAGATCAGGCAAAGTGCATTCAGACAAATGTATTATACAAGTCGTGTAAGAGAGAGAAAAAGACAATATCAGATTAGTATAAGTATTTGCATATACTCAAAGTTACATGTCGAATTGCAAAACGTCAGTATCACTGCTTTCTGTCTGCTGTCATTTTTCCTATCACTGTATAAAAGATGCCAAAGTCTTCTTTTATTCCCGGATACACTGTGATTTTCTTCAAAGAGAGAACACAAGCTCATGCAGAAAGCAGTTCAGATCAGTAAGGTCTTATTATTGGAGTATACATAAGATTGATATGAATAGCAGCAGACAACAGATAAAAGAACCTTACTGTTGTAAGTGTTATGATATTACTGGAATATCACACATTTTTATGTTCAAAGACTCCTCCCCTTTTGTAGTGGAATTCTGATAATTAAAACAGAGAGAGAGAGAGAGAGAGAGAGATAAAGTAGTGCCAACTTATTCCATCAAAGGCAATTTAATGCTCCACTGCCCTCTAAGTTGTGACACATTTGCCTCTCTAACAAGCGACTCTTGGGTGCCTGAGGAACATGACACCCAGTGTGTGTGTGTATATGTGTGTGTGCGCGTGTGCGCAGTGAGCCAGGCATTAGGGCATGGACACAGATCCTCTCTCCACAACACTGTCCTGCTGTTATTTCACTACATCCCCCACCAAAAAGACAGTAACTATTTACCGCCATAAGACGTAATACCTCACACCAAACAAAATTTTATGCAAACTAATATAGTTTGTGATGAAGTTTGATGCAGTATGTAAACACATTGCTTGTATGTAAACAAACAACAGTACTGTTACTCAATAAAATTACTCAAATATGAAATCATACTATTCACTCTCTAGTCTGTATGGTCTATACTTTAAATGGGAACTAAATTTAAGAAACAGCTGTTTTTTTAATTCAAATTTAACCCCACCCATTCAGGCTATACCAATTGCCCATCACCCTATAGTAGTTTAGCCCTGTCCATTCAGCCTATAGCAGTTTAGCCTCTCCTTTTCAGCCTACTGCAGTTTAGCCCCACCCATTCACCTTAAAGCAGTTTGGCCCCACTTGTTCAGCCTATAGCAGTTTAGCTCCACTTGCTCAGCCTGCATCAGTTTAGCCCCTGGCCGTTCAGACCAGTTTAGCCCCATGCATTCAGGCTATACCAGTTTAGCCCCACCTTTTCAGCCTACAGCAGGTTAGCCCCGCCCTTTCAGCCCGCAGCATTTTGGCTTCACGCACTGAATCTACAGCAGTTTAGCCCTGCCTCTTCAGCCTACATTAGATTAGCCACTGGCCATTCAGAATATAGCAGTTTAGCCCCACCCATCCAGGCTATACCAGTTTAGCCCCACCCATTTAGCCTACAGCTGTTTTTGACCCCACCCATTCAGCCTACAGCATTTTAGCTCCACCTATTAAATCTACAGCAGTTTAGCCCCACTCATTCAGCCAACAGCAGTTTAACCTCACCCATTCAAGCTATACCAGTTTAGCCCCACTTCGAAGATTTGGGAAAACAATAAGATGTCCAAATCTACACATCCGAAGGTTTATTTTCTTTCCATGTCCGTCAAAGATTAAAACCTGAACAAATCCATTTGTTCTCTACATTTGAGGGAGTACTATTTTTGTATTAGGTAAAACACAGGACAGCCAATCCGAAAAGAAATCTGTATCATTTATAAATCTTTACTTGGCTACGTTGTTTGAGTATCAGTTTAATTCAGAGGAGTGAAGAGGGGACTGAAAATGTTCATGTAGAAATGAAATACGAAAAAGGCAGCATAAATAACCTTCGATGTGCCCGGGTTTTGTTTTTGTTTAGAATACGAGTTGTGAGACATTACAGTAGTGATATCACAAAAGTTTTGTGTAAGTGACATAGTCTGGGCATTCACTTCAGTGAATAAGATTAGAATGAAACTAATCCAAATAAACACAGAACCAAAATTTTCATCCAGTTAATGATAGATAGAACAGTATTAGGCTAGTAAAGTGGGCTCAGTCAACTTACAGTAGTGCAGTTTTGAACTTGAAGACAAAGGAACTGGTGCCGTTTTAGCGGTTAGCCTTGTCTCCTGTTCACCAGTAACAGTGGTGCCTAGGTCTATTATCAGCAGTTGTTATTGCATTATAGTGCGGTTGATTTTGAACAGGACTGCCATTGCTAAAGGAGCTCCAAGGAATCATAGAAGGTAATTATAGAAGGTAATTTGCTCTGGAATTCCGATTAGGCAGACTGAAAATGATGAACAAAGATTCTTATTGGATTATAATCAGCAATCACTCAAATTACAGCACCTCTGCAGGAAAACCAAAACCGCTCTATAGGGCCTAACTCTATAATTACTTATGTATTTATGTAATTATGTTTTATTTCTTAGAACAGCAAGACTACAGTGATGGACCCAGAGCTCTCAACACAGGCCTCTTAGTGGTGGGATCTACATTTTAATCACTTTAAGAAAGATTATTTTCATATTGGAGATGATATGAATATCAGTAATATTACTGAAACTGCATGTCACTTTTAGAGCACTAAGTTCTATCAGCATATGACTGTGTACATTTTTTGGCTACAATTTCATGACAAAAAAAATCCACTTTCCTGGTAAACATTTAAACACACATGACACAATGTGTACAATTCGTACTCCACACACTTCCTTCTGCCCTCGTTTACTTACCAGAGTGAAGAATCATTGAGTTTTACAAATTATGTCCTCTTACATGCTGCTCCTTTAAGAGAACATTTTTTTTACCTAGTCAACGATTTCTTGCACCACATTTGTATGAAAGTTGACTACACTGCCATGTATAATCCCATGCAATATAGATTAATACTTTTAACCATAATGTATATTTTTTAGCTGTTTTCATGGATTTTTTATGTATTAGGGTCATTATTTTTTAAATATGACGCATTCATTTTCCTATAACGTCATTCTTGATGCTATATAGCTCAGCCATTATAAAATCATTTATAATCAATTGTTTTAAACATTTAGCACAAATGGTTTCATATTATTGAGACTACAGATCACAAATAAAAACAGTTTTGTATGTTTCTGGCTTTAAATCTGAAGGCAGATTGTTTATTAATACATCTTGCTATAATGCAGTATGAGATTGGATTGAAGGCGAAAAGCTAACTGATATTTTTTATGTTGTGTTTGGTCTGTCTGTTTGATTGCCAGCTGTAATGTAATCATTAATAATAAATTCAAATAGAGTCGAAAGTGCCCCTGTGCTGGCCCTGACTGTTGTGTTACTAAATATTCACTGCAGCTGGGCAGCTATATCCTTTATAATGGTTATTAAAGACAGTTAAACATCGCTTTCCCCAGGTATTACACTGTGGATGTATGGTGTGCAGATACATAGTAAGCTGGAATTACAGTCATTACTGAGAGAGAGAGAGAGAGAGAGAGAGAGAGAGAGAGAGAGGATCTATAATTATGCTCTCTCAGGAAAATCCATGTTCAGTTTTATTATCAAATTTCTCCAGGCTTCAGATACTGATCAAAGCAGAGTGAACAAATCTCTCTCCCTCTCTCTCTCTCTCGCTCTCTCTCTCTCTCACTTTCTGTCTTTCTCTTCTTTCTACTCTCACTTTCTTTCTCTCTTTTCTCTGCTTTTTCTGCTTTTTTTCCTCTCCTCTCACTTTTTCGCCTTTCTTTCTACTTCCATTTCTCCCCTTACGTTCTACTTCCCTCTCTCCTCTCACTTTCTTTCCTGCTTCTCTCTCCCACCTCTCAAATTATTTCTCTATCTCTTTCCTCTTACTTCCATTCTTCCATTTTTCTCTTTGTTTACTTTCTCTTCCCCTCTCTTCTTACTTTCTCACTTTATCACCCTCTCTTCTCTCATTTTCTTTCTCCTCTTTCTCTTTTCTTCTTTTCTTTTTCCTACTCCCTTTCTATTTAGCTCCCCTCCCCTTTTTCTTTCTCTTTCATTCTTTTCACTTTTTATCTCTATCCTCTCTTTTACACATCTATTTTCTCCTTTCTATTTGCATATTCTTCTCTCTTCCTATTACTCTGATTTCTTCTCACTTCTCACTCCCCCATCTATCCCACCCATCTATCTCACACTTTCTTTCTTCTTCTTTTAAATCTCACTTTCTTTCTTATTTTCTCTCTCTTCTCCCTTTCTCTTTAGCTCTCACCTCCTTTATTCTTCTCTTTCACTCTCTTCACTTTTTATCTCTTTTTGACATCTATTCTTTTATTTCCGTCTTTCTCTGTATCTTTCTAACTTTGTCTATTTTTTTGTTCTGTAATCTCTCTACTTCCTATTTCTATCACTTCTTCTCCCTTCTCACTC
>CM067476.1:11577705-11598282 GCA_034552555.1 Semaprochilodus insignis | reverse complement strand
TTTCTGTTTCTCTTTCTTTTTCCCTTTCCCTCATCTCTCTCCATTTCTCTCTTTATTTTTTGTCTTTCTTTCTCCTCTTCTCTCCTGCTATCTCTCCTTTCTTTTTCCTTTTGCTTCTTCTCTCTTTCCTTTTTCTCTCTTTTTTCTCCATCTCTCTCTCCTTCTCCCTCCCTTTATACCTCTCTTCTTTTTCATTTCCTTTCTCTTTCTCTCTCTTTCTCCCCTCTCTCTTCCTACCTTCCTCTGTCCCACTCTCTGTCTGTCTGTCTTTTCTCTCAGCCCCCTCTCTCTCTCCCTGTTTCTCTCTCTCTCTCGCCCTCCCTCTTTCTGTCTCTCTCCCTCGTCTGTATGTCTCTGTTCTCTGGAGTAATGGCAGTAGCCAGAGGGTTGCTGAGGGGGCTGCAAAGGAAAGATTGGGAAGATTGGAAAGCTTGATGCTTAAGGAGGACTCTCTCTCTCTCTCTCTTCCTCTCTCCTCCTCAATCCTCCACTCGTTTAATTAGTCATTCTTCTCAGTGTACTCGTCTACACAGTAACAACACTGGCGTAGTGATTTGACATATCGTATCCTATGGGCATGCGTGAACATCGTCACAGAGGAAGCGTGTGTGTGTGTGTGTGTGTGTGCCCTGCAGCAGGCTCAGCTGAAATCAGTTTAATTAAAAGACAAAAGGGGACAGCGGGCCTCTCTCTCCGCCGCACACACACTCCTGACATTTCGTCCAATGCATGGTTACCATGGTAATCTTACACTCTGGACTGACGTGTGTGTGTGTGTGTGTGTGTGTGTGTGTGTGTATGTGTGTGTGTGTGTGTCAGATCATTTTGAAGTTTATCATTAGTTTGTATATTAAGCAGGTATGAGTGATAGTCATGAATATCCTGCCATTGTTGTCTCCAAGCTCCACCCACCAATGAGTTCTTTCATGTATTTTGCAGCTTCTGTAGTTGCTGTTGTTGGATGGGCTTTACAGGCACAACACTAGTAAAAATCTCATTCAGCCTAATGAGAAACTGTAGCACACAACACTATTAAAGCAGCACTCTGTGAGATGATTTAGTTAGCATTGAAGGAATTCGTAATATTACATCAAAGACTGGAATGGTGTCATGCCAGACTGTCGTGGAGTCACTCAGAATGGCAGCGTGTCATCTTCAGTGACAAGTCCCACTTTTGTCTTGGTGGAGATGAGCAATGAATCTGTGTGTGGAGGCACCGAGTTCAGCACCAAGATGAGCAGTTTGTTGTCATGCGTCACATGTCCAGAAGGCCTGGTGTCACTCCATCTCCACCCCTACTGCAAAATCTGCAGGAACTGTGTGAGAATATTCAAGCTGCATGGGATGGATTGTCACAGGACACCATTAGGAACCTCTACAACTCCATGCTGAGACATCGGGCATGTTGCTTTACTGAGAGACACTACGTCTGTATGTGTAGCTCAATAAATATTGCCCATATCAGACTAAATTTTTATTTATCATTTATTGTTCCTGGGCACCTTTATCTTCCTTCCAAATATCATTGGAATTTGACATTTCCTTCTGGATGCAACTATTCTCTTGATGATGAGTGTATATTCTGCAGAGAGTCGCCCTGTAAAGCCTGAACTAATACTTTAAAAGTAAGATGCACTGAGTTGTATTTGGTGGGATTTTTCCAGAACTCATACATCTTTACCCATATACACAGGCTCAAATAGAAGGTTAGGTCTCAAATAAACACATGATGAAAATGCTGATGATGAATGTACTGATGAACGTATGATGACAATCCAATTGTTAAGTCTGATGTAATAGTCATTCCTGGTCCAAATTCACCTGCAAATCCCAAATCCCACATTTTTGATAAAGACCTTTTTCATGATGGCTTCCTTCATTAATGAGGCACCACTGAGGGTTAAAGGAGGTTTGAATTTATTCAGCTCCACTTTTTCAGATGTCTAGTTCCAAGGTTTTTTTCCCCCAACCCTCTACTGCTGTGTCTGGGGCTCTTGTCTTTTCAGCATGCATCAATTCTATGATCAGCAGGCATCAGTTCTGTGTTCCTTGTTGTTTGAATAGATCAAAAAACTTTATTATCATTCTCCCCCCTTTTTTGCAATGAGAAAGAGAAGAATAAATGACTGCAAAAAAGCAAGAAACTAAGAAAAAACAAGTAACAAAAAACCTAGAGATAAATAATGTAAGCTTATAATAACTTTACATCAATCTTACTACTAGAAATATTAACTATATTTAAGACATTTTCACTTGCTAAGATATCATTTTCTGCAGCGTGTGATGGAGAACATGTTGACAAACCTCCTCAGTCATGCAACAGTAGCTTGTGGTGGAGGCTATGACTTTGATTAGAATTTGCAAAATATGACTATAATATTCAGTGCGCCTAGATTTGAAGAGCTATAACAAAGCTAACACATTTCAGCTTCTCCTAAGTATGTAGCAACAACAATGCTAGTTTAATTGACTTGCTTTGGTGGTGTTGGGTGGGTACTTTTTGGTTATCATATTACATATTGTCATATTTTAATACTACATACTGCATGTACCATGGAAATGGCCAGGTGCATTTAAAGACCAAATTTTAGATTAAACGTGAATCAGCATCATTAATCTACCCATCTAACTGTAGCACATCTAACTGTAGCACACAGTCAGTATTTAGAATAGGCCACACTCTGCCACACACAAACAGCACCTTTTTAAAGGCCAGTGTGTGTGGGGATTTCAGCTGAATGATCTGGGTCTCTGACTGAAAAAGATATAACAGTTCTGCTGCTGCTTCAACCCTCAAAACAATCAAGAGTTTAGAACAATAGAGGAGGAACTCTAGAGTATATCCTATGCCTGTGTGGGCAAAGTCTTGCAAATGAAATATTTACTGTATGAGTGGGTGCCGCCCACCTTTTGTCTTTTCTTTGGCTAGTGCAGAGGAAAGGACAGATAAACTGAGCAGGTTAACACTTTCCTGTCTAAACCAGGATTCTGGCTATAGGTTGTGTAGAAGGAAGCATCGATTCTTATGATGATACTGAAAGGCTGTGTGAATGGACACTATGACAATATAAGGAAGATAAGTCCCTTATATGTTCAGGTTGCTATACACTATATGTACAAAAGTATTGGGACACCTACACATTAGGCATGGATATGGAGTTGGCCCCCTGTGGGGTCAGAGGTCAGACACTCATGTTGGCCTGGCTCATAATCTCTGTGCTAATTCATTCAAAAAGTGTTTGGTAGGGTTGAGATCAGAACTCTGTGCAGGTCTTTTAAGTCCTTCCACATCAAGCTCACCCTGCCATGCCTTTATGGACTTTGCTTTGTGGACTGGGACACAGTCATGATGGAAGCACAACTGTTCTCCCAAAGTTGGAGGCATATAATTGTCCAGAATGTCTTGGTTGCTGAAGCATTGAGGTTTCCTTCCACTAGAACTAAGAGTTTTAGGCCAACCCCTGAAAAGCAATCACATAGCATTATCCCTCCCACACCAAACTACAGTCGGCACAATGCAGTCAGGCGGGTAACGTTCTCCTGACATTCACCAAACCCAGACTCATGCATCAGATTGCCAGATATGTCACTCCACAGAACACTTTTTCACTGCTCCAGAGTACACTGGCGACGCTGTACACCACTGCATCTGACACTTGGCATTGTACTTGGTGATGTAAGGATTGCATGCAGTTGCTTGGCAATGTAAACCCATGCCATTAAACTCCCGGTGCACAGTGTATATGCTGATGTTCATGCCAGAGGGGGTTTGGAACTCAGTTATTGAGTCAGCAGAGCGTTGGCAACTTTTACGTGTTACACACTTCAGCACTCGATGACCTGGCTTGGTAACTTTATGTGAGTTACTGTGGTTCCTAAACACTTCCATTTTTCAATAATACCGCTCACAGCTGAATATCTAGGAAGGAAGACATTTTATTAGATGACGTGTTGCAACGGTGGCATCCTACTACAGGACCATGCTTGAATTCAGTGAGCTCTTTTGAACAATCCATTCTTTAAAAATGGTTTGTAAAGACAGGCTGCATGGCAAAGCATGAAATTTATTAGAGGAGAAGATGAGGTCCTCAATGAACTTGTTGTGCTACAGGATGGGTAAAACATCAAGTTCGCTGTAACCATAGGGTCTGCCTTCATTTTCCACTGCTGTACAGAGACACAACATATAGAAAAACTCAGATATACGGTAATGTGCGCTAGGTATATAGATAAAGCAAAAGAGAACAGCTGGAGCATATGCATATCCATACTGCTGATGACATGATGACATGTCAGTTAAAGAAATAAGGTGTATCCAAAAATGCTGTCAGCTAACTGGTGAAGTTATTGAATGTCTTGCATACATCTTTATTATTTAATAAATTGGTGTGTGTAACAGTCTAGCCATCGTTAATGACTTTGCAATATGAAAGTTTTGCTGTGTAAAGCCATACTTAACCACACTGGTTTTACTGTGCCTTCCAGACCGATTTGCAAATGACCTCTTTAGGCTTAATAGGCAGTCAGATAGAACTATGCACATGGTTGTGACTTCACAATTATGATTAACCAATATTAAATTATATGAAGAGTGAATGCTTTCTCTCTCAGTCTCTCTCTCTCACTCTCTTTCTCTTTTTCTCTGTCTATCCCTCTCTCTATCTCTGTCTCTGTCTGTGTGTCTCACTCCCTTGCCAGTCTCTCTCTTGGTATCTTTCTCCCACCCTCTCTCTCTGTCTGTCTCTCTCTCTCTCTGTCTCCTTCGTGCTCTTTCTCACTGTCTTTCTCTCCATCTTTCTCTGTCTGTCTCTCTGTCTTTCTCTCATCCTCTCTGTCAGTCTGTCTGTCTGTCTCTCTTTCTCTTTGTGTGTCTGTCTTCTTCCTGCTCTCGCTCACTGTCTCACTCTCTTTCTCGCTTTCTCTCTCTCGCTCTCCCACTCTCTCTCACTCTCTCTCTCTCTCTCACTCTCTCTCTCTCTCTCTCTCTCGCTCTCTGTCTGTCTTGCTTTCTCTGCTTGTTTGTTGTGAGGGGATTTCATGAATGATTGGTTGCTGGTATTACGAGTGAGTCATCTAATGTCCCTCAGAAAGGTGAAGCCAAAAGTGCAGGGAGGGAAGGAAGAGAGAGAAAGAAGGAAATACAGAAAGAAAGGGAGAGAGGAATTAGAGCTAGAGAGGAAAAGAGAATATTTTGTTGAAACTTGGCTGATATTCTCACTAATGGTGAGACAGAAAAAGGAAACAGTGTTTTTTTGGATGTTCTTTTCTGGCTGAATTAAAGCCATCTTACTGCGACACTTTCTTTCATCCGTGTCTGGGGAGTGATGAGCGAGTGGGGCGAGTTTAATCATGTTTAATGGCAGAGGGGCATTAGAGTCCACTTACAGAGACATCAATAGCTAAAGCTGACTTCATAAGGTGGGTGTTTATTCACCCCGGCCATAGGGGAGATGCATGTTGTGTTTTTAGTGACTCTGCTGCATCACGCAATCTAACCTCCACCCTCTGCAGCCCACACAATGCAAAAACTCCATGCTCCCTGAGTAGCCAGACTACGGCTCAGGCCAAACCCGTTAGCTGATGCAAGTTCATATCTACTTCTTCTAATTTAGCCGTGAACTCGGAATTCGTGGATGCCACCTGCGGCTCTGTCCGGTCCAAGACCAAATTGGTTTCAGAGGGAACGGATTTCACGCAGCTCCGCAGATCTCACTTTATATTATTTTTTGCATTTGAAATGATTTATAGTAAGAATGGTGTTAATAAATCATCGATAGCTATTGAAGAGCTGGTCAGATTATGCCGACTCTTGTCAAATAGTCCCGTTTCCATCTTGTTGAAAAGTTGAAAAGTGAAATCCTTATGATAAAGAAATTTTTGGGTGGGCTTTGCACATTAATTGCATCCTAGGTTCATATTAGGAAGACACAGTTATGAGGTTGTACGATAAGATGCTTTGTAGTTTGCCATCACCATCACATGCTCATTGTATCCTATTACTGAGGTCATAGTTCTGAGGCCTTTACGTTAAAATGCTTGGAAACATGAAGGAAATTACTGTTACCGTGCTGAGGACAATGTACTTTGCTATCTAATGTTAGCTACTCAACTAGCTTTAGATAATATCTTCTTTCCATTGTAAAACTGTAATGCAGATAAAAATAATAATAAATATTGCAGTAGTTTACAATAAAAGTTACAATATGTAAGATTTTTAACATTGTAAAATTAACTAAAATTATCAACAGAATGTGAAGAAATAACATACATTGTGTTCCCGAAATATCTACTGAAATTAGCATGCTAACCGGCTACACCACAACCCATCCTGTCTCTTAATACCACTGTGAGTCACTGTAGTGTAAAGTCTGCCAACAATTCAAAATGAGAGGATAAGGAAGTAACACTGCCCTGATGGCATACATCATAAAAAATGATGCACATTTTAAGCTTAAACAATTTAGTAATCTAGTTAGTCCTGTTCTTGGTTGGACCTTTTAAGGACAAGTATCCAATAAAAGGAAGAGAAAGTAAGAAGAGAAACTCGTCATTTATTGCCCCAAAATTGATTGGAGAATGAATTTGACGGGTTGTGTCATTGTACAAATTGCTCGTTTAAAAATAAAGGTTAAAAATAAAAATAGAAATACAAATGATAGAAATAACAATACAGGAATGTATAAATAAAAAAAAAAGATATTTTTACAGTTATTTATTACTTACAGTTAGAATTATATATGTATATATATTTTTTTAATTCTCTTTAAAAAAATGTATGATGTTCTTAGGGATCAACCCCCACAGTGTACACATTT
This sequence comes from Semaprochilodus insignis, assembly GCA_034552555.1. Lineage (NCBI taxonomy): Eukaryota > Metazoa > Chordata > Actinopteri > Characiformes > Prochilodontidae > Semaprochilodus > Semaprochilodus insignis. The sequence goes on along the minus strand of CM067476.1, from coordinate 11,591,467 downwards.
GCCCCAAGTAAATTTCAATGCTTGGGTTCACTGGTGTAAATAAATCTGTGATACTGCGGATCACATGCTGAGTTATTCTCAGTGAAAATCTGCACATGTGGTTAGGTGTGGGTGCTGAAGCGGAATGTTCTACACACTGGTGCTTTTGCGAATTACTGGTTCAAATCGATAATTACCTCTGCAGACTGCGAAGCAATCTCGCTCAAAAGTTTGCTTTCATTTGATATTGCTGACATGACTTCATAGCACTTTGCTCTTTGATTTGAAAGGCATGAAAACCAGGGGAAAAAAGGGTTTGAAATGAACCCCCTGCGGTGATATGATTAAAGTTAGACATTTTCCTCATAAGCATGGCCGTGTTTCAGGCCGAATGACTGCTAATGCATTTAAAATGATCACCTTCAACTCCATCTCTCTCTCTCTCTCTCCATCCCTCCAGATGATAGTCAGCATTCCTGTTCCTTTCCTAAAGCCAAATGGCCTCTAAAGAACCTCGTTATAGTTGCATTATCATTAACGTCACTGGACATGTGTACTTATAGCTACTGCTAAAGCTAAAGTGCAAAACATTCTGAATGTTTAAGAACCTTTCATAAGAGTCTGTCTTTCTGAGCAGGATTACTTTTAGCTGGCTATAATTTCAGTCATTACTGGTGAGATTCGTGATTGTAATCCAATGCAAATATAGTTTTGCATACAATTATTTTGGTTCTTCTATAACTTGATTTGAGCTTTACCTCAGGAGGTCTGGTAATGTAATTTGTAAGAAATTTGGCCTGGCCGTTTAGTCATAAATCATAAGCCGACGTCAGCAATAAGATTCAAATTAAACAGGCCCAAACAAACAAACAAACACATGTTAATGCCAGATACAGTAGCATTCGGCCAAAAAGTGAGCTCGCTCAGCTTAACAAATGTTGCCCAATAGAAATCTCACTGTCATTTGTGAAGTGCTTTCAATATACTTTATGGTCACTCATCTTGTCAACAAAAATGTTGTATGTAGTTTTGAACTTAAGTATAAAGGAACTGCACCAAGTCACACTCCATTTGTAGCCTTGTCACCCAGTTGTGCAAAAACAGAGGTGTCTTTGTACATAACTGGGGTTTGTTGTTGGGATATAACAATAAGGTGTGCATTATGTTGCTAAAAGTACAATGCCTGGCCAAAAAAGTGGTTTGGATTTAAAGGAGCAAACACTTTAATTGGATAATTGCTGTGATCAATCTGCATCAAGGAAAGAAAACAACTAAGGAGCAGCTAAAATGACCTGAATTGGGCTGAAAACTGTCCAGAGCTTTATTATTTATCAGTGGTGAACCGTCAGCTTTCCAGAAGAAATGTGCTTGGAAAGATATTTTGATTGACTAAGACTGGGAATCATCAGGTGAAGTTGTACAAAATGGACAGCAAAACTCATGGCTATGTTCAATAGCGAAGGTAAGAGCATTTCTACATGCACCATGCAACAAAAACTCACAGGACTGGGACTAAACAGCTGTGTGGCCATAAGGAAACCACTATCTTGGAGAGGCTAATCTGGAAAAAAATGTCTTTGGAGTTCGTACAGAGCACAAAGATCGGACTCTGGAAAGTCAGTGGGAAACGGTCATGTGGTCTGATGAGTCCAGTTTTACCCTAGAGCTAAGGGCGAGTCAAGTTTAGTGCAGTCATCATGCATAGTGTCCACTGTACAAGCCTCTGGAGGCAGTATTATGCTCTGGGGTTGCTTCAGTCGGTCATATCTAGATTCAGCAACATTATGTCTAAATAAAATGAAAGTGTATCTGAATGTACTAAATGGCCAGGTTATCCGGATGCCCTTTTTTCTGCCCTGTTGACAAATTCTAGGACGATGATGCTGAGATTCGTGGGGCTCTGAAAGTGGTTCAGGCAGTATGAGGAGTCAGATTCACAGTACTGACTATAACCCCATTGATAGTCTTTGGGATGTGCTGGAGAAGACTTTATGGTGTGGTTTCACTCCCCCATCATTAATTCAAGAACTAAACCAAAAATGAATGCAACTCTGGACAAAGACAATGTTGTGACATTGCATAACAATGCCAAGAGGAATGCCCACCATAATCAAAGCTTAAAGATGACCCAACAAAATATTAGTGTGCAACTTTTTTGCCTCATGTAACAACAAAATATGACTTAGTTTGAAAAAGATATCAGAAAAATATAGAATATGGACACTTTTTTAGTAGTGAAAACCATACAGCCTGAGAACAGTCAGAAAAGCATATTCGGCTCACTTGCAGAAAAAGAAGCTGAACATTTTCTAGCGAGATGACTGTTCTCTTTTGTTTACACACCTCTGCTTATACATTATGCATTATATATGTTCTGCTATACAGAACCACTGCAGTCTGTATACGGATCCACTGTAATCTGCCTGCTCCTCGCTTTCTACCTCTTGTCATTAACATTAACATCACTATTTTATCAACTGTATGGTTGCCGATCCCAGGGCATGCTCTAGTCTTTTGCTAGCTGATGTACTGTATAATAAAAAGCTAACTAATAACAGTGATTACCACAATCTGTCTAAATTATGTATATTTATAACTGGCTAATTTGTGACGATTAGATCATTTGGGTTTGGGTTACAGTTTAAGTTACTTCTTCTCATTTCTCATGCTATTGGCTTGTCCATTTCATGTGCATCCACATGAGGATTAATAACAGCCTGAGTATCTAAACCTGGATTACCAGAGATCCAAGTTAAGTGCTTTTGAAACTCAGTCAGAAACCTATCCAAGTTGAACCAGCATTGGAGGACTAAATTTAAGCCAGCACAAACAGCAGAACTGTAACAAAATGTAATGTAAAAATCCTTTTTATAGTCTGTTCTTGAGCTCTGGCTTTTTTTTTTTTTTTTTTGAGACATGGTTAACCAGTTGCTTATTTCCACTTACTCGATAATCTTAGGCACTATTTGGACAGGATTAGCTTGTGGTTGATGTGATTGTACCACAGAACATGACTGACGGACATGGGATAAGAAATCTTGGTAGAAATTGGAGATGGAAGCGATTGCTTGATTTAGGCACTACCTTTACCTTAGAAAAGAGTGGAAACCATTAAATCCAGCTGTCCTGCTGTCTTAAGTGATTGTAGTGTGTCAGTAGAATTGTTATTAGCTTGGGAATTCACAGGTAACAGTCAACATTGGCACATAAACTCAAACAAATTTTGTTTTACATAAGACATTTGTAAATACTTGAAGTGTGCAGCACATGTCGCCTTGATTACATATGAGAATACACATAAGCACTTTTATAAGCATATCCATATTCCTTTTCCACATAAAAAGAATTATCAATATCAATAGTGCTATACCCCAATACCATGCTCTTTTATATGTACTTATATAAAATGCACCAATAATAACATCCAATGCCACCTAATTCTACATGACCCAGGCTTAGTGTAGACTGCTGCACTAATGAACAAATGACTCCAGTTGGCAGTGAATGAGGGTCTGTTTGCAGAGGAAAGGTCCTGCTGACGCTGTGGCAGTTGGAAGCTCCTTTTAAACATTCCTCTTTGGCATATTCCCACCAGGAATACACTGTGCCATTTTAGCCTGTTTTTAAAGGTGAAAAAAGTCAACAATTGATAAATGGATTATTTTTTTATTGATGATTATTTTAAATTATGTTTGTAAAGCAGACTGTAGAGGGACTCATTGTCCTACCCATGTACATCACCACCTGCTTTTAGCTTTAGCCCAAGTCAGTGAAGCTGCTGTAGCTCATTTGCTCAGCATGCTTGCTCAGTCTGAAAAATTGTTATTGATGCATTCCTAAATTTTACTGACATGTCAATTCACATGGGATTAACATAACATGAGTTTATTTCTATGGACTGCTTTATAGAATGTAAAGCACAAAGACAGTAGAAAATACTGGTGATGCATTCAGATGGGGCTAAAGTCACAGAGAAACACTGGTACAAACTGCATGACCCCACCTTATAATGTAAAATGAGTCCCGTCCAGATAGGGCTTTAGTGGTGCAGTGATAATCCAGAGGTTGTTGGGGGGCCCTGGTAGCTGCGGGGGACTAAGCAGTTGGTAATGTGGCTTATTAGGAGGAGTCAGCAGTGGTTGATCTGTTCAGAGTCTTTTTCTTCATCCTCTTTAAATAATTAGAATCAGCCCCCTGAGTAGTTGGGCTGTGTGCATGTCCATGTTAGCCATAACAAAATGGATCAGCATGTTGAGCTCTCAGTGCACTACTGTGTTTCCTATCATTGTATAGCAGACGCTTCATGCTGCCTCTGTCGTTGGATGCACTGAAATCATTTCACACACTCAGAAGTCACTGTGGAAACGTTTACTATTGACTTGTTTAATCAGAGTAGCAATAAAAGATACAAATAAATATAGATACAAAGTGTTAGCATTAGCATTATGCTAAATGGCTTAATCTTAGTTATATATTTCTTATATATATAATATATAAAGTTCTTTAACTAGTATTTATAGTATTGCCTCATAATTAAAGTGTTAATTTAAACTAATTTTTGCATTTAACTCCTTCTTGCCTTGCCTTAAAGGGCCTATGTTGGGTACCGTTTTGCCTCTGCATTAAAGAGTTAATGTTGACAACTATTACCTTTAACTCACCTTCCAATGAGTTAACTTTAGAAGGCTAGTATTACATACTTTCTAACCTCAGTATTAAAGGGTTAATACTAGATACTCTGTCTCTATCGAACGCACAAAGGCATGCACACTTACACAGTGTCTCATGGGGGTACACGTGTAGTGATGCTGGTGTCGACCTTGGGGGAGATCCATCATCCGGACTGGAGGATTCTCCAGAGAGAGCATGTTCAACGCTCAGCTTGTTAAACGCATCACACACACACTCACACACACTCATCCAATGCTCAGGATCTCTTCCCAGACACATCAAGCTGTCATCAGGACCTTCACCCAACCAGCCACTTTCTCTTTCTTTCTCTCTCTCTCTCTCCTCATTCTTCGTATTGCCAATTCTTAGGTTACAAAGATGAATGGACTGACAGATAGAAAAGGTGCACAGATAGATGGATAATTATAGCCAGTAATGAAAATTATCATAAATTGTGTTTTATGTTAATGTATTGCTTTAGTTACATAAAAGATCTGCTTTTCTGTGTCTTGTCCTCCATCTATGTTCATTACATGACCATACTGCACTCATATATATAATATATAATATATAATATATATATATATGTATCTCCATTTTTATCTCTATATGTATATATGTATCTCCATTTTTGTCAATTTATAACTTTTTTGCATCATATGAACACATCAGCTGCTGTTTACATTATGTGGACCAACAGAAAAGAACCAGAATTGCTTGGGAAAAAAGTCTGGTTCCGTTGACTTACATTAAAATTACATTAGATTTTTGCCTTAACTTTAAAGTGCCAATATTAGTTCCTGCTTTTTGCATAGACCTTAAACTGTTAATGCTAATATCTTTCATAGAAATTTCCAAAGAAAACAAGTCAAATTCATAGTCTGCTATGAATATATAAACATGTAAGTGAGTTCAGAAAGTTACGTATTGTAGTCCAGTGTTGTAGTGTCATTCTGCTCCACTATCCTGCTGGATTTCTCTGTGTTTTATAATAATAGAAGCTGATGTAATTCTGGCTGCTCTGTGGATTTGTTGTTTGTTTGGATCTTGTGGGGCTGGACTCCAGCAGGCCCTGGGTGGCACTCGTACACACACGCACACACACACACACACACACACACACACACACACCCCCACATACAGGCTGTGTATTCTCCCACTCAAACTGAATTACATATTGTCCTCCAACAAACAGTGGGACTAAACAATGATGTTTTGCCAAAAATGATTATAAAAAGTTTTTTTTCCTTTTTCTGGACATATAATGGTGCATATATATACATATATATATATATATATATATCCATCACTGATCTATCTATCTATCTATCTATCTATCTATTGATTTCTAAAACATTGTCACAAAGCACCTTACAAAGAACCGTGTGTGTGTGTGTGTGTGTGTGTGCGTGTGTGTGTGTGTGTGTGTGTGTGTGTTTATGCTTGCACTTGCTGTCACTAGACTGGCATATAATTACAGTATAAGAATTACAATGTGTTGTAACCTAGAGCAACAAGTATTTTCTTTTTTACACAATAGAGCTTTTTTTCTACTGGTGTTAAGCAATGGTCATGGCTGTAAACCAGAACACCATGAACAGACTATCATAATCATCACATTTTACATAAATTAATACACATACACTGCTCTTGCTTTAACAAAGGCCACCAGTATAATCACATAAGCAATACAATGTTCTTACCACATTTGAGGCCTGCAGCTTCCATGGGCTACATTTCTGTTTGGCTGTTGGAAGAAACTTCAAGGTTGCTTTTCAAAAATTCTGTTGACTCATTCCTAATAAAATGCTTATGAAATGCTCAGAGCGTGGCGTGTCAATAGGTTTAGAAAAATGGGGAAATGTTTTGACAAAAGCATTCCATTCATTTATGTTTGAATGCTCTCAGTTCATTCTGATCTCTCATCCAAAGCAACCTCCTAACAGGGAGAGCAGACACACTGATGTTACATTTCCTCTGTGTTTCTCCAGTCATTGTGCTTGAGTTTTATTTCTGTTCTCATATGTAAGCCATATTACATACCACTGGAATGAAAGGTCTGATTACTGTTTGTTTTCTTTAACGCTGTTTACACTCCTGCCTGACCCTGATAGTTATAGAGTCTAACAGCAATACAGATGGACGAGAGAGAGAGAGAGAGAGAGAGAGAGAGAGAGAAAGAAAGAAAGAGAGAGACAGATCAATATGCAGCATCTTGTTGTAGTGTGTGTGTATGTACTATACCCTCTGTTTATTGTATTTATCTTTAGCAACCCATAGTCGTGTTTATAGTAATGATGATGATGATAATAATAATAATAATATCTCTTTTCATCATGTTTAATTCATATAGTGGCTTCCTCATACCCACCACAGTTTACAGAAGGAACATACCCAATAAAATCAAATAATAAAACTAATGCACTAAACAAAAAGACAGTATCTGCAGAACTGACAGTGAAACTGTTAAGATGGTTAAAGCTTTGAAGGAGGAGAGTTAAGATGTACAGCTAGAACCTAATGATGAGCAACTCCTGAGGCACTCTCCCCACACCACCAACACACTCTCTCTCTCTCTCTCACTCTCTCTCCCTCCCGCCCTCTTCTCTGACGCTCTCTTGTGAGCTGACGTGGTGATTCTGACATGAGCTGTGTGTGATGTGTTCAGACTGGAGGAGCTGAAGTGCACACACAAAAAACAAATACTGGAAAGTTTGGCCAAATTCTAATAACAATTTGCACATATTTCACCATATACATTTTATACAGTACCACTCAAAAGTCTGGACACCCTTTATGCTTTGATGACGGCTTTTGCTTTGATGATGGCATTCTCAGTCAGGTTCATGTAAAAGATGGCCAGCTAGTTCACTCACAAAACTTCACTAATTGAAGAAATAGTATGTCAGTGTCTCGATAACTTGTCATTTGCCCTTGAGCATCAATTACAGCTTGACAACGACGTCTCATGCTGTTCACAAGTCGACTTATTGTCTGCTGAGGCATGGCATCCCACTCTTCTTGAAGTTACGACGATTCAGCTCAGGTTTTCTATGGGATTCAGGTCTGGAGAAAGTGCAGGCCACTCCATTTGAGGTACCCCAGTCTCCAGCAGCTATTCCCTAATGGTGCGACCTCGATGAGCTGGAGCATTGTCGTCCATGAAGATGAAATTAGGCCTGTGTTGTTCATGCAGAGGCACAATGACTGGATTAATGATGTTATTCAAGTAGTATGGGCTTGGCACTGTACCATTCACAAAGTGTAGGGCAGTTCTGTATTGACTAGACACACCTGCCCACACTGTAACACCACCACCACCATAGCACTCTCCTTGACATCTCCAACATTGTCGGCCAACGTTGGCGGCCATCATTTTGCTCAGCGTGAATCAACTTTCATCAGTGAACAGGACTGAGGCCCGTTGCTCCCTCATCCAGCGTAAAGGTTCCCTGGCCCATGCAAGACGATGGCGCCTGTGCCTGGTGGTGTGGTCAGGTACTCTTGCAGGTCATCTAGCACGCAGACAACGCTGATGTAAATGGTTTTGAATGGTCTGACGTGACACTTGGGTGCCTCTCACCTCCCTTAAATGTGCCTGGAGTTCTGTGGCATTTATCATCCGGTTCCGCAGGGCACTGTTCACAATGAAGCGGACATCAGTGTGGGATGTGGCCAAAGGACGTCCACTTCTCTGCCTTTCTGTGACTCTTCCAGTCTCTCTGTATCTCTGTTGCAACCTGCAGATGACACTCTGTGACACTCTAAGCTCAGTGGCCACTTCCGTCTGAGAACATCCTCATGATGGCGAGGCACTGTTGATCAATTGTTAGGTGTTGTCTTGGTCTCATGATGTCAAAATGTGAACAGCATGACGAGGAGGACTGTTTAAATACCAATTCTAATTGAACCAGGAAATTTATTGGTTGATTCATGGATCAAACAACTGTTGTGAATTTTGTTGTTAAGCTCCTTGTTAGAGAACAGCAATTTGTCCAAAAAAGTACTGAAACACTGAACAGTTGGACATTCAAAAGTGTAGAAAAGGTCACATTAAGTTCACCTGTAAAGGTTAGAGTGCATTTTAGGTTTATCCTGAAATTTCACCCGAAAGTCAAATATAACTTTTTGTGAGTAGTGTAAATAAATTATTGGGGCAGTGTTTGTTTTTATTTGCTCAAAAAAAAAAGCATTTTATATATATATATAAATACATGTATTTAATACATAATTAATATAGTGTCTTTTTGGCTAGACACACTAACCATACTGGATGTTCTACCTACCAAAAAGTGATCTAATGAAAAAGAAAGCCTGTGAAATTAATATTGGCTTAATGTGGAGGGTCAGCGTGTTAGCCTAGTAAACATGTACAGTCAAAATGGACACTAACTGTCCCTCTAGTGAATGTCCCTCATAGTGATTTTCAGCATATATGGTAGGCTTCAATTCTATTCCCCTGGGGACATTTTACTTGTAGAAAATGACTGAATGGAGATGAAAATGACAAATGGTACATGAAACTTGCTAGTCATTCTTCAAACCATAGTGCATGACCACAGTTTAGCACTCATACTGTGGCCTGTAAGTCATAATTTTAGGCACATTCACACAGTTCTATAACGAGAGAAGACAATGACAAGAAGTACATTTATTATTATAGTACCTTCACACTTTGGTCATGGCTGAAGATGTACAATTGTGAACAGTGGTGGACGGTAACAAAGTGAATGTAATCTTTACTCAAGTAGTTTTTTGTGTATCTGTACTTTACAAAAATGTGTCAATTCTGGGGACTTTTTTACTTTAACTCCACTACATCTCAAACTCTAATATCTTACTGACTTTTTTTAGCAAAAGTCTTGCTACAGAAATGATAAAAGGACATTACAGCTATAATAAATTGTGCTGCTTTCCATACTTAGGTACTTCTATTGCTACTGTTACTGCAGTAATATTTTACCTTTGGCGTCTCTACTTTAACTCAAGTACATGGATTGTGTAGTTCGTCCACCACTGCCATTTATTGATCACTGAACAAGAATACAGGCAAAGTTGATGTTGATTGATTTAATTGTTCTCAGGATAGCTAAGACTTTTTTCACCATGTGCTTCACTGACTTACTTTACTTTCGGAGTGAAGCTGCTATATGAATGAGGAGGTGTCAAACAGAATAAAACCACGATGGTGTGAAATTTCCCCGTCTCTCTTTCTCTCTCTCTCTCTCTCTCTCTCTCTCTCTCTCTCTCTCTCTCTCTGGTGCACGCGCGTGCCGTAGCCGTGGTTATCATCCGAAACTCCAGCAGCGAGGCTCCTGACTCATTCATATTCAACAGCGGCGCAGGCGGGAAGCGAGTGGCTCCAAATAAAAGGATGGATGGCCAAAGCTAAAATACAGAACAACACTGTATTTTACACAAAAAAAGCCTTGTATTTTTCTCTGACGAGGACGATAGAGTTGACTTTATGTAGGTCACTGCGCTGGTGAATGGGGCTTATTCATGGAGGAATAAATCATTCCCAGTGCATACTTGTAAACACGATATATTTGCGGCGGGGGGTGGGGGGGGGAGAAAAACCCTAAAGGACTGCTGGGTAGAGTTTCCTTTAAACCCAACGTCCTCTGCATGCGCTCCTTTAATCGAGGTTGAAAGCGTACACTGTTTTGTGCTCCTGAGTGGATTCACCTTGGACGCCTTGACCTTTACGTCGGCACGGTAGCAGAGCGAAAAGTAATTTTATAACTTTCAATTCAAATCCAACCTGAGATGTAACCTTTGATCAGGGAGCAGGTATACGCGTTCCACGAAATGAAGCGAGAATCATTTTTCACCCTTTTTTCAGATATGATAATCTTCTTCTAAGGCTCTTTTGGACGGTAAAAGTAAGACAGCTTTAGTCATGCTGTCTAATACATTCAATAATACATTATACGAGCACCAATGGCTTCATCGTGCTGCTGTTTCTTTGTGTAGAAGAATTGCTTCAATCAATTAAACAACCTGTCAGAGTGAGTCCATTCATAGCTTGCATTATGCAGACTGCACATCACACCTCACTTACTTTTTTCAGGTCTTCTATTTTTATTTTCACTTTTACAGTCTCTTCCGGCATCGTAGGAATGGTATGGTCATGTCTTTTGGTGTTGGTGTACACTAAAAATTTTTGGGTTTGAGGTGATAGATTTTCCTTCGTGAAGCATGTAAATCTATTGTGGTAGACTCTCTCTCTCAAAAAAAGGGTATAACATGTCCCCTTTAATCATGTTACAAAGTTAAGTGTAACGTGTAATGTCCTGCCCAAGGACTCTTGCTTGTGTAACATGGTGTGCATGCCTGAGCGGGGAATCGAACCCCAGTTTGTACCAAGCTATACAGTAAAACACTTTAAATAAACACTTCATGAAGTATTTAAAAATGGTAACACCAAAGTAAATAATATACTGCATATTCATACTTTACATTACCTTAACATGAACAACTATATAGTTTTACTTTGATTGTCTGCAAAAAATGAAAGTCTACATGTGCTATATTATTTTTAATGAAACATATTTGAACAGTTCAGCAATCACACAATTTTGGCTTTTTACCTCAATTGTCTGAGAGTTAAAACCAAATATGCTTGACTGAAATGCATGATATGTGAGCTTATTTTAACGACATAAAGAAGAGATCCGGCACAAGTATGATATGAGAAGGTAGCTATGTGCTTTTAAAATATGAATATTTTCTATATACTACTAAATATAACACTATATAGTATATATGCAATTCTATATTGGAAAAAAATATATTGGTAGTCCCTACCGATCACGTTATTAACATTTCATTATCTTTGATTGAAACAATTCTGAATATCTTGTGAAGTGTGTTTGTAAGATGTGTTGAACATGTCATGTAGATTCCCACAAGACCTAACGTGCAGAACACTCTGGCCAATCAGACTGTATGGGTGAAAGTAACTCTTGTGAACTGTAAACTGGAATAATTTGGTGAGTTTCGTTGTCAGAGCTTACAGTGTGTTTAGATTGTTTGCCAAAGACAAAGCCATATTAAACATCTGCCTTACTATAAGAAATGGAGAGAATGCTGCTGCTCTGAGGTTTAAAACTAGTTCCAATCAGGCGTTGTTTTGGGTCTCATTGCTGAGTGATGGATGATGAGGGCTGCCCGCGCGGATGCCTGTTCAAAACGCTTCTCCTGGAGCTCCAATCTGCATGTTAATGGCGGACGCGGCCCTGTCAGCGGAATAGAAAATCAGAAATGAAGTGGGCTGGGGGACACTTTAGAGCCGGGGTAATTTAGTTAACGTGGCAGGACTGCGAGGTCATTCAGCCCAATCAATCTCACTCGCTGATAGAAATGGTATCATTACGGAAGAGGCAAAGCAGAAAATAGGACCGAAGCGAATGATCGAATGGTTCTGGTTGAAAATGACTAATACCACTGTGCACTCACGCACACACGTGCAGCTTTTTTCAAGAACAGAACATGAAAACATTGGATTTGAAGCCAAGTTCTGTGCACACAGACTGAGATAATGAGGCTATTGTTCAAATTATATATTTATTTATAGGAGAATTTCATATTTAATCTCTTTCTTGCCCACACACCCACACAGCACTTTTATGTGGTCATATATGCAGAGTATATACTGTACATATTAAACATGCATGCATATATTTATAAAGTTTTTCCACATCTGTGACTTTCTTATATTTATTTTCTTGCCTTTATGAATTTGATATTAGATGCAAACCATATGAACAGCATTCCACATCCTATTTATATCCTATCCTTTTTTCTGAAATACTAATACTAATACTACATACTACTACTACTACTAATAATAATAATAATAATAATAGAAACACAACTGAACAAGATGATTTCATAGTAATAATATAAATAAATATAAATAAAATAAAATAAAATAAAAATAACAAATAATAGAAAAGTAGCATTCTCCACCAAGCATGTTAAGGCTATGACATTGTGTTATCAGAAGAAACAGTATGAAAACTTAATACTGTAATGTTAAATGTGCTAAAAATGTTCAAAAAGTACTGATACACAAAGTGAAATCATTACACCAAGATTTATATCAAAAACCACAAATGCATAAACATTTAAATAATATTGTAGCCAGTTCAAAAAGCTATGCCAGTTGGCTTTTTTAATAAGGTGATCAAAATATCCTACCTAGAGTTTTGGATAAAACTTTACTTTAAGTTTTGACTAACTAACATGCAGTAATACATTAGTTAACATAAAGTAATACATTAACAATGGTTACAATGCTTAACTTATGTTAAGTGAACTCTTTTTACTTAACATTAGTTAACCATTGTTAATGTATTACTTTGTGTTAACTAACACATTACTTTATGTTAGTTAGTCAACACTTAAAGTGCTATAAATTTTTGTGTACAGAGCTCCCTGTAAATATGTGCTATGATAGGACATTTCATCAAGGTAGCACAATTCCTATATACGAATACAAAATAAGAAATGAGTATACTGAATATATTTAACATGCGTGTTTAAAAGCTTGTTAATGCCAGTGTTAAAAGATGCTACGTCTTTCTATATGTATATTCCTTTATATGAATATATTTACACACACATTTAGCTATATGTTGATGTTTAGTTGCGTGTTAATGAGCCTTCGAGTATGTGTAAATATATGAAGAAACAGTAACATTTTACTAGCGCTCCACTGCATAACATGGACATAACCATGCCGTAAACATGCCATGGCAGATGCTGTTATGGGTATAAGTACATATATATAATATATATAATTATAATTTATAATTATTTAATTTTAATATATAATAATAATTATATGTTGCTGCAATAGTATGATTAAAAAACTTTCACTTAATACACAATAAAAAGTCTTTATTTATGTGAGTTGTAATGATTTTGGGCAGGCTGGCTTGAACTGGCTGGGAAAAAGTATCCTTTAGAAGAGCACATTCAGATGAAGAACAGGCCATTCAGATGAAGGAAATGCATTCGTGCGCCACGTTTTGGGGGTGAAATTGTGTTCTTTGGTGAAAGGGGGCCTTTTTTCATTCTTTCCCCTTTTTTTCTTTTTTTTCCC
>CM067476.1:11509200-11567781 GCA_034552555.1 Semaprochilodus insignis | reverse complement strand
TATATATATATATATATATATATATATATATATATATATATATATATATATGATTAACAACTCGAAAATCTGAAGTGCATAAGTATACATTTTCAACTTTTCCAACTTTCCAAGTGGCCAATACATGTTGAAATGTTCAAACAGATTTTTCCTAATTGGAAGTCAGAAACTTGGTGATGGATGTAGAATAATGTAGCCTGACTTTGACTACAGTAGTATGATATAACATTATGTATAAATATGTTAGCTTTAAATTTCAAAATTATTAGCAAAAAACAACCATTCAGGATTCACAGTTCAGGAGTCCAGATTTTGCAACCACTTTTGCACTTTATGTAAAGATAGCAGTATCAGATAGCAGGGTCTGAAACCAGATAAGCCACTCTGTTACTTAATGTGGCCCAGTTTGAGACAAGCGTGATGATTTAGACATGCAGTGTGTGCAGTGCTAACTGGTTTTCCTAATAAGTTTCCACTACTTGTTAGCTACATTAGTCATCCAGTTCCAGTGAAAACTTCAGACACCAACCCTTCCTTAGCTGATGGTCTACCTCTGGTGTGAGGGGAGAAGTGTAAATTTGATTATTCTGTTTAGAGTTTTCCTATAATTTGTTGCTGAGCCTAGTGGTCTAACCCATGTGTCTCTACTACTGAAGAACAGAGTTTTTGCATGTCAAGGGAAATGCCCTCACTTTTGATGTGTTAATGTGAACGTACCCCAGCTCTTTATGAAGCAATATGCTGGTCTCTCTGAAGTCTCTGTTGTTTTCTCTGAACATAAATTAACACTTGCTGGCTGGGGCTGGCCATGAATAATACATGATCCTGCAATAACTCACTCTAATGAAGCAACACTGTTTTACACAATTAGGTTTTGTTGAAGCAAAAACTTGAGTGGCTGCATTTTTGTTTGAGCGGATCAGTTGTCTGAAGTGAATGAATTTATAAACGCAACAAGAAAGAGAAGCAGAATCGTGCCTCGGCAGGGCTGGTGGAGGGCTTGCTAAGGTGTTTAATTTTAAAGGAAGTGCGCAGGTGGTCTGTTTACCAGTAGCACAAAATAGCCTTTGTGTTTATGCATATATTATTCCAGTGAAGCAGTGTGGTATATATTACCTCAGACTGCTGCTGGTGCTCTGTTTTAACTGCATTAACAGTGGAACGTTTTTAAGTAACGTCGTAAAGTAATCGTCTGGCCATAAATGTAATTGTTTCCAGTTTTCCTTCTTACCCCAAATGCAGTCAATCAGTCAAGACATGTTTGTTGTCTGAACTCTGTTGGCTTCTTTAATTTTAGGCCTGAAACTGCGAGGCAGCTTATACCCTACCAATTACCACTGTGCAAACTGCATGCCACAATTGCATACACTGTTAAGTATGCTTATGTGTTGTCTGACACTGCATGACACACTGTTATCGATGAAAACAGACAAAATGACATCTCCAAAAAAATACAGTAGTAGCAGCAAGCCTTTTGTCTGTACTTTGTTTTCATTTGTATAGAGAACAGAATGTCATGCTGTGTCAAAACTGCAAACCGATCTGTGTCTGGTGTTACTCTGCAGCATTTTTCAGCATCTTTCTGTCCATTCTCTTGACCTGCATTAACCTCCGTCTTGTGTTGTGCTGAATATCTGCAGGATAATCACTATATAGCAAAAGTCATATAAGTCTATGGATCGAAGTGTTAAAGTTCAGTGTAATCAGTGTCAATAACCCATCCAATGCAACTGACCCAAATCCCATTCAGCTTAATTAGTTACCGTAGCAAACAACTCAGCTGTGTTAATGTTTTTAAACAGTATCGACTTTTTATGTGGATGAAATATCGCACGGTTGGGACAGATCAGGTGTAGCTTCATTTCTTGTCATGCTATCAATGTTTTAGGGGATAAACATGATTCGCAAATTAGTTCAAAAGTTCAACAGTGTCGCTAATGTATCAGTGTGACATGTTCTACTGCTCTACTGTATCTGCTACCTGATGCCGTGTGGCAGTCCAGTGCGTGGTGGCCTTTAAACCTGATGAGAAGATACAGCAAGCAAGTCTAATAGCCAGACAAACTGCCAGGCAAAAACACATGTAGGCCAGTGTGAACATTACCCATTGCACAATCTAGACAGCTTAGAACCTCTTTGCTAACAAAAAGGTATTTCTTGGCTTATAGAAGTGGCTCCAAACGCTGGTCCTAGAGGACCCACCTCCCCTGCCCTGCTTATTTTAGCGTTTAGTGTTTACCCTGCTTCCAACACATCTAATATAAAGTTTCTTGGCAGTTTGAGAAGCGCTCAAGCATTAACCTTGTCCAGTTTCTGACGTGGCTTGGAGCAGTAGATTGTATGAGTTACATTACGAATAAGGCTGGGTGAGTTTACAGTTTATTCAGGGGGAGAATTCTAATCAAATGAAATGTAAAAGAAATCACACAGGAAGCTCGACTATGGTAGGTCCCTGTACTCTACTAGGAGATCCAGGAACTCCTCGGCCCAATCTCAGTTAGACCCCTGGTTCCTATATATATATTGTATATGTATTTCTGAACATTTCTAAGTCTTTTTCCAGTTCAGTATTTTTTCTTTGGTTTTGACCCTGGCTCTGTTCTCTTCCTTTTTTGTTGGGGGGGATATGGATTTTCCTGCATTGCTGCTTTACTGTGTACTGACCCCTGCCTGTGATGACTGAGTGTAGGATTGGCCAAAACAAAGCTTCTCTGCACATGTATCCTGCCTCAAAGCAACATTCATTACAAGTGCAACAATATGTGGCCTTGAGCTTCATCGATAAAGTCAAGCTACTGAGTGACTGTAAAGGAGAGGTACAAAAAGAAAAGCAACGTCTCTTTCAGCCACATGCACAGATGAGCCACTGCCTTTTTGGCTTGGGTTGTGAGATTCATCGCTCTTGGGTGAACCCTCTGGCTTAGTACTGACTGTCACTCAGACCTGTCACAAATCACCACAGTGCTGCATTTTCCCATTGATACTCTCTTTAATAGTCACATTCTGTATTGTTGTTATACTGAACTGCAATTAAACATAATGTTGAAATGTTGTTCTGTTGTGTTATTACCTTGAATACAATTTGAATGATCAGACAAACTGAACGCCCTAGCACAAGGTGGCCATCTTCATTTGTAAGATTTTACAAAAGATCTTCATGTTCTACATTAGAATCAGTTCTTGGAAACTGAAGTCAGTAGCAGCCATGGAAATGAAATGCAATAACATCTTTTTGTACAACAACCAATATATAGCTGAAATTTGAGGAAAACCTTAAAACCTCCTTTCCACAAGGAGGTTGCCCCCAAGACCCTTCACAAAGGCAGGGTAAATTATACAACAGAAATTACACCTGATAATGAGACATTTGGCACATGTACTACACAAGCTAAACAGTGCTTCACAGCAGTAGCTCTAAAAGATGATGCTGGTCAGTTGAACTCAGCATTTTTCAGTCTTCCTGCCCTCTTTCCTGACCTGCATTAGCCTCCTCTCAGCCTCTGTTTTGTTTCCCTGTTTCCGCAGACGGGCCGCTGGGCCCGCGGGGGTTGGTGGAGGCGACTGAAATGTGCACGCAGGAGTGTTTGGTGCTGGGCCACTCGGATAACTGCTGGATGCCACCTGGGCTGACTTCTTATCCATCTCCGAAATCACCTGTGTCCTCCTACAGCGGCCAGAAGGAGTGGACCAAAGACAAACTTCTGAACGGTCACACGCTGAGCCGCGGCTGGAAGGCCGAGCGCGGCGGGCAGGAGCAATTCGGGGACAGAAAGGCCTACGGCAGCTCGGAGGGACATTTCGGCTCCAACGGAAGCGGTCACATGGCTGATATTCCTCTGGCCAGCCTGAAATCCTACCAGACCGCTTCTGGCCAAGAAAGCCCAAAGGAACAGCAGCTTTAAAAGCTAGCTTCTACAGTTTTCTTTCTCTTTAACCACCCCAGCAACTGTTCTTATCACTATTATTATTATTACTATTATTATTATTATTGTACTCTTCTGTTCTTTTGCGTCCATCTCTTTCCTCTTTTTGTCCATCCCCTTTATCCTTTTATTATTATTCTTATTATTCTTCTTGTTATTATTAGAAGATCGATGCTATACCGCTATGTGATTAGTAAACATGTACGGAAGTAGACTTCTACTATTACTTAGACTTCTAAGCGCTTATGCAGGACAGTATACAGTATACTATGCGAAAAACAAACCCGAACTTGCACGGAACGTCTGAAGAATTCTGAATTCCGAAGAGTCCATGCCCATCTTGAAACAAAAAAAAAAAACACAACAAAAAACAAACAAACAAACAAAAAAAAAACCTGAAAAAAAGAAACTGTCTGGAATTTGTTGCAAAATTCTCATATACAGGAAAACATATGTGTAACTTCATCTAGAATGGAGACTGTGAAAGCTGAAACGAGTGAGATGGAGAGGATTTAGAGATTGAAATAGAGAGAGAGAGAGCGATAAAGTGGGACTACCCCTATGTATACCAGTTTTAAAAAATGATATAATGGCTGACCAATATACAGTATACAAATATTGTGACGTGGTTGTTATTGAGCTGTTTTGGGACTATATTAATCTACACCATCAAAGAAAAATGGAAAATCACAGTTGAGAAAGCATTGTGCTAATACACTGTTAGTGGATACCTCGTTTAGTCTGTCATTGTTGACGTGTTTGTAAATATAACTTAATACTAACCGATTTTATGTACTTGTAATAATCACATGGGTAGATCAGTGATCATGGCAATTGTCTATTATTGTTTATCATGAAGCGTTTTTATTTTTTATTTTTTTGGGAGGGGGGAAGTGGTCTTTCTTGAGGGGGAGGGGCTTCATATTTTCTTGTTCGTGTCTTTTTAGAGCGAGACGACCAGAAACGAAGAGTAAAGAATCACACTCACATTCCCTGCCACTGTTTCAATGAAAGGAAAGAAAGAAAGAAAAAAAAGAATCAAAAAACACCCACATGCTGTGAATCATGCAGTTTCACCTCACATTTATTCACCAAAACCTGGCAAACGTATTTTTTTCAAAACTATTTTGTATTATTGCTGTAAACGCTCAATTTCTACTTAAACTTGATGTCTTTTCCTTGAGGAAAAAAAAATGACACACACAATTACAATTCAACAGCAATATATTTGTAAATGGCAAAATGTTTTATTTCAGTAATGAGTCATTATCGTTAATGTTCAATTGAAAATGTGCTTTAAATTGAAGATAGTACTTGCAACCTCAAAAAAAAAAATCTTTTTTTTTTCTTATATCTCTTAATGCCCGTTATTTTCCACTTGCTAGAGAAATGAGTGTATTTTTGGATTTCATGTACTGTGCCTTCATGACAAAAAAAAAAAGAGAGAGAGAGAGAGAGAGAGAGAGAGACAGAAACTACGCATTGTACTTCTGGAGAAATAAACGCAAATCTTTGTCGTTTGATTGCCTAACATGGTTAATGTTTGGCAGATTTCAATCATCCCGGAAAAAGACAAAATGACCAAACAAAAAAGCAGAAGACAAGAAAAAAAAAAAAGAAAAAAAGAGAAAAAAAAGAAAAAAAAGAAGAATGAACACATGGTCAAAGAAGCATGTGCACAAAAATAATTCAAGGATTGTTTTGGTCCGTTATGCTTTTTTTCTTTTTTCCTTTCTCTGCGTTGTTCTTTTTTCTCCTCCTTTTCATACGGCATGGCAGCCAATTTAAGCAAACGGAACAGCATGCTAAGAGACGAGAAATAGCTTTAAAGAAACTTAATTATTTCTTACCATGTTTTCATCCGGTTTAAGATGATTAATTTGTACATGCTGAAAGTGTTCATTTTGTATAGCACTACCATGTTTTATGTCACTATATGAGGAAAAAAAAGAAAAAAAAGACAGAGGGATGGTGTGAGTTGCTTTCGGCCGTGTGTTTGTCGGTTGTAGGGATGTTTGCCATCATAGATATTTAAACAGTTACTCCTTGTTACTGCTCTACAGGTATACAGCTATTGCAATAAATGTTTTAAATTCGTGCATGTCTGGGCCGTGTCCATTTTCTCACAAGCTTTCATTTCGTCTTATTTGAGTCTCTGTTTTGCATTATGGCTGTATTTTTAGCACAAAGTACCTTTTGTATGACATTGTGGTTTCCTTACATTCCCTGTTGTGTACCTGTGTATCTGTTGTTTTACCATCTTACTATCAGTGGTGGACGAAGTGCACAAACCATGTACATTTACAGTTAAGGCATTTAGCAGACGCTCTTATCCAGAGCGATGTACAACCGTGCTTAGTGTTTCATCTGAGAATGTTTCCTAGCTAGTATAAGAGGATTCGAGTCTAAAACTCACTTTTAGCTCAGACACTGCTCGAACAAGGGCCAGTGCAAATGCCTAAAAGAAGAATACAGAGTTAAATACAGCAGAAGTGCTACACCTAGCAATCTCAAGCCACCGCTTATACCTAGAGAGAAGAAATGGTAAGCTCAGTATAAGTGCATAAACATAAAAAGCATTTCAAAATATACATCTATTAGTACTTACTCACTTAAGCGCTGTTCAAAGAGATGGCAAAGTGAGTCTGCTGTTTGGATAGCCAGTGGTTCCAGCCAAGTTCCGTCATCTGGGTGCAAGGACAGTGAAGAGTCTGGATGCTTGTCTTCCATGGGCTCAGGGCTCAGATTCACAAAAGAGTTAAGGTAGAAATGGTCCACCAATCTTTTAATGGAATGTCCGTTATTAGTCTGACACTGATGTCTATTACAATGATCATAAGCACACTGAAGGAGAACAGTTTCCATTAGCTAGAACCAAGCTCTGACCAACAGGTCAAAACGAGCTCAAAACAAAGTGCGTGCTCTGCCCTGATTGTTGGGCTCACTCCACTTCACCACTGCTTACTATAACGGCTTAACTTAACTCAAACAACTTAAATCAACCAGGGCTCAGATTCACTAAAGTCTCTTAAGAACTATATACTTCAGAAAAAAAGTTTGGATAAACTTGCTGAGCACTTTATTAGGAAACCTCATTGTGTCTACACTCATTAAGACAGTTTATCACATCCACCTCCCTTCTACATGCACTGTTATGCTGCAGTTAAAGACTGCATTATTTGTTATACCACATTACCCCAACCGTTAAAGACCAGGCCCCCACAGGACCACCACAGAGCAGATATTATTTGGGTGGTGAATCATTCTTAGCACTGCAGTGACACTGACATGTGGTGGTGTGTTAGTGTCTGTTGGGGTTTTTAAACACTATAGTCTTACTGCTGGACTGAGAATAGTCCATCAACCAACCAAGCATCCTGTGAATAAGGAACTAGGAACACAAACTGTGCAGCAGATGAGCTATCACTTCTGACTTTACATCTACAAGGTGGACCAACGGGGGAAGGTTTGGCTAATTGAGTGGACTGAGATGGATACACTACCCAATAATACCTGCTCTGTCGGGGTCCTGACCATTGAAGAACAGGGTGAGAGGAGGCTAATGAAGTATGCAGAGAAACAGCTGGACTACAGACTGTAATGATACGGCAAGTGGAGCTGATAAAATTGGTAATAAATGTAGATACAAGGCAGATGTATCTTATAAAGGCCTAAATGAGTGTAAGTTAGTATTCCTCAAAACTTTGTTTAATTGTAGGAACAAGTGATATTATTGAAACAAATATGCTCTCAAATATTTTCCTACAGTTACAACATTCACATTCGGAACTTATGTTCTTATGCTAAAGAATGCACCTATGAACATTGAGCCTCAGTCACCAATATCTACTGAAGTCATCTCTTAAATGTATTCTTCCTGAGAAAAAGTCGACATCAGATTCATGACATGTTCTTAAACCGCACCTTTAGGAGCTTGAGCTTATGTAGATTCTGTTCTCACCTAAGAACAAATGCCAAGTAAGAAACCATTGGTGAATGTCAGAATCTTGATAGAAACTGTGTGGGTTAGTGGTTTTGAAGAAATTTTCATTTCTGCTTAGTAATGCTTAATAATAATAACGGTTGGGGAAGAAGATCCATTTTAATGTAATCTGTCTTAAGATCCTTTTAAGATCCTTGCATTTGTGATTCCAGCCCAAGGTTATTACTTTTAAAGTTGAAACAACAAATATTTTTTTCTTTAATTTTATATTTCATGTTGTTGCTCTCCTAAAAAAACCTCATGAAAGGATTGAAACAATTTGTGTGAAAGCTTTGTTAATAAGGCTACATTACACCTACATACGTTTATCATGACAGCTGACATAAACCTATAATTAGACTTATTTCAATAGGCATCATTTGTTATAAAGACATATATAATGATATGATTAACTAATGTCTTGAGTTCTGATGTGTTCCTAACATTTTGTATAGACTGTCTTGGTCGAAGTGACATAGCACATATAATCCTGTGGTAAAATGAAAATCTCACTTTTGTTTAACTGACCTAACGTAGCAAGCTATATTGATGTCGAGTTGACATAGATGTTGTTTAATGAAATAAGTGTTTGTAAATGTTTATGTAGGTCTATGTTGTTTGTCATGAAGGGTCTATGTAGGTCTCATATAGCCTTATGAACACAGCCTGTAAGCTTTAAAGTGCTACAGAGAAAATTGCTTGCAGTTAACATAGTATTATTTTAAATAAGTTCGTAAGTGATTGCAAAATTCCAAGTAATTCCCGTTTCTATTGGTTCATTCTCCATGAAATCCACACAGTGAAAAAGTGAGCTGTTGTAAAAAGAAAAAAGTAAATAACAAGAGGTTTTAATATGACAGCAACAATATGCTAAATAGACAGTGTACGGTCCTTTTCCTTCCGAAACTGTCTGAATGTCCACCCTTTCCCCAGTCCAGTTTGGCCAACAGTGATGCAGTGGCAGCTTTATGCCTAATGATAGGCTACTGTCAGGAGACAGTGGAGAATGCTACAATTTCAGGAACCGTCTCCGACAAAGAGGTGGAAAAAAGTGAAAACAACTGAAAAATATATATAGTTTGCAGAAAAAGAAAGTGTTGCTTTGGAGTTCCAATGGACTTCCCACCAATTATGTGGCCATAACATCTCCCGAGCAACTGCATGACAACTTCCACATCACAACCTGCTATAATGGGTACTGCACCACAGTGGGTTTCTTACCCGCTTCACCGTCCAGATTCTGGAGGATTCTTCTACACTCTACTGCACCTGATTCAACTCAAATCAGCTAATTATCAAACCCTCCATGAGTTGAGTCAGAAGCGATAGAGCAGGAAAAGAAAAAAAAAAATGCTGAGAGGTGCAGTGCGGGATCCCTCAGGGATGGAGTTTGGGCCTGCTGCGATTTGGGACGTGTTTATAGTCTCAGTCGTCATATGTTAGATTGCCTTTGCCAAATTGTGAAACTCTTCCAGGTATAGCAGCCCAACCCCATTTCCACCCCCTCTGTGTTTCTGTCAGCTATTTGGACTTGGTTTGGTTTTTTTGAGGCGCTTTGCCCAATCCGGCACTGGCGTTTTTGTTTACGCTGTCTGGTGCTTGTGACTTGGCTCCCAGGCAAAACGCCGGGAAGTGAATTAGCATGGCACTGATGCCCAGTAATGAAGGGCCAGCAACACAGTCTAGCAGTCAAAGTAATTATATTTCTTACACTCTTCTATTTTATTTCCCACTCCCTCGCCTCCATTCTCTCTCTGGATTCCCCCCTTCTGTTGATATGTTTATCTGGCCTCCCCCAGTGGACCTGCTTAAATTCGTATTCTCCACGCTAGCTATCGACTTGAGCAAGAATAGCTTCTGAAAAGCTTCAAAGCTAATTGCCTTGGAAGTGCAAAAGGAAGCAAATTAGTGTCACAGCGCAAAGGAGGGAAAGAAAGTTCCCAAACGTGTTTCCTTTTCACATACAGGCTTTCCTGCAGCCCATTTGCAGCCCTAGCGCGGATCTTGTGCGCTGCCTGCATCGGCCTGGACGCATGATGCTGTTTTCCTACATGCATGTGTTCTCCCCTAAGCAAACACTATTTAATTAGTTTAGTCCCATTAGATAGTGAGCTGTCTATTGCTTGCACGTATTACTATTAGCCTGTTGATAAAATGCATACATTGTGTTGCTAGGAACCATATTTTACCCAATCTTCCAATCTTGCTGGTCCATAGCAAAAAAAAAATATATATATACATATACATATATATACAGTATTAGTAGCAAAGGACCATATCAAAATGCTATATATTACACAAGGTTTAAGTGGAAATATTTTGTGCTTATGGGAATTTTTGACTATTTTTCCAGAAGACCATTTGTGAGGTCAGACACTGATGTTGGACGAGAAGGTCTGGCTCGCAGTCTCTGCTCTAATTCAACCGAAAGGTGTTCTATTGGGTTGAGGTCAGGACTCTGTGCAGGCCAGTCAAATTCTTTAACACCAAACTCACTCATCCATGTCTTTATGGACCTTGCTTTGTGCACTGGTGCGCAGTCATGTTGGAGCAGGAAGGGGCCATCCCCAAACTGTTCCCACAAAGTTCGGAGCATGAAATTGTCCAAAATCTCTTGATATACTGAAGCATTAAGAGTTCCTTTCACTGGAACTAAGGGGCCAAACCCAGCTCCTGAAAAACAACCTCACACCATAATCCCTCCTCCACCAAACTCTACACTTGGCACAATGCAGTCAGACAAGTACTGTTCTCCTGGCTTCTCATCAGATTGCCATACGGAGAAGCGTGATTCATCACTCCAGAGAACACGTCTCCACTGCCAGTGACGGCGTGCTTTACACCACTGCCTTCGATGCTTTGCGTTGCGCTTGATGATGCAGGCTTGGATGCAGTTCCTCGGCTATGGAAACCCATGAAGCTCTCTACACACTGCTCTTGAGCTAATCTGAAGGCCACATGAAGTTTAGAGGTCTGTAGCGAGTGACTCTGCAGAAATTTGGCAACTTCTGCGCACAATGCGCCTCAGCATCCGCTGACCCCGCTCTGTCATTTTACATGGCCTACCACTTCGTGGCTGAATTGCTGTCGTTCCCAATCGCTTCCACTTTGTTATAATCCCACTGATAGTTGACTGTGGAATATTTAGTAGTGAGGAAATTTCACGACTGGACTTATTGCACAGGTGGCATCCTATCATGGTACCACGCTGGAATTCACTGAGCTCCTGAGAGCGACCCATTCTTTCACTAATGTCTGTACAAGCAGTCTGCATGCCTAGCCTGCACAACTGTGACCATGGAAGTGATTGGAACACCCGAATTCAGTGATTTGGCTGGGAGAGTGAATACTTTTGGCAATATAGTGTATATGGTATTTACAGCACCCATAAGGTCGGCTTTACTTCCCACTCGTTTCCGACAAGCCCGCCAATCCGAGGCTCTTGTGGTGCCTGTTAGTGAAGATGACCTACAAGCCAAACCTGGCGTAGGTGGGGTTTGACGGAATACAGGCGGGGAAAAAACTACGCAGGCAAAACGTCTCGTAGGGCGAAACACGCTCCGTCCTCATGTCTACGCGCAGCGACGGAGGTGTAGCGTACCGACACGTTTTCATCGAGTCCCGTTTATTCTGGGTTTGTTTTCTGTCGTCTTGACTGAAACNGAATTCACTGAGCTCCTGAGAGTGACCCATTCTTTCACTAATGTCTGTAGAAGCAGTCTGCATGCCCAGGTGCTTGGTTTATACACTTGTGGCCATGGAAGTGATTGGAACATCTGAATTCAATGATTTGGATGGGTGAGTGAATACTTTTGGCAATACAGTGTATATATTTACATTTACATTTAAGGCATTTAGCAGACGCTGTTATCCAGAGTGACTTACAACCGTGCTTAGTGTTCCATTGGATAATATTCCAGCTAGTACAGGAAGTTTAGAGCCTAAAACTCACCATGAGCTCGGACACTGCCCGAACAGGGGGTCAGTGCTGATACCTAGATAGATCAATACACACACATATATAGAGCAAAAAGAGCACTACCTGGCAACCCTAGCCCAGTGCTCACACCTATAGAAAAGAAAAGGTCATTATGTGCATTATAGTGCATTATAAGTGCAACACAACACAAGTACATACACACAACTTGAGACTTCAGGGATGGCGGTTCGAGTCTAGCTTGAAGCGCGAAGGGCTCGAGGTACAGATTGACTCTTCACCACTGCCATAAGGTAGGGAGGGGCTGATCCATTCTTGGCTTTGTAGGCAGCATCAGAGTTTTAATCTGATGCAGGCAGCAACAGGAAGCCAATGAAGGGAGCGCAGCAGTGGAGTCACATGGGTGAACTTTGGAAGATTGAAGATGAGTCGAGCTACTGCATTCTGGATCAGTTGCAGGGGCCTGATGACCCATAGAGGAAGACCAGCCAGGAGCGAGTTGCAGTAGTCTAGCCTTGAGATGACCAGAGACTGGACCAGCAGCTGGGTGGCCTCCTGAGAGAGGAATGCATTGTAATATGTTCACATTGCAACTGAGCGTGGTGCTGTGAAGGCCATTCTTGGCATCCTCTTAAAAGAATATTTGAAGGCTGATTTTAAATAAATACAATAAAATCTCTCTCTTCAACTCTTGTGTATACCAAGATGCAGCGGCCACATTTGTAGAGCACTGTATTAGAAACCATTGTGTTCACAGCCTTTTTAATACGGCAGGGTTTATATACACTTTGCTGCTAAATGGGCAACACATCTAAACCATCAGATGAGAGAAAACTTCAAAGCCTGTTGCACACTGTTTAGCACCATTTGACAAACATGTTTCCCAACCTGGAAACTGTAGCAAAATGGTGTAGAATGTTTTGAGATTCATTGTGTCCCAGGTGTTGCTGATGACCATGCGTTTAAATTGGGATGAATTTTTATAATGTCTACATAATTAATTTGTTGCAAATAGTCATCCAGAGAAGTCAGATTTGCTCCAGCACTGTTAATGGGCTAATTTTCTATGACCAAGCAGCTGCAAACACTATGCACTATGCGCAGTGCCAAGTGTTGGTGGTAAAGTGAAGTGGTAAAAAGCTAGCCAACACTGGACTTTGGAGCACTGGAATTGTGTTCTCTATACTGATGAATCACACTTCACTATCTGCCAGTCTGATGGACGAATCTGGGATTGGTGGTTGCCAGTTTTTCAGGGCTTGGGCTGGAAAAAGTGAAGGGTAATGTTAATGTTACAGAATACAACAACATGTCATACTATAATATGCTTCCAACATGTGGAACACTTTTGGGAAAAACTGAAACGTGGATTGCGCCTTGTACGTCCCTGACTTCACAAAGGCTCCTTTGCCTGTATGGGAGTAAATTCCCACAGACACATTTCAAAAATCTTGGGGGAAGCCTTCAACAAATAATGGAGGCTGTTATAGCTGCATGCACTGCATTGACACCCATGATTTTGGGTTGGGATGTTCAACAAGCTGGTATAGGTGTGAGAGGCAGGTGTTCACATATTTTTGAACATATAAATATACCTAAAAATACTTGTTATAGAAAATACATTGTACAATGCTGGAGACATTGTTTTATGGTAGTTCCGAAAAAGCATTCTAGTCTAAAATGATGGAGAGGTACATGCAGGGCATTATACGGCAAAATAGTTCCCCTGTGTAAATGTATGTTTTGCAATAATCAACAAAACTCAGAAGACACCTGTAGGATCCCTGTTCATTTTGGATAGTTCATAAAATCCCTACAGTTCCTCTGGATAGGAGCGTTCCACATTAAACCACTCTGTTTGTGTGTATCTCAAAAACATAATCAGGTAAAAAGTTCAAAGAATGTTTAAACGTACGAATGTTTTAAAACCCAAATACCTATCTTTAACAATAGCTCATAAGTACTGCAATTATAATAACATCTTTATCGTGCCTTTCAGCAGCAGGAGAGAAACATGTGGCCTTATTTCTAAGGCAGCCGCGAAAGGAAATATTCCAGTCAGATCCAACTGTCGCCTTCTGCTCCATGTTTAGCATATTACCATTACACTGAATTTTAATATGGCAAAACAGGACATGCCTTCCAGTATGAAAATGTTCCAAAAAATTGTCTTTATTATTTTGCCCATGTTTCTCGCCAGCCTCATACAGGAGTCAACAATGCAGCCTGCTGTATTAATTCAGTCAGTGACAAGGCAGTTCATTTTCCATCTATGAAGCTGTAAGCATAATAGACTGCACCGCTGTGATAATAGACATTACACTGGGCCTCTGTAACAGTGGCGAACGGAGAAGGGCTCGGAGGCACGGGGGAATTCTTTATGTGATCTAGGTCCCATTGATTCAGACTCTAATTTTACTCGTCCATTCAAAGTCTGCAAGCCCCCCCTTGGGCACTCAGACACTGTGCAGTCGCTGCCAAAATAACCCCATAATGGACTAATCAATTGGCCTTGCCCTTGGATTTCTTTTTATGCACTAATCCCACGGACAGGAGCATTAAATAACATCCCAGGTGAACAACACGGCCAAATATATATCTCCGAGCGAATGTGCCGTGAAACGTTGATTGGGTTGGCTAGCGGAGCGTTAGTGCTCGCAAAGTGACTTAGCCTGAGTGTTTCGGGGCTTTTTATGCGCTGTTTCTCTTCTGCACTCGAGACATATGAATAGAAGGCGTCTGCTGTTGATGAAGGACCATTCAGCTTTACATCAGTCTCTGCTTTCTGTGTGATTACCCAAAGAAAAGTGCCTTTTCTTTCACTGCCTGCAGCTCTAGGATTTTTGAATGCCTCTACAGGTCCTAATTTGCTCTCTTTCACACTGTCTTAATTGGCTATTTACCTGTGTAGCACTTTAGACCACTTATTGCTTTATGAGCCTAATGAAATAATGATTAAGTCTTGTGGCAGGCACAAATAAAATCCTTGACCAGGATTTCAATCTACAAGTGCTCCAGTTTTGTCTGGGAAAACAAAATAAGGCTGCATTATTAACTCTATATGAATAGCGACCTCGGCGAAGGTCAGTGGAGCTTGCAGCCTTCTGGGAAATGTTGTTTTAGGTGTTAAAGAGCTGTATTGCAGAGGTGACCTTTGATTAGGAAAGCTTTGTTTGCTTACATTATTTCACTCTGGCTCGCAAAAACAATTTAACTTCATTAATGTCTTAAACTTCCACACTTATAACTATAGAACTTAGCACAATGCTAAACTTAAACATGTATATACCAAATACTTCACAGGAATTTTTTAAAGATTTAGGGCCTATTTCACGAAAGTCTTAATTTTCCTCCCATAATATAAAATAAATGAGTTTAATGTATTTAATGTAATGTAATGTATACACTCTTAAAGTTTCAAAATGGTCTGTTTACTAAACAGTCCATATAGTTCATATACAGAAGCAGTTTAAATAGTAAACAGTTTACATGTTTTGTTGATATATATATATGATGAGCAAATGATTTACTTTACTAGTATAAAAACAATAAATTAAATATGTTGAGTAATTTTATTGTTATTGGAAAAAATAAATACCTATTTTAAATTTGGCTGTCAGCAGCATGTTAAAGTTAACTGGTGGTGCATCTCACAATTAATTAGGTTAATTGGCAGCAAGTCAGTAACATGACTAGTAGAGATTCCATGCGTATAAAAAGACGTTCCTCAAGAGGCTGAGGCTTTCAGAAGTAAAGATAAGCACTCTGTAAAAGACTGTGCAGGTAAATAGTTCAACAATTCAAGAATAACAGGACAATAGCAAAGAACTTGGGGACTTCATCACATACGATACTGGAGAATCTCAGTATGTGATAAATAAGGCCCAGAACAAATATTAGACGCTTGTGATCACAGTTCATCGCTGCATCCACAGATGCAAATTAAAACTTGACTCTGCAAAGAAGAATCCAGATAAGCATTTAGGTTCAGAAACTAAGCTGTCTTCTCTGTGCCAGACCTCGTTTAAGATGGACTGAGGCGAAGTGGAAAAGTGTCCTGTGGTCCAACCGATCAAAATTTAAAATTCTTTTTGGAAATCATGGATGCTGCGTCCTCCGGGCTAAAGTGGAGAGAGTTCATCCGGAGTGTTCATCCGGAGTGTTATCAGTGCACAGCTGAATAGCCAGCATCTGTGATGGTAGGGGGGTTGCAGTAGTGTACATGACATGGGTGATCTTTGAAGACCTGCTGAGCAGCTGAAATCCTATTTAACAAGAATGGGTGAACCTTTCACTTTCAAAATGATTGCGATTGGTCTACTCTTCCCAAACGCCTACAAAGTTTGTATAATATATACACTCATAGTCAAAAGAATAGTTGCACCCAGAAGGAAGTCGGATCGCAAAGCTATTGAGAAGGAAGATAAAGGTTACCCGGAACAATAAATGATGATAAATGTAGACTGATATGGAGAATATTTATTGAGCTACACCTACAGAAGTAGTGTCTCTCAGTACGGTGTCAAGCTGCCATGTTTGCTAATGCAACATGCCAGATGTCTCAGCATGGAGTTGTAGATTGGTGGTGTTAGTGGCAGCCATCGTAATGGTTTGCATGCATGTAGTCCTGCATCTTGCAGCCACCTCTCAATAGTGCTGGTACTAACAGGATGACTCATGGAGGGCATCACTGCTCACTGAATGTCCGCAATCATGACTTCTGGGCCAGCCAGGTACAGCGATAAGGCCCGTCCTTGCCCATGACACATTCGCAACTAACCTACCCACCAAGTTTCATTCCTGCTGACTTATTCCTTCTGGGTGCAACTATCGGTGCAACTGTTCTTCTGTTGAAGAGTGTATATACAGTATATATATATGTATATGAAGTAGAAAGCAGTATTTAAGCACACTACAATACAGGGCAGCCAATCATATGCACGCATTACATGTCCAAAAGTATTCAGGCATAACTTGTATAGTCTCCATAGGAAAGCGTTCCCACTCTGGTGCAGCCACATGAGTTTAAGGTAGGACAGTGGACACTATCACATGTTCTAGGAGAAATCAGTCATCAGATCTCAAGATCGTTAATGCGGGCCTCAAGTAGCTTATTGCTTTAATAACTATTTTTGTACTTAAAACCACATAAACTGTAAGTCCAGGGGAGGAAAAAAACCTAGGGCATGTGCCCTTTAAGATGAATAACTAATTAATAGCTTGTAGTTTAAGGAGGTAATTCAAACTCAACAGTTGTCGTTAAGTATTTATCATCAACACCGCTTATCATCGTCATTATCATCATTATATCTTGCTCCTGTTTATTTATAACTTTAACTAGGAGGGGAAAAAAAGAGAAGAGGCTCAGCGTTTGATGGATTGCTCTGTAGGAGGTCACCGTTATTGACTCATTTATCTAATCAGACAAATAAGCGAAACAAAAATCCCACTAAATGTGGACAATTAAAGATTAAAATGCACCGATAGACGAAGAATGATCCAATAGCGCGGCCTGCCAAAGCCTGCGAGCCTCTGTTCTGAGTTGACTGACATATTGTGTGCCAGTCAGTGTCTTTGATCATTCGTATCTTTCCTCCTTTCAGCGTTTCAATGGTGCTTTTGGCATCTGACTTAGCATTAAATCCAGGTTATTCAGTAATCCCCAGAGAAAGCACATCAGCGCTGGCACTTTATCCCCACACTATTTTAAACGCTTTCTCTGAAGCTTATGAAACAATGCAGCGTGAAGTGCAGCATCTTATCAAATGGAGCTGGCACTTTGTCACACCACATAAAACGCGCTTGTGGTTTGTTTTTCTAAGACTGATCTTCTAGTTATAGCCACATCTGAGCGCTTGTAGCTGTATTGTCTGCTGTATTGTGCACTGTATTGTCACAACTGTCTGCCTTTTTAAAAGCAAACTCAAAGTCTATGTAAATCTGTGTTTCCAGATTATCACATGACAGAAAAATGTGTTATTGACCACTCAGCCAAATTTGAATAAAAAAAACATTGTCCATAAAGGATAATATATAATACATGTATTCTATATGTACATACACTATTACATATATATTTTTTTTAATTGTGCAGTTAAATAAGCGATATTTGCTCTACAATGCTGGGGACTACTGAAGCCACTGAAACCACAGCTTGACTCTTGAGTGTCAAATACCACTACGACCTGAAAAAAGGATGCTCTGTTTAGCAGCTTTATTGGACTTGTACACTCACACATGTATGAGCCACCAGAGCCAGAATCCAATTTGAATTCATGATTTCAGGCATTCACAAAAAATGCTTAGCACAAATATGATGAAAAACAGGTCTCTACTTCTCTACTGTTACGGTCCCGATCTGGTTACTCTAACCGAGACTCGTAAAGTGGATTCGGTGAATATTAAGGTAGCTTTCATTCCCATTCCACCTTAAATGATGTAGCAGTCACTTTCAGACAAGTGGACCGGCGCTGCGTGGTCTCATGACTTTTTAAGGTGGAACGGAAATTCGAATAAGACGCTACATTCAGACTCGAGAGATCAATGAGTCGAATTCAGTCTGACTCTGTGAATCTGAACACAGTATCATCCTGTTTACAGCGCTGTGTCACTGCAGAAGCCAGCTGGGCTTTGTGAAGATACCAAAGCAAACCTCTAGGGTTATAGATGGAAGTAGCAAACATGATCCTATGCCCGCTGTGGCAGTGCTGGCCTACAGTGATCAGATCTGGGTTTTTAGGATTGCTGTGTTATTCCTCGTATTCACACATCAGCTGTTTGATTTAACTTTCATGTACTCTGTCTTGGGTCTGTCTGCTGTAGCAGTAAGCTTTGTGTGTTTATTAGTTTGTGCATCTTTAACTCTGTAGGTCTAACTGTCTAATGTTAACCTATTTCTGGTCTTCCCTGGACAGAAGTGTCTGGCGTAAGCGGCTGTATGATATCTGTGAATCCAGTATGTGTGTGCGAATTTAGCTTTCTGATTGATTGCTGTTGTTTGGTATCAGGGTGTTGGAATTTGTAGGGGGAGGACTGCACGGAAGTTAGAAATGTAGTCTGATGTAATGATCCCCTTTGCTGGACATAGCTCTGTGTGTGTGTGTGTAGTTTGGGGTGGGCTGGTTTGCCTTATGTAGCTCCAGGTCTGAAAACCTCCCACTCTGGGTCTTGTCTTACATAAGGGAATCATCTGATCTGGAGTTTCAATATTGACTAAAATGTAAATCAACCATTTTTTTCTTAGTAGAGATTCCAATAAAGT
The DNA here is from genome assembly GCA_034552555.1 of Semaprochilodus insignis. Taxonomy (NCBI): domain Eukaryota; kingdom Metazoa; phylum Chordata; class Actinopteri; order Characiformes; family Prochilodontidae; genus Semaprochilodus; species Semaprochilodus insignis. The sequence continues at coordinate 11,548,678 of CM067476.1, read as the reverse complement.
CAGTTTCAAATTCTGGATGATGCATGAAATTCTAGTATAAATCACACTGTATGCTTAGATTCGTAGATGTACAGCTTTAACCCTCAATAAAACATAATGTTTAAAAATTGAATTTTTAAAGAAATACTTTAACTTTGTTTACTTTAAGTACATTTTTGAACGTGTACTTTTTATATTTCAGCTTGAGTGAAAAGTCTAAGTCATGCTTCAACTTTTACTCAAGTATTTTTTTTGCTTATATTACTTTTACTTTTATATCACTTACGTTTACTTGAGTAAGGAACTTGTGTACTTTTGCCACCTCTGTTGTTTTCTCAGGCGTAGTCGTCGCTAGCTACTATTCCTAGCGTAAGGAAGAGTAGTAGCTTGTAGCCTGTTAGCCTGGTCTGTAAGCTGTTGATCCAGTGTTCTAACAGTTTGTCATACCCATCAAGTGGTCCTACTGAGCATGTGCATATCATTAGTATAGCATGGTAAATCAGTGTTTAAAATGTTTTATTGAGTGTTTAATGTAAATTCAATAACATTATTCAATAAAGACATTTGTCAGCCACCTTAAATGGTGAAGCAGTTACATTCTTGTGCTTCAGGTACCAGTTAAGGTAGATCAGGACAGTTTAAACAAGAAGCTGGTGGAAAAGAAGTCAGCTTCAGCCTCTTAGTTTTGTAGATTTTTGATAAGGAGATTTAAGCCATCAAAACATCCAACCTAGAGTTTTATGTTCTTTTAGACAAGATAGCCCAGCTGAAGCTAGCAAAGCAGAGGCTGTTGGAAAGCGCTGTAGACATAGTAAGATAAACTTTAAAACATGTAGATAGTTGAGACTGCTAGCCTTTAAGCTCTATATATGCACTAATTGGGCTATGTTGTGCTTGGCTGTGGGGCTGTTTAGTGGGGTAGTGGTATGGTGCATACCAACAGAGAGATCTGTATGGCTGCAATTCTGGCCATTCAGCATGTGACCTACCCATCAGAGGAAGAGCCCTCACAACAAAAGGCTAAACAGAACAACTACACTGAACTGTGCTCTGACGTTGCAGTATTGCATATTGACTGCAGGCCACATGAATCAAACCAGCTATCAAAAATCTTTAGGTCGTTGCCTGGAAGAATCAACGTAGGTTTGCATCATGATGCAACTTGCATATTACATCTGTAAGTGCTACTACTGTTTCTATGTGACGCACTATTGTTATAGATAACTAACTGTATGTCATACAGTGCCAGAAACACATTAGCAATGTCTAATGTGATATTGATTTGGCCCACTTTGAATAAAGCATGTGTTGATTTAGGCTGCAATTTACAGAATGCTAATTACTCACTAATACTTGTTAGCTATGTTAGCCTCTCCTTCAGTGCAAAACAACCAACGACTTTTCACTATGTCTACACATTTTGTCTAAAAGCATAAATTGCCCAACAATCGTATTATTTCTATGCGATCAGGCAGTTTTCTTAGAGTCACCGAGTGAAAATAAATGAGTCTGGATGGAAGAACTTGTACCAGGGACTGTTGTTTTTATTTTATTTTTTTTTTTAAAAAGGTCTTATTAGTTGATCATTTTGGCTATGCTGAGATATAGTACATGAAGCAGAGACTGTTGAGAAAAAAGAATATTATTAATGAAATCTTACATTGTGAAACTGAAGCTTATTTCATATAGCTTTGTGTTTCCATTGCAACAGTCGTGTGTCCCTGGACTCCAGAAAGTTTGATAGTAGCTACAACTCTAACGAACAAGCACTTTCTTTCCAACACACGCACACACAGTCTCAGGGTGGGCAGCCTGTTTTTTATGGTGCTTTTACTTTACTCAGGGGTGCGCATTCGGTGCCAAAAGCAGCAAGAGGAACTCTGCCAGACCCCAGAGCTCCGAACATGATCATGAAGAGGAAACCTTCTCAGTGTTTTGAACCTTTTCGGGTCTTTTGGGATTTTGTTTGGTCCTAAGTGAAGCGAAATCCTAGTATGTGACAAACACACTCCCGCAACCAGCATCCCCTTCACTACCCTGTGTGTTTGATCCACAGTTCACTGAAGTCTGAGGGGATCCGATCTGGAACTCTGATTTTGAGTTTTTGCTGATGGATCACAGCTGCACGGCCCCATGAGGAAATAATTTGAGATTACCAAGAAGAGTGGCGATTTTTTTTTTAGTTGTGTCTGCACTTTTTACACATCCAGTACACCAGTTTATTTGAAATCATCATTGCTGGAGATATACAATACAGTCTTGTGTGCATGTGTGTTTTCACACCTTTTCAGTAAAAGGTGTCGAGTTTAGTAATACCAGAGAAAAACAAGACTAAACTACATGTGCAACAACATAGTTTTGATTTTATGCCATGTTTAATTATTTAAAACCTGGAAGAGCACTGAGGTTAAGATTAGGTTATGCACATAAGTGTATATTGCACATGGAACATACATATACATGCTGCACAGTTACTGCTGAGTCTCCTGTATCTCCTGAAGAGTCAGGTGTCATTAGAAAGGAGGCATAAAGCCCTATAATCCTATAAAGTTGGAAGTCCCTCTTATTCTACTCTTATTTTGTAATACGGCTCTCTTAATTCCTCTGGCTCCAAGGTGGGTGAGCATCTCAGTAAGGCCACCTAGGATGCACCCGAAGGGTTCTGGTTCCCTGAAGACTGGCAAATGAGACACACTGTAGTCACACTGGCATGGTGGTGGTGTGTTAGTGTGTGTTGTGGTGGTGTGCTGTCCCAGTGTTTTCTGATTTGGTGTCTTGGTAAATTGATAAATGGACCTAATGAAATAGACAAGAGTATAGAAATAAGGAGGTGTACTTGATGAAGTGGTCAGTTAAGCTAATACACAGACATCAGAATCAGGGTTCACTGGCTGTCAGGAACAACAAACGTACCTCGACACGCACTGAGCTAAAAGGGTCTTTATTTAGCAATTGGACAGTAAGAGTCAGCAGCAACAACAAGACAATCATACACAGGGCGAGGCTAGAATGAGAACAGAAAGACAAGCAGAGGTCGAGAGCCAGATAGTCAGAGTAAGGCAAACTAATCGAGATGAGAAAGCAAGAGAGTAAACCAGAGAACAAAGGGAAGTCGAGAACCAGAGAATGAACAAACAGACCAGAGACCGAAACCAGGAAGGAGAATCCGAGAGAGAGAGAGAGAGTCAATAACAAAGAGAGTCAAAACCAGGGAGAACAAGCAGAAGTAAACAGGAGAGACCACTCGGTATGCAAACTAGGTTTGGCAATACTTCGCAATCAGAGTTTGTATCTGAGGGGTATATGTACTGGTGGAGAAATGAGGTGCAGGTGAGCAATCAGAATTCGGGAGAGCTGGACCTAGGAAGAGGGACTGTGATGTCATCGGGGAATGAACTCCTGGGAGATGGAGTCCGGGAGATTGGAGGCAGCGGGGAAACCCGGAAGCGTGACACTGGCCAAGTATGTTGATACATACAAGGAATTTGTCTTTGGTTAACGTTCATACAGTACAAATACACACATTCCTAACACACACACTTTACACACCTTGCATACTCGTAAACCTTACATTATGTGGAATGGTATATGTATCTTAAAGTACAGCAGTCCGGATGTAGAGGTTGTGCGAAATTGAAGATGAAGAAGAGCAGTGTGGATTATAATGTGCGTTGTAGTGGTCAGCTGTTCATGAGTGTGATGGCATGTGTGACAAAGCATCTCTGTAGCCTGGTTGTCTTGATCCTTATTTGGCTACAGCGCCAGAGCGCTGAAACAGGTGATGGTCAGGGTGTGATGGATCAGTAATGAGGATACAAGTTATTGCAAAATATTATTTCTATTTATTCATATGCTAGTATTTTTTTCTGAGCAAATAAAAGATTACTGCTCAGAAAAATAACATATATCATAATAACTAGCAATATTATTTTCACAGGTGCCTTAAACCTGTGTGTGGCGCTCATATGGGACGACATGCTGTTCTATATACTGCCAGCACCAATATGTAATAATAATATGTCCCATATGACCCCACTCCTGACGAGGTATATGACAAATCCAGGAATGTCTATGTGTGTTTGTGAATATATTTGGAGGGATGCAGCTTGTTTTCTCTGTCTTGTATGAGCAAACTGTTTTGCTGGAGGTGGACAACGCATTTCAAAACACATGCAGTGTCTTTTATATTATGTTGTGCATGCGTGTGTGTGTGTGTGTGTGTGTGTTTGTGTGTGTTTGGAGAGATGAAACTTGTTTTAGGCCGGAGAGACTTCCCATTACGGAGCTGATGGAGCCACCTGAGGCAGGTTAACCTGTCTGATCTCATGAGGTCAGCGGAGCAGACGGGTCAAAGCCATCCAGAGAAATCTTCAGATTACCTCAGGAGGGCCAGTCTGGCTTTTTATTTTTCTTAGATGTCTTTATTTTTATTTGTATTTCTCCACTGAATGAGAGACAACAAAGTTCTATCATTTGGTTTCACAACACGTTTAGATTTTACCACGAGAATCAGAGGAACTTGTTGAAACTGGAGTTCATTTCATCATTTGCTATTGAGGCTTGAAGTTGTTTAACTCGGGAGCTGTAACTTTTTTTCTTTTATTCAGGGATTTATAACAGGAAGGTACTGCATCGATCTTTCTCTAAACGCTCTCTTTTGACTAGTTTTCGAATACATACCTGTAAATCATTTTCTTCTTTGATGCCGCTTTTATTCATTTCAGAGAAATTTAAGAACATTTCCATTCCAATTGAAGCATCCTTGAGTTCTAAGTCTTTCCAAATCAATTCCTCCACACCTTAAGCAGTCTGAACTGTCCTTGTATTGTATTCATCCACCAACACAATCATCATGTATTATCTTCTCCTGCAGCACCGATCAAAATACAAGGTGAAAAAGTTCAGCTAGAACTGTACAATGACTTGTACAATAAAACATTCACAGATCATCTAATAACGAAATAACAGCTTTCAAGGTTGCATAAATGATGAATGTATCACACATGGCAAAGAAAAACTACACAATCCTTGAAATCCTTCCATAATGGCCTTATATGTGCTGCAGAATGGATACTTAAAGGAATAGTTTGGTGAAGATATTAATTAGAAAAAGTTAGTAGTAATAGTAGTTCTGCCAAAAAGACACGAAAGGCAAAAGTAATGGAAAACGATATTTAATCTTCTATAAAGTGTACAATTTGAAGGATGACAATTTTATTAATAACAAACAAACAAACAAACACACTAAGGAGTCTTTGTCATTGGAGCGTCTTGAAGCATTCGGATCCTCGCAGATCCTGCCGGATATGGACGGCAGGGGCGGCGCCTACTCCCTGAACAATAGGACTGGAACCAAACTGGTGGTGGGGGGGAGGAGACTGTAGAAACGTTGGCACCTGAAAGCGGCGAAACAGAAGTGTAAGTTGAATCCCTTTAAGGACAGGTGGCGCATTGCAATTGGCCAGAGGAATGAATGAATAAGTGATGTAGCATTGGAGTCTTCCTGGCAGAACTTGCACTAAAGCTTTCATGAAAAAAATTCAATACAAAACAGAAAGCAACAATTTGCACCAATTATTTGGACTTGTGTTCAATTGAAACAGTACAAAGACGACCTATTTGATGTTTTTAATAATTTAGTGTACATTTCTATATATATTCTAAATTTGGCCCTTGAATCAGGTGGGACAGGGCCATGTTTACCCCTGTGCTACATCACCTTTCCCTTTAACAGCATTCAGTACTGAGGACACAATCTCGCTTGATATATCTCTTTTCCGGTGCAACATTCCATGTCTCTGTTGCTGCATATTATGCTTCATAATGTGCCTCATGTTTTTAAATGGGAGACAGGTCTGAATCGCAGGCAGGCCTTTCTACTTTGTACTATGATGCTACACTGTTGTAACACGTGCAGAATATGGACTGTGTTGATGGCATGTTTCAGTAAGAAGCAGAAACGTCCCTGAAGAAGATATCATCCAGATGGCAGCACTAAAATACATATTTTTCACAGATCTACAAGTTATTTACGTCATTGCCACTAACACCCTTTCATACCATGACAGATGCTGACCTTTGACCTTGCATTTGTATCAGTCACAAGTGGTCATTTGCTTTTTGGCTCCTAGAGCAAGGGTTCAATTTACTGAAACTAAAAAACTACTTTTACATCAAAGCTGCGTGTAAAATGTAGAGTTTAAATCTGCTTTATTACGCATTCTGTCAATATTATGTAAAATTCTGGTCAAAGAATATTTGGATAATCTGCTTCTACAGCATGTATTCTCAATAACGTCTTTGAAAACATTGCCAAAGTAAAAATTATAGTATGTTATTTTACTTTGTGCTTTGAAGTTTTTTATACTGTGGTGTTACAACCTGTTATGTGTGTGGCTATGAGCATTTGGGTACAGTTACAAAGGCTTATGCCAAGTATTATAAAGCATTATAAATGCTTTTAGATCTTTATGAATGTACTTGCTGGACTGGCGGCCTGTCCATGGTGTTTCCTGCCTTCCACCCAATAAGAGCCGGGATACTTGCAATGCATTATAGATATCTGATTCATAGAAATCCATGCAGCTGTATGTCTAAATTCATACAGCTACAGCTCTAAAGTAGCAAACTCCAGCCCAAACATGTGTAGGGTTTGTAGTCTACACTTTGAACAAAGGGGAAAATTGAGAAAATTAGATTTTTCGCTGATCTATCGTTTTAATATGCGCTGACAGGCGACTGTATTTTTGTGGCCATTTTGCTGCTGAACCGCACGCTTCCAGGCGAGAAATCTTCACTCTCTAATCATGATTTGCCCCTCACCCTCAGAAGCATAATTGAAATCAAAATTACATTTTTGAGCTGCAGAGCTATAAAATGTTCCCTGTCACTTCACCTTTTCCACTGAATTAAAATGGAATTAGTGGTAATTGTCGCGGCTTTGGGGATTATATTATTTAACAGGAAGCCTTTTGAACACCTGAAAGACTGGCTGGAGATAACAGACTCCCATTAAAATCCCCCCAGACGAGCCTGCAACAGAGTGCTGCAGAAATAAAGAGCTTTTTTTTTTTCTTTGCACAATTCATGCGCTAATAATTAGACAGGGATCTGCGGTGACTTTCTCAGTAACAATCGATTCGTGGAAGATTGATATATTAAGGTACAATACCTTTGGTGGTCACAGAACACATAAGGGTTATTAATTAGCTGCCCAGCAGGGTCTATGGGGCATGTTTGAAAAGAATGAATGTGGATATTAAGAAATATCTTAAGCATCAGTTTTTAATCAGTGGCTTTAATGTACATTACTGTTACTGACAGAAGATGGAGAGCCCCTGAAACACCACCTCATTTTGGGTGGGGCTGATGCATATTTGAATAAAATTTGAGCTTCTGCAAGCTGATCTGAAAGAACTGGCTAGAAGCATGTATGAGGAGAATGCACTGTCCAGTGACATTCCATTAGTGGCAGTTTGAGAAGATGTGGTTTCTGGCTTCACGAGTCTCGTTGGAAGAATATGCTAGCCTTCATCTTTCCAGCTTGGTAGCAGCATGTTTTTGTGGGAGACCACAGACGAACAATTAACTACATATGACATACAGTTAGGTTCGTAAAAATTTGGACGCTGACAAAGTTATTGTTATTTTGGCTGTTTAGCACAGTACATTGTAGTCAATAATGTTAAATAATGTATATGAGCTCAATAAAGCTGTAATATGAGGGTACTTGCATCCTAATCTAGTTGACGGTGTAGAGATTACTACCATGTGCACACATAGCTTCCCATTTTCCTAACTTTAGGGGCTCAAAAATAATTGGACAGCTGTTCTAGGGCTAGGCGTGTGCTATTCCCTCATTATTTCACTTACTAGTGAGCAGATCTAGAGTTGATTTCAAGTGGTGGCATTTGCATTTTGATTCCGTTGTTATTAACTCTCAACATGAAGTCCACAGAGCTTTAATAGCAGTGAAGCCTAAAAAATCGAAGCAAACCCGTCGGAGAGGCACCGGCACAACATTGGTGGAAAAGGGCTATAAGACGACCAGGATAGCTAACTGTATGACTATGACTATGACTATAGCTATAGCAGCATGTATGCCACTTATAGGAANCCTCGATATAACAAAAGTAGTTTTCTTGAGATAAAAACTAATTTAACTTGTGCTGTCAAGATAAACAAGACTTTTTTTTTTCTCTCTAAAAAGCCCCTTGGGTCACTTTTGGTTTGGTTTGCATGAACAATCAATAAAAATAACATATGTAAAAACACAAAAATTATTATTTTGATTTCTTAATGTTGAGAAAACATTGTTACAACTCATCTTCTAAACCACTTAATCCTTCTGTTCTGGGTTGCAGAAGGTGCTGGAGGTGCCTAGCCCAGTGTTCAATGGGCAGATGGGAGGAAACATCTGGGCTGCCAATCTACTGGAGACCTTGAAATTCAGTATCTCCAAACCCATTTGTGTTAAATGTAATCCTAAATGTGATTTTCAAAGTACATATTTTGATATGACTGTGCAATGAATAATACCCTATAAACAAAAGTGAACTGTACGTCTATGAATGTCATATAAACCTCAGCTAAAGGGTTAGATGCCTAATATGTAATCTAAATGGAGCTGTAAAAATGATTTTGTATTGAAATGTTGATTTATATCCGCTGTGCTGAGCACTGCCCTGCAGCCTGATCACAGCAGCGATGTTTGACTAAGAGCTGCTGGTACAAATATGACAGCAAGGGTCATTAAACAGTTTCATTTAGAAGCGATTAATATGGCGAGCTATTCGATCATTCAGCTCGAAATGGCAAGAGTAGACATTATTATGTCCTGCAACACTGTTAGGATCAGCGTTCAATTAGGCCTGTCCTCAGTTTCACATTCATACTGTCAACATGCTACATGGTACATGGAGTTGGATGCATCTTTTAGCTCCTTTTGTGTTTCTTCCTTCTAGAACTTTTAAGACGGTTTCCTGAACATGGTCTCGATGATTAGGCTGCAGTGTCCAAGGGGAATCACTATTTGAAATTTGTTTACATTTAGGATTATCCTTAATTTGGGTCTGGTAAAGTGAATCCAATCTTTTGACAGACAAGTATGCCTTGTGATGCAACCTTAAGTCCCTTTGTAACCCTATATAATCACCAAACTGAGTTGAAAACACATTTGGGACTTCTAACTGACTTGATCTTTGGACTAAAATCATGTTGTTTTGAGTGACCCTATATCTTAATTATGTATTTTTCATTAAAATGAGTGACCGAACTGTTTCAGTACTATCTGTTTTGGTAGTGGCAGTTTAATTCATCTTGAGTAGAATGAGCCAATGTAGTTACTCACAAACACAGCTTTGCACAGTTGCACATACAAAAACTTGAATATTTCGAGTACAACACAAAAAGGAGTTTCAATAAATAAAATGTGTGTTATCGGTAGTGGCAATTCTTGATGTAACACACTCATTTACAGACTTTGGAAAACATTTGCTTCCAAACGTTGGGGTCTAAATGCTTACCATGTGGCCATGAGGGACAGAGATGCAGGCACATCCCTCTAAAATGCAGAGGTATGACTAAAAAAAAGGGACTATGGACTAAAAGTCTGTGTTTCGGTAGTCAATCAGATATACAGTGGGGACCAAAAGTTTGAGACCACTAGTAAGTGCTTTTTCATTACAAATATTTTATTACTATAATAATCTGAACAGTGGAAATTTCAACATGAATCTCAGTATTTATTTGTGTTTGTCCCACTTTTGCTTTAATGATGGTGGGCACTGATGAGTAGATCAAGACCACCTCAGAGTTGGAACACAAAAAATAAACAAACAAATAAATAAATAAATAACCAACATTCTTGGAAAAAGGCCTTAGCATAGTCAATGAGTGCATTTAAGAGCACTTTATAACCCCATAACTACAGAAAATGACATTTTGTCAGTAATCCATTTAACTCATTTACATATTCTCAGATAATTAGATAATGGGATGGTCTGGATCTACATGAGTCAGGCGGTTAAAAGATTTCTGCTTTGCAACCAGCCAATAAACTTGCAGAAGAAGACGTGACGTAAACAACTGGAAGTCTTAAACTCATGCTGTGACTATTTTAAAACATCGAATAACTTCAGCAGAACATATGAACATAAATCATCTGGAAGATGGAGAATATACTGTTTACATAATCGGATAACTGCAGAAATTGAATTATGATCCAATTTTAAATGCACCTAAGCATTGTTAATGTCACCAATTTAGAAATGAGGCAGAATCTTCTGCATGTATTCTGCATTCTACATTTTACATTTTGTTGTTTATTTGCAGGATTAATAGAAAACAAGCACAGATTTTCACCGTGTTCTTACACCTTCGGACATCGCTGTATTTATTTTTACTGCAACATATGCCGGCTTTACTGGTGATTACAACAGTATTCCTTTTAGAGCAGGTCATGGCCCTCATGGTCTACACAGTGGACGACGTTTGGCTTGTGTTGTTATTATATATCCACTCCATGTCATTGTTTACCCAGCATTCTTCATATTAAGCATTAGCACAGCAATGATGTTCCTAATGAATGAGCTTATTTCCAGCACAGAGCCGGCTTCTTTTAATAGCATAAATGGAAATGGCTAAGCTGCTAATTTGAGATGATTTAAAGATGGATTTAGGAATGACTTAAATGCCTTTAGAGAAATGGGATGGGGCTGAATTATTTTTCGCACATAATTGCCTCTGGCCTAAGGTGCGTTTTTTTTTTTTTTCTTTTTTTCTTTTATCCAACTCCTTTCCGGTTAATTTTTTTTTCCTGTGTCATTAAAATAATAAAAAAAGAATGAAACTGTAATGTTACCGATGATAATATTCATTATTCTACAGCCCGGTGGGAAACATATCTGTGAAAAAAAAAATGTTTGTTACACTTTATATAGGCCTTATCAGATTAAAGGCATAGCTCTGTTATGTATTTATTATTCATGCCTACGGTGAAATTCTTGTAGGTGGGTGTTTGATTCATCAGTTAGTTGAAATTATTCTCTTTCTATCTTGATCATTTTAGCAGTGAACTCAAAAATATCCAAGCAAACTTTCTTTGTGGTAGTTGAGAGAGAAGTTGGCAGTTTTTATAGGTGACAGAAATAACACTGATCCATTGTTCCACTATTGTTTTATTGTTTATTTTAACACATAATAATAATAATAATAATAATAATAATAATAACTTTAAACTTATAACAAATACTTTTTTATTCATAGAGCACTTTTCCTACACTGAACTGCACAGAACTCAACTGTCTAATAGCTGTTTAGTGTTTGTTAGCTTTTTAGAACCAAGTCTGTCATAAAGCTTTGTTCTCCGAGTTTTAGTACCGAGAATCAGTATTACAGTTTTTTGTTCATTCTTTATTCTTTATCCACTGAGAAATATGTGGCACACAGCTTCTAAGTCTTTCTACCAAGTCTAGATTATCCAAAGGAATGGCGATGTATAATTGCATGTCATGAGCATAGCAATGAAAGTATACATCATGGCATCTAATGACATCACCCAGAGGTAGCATGTACAAAGATAAAATCAAAGGCCCTAAAACTGACCCCTGTGGTACTCCACAAGAAAGACTATTTTTTTGATGAATAATTTCATGATGTATATTAAATATGATTTAAACTACTGTAAAATTGTGCTTGAGTGGCCAACACAGTGTTTAAGATGGTGGATTAAAATTTTGTGATCAAAAGTATCAAAGGCTACACTAAGGTCCAATAAGACCAGAATAGAAGGATTCTGTACATCAGGGCTGAGACTGAGGTCACTGACAACACAAACCAATGCTGTCTCAGTACTATGGTTAGAATGAAAACCAAAGTGAAATTTCTCATAACTTGTTGTTGCCTTGCGGTTTTGAACTATCAAGGGTGTCATGGTGTTAAGGTTGTTGCTGGCGGTCTAATGTATAATGCCAGATTTTTAATCTCCGGGGTGCTAATACAGGGCTAAAGTTTTGGGCAGTGAACTGCACATAATTAGCAGATGAACATATCTTAGCTTATCTTGCTTACAGTGTCTAAGTGATCAGAGCTCCGTGGTGCATACAGATGTGGGGATTAGATAGAGAGTGTGGTGTGTCTTACATTAAACTGAGAGAATAAACCTGAGTTACATAAAGGACACACAGTGGAAGCTAATCTAGCGAGTCTTTGCTTGTTTGTTTTACAAAGACAGTCCAGATACCTACTTTGCATGCTACAGACAAGCTCAGAAATATAAAAAACCTGAAGTCGGCAAACATCTCCAGACGCTTATTAGAACTAGCCCTTATGTAGCTTCATCTTGCTGATGTACAGTTAGAGACTGAAGTCCAGTTTGTGTTACACATCCTTTGTTCCTTCATCAATGGTCAGTTTATGACCACAGATGTTGGCTAGATGTTTTTAGGTAGTGGGCCACTTTCAACCAGGCAAAGAAACTGACAGGTAAAAACCTCAGCAACACCGCTCTGCCTGATACATGCCAATGCACAACATCATCCTATAGTGTATGTATTCTGAACACACTGTGATGAATATTATTGTTTATTTTAAATTGTTGACTCTTGAAATAATGTGTAAAGAGTGTAATTGTAGGTTTACTTTATCCACATGTGTGATTAATGCTACCTGTACCTCTCTCAGTGTACAAACCTTGAGTATGAAAGCATAACTATACCATGTCCATTACTTTTCCATTTTTTAAGGTGCATTGACTCCATATATCTGACTCCAGGCTATGTATTTTGTTTTTGTACATGAGAAGTTTAAGTCACAAAAAGATATTAATATGCCCCTTTCCCCTGGGAAAGTAAATGTAGTGTATCTATAAAACTCATTCAAAGTACACCACTAGACATCAAGGACTATGGCATACCGTTGATGGTATATTTTTATAACACCCAATTCCAAAACAGTTGGGACAGCATGTACAAAATTACAGACACACGTAATTAATAAATTCTGTTAGACATGCAGTAAGTACAAAACAGTACAAAACCACAATATTTGATGTTTTACCTCATGACCTTTATTGTTTTTCATAAATGGCTCAGTGACAGTTAAATACATCTTATTAAAAAGGACATAATGTCCATTTTTATATCTGCATATGTAGATATATGTATGTGCATTATATATTTTAAATATAGTTATTGTTTTTTCTAAGCTTTTAATCATGTATTTCAGTTATTTAAGCTGCAGTGGTCTGGTTGCACTATTTGAGTTACTGATTGTGATGCCTGACTAATTTCATACTACTTAGACACCCATAGAAACCTTTGTTTTTGAGTTTATACTTCAAACATATAATTATAAAACTAACAAAACTATTTTATTCAGAACTTTATATAGCTCTTTTTGTACATGAACTTGTTTAATAGTTTTGCTATTTAACATAAATGGTTGAATGGTTGCACCACTAGACATTTTTAGACTTCAGGAGGAAAAAGGAAACTAAAATGAATTTTATATAGATGCACTGAAAATTGTTTCACAAAAAAAGGTGTTGCTAAATAATTGCACAGTAAAAGAATTGCTAAATTAAAAACACCAATCGATCTAATAAAAGCATAATTGGTAAACATGTTCTATGAATACCAGGTCTATAAGCATCTAAAAAAATGCATTCATTAAATGGTATAATATGTTCATGAGGCAGTATAAACATAACAAAATGAACTAAATTTCAAAAGCCATGTCTATTCTGCATTCGAATTTTGAATTTTAACATAATGCACAGGTTTGCTAGTCCTAATGTACCTACAAGCTGGAAGTTCCTATGTTACCCCCTCCCCCCATAACATGACAGACCCTGGCTTTTGAACTAGCAACTGAATGATAGGTTATTAAGTGTCTGGATGGTCCTGTTCTTCTTTGGCCCAGAAAACACAATGTCCATTATTTCCATAAATAATCTAAAAGGTTGACTCTTCAGCGCACATTTCTACTGTACAGAAACGGTCCATTAGTCCATTTCAGTTTTCTGTTCATTTGTATTCATTTCTTGTCATTGTTGACATCTGACTTCCGCTGTGCATAGTGCAGTTTTGGTGTGCATTTGCAGATGTAGCATTGGACGGTGTTCATTGACAATGGATTTTCTAAGTATTCCTGAGCTCATCTGGTGATATCCATCACTGAAGCATGCTGATTTCTAATGCAGTGCCATCTGAGGGATTGAAGGTCACAGGCATTCATTTGGTGTTTCTTGCCCTTTGCCTTAATGCACAGAGATTTCCATTACCTGTTTCTATTGATGTTATTATGCACAGTACAGGGTGAAATGCCTAACCCTTCCTGTGTGAGGAATATTATTCTAAAACTGTTGGATTTTTTTGTTGATGTATTTTTTACAAAGTGACGACCCTCAACTTGTCCTTGGTCATAATGGGTGCAGCCTTTCTTGGATGCTTCTTATATATCCGATCTTTATCACCCACTTAAGATGTTGAACATTTTACAATGCTCTTTGTCTTAAACTGCCATTGAACATTTTGCAGGCATTCATTTCACAATGATCATATGTTTACAAAAAAACAATTAAACTTATATCACCACTTGAGTTATAAAGGTATGATGCAAGATGGGCTGGGGCTAGCTAGTTAGCATGCTAACTTCGCTAGAGATTTCTGCAACGTGCTGAACAGAAGTCTTTGAGATGCCATCTATTCTGGTAATATTTTTTGTTCATTTTAATGTTTTAAACTAAAAAACATATAAATTGCACATTTCATCAGAGTGTGATGAATGTTAACCCATATTGTACTTGGTTTAAGCACAGTTCAATGAGTATGATGCTATGTTTTATTTATTTTCTACCTAGTGAAATGGATATTCAGCTATGCATTCGACTATGCAGTATATATTTCAGCAAAGTGCGATGAACATTAAAAATGCACTGTATTTCCTGAGCACAGTGTAATGAATATTACATTATACTGTATTTCTTAAGCACAGTGTGGTGAACATTAAATTAGACTGTATTTTTTAAGCACAGTGTGATGGAAGTCAGGCTACACTGTATTAGTTACAAATCCTTGTAATTTACTGTTGAGTGTTAGGATACATTGTATTTCCTGACTTAATCCATTCATAAGGCCAAAATAAGGCCATGTTTAAATTATTTTCTTATTTGATTTATTTAAGATCTGAGAAGTGCTATATTAGTTAAAAACTTCAAAGTCATACATGTCAGTTAAGCGTTAATCCTTTGAATATTTTTTGACATGCAGTGCACACGAACATTGGGTGTTTTGGTATTGAACGTTGTGATGCTAAACATGCTATAAGTAGCAACTGTATTGTGATACTAATAACGCTACAGGGGTAGTGGTGAACATCTCTATAATGCCTTTAATCCAGTGAAAAGCGTGGAACATCTAAAAGAGCTCTAAAGGAGTCCTGATGGATGGAGCTGCACCTCCTGTGTGGCTCTCACTATCATTTCCACTGAGCGCCTGCTGCACCAATGATGGTCTAATTGGATTTCCTAATTGATCCGGCAGCCGCTGTGCATCAGCCAGAGACTGACAGAGTGAGGAGAAAGTGAAAGGCCAAAGGAATAAAATAGAGAGGTCTGGGGCAAGTTTGATAAAACAAGACATCTGACCCTGGATAACAAGGAAAACACTATTGTTAGAGAAATGATTTTATATATATATACTCATGATCGAAAAAAAAATGTACCCAGCAGGAATTGACAAGGATGAAACATGTGAGACATGCGAATGATTCAAGTTTCTGGCTCGGCTGCGCATTTGACGTGAGCAAGGACAGGCCTTAACACTGTACCTGACTATATAAGGTCGTCCTGCTTTCCATTCTGACTCACAACTTCTGTTGTGTTGGTAGCATCCTTTGCATATATATATAGTATGTAAATGTACTCAAGTACACTGGAATTTTGACTGCACTTAAATTATGAACATTGTTTTATTATAAACATAGGACTATACGTGCTCAGTCTTCTTTTTCATGTCTGTCCAGCTACAGACGAGTAAAGTTATTCAGGAATGGGTGAGGTAAACATACTAAGATTACACAGAATTTGGGCCGGAAAAAGTCCCTAATTTTCACATAAGACAATATACAGTGTAGATTGAATATTAACTAATAACTATACACCCCAATTTTTTTTTTAGATGTTGGATTTTTGCTGTTTTGTTGAGGGGCAAGATGTTTTTAGATGCTAAATAAGTTTGAATAAGTTTTAAAAAAAGTTATGTGCCACCACATTATTATTATTCATATCTGTATTCTTGATGTTTCACCCAACTACAGGTCTAATTTTTCATTCTAGATATATCTGATTACATTTTTATTGTTTCCTACAATAACATTCACTTTGATCATTTCTATTTGCCTGTTCTCTATGAAAAACACAAAATTACATGGAGTTTATAAACAATATATGAAATAATATATAAAATGTAATAATTTACATCTTTTTTGCATCAAAGCATTTTTGCATTTCTTATACATGTTCTCACTTAAGGTAGCATGCATCTATTTGGTTCTTACAGCTGATTGACAGGTTTAGCCAGTTAATGTAATAAAATGTTTTGACTGACATCAATACCTGTTAAAGAAAAGAATTACACTTAACAGTCAGACTCCATTGATTTTTTGGTTTAGACAGATCATGTGTGAGCGATCAAGTGTACATGAAATAAAAGGTTTTTGTTTTGTCCTAGTGCTGCAAATATTTAATCAGGTCTGTTGATAAAGGCTAAGCTACTTAATATATAAACTGCTATTTAAGAATGTGGGTAACTCATAACCCTGTCTCTGCCACAAAAAGCATCACCTATTTTACAGATATCATATTTTTAATTCATTGCTTCACCGTACAGAATTAAAATTCAAGTTTTGTTTTCTAAGTAAAAGACCCCAATTTCTCCCATGGAGAAATTTCCTTGTCCTGCCCGCGCTCCTATAAAAAAACAAAACAAAAAAAAACTCATTTCAGCCTGGGACAGACAAGCGACGGGCGCCATCGTAACCAATCAGATTCTACTATATTCAATTCCACAGAAACATTCTGCAGTGACCAGATGTCCTTGTGGGACTCAAAGCGTCTGGTGCTGAAACTAATCGGTTAATTGTGCATGGGAACCATCCAGAGCACTGTGCATGTGCACTGAACAAAAGTATGGTGCATGGCTAAAAAAAAAAAAGCAGCAGCAGCTCAAAGCCTGCATTTTGTTTGAATGTGCTTTGGCCGTTTGTATGGATAACAGGGTGCCATACAGGTTCAGCCACATATCCAAGACTGTATGGGAAGGCAAGCGTGTGATTATTTAGGCATCCAATGCTAATTATTTGCTGTCATATAGCAAATGTTTGTTATTATATACTTCTATTGCTTGCTAACTTCATTAGCCTTATAGCCGAAGTACAAAACTGAGGAACGAGACAATCTTGGCTGATCAGCTGCACTCATAGGGAAAACCTTGAACAGGTATAGAACCTTAAATTATGTGGAGGATGTTTAACCATTACATAAAGGTTTTTACTATCATCAGGAGATCACTAGTTTAATCCCTGGCCACTAGGTTAATCCATCTGTGGCCATGAGTTTAAGAGATCATTACTGACCTGACTCTCTCTGGGTGAGTAAGATGGTCCTCCTGCTTCCCCCACAGGCTACTGTTAGCTGATGTAACAGAATTTGCAGTTATCGTTCTCCTCCAGACGTTATGAGCTGTCCAATGAAGCAAACAAACTCTTGCCCTCCCAACCTTATAGCATCATGAGTTGGGGAGACCTAGCCACAGAATTAGACATACATTAAAAACTGATTAAAATAAAAAATAAATAACTACAGTTTATCAAATTCATGCATCTTATTTACAACCATGGTTCTTTAGAGGACCATATATTTAATTAGTCTTTAGGTAAGCAAAAGTGGTTCGACAATGGCCTCGCCATTTTCTCGCCCAGGGCACTCCGATGGGTCCAAACTGATACTACACACAGAACAGCCCAACCAGGTTACACTGTAGTCATTGTAGTTACTGAATATTAGGTAGGGGTCGTGTCGTAGGGCTCTGGGAAGTGGGATGGTCTTATCGATGTATTGCACGCAATACCATTTGTACAGATTCTACCATAGCACACTATTGGCTGCAATGGATAGGAGAAGCCAGGCACCAGCAACATGAAGGATCTGAGAGAAAGAACAGTTGGACATGCCTGGAGTGACCCAAAAGCCATGACTGTGGACATTTAGTGAGCAGTGATGCTTTCCATGAGTCATCCTGTTAGTGCCAGCAATGCAGGACTGCATGCACAAACACTATTACGACAACTGCCCTTAACACCATGTCAGCGTCACCAAAGACTGTAGTGGTGTCTTACCAGTCTGTCATGGAGTGACTCAGAATGGCAGTGGGTCATCTTCAGTGACCAGTACCATTTTTGTCTTGGTGAAAAACGACCAACGAATCTGAGTGTGGAGGCACCGTGGTCAGCACCAAAATGAACCGTTTGTAGGGTGGCGATCACATGCCCAGAAGGCCTGGTGTCACTCCATCTCCACCCCTTCTGCAAAATCTGCAGGAACTGTGTGAGAATATTTAAGCTGCATGGGATGGATTATATTAGGAACCTCTACACCTCTGTGTTAGCAAACATGGCGGCCCAAAACCATACTGAGAGACACAGCTTCCGTAGGTGTAGCTTAATAAATATTGCCCATATCAGTCTAAATGTATCATCATTTATTGTTCCAGGCAACCTTTATCTTCTTTCTGAATAGCATTGCAATCTGACACTTCCTTCTGGGCACAACTATTTGCTTGATGATGAGTGTATGCAATAAGTCTGGAACTTTAAGGGTTAATGATGTAGGCACTTTTAATTTTGATTCCACAGAAGCAGTGTAGACTTTTAGACCCTTTTAGACCTGTCTCTCTGCTGCCGCCATTTAATGCTTAACACATTTAAACTTTATTTCTCATATCATCAAATTGCCTTCACTGATGTAACCTGGAGCAAATGAAAAACATCATCACAGGGTCTGCAACTATTCTGAGGAAGAAAGGCAAAAAAAAAAAGATATGTTAAAAATGAGATTTTATCACACTTAGGCAGACAAACTGCTAATGAGTATGAACTTCAGGCTAATTTTAACAAAAGAAGCTCTCTACAACTGTTTTGACCTTATTCTCATTGGTTAGCATACAGCGCTAAAATGTGTTCAACTATGTGTTCAGCACACAGTGGATTTTGTACAAAATTGATATAGCTGTTAATAAACCATTAAGATTGCTGTTCAGTCCCTTACAGTGAAGGTGTGTTTGGCAGCATTTCAGGATAGCTTGTACATGAGTTTGTTAAAGTTTGTTCATGGTCATTTGGATTACTACCAGAGGGAAACCCTCAGGGCTTTGTAGGCCTTCAGAGAAACCCTAATGATGTAGTAAATAAAATATATATGTCTTTAGTTTTTAGTTTATTCTTATTAAATAGGATCATTACGCTTCTTATATTTAAACTACTAAAAGTAGTAGTACTAACAAGACTGACAAGAGCAGCACTACCCTTATATCATGATACGTTTTAATTAAGTGTCAAATTATTCAATCACAAAGGTTCCTCTGTTGTATCTTGGTGAAGGTATCTTTCCTTCAGGATTTTAGGACCTGAACAGAGGATAGAGGTTCCTAAGAGTGTCCTGTGAAAATCCATCCCATGCGGCTTGAATATTCTCACACAGTTAATGCAGATTTTGCGGTAGGGGTGGAGGTGAAAGGACACCAGGCCAGTGTTGTTTGATTGCCAATGTGCATTCATGTATTTAGGAGGTGTAGTTGTGTGTGTGTGCTGTACATAGGTGTAAATGTCACTTATGAGACCATTTATCTTATATTAGCAAAATTGTGACACTGGCAAAACTCTCTTTTCCAGTCCAGTCTTTTCCATTTTTAATGTCTGTCTGGTTCCTGTTGCTTTCACCAGTGCTAAATAGTTAGTAATAACAAAGTGCAGCACAAAAACATTGGTTGGTTTTGATTTGGACGAAATAATTTAAGTTTAACTTTTAACATTTAACATTTAAGTCATAACAGGCCTGAAATTATGTACAGCTGTCGCACCCGCCCCCTTAACTACATGTACTACATAATGCCTATAAGACAATAATTATGGTTAGGGAGAAGATTATCAAAGCTTATTTGTGATAATACATTTGTGAGCTTGCAGGCAATTAGTGTTAAAAAAGTGCTAATATAATATTAACATTTCAACACAAAACAAAGCAACATACTAACTGCAGAGAATTATTCCAGGAACTTTTTTTTTTTTGAGTGAGAATACAGCGTAACGAATGGAGGTACCTGGAAGGAATACAGTGTATGAGTAATTCTGTTGAATGGAAAAAATTCCATTCTGGTATGTCTCAAACTCCTCTCCATATCCTTCAACTTGCCACTCTTATTGTTCCTGCACACTCTCATGAATAGTATAGGCAAGGAGCTTTGAAAATTCAGACCAAGTGCTGATCCGACTCCTGTACAACCTCCATATCTCGTACTTCCTATTTCAAAACTATAAATCATATAAAAATATGTTTCATTTAATTAAATACTGCAAAAAAATTAAAAAACTAATTAAAAAAAACAAACAAACAAAAATAAAACATATTGAGCATATTGGAAGGATGTGAGTGAGGGAAGAGTATCTCTAGGGTGACAATATAATTCCCATTTCTTTTCAATATGATGCTGATTTTGAGATATTGACCAGTCCTAATAACATGGCCCGGGTTTTAAAAGACAGTTTAAAATGCATCATTTGCAAAACCCAGCGGTGGGATATCATCTGATAGAATAAGATAATATAAAGCTAAGGATAATGCAGTGTTGTCTGGATAAGTGGGCATAGGTAGTGATCTTGAGATTCCAATGTGCTCCACATCTACACACCATGCATGCTGTGCACAGCAATATAATAGCCTCGGCCAATATAACCTCTTAAAATTAGCATTAAAATATGCTATGTGAAGTTGAAAGATCCTGTCCCTTGTTTTCATGCTACTACTGAAACAGTACTACTGCTTACTACTGAAAGAGTTGTAGTCCAATTAGAATTCTTTTAGTCACACGCCTGTATTTTAGAGCAGGAAATGAGACTGCATTCCTATTCCTTGTGGCCACTTGGTTAGCAGTCAGATCTCATTGTAAATGCCTCGAGTAAATGCCTCCCAAAGTCTGAACATCAGTGTGCAACATTAAAAACTGTCACTACCGTAACACATTTTCTATTGGTTGAGTGCTTTTTTGTGTTTTAATGACAATATTGTCATTTCATGAGCCTTAAGTTCTGCTCATAATGGGCTAAAATTGACACTACAGAAACAGTGACTACTAAAACCTTTGTTGTATTTTCAGTAGTGTTATAATTGTTTTGGCAGTGAAAAAAACAGAATGTTTACTAATAATAATGAAATAAACATAAAAATAATTTTGGTATAGGGTGACAAAGAAAAAAAGTCCAAATCACTTAAAAGTTCAAATAGTGAACTCTTTTCAACCAAGAATGATCCATATCAGATCATATGATTAAGTTTTATCAGAGCACAACAGACAACACATAAAGAAACATGCTGCCCATGCGACTCAGGATTGGACAAATGAAGTCTTTGCTTTCTTTGGTCACAGTCAATTAAAAAGAAAGCGGTGGGTGGAAATCAGCCAGCAGTGCTGTTTAAAACAGGACTGCAGGCGCACAGACACACACTGCATGATGTCATGAGCACTGGAAACCCCTTGCAGTTTGCACGCTTTGCCATTGCCTATATTGCTTATTATATTATCTACTGCTTATTGCTGTAGAATATCACAATATATTAAATAAATCAAACCATACATAAAAACCCACATATACAATTTGACCAGGGTATAGCATGACAGTCCCAGTCATACTATTAAAAATGATTCAATGTTTTAAATAAAATCAGTTATAATACTAATAAATATTAGTAACATGGCTGCCAGTTTCTTTCCCTGTTTTCCCTCCCTGTTATCTGCCTCACCTGTGTTTTGTGTGTAGCCCTGCCCTCTCATTAGTCCCATTTGTTTCTTGTTTCCTCTCAGTGTATATATACCCCTATATCTTCCATTTCCACTTTTGGTTTATAGTCATCTCATTGTACATTTTAGTTTGTCTTCCTTCGTGCTCCTTCGTGATCTTTTACTACTTTACTTTGTTCTTTTGTTCTGCTCTACTAAGCTCAGAAATAGTAAATAAAAAAGGACTGAAATAGTAAATAAAAGCAATTCACACTTGCATCCAGCTTTGTATTGGATGTTACTGTCATAAAATCTGCCCAATACTTTTATCTGTATGGCTGTTGTTTACATCTTTTAGTTCAATGTCAAATATGTCGGCCTGAACTCTAAGTGAACTACAACTAAAATAAAACAATGCATCATTTCCTGCTTTGGTCCAGAACAAAGAGACCAATATATAGATATAACCGCTACCTTATAATCCACTCTGTCTCACTCAGCGTTTCGGCAGATTGGAGGAAATATGGCCGGCAATCAGCCCCGCTCATGCTGCCCACAGTTTAATATTTTTATTCCTGTTACCTGCTCTGCTATTAGACTCCCGAAGCGCACTGTAATCACACAGATACATCTCTGTCAAACATCGAATCTGCCGGTCACCTTCCTGCTTTTGTCTGACAGAAGCCTCTCAGGAGAGGAGGAAAAATATCTGCCATACATTGTTATTTGCAGCATATAGAATTCAAAATGATGGCTCCACTTTGGAAAGCAATCCCTTTTTCTACTTACCTGAGAAAAAAAGAAAAAAAAGACTTTGTTGAGGATTACTCAGGTATTAAACCAACTGTCTGTCAAAGCCACAAATATGTTGGATAGGCTTTACAGAACACAAAAACCCCATTCAACTTAATGTGGCGATCATTGTTTACCGTTGCAGCATAACATTGCGTTTAAAACTGCTACATCACTGGAATACGTTGTTGCAGCTAAGCAAAACTCGGCAGGTTGGAAACAACAATGATGATTTTGCCACCATGCCAATGTGCGATCACATGACAACAAAACTACGCTTGATTTATCCCAACAGCACACACTAAATGTAGGTTTTTTGGTGCGCTGCAATACATTTCTCATTAGGTTTAAAACAATTAAATCAGTGAGTGAATATTTCAATCCATTATTCGTCAAGCATGGTTTCAGCATCCTCCTTGCTTGTTTTTGCACATATGCAGACTGAAAACAGTGAAAGAAATCCGAGTAAATGCATACATGTGCTGAGAAATCTGATTGCTGAGGTTTAAATCCACTTGAATAATCAGATAACTGGAGAAATCCAATACTGACTGTATTATCAAGAGCATGTAAACACACTGAATGTGTTCTCTTCTAACACTGTTAACTGCTGCTAGGGATTAATATCAACGTCATATCAAAACTTCACATTCTTTGAAGACTTCATGATGAATATTACCAGAATTGTTACATTAACTTATTGAAACGATTAACCATTAAGTTATCATTTTGGACAAATGAGCCTTTGTTGCAAAAGCCACAATACACAGATACTGTTGTGTAGAAGACTGAACATTTGTTTTCTCTAGTTAATTATTGTTTATTGTTCTGTACTTATGGTCTTTTGTCCTGTACATATTGTTATCAGCATTATTTATTGTATAGTTTGTTGAATAGATTATTGTAAGTATTTATTTTAAGTATTTATTACTGTGTACTGCTGTCGGCTGCAAAAGCATATAGTACAACTATTATACACTCATCACCAAAAGTATAGTTGCACCCAGTGTCATTGCAATGCTATTTGGAAGGTTGATATGGGCAATATTTATTGAGCTACACATACAGAAGTAATGTCTCAAAGTATGGTGACGGGCCGCCATGTTTGCTTATGCAACATGCATACATCTCAGCATGGAGGTGTAGAGGTTAAAGATGACCTGCAGCCATTCCGAGTCACTCCATGACAGCCTGGCACGACACATTGCAGTCTTTGGTGATGCTGATGTGGTGTTAAGGGCAGTCAACGTAACGGTCTGCGTGCATGTAGTCCTGCGGCATGCAGTCATCTGCCAATGGTGCTGGCACTAACAGGATTACTCATCAGGGCATCACTGCTCGCTGAATGTACACAGTCGTGGCTGTTGGGTCAGTCAGGTACAGCAATAAGGCCTGTCCTTGCTTACATCACATGTGCAGCTGAGCTTGAAACTTGAATCATTTGCATGCCTCATGATGTTAAACCTACCCACCAAGTTTTATTCCTTTCGGTTGATTCCTTCTGGGTGCAACTATTTGTGCAAGTATTCTTTTGATGATGAGTGTATATTGATTTTCATAGACATGCTCTGATCATAATTTTTAAGGCCAGTTCTGGTTTCTTTATAGGCAAATTAGTTGTTTATATACAAAATCTTATGACTCCTTGTGTGTACGGCTATGCAAAGCTTTGGTAAAGTCTCAGTAGTTGTGTTGGTAGTAACAAATCGTATTGTTCAATCGTTTGTTTTAAAAGAATAAAGATAATTTAACATAATAAACTTTAATTATAGGGTCTCTCAAAGCAAAATGATTTCGATCTGAAGTCCAAGATGTGTTGAAATGAGCTGTTGTGTGCTTTTATGTGTTGTTATGTGATTGTAGCAATTCTTTTCATTCATTTCAATAACATAACCAATTATGGATATAGTGGACAATTCCATGTTGTTATGTTTTGCTACATTTTAGTGTGATTCTTTAGGTGGTTCTATAGTGTGATTTAGTGTGAAGGAAAATCTAAAAAAGTCATCCACCCGAAAAGCTGCAGAGTAACGCAAAAAGGAAAAGGAGGGAGGAAAGCAAACAGTCACTACATTCAAGAAGCTTCAACTGTGTCCTGAAACTTTGGTGACTGCTTTTCTCCTCCTGCCCTGCTCCTACTGCATGTTTCCTACCCCAGAGGAATGGGGAGGACTCAAGGACAGGAGCAGGAGTAATGGAAAGAATGAGCAAAACATGAGGAAATGGGAATGCTGATTTCATTCAACATCATGAAATCTGTTGTCAAATACTGATGAACGCTGGCCTGAAAGCACGCCCTTAATATTCAAGTATCCAATCACAACAGCTACAAAGAGCCAGCTGGTTTGGATTTGAGTGATTTTCTACTTCATGAGATTTTATACTTTTACATCAACTACAAAATACACAATACAGAGAACAAACAAACAAAACACAGAGTTTAAAGTAAAGCTGGATCGCTATGTCTTTGATTGTCCTCTCTGAACGTGCATGCAGTGATGCAATGTCTTCCACGGTAGCATATACTCTCTCATCTCCTCACCACAAAATCGCTTTATGGACCACAGAGGAGAGGAGAGGAGAGGAGAGGAGAAGAATCGGTATGAAAAAGCAGAAACTTTTTAGGGATTCTGGATGCAGCCAACATTTTCTTTCAGTCAGAATAGAGTTCTGTACTGTCTCAGCAGATCATAATGCTACCATTAATATTAGTATAGATAACTCCTTTATTAGCGTAATTACTTGAAAACTAATCCATTCAAGCTACTCATTATTTCTCAGAATTATGTAACTTATTAGTTCCTGGAAAAATGAAATACCAAATTATCTCACTATATTGTGTACCAAATCTATTCCACTGTATCTCCCTTACCATTGCTTGTTTCAAGTATATTTCTTAAAACAAAACAAAACAAGCCTATAATATCTCAAAAAGAGAAATAATAAGAAATAATAGATATGGCAAAAATATTATCATGATACTTCTAAATGAGTTAATAATCTTCATGAAATGGTAAAATGTGCTTATGGCACACTGAGCATGAAACTTGCGAAATCATTCGCATGTCTCACAATGTCAAATCTACCCACCGGTTTCATTCCTCTTGTTTGAGTCCTTCTGGGTGCAACTATTCTTTTGTCGGTTAGTGCATTTTTTATGATTATGATTGTGATTATGAAGAAATCTGAGATTCTCTAAATTGAACCATTTTACAATGGAGCACTCCGAATGACTTTGCTTGCATCTCAATGATTGAGTTGTGCAAAAACTTAAAATACGTTTAATAAGTTCTAAAACATAGCACCATAGCACTGGTTGCACTGTATCCGCTTCTCAGCACACTCCTGTAATGAGAACCAATGACAGTAAAGTTTGGCTAGACTTGACTTGACTCTTTGAGTTACTTTAGCGAGATGCTTCCAGAAACTTCTGTTCATTATGTTCAGCCAGGCATCTCTGACCCTGTCTCTGAGAATGGGAACAGCCTTTGGACTTTGGGTTTGCAGGAAAAAAAAAAACCCTTTAATTACCAAAATATCGAGCGGTTCATTGAAGTGTCGGTGCTGTTGCCGGCCGCGCATGGATGACAGGGAGGAGTGAAATGACCTAAATAGGACAGAAAGACACTGTAAAAAAACTTGAAATTGAAAGAACGGATTCAATCACGACGACTGTTGCTTTCATAGCAAATGTATAAGCTGTATAAATGTATAAAGCAGCGTCCCATTTCAAATATCTATATTGACTCTTGACAAATTTCCTTCTCACGTTGACGGTCCTGAATGCTCACAGCCAGTAAGCTGCTCCTGGCAAAGATCCAGTCCAACTGCCAACAAAGGATGAACAAAATGAAATAAATAAATAGAATAACTCACCATGGGAGCTTGATTAACAGGCTCTTCTGACAGGCTGGTTAAATTTCTTGACACTAAACATTTGAAGAAAGAAAGAAAGAAAGCAATCCTGTCGTCTTTTTCACTGAGTCACAATTTTAAGATATAGATTTTCAGCAGGAGTGCACAAGCGAGAACCACATTATATTGGAGCGCATTGTAAACAGTAAACAACATAGTGTACAGAGAAAACTACACCAAACTATTACACACTTCAAAACCTTTGTAGAACAAAATACAGCATGTTTTATTTACACAGTGAAATACACGTTTGGTGTGCAAGGGTGTCCAATGTCAAAAACGCATCAGTTTCCTGAAAAAGAAGAATATGTTTATGTCCCAGACATACAAAATGAAGTGGCAGATGACTTTGTAAATGTCTTTATTAACTTAATAACTAAATAAAGAGGAAAATATTTTAACTCTTTGCCTGAAGTCCACCTATTGTCACTGTCCAAAGGAAACATGCAACCCCAAAACAGTAACTTAACATGACAGGGCAAAAACATCTTTAACTTTAATGCAAGTCAATGTAAATAGGTTTCCTTCCATGCACATTTGAAGCATTTCTGTTGGGCCATTTATCATGAACCACTGAATTTGTTGTATTCAAACAAATTAATCACTCACTCTCACTTCTAAATTCATCTTCTAAACCACTTTATCCTTCTGGGTCTCAAGGGGTGGTGGAACCAATTGGAAAAAAAAATTGACATATATATATATATATATTCACCTAGTCTAAATTGTCTAAATTGTCATATATATATATATATTTAATTTCCTAAAATCTTTAAGTGATTTAAGTGAAACAGGTTTTAACTGTCTGTCAGATGGCGTTGTACAAGAACGCCTGAGCTATAAATACCAGCAGGGTGTGTGAGGGGATTCATTGGTTGAGAAGAGGTGATACAGTGCAGTGAATATCTCGTTGCATGTGTGGAAAATGGCTCACAAAGCAGAAGTTAATGATTGGCAAAAAGGAGTGATTGCACTTGGGCATGCCAAAGGTCATAGCGTGAAGGAAGTAGGTGAATTTGCAGGTGTATGGAAACGTACAGTCATATGGGTCAACCAGCTGTGGCAAAAATCCCAGTCTACAGGAAATTCTCCTCAGAATTGTGCCAGAGACGGCATCCACCAAATCTGGCCCAATAGTGCAATTCTTTGATGTAAGAGTGGCTGAACATTGATGTACATCCAGAAACTTGTCCAGTTTATGCCAAATTGAATTGCAGCTGTTGTTTGTGCTTGTAGAGGTATTACATGCAATTAGGTACGTTGAATTTTTCATGCTATGCTACAGAGTTATATTGTTGTAGCTATTTGAAACCAGCCAGGTTGGAAACAACAACAGCATCAACCACACCTACTCTATTCTAACAGCATCTTTCTTCCAACAGCAGCTAATCAAGAAGGTGTATTTGGATAGATCATGGATAGGGCTTTTTTTTTTGTCCATAAATTACTCAACCCATTTACGTAAGCCCTTATCCATTAAAACAGCAGCATATTAAATTAGCAGTGTACCAAACCTGCACAGATGGGAACGCTCTGGGGAAAGGTGTATAAGCTGGAGTGTGAGCTGGTGTTTGGTGTATGTGGTTGGTGTGCTGCCTTTTGCATTTGTAAAATACAGTCACCTGAGCTGTCCTTGAGCCACAGGTCTCCAGGGAGAGGAGAGTGAATAAGGAAAAGCTGAATGCTCAGCAGCCCGACTCACCTTTCCACCCAGAGTGACATGTACACCAGTGCTGTCACTACACTCTGCCCATACCATAATAAATATAAATACAGCACCGTCAGGATAGAAAATGATCATTTTTAAGGGCCAATTTTGCAACTGACTCACTGAAATTGAAGTGCTTTTTAAACACAAATAGTATACTTTGGAAAGTATAAATATAAAACAATGTGTTCCTGTTTCATTTAACTAATTGCATATTGATTCATTATATTTAAAGTTAATTTCAATTACGCACTCTCGGGAGGGATCTGTTGACACTATGCTGGTGTTTTAAGGGGTCAAATGTTGAATATGGGGGTATTTTCATTTTAGACCCTGCAGGGTTTTTTGGTGTGAAAGACATGTCAAATTCATTATATTGCATTCCAGATTGCATTCTAAGATACAGCATTTTGCTGATATACCAAAAACATTCTAGAATACATATCCTAATATTTATATCTTAATTTGTATTGATACCAAATGTGCATTTACCATGGGAAACACAACTGTTGGACTAAAATTATGAGGTCTGGTACCTCTGGTACAATACTGTGTTACAAAAACCTGGGACAAATTTCCATTGGCCACACCACCACTTCCCTTCTGGGGACAATAAAGCTCTCTCTCTCACCCCACCAGTTTTTCCTAGCTGCACAGACAGACTAACAGGCAGACAGACATACGGCAGACAATCAAAACAGATAGGACAAACATACAGTCAGCAGACAGACAGGACAGATGGACCAGGCAGACAATTAATAAGAAATAGTGGACAGACTGACACAACTGTCAAAGCATTACAATATGTCACAATATGTGTGTGTCATAATATATGTGACATATAGATGCATTTATATGGCCATTTTCATACACTCCAAAAATGCCCTAGGTATGTGTAGTATATACCTACCCACTGGAATTACCTGGAATTCTGTTGTGATTACTAAATAAATGTGGTCTAATTGTTATCTAAGTCACAATTATGGACAAACACAATCAAACTAAACTATTGACACACAAACAGTTGTACTTTTCATGTCTTATATTGAGAACATTGAGTAACATCCATAGCTCAGGCCAGAAAAGTGAGCCTCTTTGTTGATGACTTCTCCTAGAGCTTATTGGGAAAACATGTTTTAATTAAGGAGACTGGAAGTATGGCTTTCACAGGGACTTTGCCCATTAAAGAAAGGCGGTCCACCAAGCCTGGTTACTGACAAATCTGTTCTCCTCAAGAAAGGTCAGTGTGAACCATGCCTCAATTAAACCTCAACTTATAGAGGAGCTCAGAAGACGGTTTTCGAGTCGCATGGAGTTGAAACAATGCTACGAATGCATTGCTAAAGACCTGGGTGTCCATCAGTCCAAGGTTAAACAAACTGTCCACAAATGGAAAAGGAGGAAGAAGGACCCTGTACACCAACACCAAAATCTCATCCCAACTGTGAAGCATGATGGTATGGGGCAGCTTTGCTGCATTATGGGTCCATACGCCTTGCGATCATTGAGGGAACAATGACCTCAAGCAGTCCATGACCTCAAGCTGAAGAGACACTTCGTGATGTAACAAGACAATAAAGAATGGTCCTGACCTTAACACTATCGAGATGCTGTGGTATTACATGAAGAGGGCTGGAAGGCATCCCAGAAATACTGATGAACTGAAACACATTTGCAGCGTTGTACATGTTGTTTGCAGCTACAGAAGATTTTGGGTGGAGGGGATTGCTGCTGAAGAGGGACCTGCAGGTTGCTAAATGTTAGGATTCACTTGCCTTTTTTAGCCTGCACTGTAGATGTTACTCAAAGATTGTGTTTGTATGTGATTATGACATAGACAACGATCAGACCACATTTTTATTAGTAATCAATGCAGAAGAGCTGACAATCCGGAGAGCTGACTTATCTGTTCTTGCTACTGTATTTAGTTTGGATGGACCATCAAGCACCTTCCCTCCATTTCAAAAATTACGTGTGTGTGTGTGGTCTCTATGGGGTGTCAAATATATATATATTAATTAGAATTAAGTACATTTCAAGTAAAAGATCAACCTACTGTATTTTACTCCTGTATTACTACTGCAGATGTAGTCAAAGGCGGATTATACAGGACAAAACAGCACTGGCCTACTGGTTCTGTGAAACAGCAAAAACAAGTTAATGTTACCCAACTGTCCAGCAGAAACAGAGCAACTTATGGAGTTCTGGAGCAACTCATGCCTTCCTACTCTCAGTGAAGCTGGCCGGCTTCTTTTTCACCAACTTCTTATTCATGTTTTCCTGTTCCACCTTAAAAGGTGCAGCAGTTGGGCCACATCCAGGCACATACACGTCTTGTTGCATTTTCCCATTCCACCCTAAACGAAATGATGCAGCAGTTCCATGCTGGTGCCTCAGTGTACTTTTCCAGCTTCTTGTTTGAACATTCCAGTTCTACTTGGTGCAGCAGTTACATTCAGAAGCCACAGGTGCCAGAATGTAATTGAGCAAAGATCTGCCTGAGAAAGAGACAAAAGAGAAGACCTGTAAGATCTCAGTTAAATTGCAGAAGAGTGTATTTTCAAACTAGAAAAGAGCATTTCCAGGAGAAAAAACATTTTGTTCCCGCTGAAGCACAATTCACCATAATTGTGTTTCAGTGGCAACAAAATGTTTTTTCTCCTGGAAATGCTCTTTTCTAGTTTGAAAACTGAAGCACAATTATGGTGAGTAAGCAGCCAGCCAACACTGGATTAGCGAGCCAACATGGGAACCCCCCAGATACCAAATACAAATCACATACTGAGTCAGGTCTTAAATAAATCAAACATTAGTAAAGAAATAGGCCTGTTCCATGCAAATAGGCAAATTTTCTACTAATTTTTTTCTACTGAGTTTTCAAATGTACACATTGGCTCATAGCTAGCTAGCAGTGTTAACATTGCTAATCAGAGTTAAATTACAGTCATTTGCTAAGTTTGAATACCCTGGTTAAATGGCTGTTAAAAATTAATACATCCTCGAACAGAGAATATGTTTTTTTCTGCAAATTGTAGTGTAAAATGATCATTTACTGAGCTTTAAAAAAAAATTGCCATAACCTTTAAACTGGTCACATTCAATGTTGCTTTTCCCCCAATACATTAAAACTCGGCAATTAAACAGAGATTATGCACAGACATGTGTAAGTGTGTTGTCAATAGAAGATGTGGTGTTGTTTACACTAAAAAAAGTGTAATTTGTTCTAAACCTTTGCATCGACTGTATGCACAGGAAGGCTGTGGTTTGAGTTTGAGAAGCAAAACTCAATGTTTGGGGAAAAAAAAATTGGTGAACCATTTCTCTGGAAAAACTGTACTGGATTATTTTTGTCAGATTGGAGGACTGGCATCATGGTTTAAAAAAGTTTTGCAAGTTTAAATTCTGTGACGTGACTTTTGTCATGGTCTGACAATAATCAAAAGGTTTTTTTATATATATAAATTTGCCAAAATGCCAAAACCAACAAACAAGTCAATTAATCAGCCTAATTAAGCTATTAAGGCAGAAACTGATAGGCTATTAGTTTTCATGACATGAGTGCTGAGAACCCCTTATAATATCACAAATGTTGAACAATATTGTTCCCACATTGTTGATGCCCATGAACAAAATAGGACCCTATACTTCTGAAACATCAATTTAATCCCAGTAGACAACTAATACACGTGACGACAACCTGCTTCATTGATTTTTATCTTTCTTTTTTAACATGAGTTTGGCATTATATGTAAACATGATTAATGTTCCAAAACCTACCACCCACTCCCCAGTCCGTACAGGGACCATATAGGGGAACTAAACTGCAGAAACTGCATGTCACAAAAAAACAACAAATTTGCATATATTCACTGATTCAGTCTACAGCAGTTTAGCCCCTCCCATTCACAATGAAGCTAAAAGGAGTACTTTTTGAATGAGGCACAATTCAAGACAGCCAGTCAGCATAAAGGTCATTTATATATATCAGATTTTTTGTTTTAAAGCTGGAAAATGGACATATAACACAAATAACAATTTTGGTACTTGAAAGCATTGAACTGCTTTAAGTAGACCTTAGAAGAAAAAAGAAAAGAGCTCAGATGTGTTTGTTAAGTGCAGTGGTGGAAGCAAAAAGATATCTTTCCTGGACAGCAGTATAGTCCTCGTCTTTCCTAGCCAACTGTATTTCTCTCTCTCCAGAATACAAGGCAGAGAAAACTCTGACCTTGCTCTGCACACCTAATCGTCTTTGTGCAAATTACACTCGCATACTTTTCTGAATATATTGTAATTAGGCATATGTATTCCAACGGGCCAGTAAGATATAGTTTCTCCATAATCTCTCATTTATATGCAAAGCAGCGGAGTTAAAGAGCTTAGGCTTTCTTCAATCTTAATGCTCCCCCCGTTTGCCTTAATCAAGTTCATTTTTTCCTCTCATTTCTTCCGTATTTCTCTTCTGACTGAGGTTCGGCTTGCGGAGATTTAGTTTACAAGCAGCGGGGCATCGCTGAGTTACAGGAAGACAGAGGAAAACATTTGAAAGACACGAAAAGTAAAAAGAAGTAGAAAGAGTGGCTCTTGTTTACATGTACTTTTTCTCATTCAAATCGTCTTTCTGGCTCCAGTGTGTAATGACTTGCAATGAGGATTTAGTGTCTTGTAATAATTAATTACTTTTTAAAAAACCTATTATCTTAAAATAATGATTTCTTTTCTTGAAACAATTTTTTTTAAGATAATGGTAAACTACATGAAAATAATAACTTATTAAAATAAGTACGTATTTTCTTGAAAATAGGACATATTATTTCAAATTAATGACTTATTGTCTCAAAATTTGGAATTTATAAACTTTGAAGTAATGGTACATTTGTGTTCTCAAAATTCTGCCTTTAAAAACATTTGAACTAATATCTTAAAATAATTACTTAGTATCTAAACTAATAAGTAATTGTTTCAAAATGTGGCTACTTATCTCAAAATGATTACTTAGTTTCTTCAATATTGGACTTAGAACTTTGAACTAATGGTAAAAACTATACTTTGTGTTCTCATAATTCTGACTTTAAAAAGGGCATAGTATAGATTTAATTATTTTATCAAACATTTGAATTAATATTTTAAAATAATAACTTATATTCTTAAAATTAAGACTCAAATTAGGGCTTCTTTTCTCAAATTCTTGATTAACTCAAAGACTAACTCAAAGTTAAGACTTTCCCAAATGTTGACTAATTTGCTGAATTATTTTACTCGTTTTCTGGAAATAATAACACTGTATCCCAAAACACTTACAGTAAATTTAAATACATTAAGTTGTTATTTTTACAAAGTAAGTCACTATTTCTCCACCATTACCAAGGGACCAGATTAAGGATGCAACTGTTGATCATTAAAATGATTAAAATGATAAAAAATCACTTAGAGGCGCTGTGTGGGCACTTGCATCATGTTTTAACATTGCTCAGCTCCAACACAAGTGGCCACATTCCTTCAACTTTCAACGTTATTGTTATTTTGACATAGTAAATCATTATTTTGATATACTAAGTCAGTTCAAAGAGGGAAATAAAGTAAGGGAAATAAAATAAGTGTTTTTTTCCTCTACCTGGTTTGGATGCTTAACCAATAAGTTCCACAGCAGATACATTTTGTCCTACATACATTGTCACTGTGTAATTTACAGTGTACTGTGTACAATTTACATTGAATTACAAGGTTGGTGGTGTACTTGAAAACAAGATTAATGAGGCATGAATTTGAGGCAGAAATTGCTGTTAGAGCACTCTGTCGTTAACAAAAATGGGAGAGTGTTCCTCACGTTACCCAGTGATCTTAATTACAAGGTCATAAAAAGGTACATTTGTTTATATAGCTGCTTACATGCTGCATGCAAGCTAACACTACTGCACATAGAATCAAAATTACAGGATCATAATGTCATTAGAACCACATTATAACCTCACCAAATTACCTCTCACAAACCAGCAAGCTGTGTCCAGTGTATTACAGCAGTGTACAGTTATAGTAGCCTTACTTCCACAAAATATGTTAATTACATGTGCCTGCAGTATGCACTCTTTCAATGTTACTACTACTACTAATAATAATGATAATAATGATAATAATAATAATAACAATAGTGGTACCAAAATGGGTTCTTTGGGTTATGGCTTAGAGGAACCACTTCTGGATCACTGAAGAACCTTTGTAAGTTTGTTTTAATTCTTAAGACTATTTTTAAAGAGTTTCTATAGGTTTTAGAATTACTCTACAATTGATGTAAAACCAGTACATTTTGTGAATCACTTGGTGGAACCCTTGAAAACGTATACTTAATAACTGTGTGATTTAAATGACCTGTGAAATGGTATGTACATCTATAAAGGACAGTGTATTAATTTTGAACATTATTCTTTAACACAGGATGAGTAGTTGTGATTTTCAGGAATATCAAATAATAAAAGAATAATAATAGTAAAAAGAATAATAAAAGATAAAATTGTAAATAAATTGTAAAAAATGAATTAATTGTAAATTCTGACTAACTACAACAGTCTGTATGGGTTCAACAGAGCAAAGGTTATCTAGCCAGTGTTCTAAGTGGCAAAGCTATACTTTAAGTAAGCAGTTACCACAGATCTGAATATTTGTTTATGGATCGTTCTACTATGCTGATTGTACACATTTTGGACTTTTAACTGACACAGACATTAAACTAAAGTCCTTTTGCTTTGAGTGACAATATACCCGAATTATGTTTGTCACTGCACCACACTAATAATACTGCTGTGTTATTGTTTTGGTGGTTTTCATGTTATTCTTAGTCTTGTTTCGAAGTGTGACTCACTAGCTCTAGGGTTTATTGACTTTTAGCTGCTTTAGTTTTTTTTTGATGACTGGCTGAGTGATTTGCCCATTTTGCCCATTTGCTTATCTCGTGATGCCTGTCTCTTGGAAATCCTCCAATGAAACTACTTATGAACATTGACTTAATTAGATGTTTTAAACAACAAACGTAAAGCCATTTTGTTAATGAATTCATTAGAAGGTAGAGTTAGCTTTTGATGAAAATGAAATCATAGATAAAATCAGACTCTCAGTCAATTAGGGGAACAAAAATTGGAAAAGTGTCATTTGGGAGCTGAAAGAGTTGACTTTTATTGGTGAGCTGAGCCAACTGATCCGACTTACTGAAAAGAACAGAAATACCGCTCATTGTTACTGTTACTGTAGTGACAATTCTGAGCTAAACTCAAACACTTTAGCCAGTACATGACATGCCTTTCAACAGTGGCAAGAAAAGTACTTTTCATAACAGTATGGAAAAAAAATGTAATTAGAATATGCTTTATTAGTGACAATTCTTAAGGGTACACTTGCACCAAAGCAATGTGATCTAACAACAAATCATGTGGCCATGTAAGATAGGGATCCAGTCTCACTTCCTGCTCTGAAATTCAATAGTGACATAAAAACATTTTTTTCATTTTTTATATTATTAAAAGAAATAAAAAAATAAAACTTATGACAAGTGTAAATATTTTAGTATTAGTATTTTTTACAAGTTGAAGTTTAGGATTAGTTTTTGTTACAGGGCAGCACGGTTGCTTAGTGGGTAGCGCTGTTGCTTCANGTTTAGGATTAGTTTTTGTTACAGGACAGCACGGTTGCTTAGTGGGTAGCGCTGTTGCCTCATAGCAAGAAAAAACAGGGTCCTTTCTGTGTGGAGTTGTGCAGGATTTCCTTCAGGTGCTTCAGTTTCCTCTCACAGTCCAAAGACATGCAGTCTGGTGAATTGGATATACTGAATTGCCCCTAGGTGTGCGTGTGTGAATGTGTATGTCTGTGTGTCTGCCTTGTGATGGACTGATGGCCAGTCCAGGGTGCCCAATGAGTGCAGGGACAGGCTCCAGTACGCCCAGCGACCCAGGAGAATAAGCAGTGTAGTGTTGAAACCTTAAAAATGTTTATATATAACGTCAAACTCAAACTCAAATTTACAAGAAAAGAAGCAAGTAAAATTTACCTTACCATGATACGGGACCCATTAAGAGTGCAAGTCAATCCAAACCCACTTGAAATCTTTGCAGCGGAGTCCCAAATAGTGTCTGTAAATACATAAACTCATCAACACAAAGGAATTAGAATTGAAAAGACATACTCCCTGCACTCCCAGATCTAATTTACACCATATAATTATTTCTTTCAGCACACAGTTGGTTATGGTTCTTGGAAGGACATTTCTCGAGAGCTTTTCTGTTCCACTTCACCCCCCATGTTGTGTTTGACAGGGCCTACCTGCCTTTGTGAATTATCTGCCACCGGCCTCCACCATTTAAATTAAGCTCCAAACAAGTTCATTAGCTTCCCCTTCGTGTTGAATTGATTTTCGCCTCTCCACATCAAAGACACCCCAGCCGTCTGCCATGGAGCATGACTGCAGAGAAACAGAATGAGCTTAGCGTCAGTTAGCCTAGTCGCTGCCTGCCCGTGTGTGCTTTTCAGTTGCCATACTGCGTACTCCATATTCAACATACTCAGCCTTAGGTGCTATTTATTCAGAACGCTTTTAAATTGGACCAAATCTGCCATGCTGCAAACCAATTACCCCCAAAACCCCACTGGGATAATGGCTAGTTAGCACATGAACAATTAGCAGTTTTTAGAGTAGATTTTTTAATGTAGAGTCTGGTTTACACACATGATTTAGTGTTCTGAGGAAGATGCAGTAGAGACTAAGATTTTGTGAGATTTGGACTGCTGAAACATGTTGTTCATTAGAGCTGTTTTCTTATCTTTTACACTCATCATCTGTCACTCCATGACAGTCTGGCAAGACACCATTGCAGTCTTTGGCAATGTTGACATGGTGTCAAGAGCAGTTGTCGTAATACATGCACTAACAGGATAACTCAAGGAGCGCATCACTCCTTGCTGAATGTTCGCAGTCATGGCCGTTGGGTCAGTCAGGTACAGCGATAAGGCCCGTCCTTGCTTACATCACATGTGTGGGCGAGCGTGAAACTTGAATGGTTTGCATGTCTCACAAAGTCTAACCTACCCAGGTTGATTCTTTCTGGGTGCAACTATTTAGGCAACTATTCTTTTGATGATGAGTGTAGTGTAAGGACTTTTGACCTAGCATTTAAGTTCCAATTTCATTACTAATATAGCCAATGCAGAGTTTGTAGCCTAGGTATGGCATCTACTCTACAGTATACTTAATTGCCCTTAATTTTAATTAATTGAGCATAAACACTCACATTTATGCCATGCGTTCCTGCATAAACTCTTGCATTTATGTACAGTAATTGCTCTGTCACATTAGTCTATAGCATATGATTTCAATACCTGTACATTTCAGAGTCAGTCTAGATAGCACTGCAGAGTAAGGCAAGTAAGGCAATAGGATAACCTTAGCCGTGCTAAGAACTAACTGTACTGCTCACTTGGAGAAGTGGTTCTAATTTGCTCAATATTCATCAGTCATTAATTTGACATGGATCATATCAGTTAAACTGCTTGTTACCAACGTACCAAGTTAAGTACAGTTCTTAAGACTCTTTTATTGTATTACGCGCATTTCTTGAAGCTTATTTCTGATGCTATTTCATCTCATGACCTTCACTACTCCTCGTTATGACACACTATTCACCCTCCAAAATTCTTCACAGTGTTCACAGTGTTTACAAGTTTTTCTCTTGATTAGCTGCCAGTGAACTGATAGACTTAACACCTATTGATTAATGCTATTCCTGAAAGATCATTTCCTGAATTGCCAAAAATAACACAATTCAGAGAGCAAATATAAACGCATTACATGAAAATTAAATGAAATAAAGCAACTTTTTCCCTGCCCATTTTATATGGAGGTATATGGAGGTTTATATGGAGGTATATTAGCCACTTCAGTTTAGAAAGCATAAATAAGTCCATAATAGACTTTAACACATTAGGGCCTAAAAGATGTTTGTTAGCTCACTGTTAGCCTCTGTAGTTAGTTCCATGACAAATGACCATGCAAGCTCCTGACCACACGAGCCGTATTCTAAAGCTAAGGGTGCAGTTGAGGTAAGAGAAACCTTCTTAGTGCTGCTATACGAAGGCTGCTCCTTCTTTTTCACTCATGCATATTTGGGATAGCCTGAGCAGGCTGCACTGATATGGTACAGTTTAGTGATGTCAGCAGCGAGACTGATATGAGTCTTATGTTTAAAAGCATTAAATTAAAATTTACACTTCATTACAAACCACAGCAACTCACCATCTCGAGCTCTGCATGAAGGTTTTTTGGAGACTGAAGGTCCGGATAGATACAGCAGCTGTGTCCTTCAAACTCACACATGCATTTCTCGGGCCACATTCAAAGGCGCCTACAAAGCAGAACATCCTTCAGTAACATAACGGCTGAGAAATTCAGCCTTCCTCGGCTGCGTCCTTAATTTGGAGATAAGGATACGGTGAGCACTTGGATCCAAAATGTGAGTCTGTACATAGCATTAGGAATATTGAGTCTCATTCATCAATATCTTCCTTACCTTTTTCATGAATTTGTTCTTGAGAAAGATCCTAAGCAAAAGTCTGTAACAGATTCATGATGTGTTATTAAACTGCTTAATTGTGTGCACCTGTGTGCTCCTGAGAGTGTATAGATCCTGTTCTTACCTAAGAACAAGTTCCACATAAAAAACACTGGTGAATATGAGAATCTTCCTGAAAACGGAAAAGTGGATTTTAAGAAGAAGTTTCTTTGTAAGAACAGTTGGTAAATGAGGTCATATTTATTTTGCAATAAAGTGTTGGAAATTATTATAATTTATGTGAGTATAGCTGTTCAAAACTGTTTTTTTTTTGTGATTCTCATATATATATATATTTCATTTAAAGAAAAAACAAACAGCATCCCACATTCCAACCCCAACTCACCACCATGTGGGATTAAACAAAAAAAGAAAAGTCACATTAGCATCACAGGACACTCAAAAGTTGACAACCACAACACAATACATTTGCAATATTTATAAAATAT
>CM067476.1:11457965-11505074 GCA_034552555.1 Semaprochilodus insignis | reverse complement strand
ATTCTTAAAGTTCTTGTGCATTTTGTAAGCTTTTGTCTGTTTTATGACAAAATAAATAAATAAATAAATAAATAAAACCTCTCACTGTTGTCAGTCGACTTGAAGGTTCTCAGTCGACTCAAAGGGTCTCCGACTGACGATTCGACTCATCGACTTCTAGAGGGCAGCCCTAATATATATATATATATATATTTGTACTCTTATAGAGAAGAATATTTAGGGAATGTATATCAGCATCTGTCCAATTTTCCTGACCGCTGCAATGTGTGGGTCCAGTTGTGTTGATGAAAATCAATACATTTATTAGAAGCATGCCAGAGTTCCTGATTCTTAGGTTTTGCTTGTTTTGAAAATCTTTTGTTGTTGAGGTCAGGGATTAGCCGTCCACTGAAAGCAAATCCCATGCCGAAGTTATTTTATTATTTATAGTTCAAACAACAGTTGTATAGTTCAAATAGCTTTGAAACTGAACATATTTGAGCAGGCCATTTTAAGACTCAAGCTATAACGTAAGCTAAGAGGAAAGCCATTTGAGAAGGAGCAGGCGAGAACAGTTTCACATGGCACAAATAAAACATGTTATTTTATATTAGTTGAACGTATGTATGCGTCTTCTGGAGGATGAAGTGTGCTAACAACATGCCTGCCCAAGCTGCTTGGGGAAGGAAAGATCAGCATGTTGGTTTAAATTCAAGATTTATTGCCGCCAGAGCATTCCAGTTAATCAAAAGGTTGTTGAATCATCTTGGATTAAAGAGAAAGGAAGATGATGTTTTGTGTTTTGACAAGGCTAATCATGTCTCAGTAGCCCGTGTTACTCTAGGCTAGCAAGGCGGCTGGCATTGAGTTTCTTTCTCCTCGGATTACATGCACCAAAGCTATCCAGGCAGGTCAAACCAAGTCCACAAACACTGGAATATCATAACAAACAGAAGGCTGACTTTGGAAAGTTTCTGGATGATATTGCATGGATTTCATTAAGGGTTGACAATGAGATATTATTGTTGTTGTCAAGCTACGCCTATGTCTTAGGCTTCCTGAGTGTGTGTAGAACACCAAACAATTAAATATTCATTCATTTGTTAGCTCTATGTGATGATTTCTGCACTCGCTGCGACCAAATCACAGCTGTGATGTTAATTGATGGAATTCACTCCCTCTCCTGTTATGTTTAATCATTTCCCAGACAATTATTTTTGAACGCTGATTTCTCAAATTATCTCTTAAAAGTTGTGAGACACCTGGATGCTGATAACAGAGTCTCGATAACTGGTCTACGTTCTGTATTTTCTACAACTGGATATACTGGATATATATTCAATAAGGCCAAAAGTATGTGGACACCTGACCATCTCACCTATATAAGCTTGGTAGACATTCCATTTCAAAAACATGGACATGGAGTTTGCCCCCCTCTTTGTGGCTGTAACAGCCTCTACCCTTCCGGAAAGGATTTCCACAAGATTTGTGAGTGTGTCTGTGGGAATTTGCACCTATTTAGTCAAAAGAGCAAAAGTGATGTCACTGGTGTTGAACAGGAAGGTCTGGCTCCCAATCATCACTTCAATTCATCCCAAAGGTGTTCAGTGGGGTTGAGGTCAGGGCTCTCTGCAGGCTACTGACCACTGTCCCTCCACCACCAAATAGTGCTTTGGACATTATGCATTCTGGTACATAGTGTTCTCCTGGCATTCGTCAAACTCAGATTCATCCGTCAGACCACCAGTTAGTGAAGTGTGATTCATCACTCCAAAGAATGCATATCCACTGCTTCAGAGTCCAGGTGCAGTGTGCTTTACACCACTCGAGCTGAGGCTTGGCATTGCACATAGTGATCTCAAGGCTTGTATGCTCGAAACCCATTTTATAAAGTTCATAACACACACCTCCTTGTGTTGATGTTGCATCCATAGGCAGTTTGGAGTAAGCTTGGTAGTAAGTGATGCAACAGTGGATAGGTGATTTTTACACACCACATGCTTCAGAATTTGGTGGTCCCTGTTTGTGTGTTTGCATGGTCTATTGTTGCTTCTAGATGTTTTCGTTTCACAGTCACAACATAGTTCACAGCTATGTGCTTGATTTTATCCCTCTATTAACAAAAGATGTGGGTAAAACACCTAACTTAATAACTGTCCACATACTTTTGGCCATATAGTGTATTTTGCCTTCTTTAGAGTATGCTAAACTAATAGAGGTTGGTATACTGTATCCACTCGTGTTTTAGCTGAAATTCTACCTCAGTTATTAGTTTTGTCATAAGTATTGTAATGCTATACCACAAATAAGCACAGATAATGCAACAGCTGAACCCAACAATGCTTCGACCTGGGAATTTGAGAAATTCAACAGATCTGAATCTGGCTTCATTTTTTATTTTTCCCATTCCACCTTAAGTGATGCAACAGTTACATTCAGGTGCCTGTACACATTCCAGAATGTAACTGGCGCTCCAAGTTGGAATAGAAAATTTCAACAACAAATTGCCAAATAAGAAGCCAACTTTTTCAGATGAGAAATAACATTTAGTATGTTTTTAGGCTGGCCTTAGTGATTAAAAGCAATATTGATAGCCTAATTATATATTGTTAACTTTTGTTTAGTTTTTTGCCCAATAAAAGTATTCCAGATTATTTATAAAAATATTTTTTTAAATAATGCGTTTATTAAAAACATTTTAAATGCTAAAGAAAAGCAA
The DNA here is from genome assembly GCA_034552555.1 of Semaprochilodus insignis. Taxonomy (NCBI): domain Eukaryota; kingdom Metazoa; phylum Chordata; class Actinopteri; order Characiformes; family Prochilodontidae; genus Semaprochilodus; species Semaprochilodus insignis. Next base: position 11,502,376 of record CM067476.1, on the reverse strand, counting down.
GTAGATCCCAACAGCCTATAATTAAAATCTAAGCAGTTTTAGGTAATGACAAGTAATTCATTTATTTATTTATTACTTATGAATTATAATTATTAACTTGTTTTTGAATATGTGCTCATTTTTGACTCTTTTTTTGATACAAAATAAAAATGATGGCACTGTTTTTTAGCCAATTATGCAAGTAGAATGTTATTCAAGAAGCACAATATTATATTTATGTCGTATCACCCACACCTACCTTTCAGTCAGAGCCGTATTATAGTGATGTTGAAGGACGGGGCATCAGCCTTATCAACCACCCCGCCCCCACCTACTATCAACCATCCACTCCCCCGCCAGCTCTAAGATGGAGGTTGAAGGGGGGGTCCCTGTTTCTGCTTTCCGCAAGCTTATTCTAGCCTGCGTCTCCAGCAAACAGAAAAAGGATAATCAACCTGCCAGAATGCGGAGGCAGCGGATACCAACCCATAATCGTCCTGGCCAAATGCAAACACCAAGGACTTCTGACTAGGGCACTTATTTGCATTAAAAGAAAAATAGCAGCAATAGCAGCGACTGTGCCCGCAAACACTGGCTACGGGGGAAAAAAGTAGGCCTCTGCAATACTTCTGAATGACACCTAATTTGTCTTTATCACATATATTACCCAACTAATGTTGCTATATCATAACAAGCAGAGCCTCCAGAGTGGGCACTTTCTGGGTGACACTGTTTGGCTTTTAGAAAGGGGGTCGATGTATAGTTGAGCACACAAATAACATTGGTATTTTTGGAACACGCACACACAAATGATTTATAGTATAACAGATTAAGTCATCTGGAATTTTGTAAATACCTAATAATACTATGAGACTGTTGTAAGAACATTAAAAGATTATTCTATGAAATTCTCTCATTTCATTATATTTATAAGATATAATGCAGATATATGTTCAAGAAATATATTGGATATTGAGTCTTTTTAACTCATTTTTATGGTCCCTATTTTCCCATATTATTTATTCTTTATTCTATTTATTGTATATTATTTGTATTTTTCTCTCAGTTAAACACCTGTTAAGAGTCTATAAGAATGATATTCGTGTAGTTTTATATGCATAATCATTTTTAGAAATGTGGTGCATGCAACAATTTCACAAATAAATACATCAGTACATGCATACAGATCATCATAGCAAATGACTCCACAAAGTACAACTTTCTTACAGGGATAGGTTTTGCATGCTGATTATTATGCATATACAGTATCAGTCAAAGGTTTAGAGACAGCTACTCATAGAAGGTGAAGACACCAAACTATAAAATAGCATTCGTGGAATTTTGCAGTCCACAAAACAGCTTTCTTAATTTTGCAATTAAGTTTGATATGACAAGATTTTTTTCTAAGCAGTTATGGACTAATTCTATTGGTCTGTCCATCATGAATATTCACTAAATTGCAAGTTTAACTAGAGCTTTTAAATTGTGCAGTAAAAAAGAGATCAAAGTTTTTGTGCAACAAAACATATATTAGAGGTGGGGGATATGGCAAAAATATAACGTTGTGATCCATTAAGAGTATTGTTAAGTGTTAATAAGTGTACTTAATAACTATTAAGTGTAAGCCTGTCTGGAAGATAACCAAAAACATCCATTTAGTTGGTACTGATGATGGAAAAACTATGTATAAATAATTAGATAACTCATGTGTGAAGTTATAACTGTTGTTGACAGATGTGTGTAAAACATGTATTCTTTAGGTATAAGCCATTTTGCAGTAGCTGAATTAAACTTTACATGTTTCTAACATAAAGGCGAGAAGGCGCCTTGATTGAGTGATGTACCTTTTGTTGTTTGTGATCTCATTAGGCTCCCAGGCTGATCTTTGCACTTTATCACACATTCAAAAACTTTGTTTGAGACAGAAAATCCGGTCTTAAATTCCACAGGGCATCACAACTGGGTCAAAAAAAGAAAAGAAGTGGAGAGACACGACTGCAGAAACTACTAAAACATGTAGGTCTATGTGAAATGTGTGTGAATAGCGTAATTTGTTGGGTGAATAAATGATCAGATTGCATTGATTCTGGGATTCTTAATTCTTGCTGAGTGACATTGCAGCATGTGCAGCATTTACAAATATGAACATACACATCAACAATTGCATGAACTCTCATTAATAAGCATTCCAATTTGTACATTGCAATTAATTAATTTCTTTACAGCTTTTATGGGTCAGTTGCTGGCCAAATGCAAACACCAAGGACTTTTGTCTACAAAGCACTAAAAAGGCTGTTGTTTGCAAATGTTATATGCGAGTATAGATGGAGGGGAAAAAAAAACAACAGAACCTCTGTAAAACTTCTGGAGCAAAATGGTCCCTAACTTCTTCTTTAAACAGATCTTTTCTTAGCCCAAGGTCAAAGCTGAGGAGAGGTGAGCGCGGGAGGAGGCCGGAGGAATTTTCACATGATGGAAGCTGTTCTAATTACTGCACTATCCAATTCTCCGAAGGGCGCTCCATGCGTAGATTTTTTTGGTCGGCTTCATTTATTTTGACATAGATTCTCATAATGAAATAACAAAGAAACTCCCACACCGGAAAACTCGTCCCACAGACACTTCCACTTGTAGATAATTGGAAAAACTTGCTGCAGTGTGAAGTATGAAGCATTTTTAAAGCTCAAAAGTCACTCTGCCAGGAAGCGATTTTTATGTTTTTACAGAGAAATAAAAATAGCCCTTGACCGTCACATCTGGGGTTGGTGTTATCAGTCTATTTGACACCTTTACAGGTATCAAACCATCAAACCATCACTCTTTCAATATACAGGAGAACTAGTGATAATAGTCTGGGGACAGATTCAAAACTGAGTCAAAATACTTTTCCTTTTCAGATGCAGTGATGTGTCAATGCCATTTCTTTCAGTACTCACTCATACCAATTCTTATACACTACTAGTGCAAATGACTGCAATGAACTCTCACAGTTAAATCATTCAAATCTAGCTTATGATATAAAGGAAGCATGTTAGCTAACTATGTTACATTAGTTACTTTGGTTCAAGTAGCACTACAGTATCCACTGCAGTAGATTTTGTTCAACATCAGAATCAGATGGCCTTCTGTACAGCTTTAAGTACAGCATGTCTCCTCATCTGTCTCTTTCAACAACACACCCTGCCCTACAGTGACAGCAGGAATCACGTCCGAGGCTACTGCATCCGAGCAGCTCTCTTGTCCAGTTTTACATCTTATTGGAGCCTTTTTGGCCTCTGAAGCCAGACATTCATTTTAGAAATATCATATGACGACTCATGTTCGAATCATGTGTGGCCAAAGTCTACAATTTATACACTCACACTGTACAAAACACACTTGATTGACATGCTACATCATGCACAGTGCCCTCAGACAGCTCTATGAACAATTAACAATAAAACTGTTCATTCAAAATAACATGCTGCATGCCCAACTACAGAACAAACATGCTCAAAAGCTGAGCTATTGCAGCTTTACTAACTTGTACTGTGCACTGAAACTAAACCCAACTGGTACATGAGTCAAACTAAATGGTTTTTCTAATTCACAGCCATACCCACTAATTTATGTGTCTAATCCATAGTCATACTGACCCTCACTTCTCTATGTGTCTAATGCACAGTCATACTGACCCGCACTCCTCTATTTGTGTCTAATCCACAGCCATACCCACCTGCACTCATTTATGTGTCTAATCCATAGTCATACTGACACACACTTTTCTATGTGTCTAATCCATGGCCCCACTGACTTGTAGTCCACCATGTGTCTAATCCACAGATATACTGACTCACACTCCTCTATGTGTCTAATCCACAGCCACACTGACCCGCACTCCTCTATGTGTCTAATCCACGGTCCTATTGAACCTCACTCCTCTATGTGTCTAATCCACAGTCATAGTGACCCTCACTCCTGTATGTGTCCAATCCACGGCCACTGACCCGCACTCCTCTATGTGTCTAAGCCACAGTCATATTGATGCTCACTCCTCTATGTGTCTAATCCACAGTCATACTGACCCTCACTCCACTAGGTGTCTAATCCACAGCCATACTGACCCGCACTCCTCTATGTGTCTAAACCACAGCCACACTGGCCCACACTCCTTTATGTGTTTAATCCAAAGTCAAACAGACCCACACTCCTCTATGTGTTTCATCCACAGTCTTACTTGCCCTCACTCCTCTTTCTGGCAACTGCCTAGCAAGACATTAGCGACTGCATAGCAACACCTTAGTAACTTTCTAGTAACACCTTAGCAATCTCCTAGCAACACCATAGCAACCACCTGGAATACTACAGCAACTACCTAGTGCTAGTCTTGCTATCCGGTGTCAACCTGAGGCAGGTGGGTTCCCCTATTTGAGCCTTTGCTCCTTTCAAGGTTTCTTCCTCTTGCTCTGAGGGAGTTTTTCTTGCCACTGTTGCCCTTGGCTTGCTCATTGGTGGCTTGGACCCGGATTCTCTGTAAAGCTGCTTTATCACAACATCTGTTGACTCTTGTAAAAGTCACTATATATAAAACTTGACTTGACTTGACTACCTAGCAACACTATACCAAACGAATGCCCTGGCATTCATTCTTGAGTCGCTAAAGCTGCACAGTTACTCTTCAGGAAATGCACATTTTTGTTTGTGTTTGGGATTACTTGAGAGGAAGGAAATACAACCAATGTCTAAGAATGAACACTAGAGGTGTGGAAAAATATCCCTGCAGAGTTCTTATAAAAAACTGAAAGCTGGTCTGTTGAAAAGGATAGAAGATGTAATAAAAGTAGAGTAGTTGAGCGGAGACACTAATTACTGAAATAAATATGATATACTTTTGTGTAATATTCTGTTAAATATGCACACATGTACTTAGTGGACTATTAAAATGAACTTGCTGCCTTTTCAGTGTTTAGTTGGCAGTTTGCACAATAAAAAAGCATATTTTAAAACTTTTTTGCACTGCTCTTTCTCAGAGTGAAACAGTCTGATGGACACGCCCCCTACATAATATTTTTTGAATCTTTTTACTTACACTACTACTACTACTTTTTAAAGGCTTTCTAACTTATACTTTTCCCCCTTAATCAGAAATCAGAATCAGGTTTATTGGCCAAGTATCTTGGCACACACAAGGAATTTGGTTTTAGCAGTTTGTGTCTCTAACTAACTGACAGTCCACAATATACACAATGACTCCACATATACACAATAAATATAGACATTGTACAATATTCAGTCTACACAGTCTACATAAAATACAAACAATAAACAAACTATATATGGACAAATAATAGTTTATACATTATTTACAAACACAGTATAAGGCAGTGGTGTTGAGGGAGTGCAACAGCATTAGTATACATGTATGGGGAAGAAACTGTAGTGTATAATCTGGCATGTGAGTGAAACTGGTTAGCACTATGGAGGAATAGGAGTAACTATGGTCCAGCAGATAATAATACCGGTCAGGTGATGGCCTGAGGAAAGAAGCTGTTTAAGTAAGTACTCTTAAATGAAGGAAGGACCATACATGGTTTGTTACTGTACAGCTGAGTCCATTCACACTTGCAGAATACATAGAAGGCGTCTCTGATTTCATTATAAAACAACACTGTGTCTTAGTGCACCACTGAACAGAAGTGTGCTTCACCTATGTTCCCAGTGGCAGCAGCTGCACACAGACAAGACACACCTGCCCCACAGGTAACGCTGAAAGAACGTCCTCTTCGTGACAGCGAGACAGGAGGGACTGACAGCAGCAGACAGTCTGTGAATGAGACAGAGGTTAGAAGCCTCCTGATCCGACTGATGGTGTAAATCTTTCGGTTTGGTTCACGGGGTTTGGCAGCAGTTCCGGCTGGATCTCCTCTCCTACACCACTGCAGGCCTTCAGCGGCCACTCAGCTGAGTTAACACAGACTTTAAACATTGACAGCTGTAGGCATGGGAAATAAATTTGCATTCATTTTGTAGCCGTGGAAACTGAGCAACAACTCTGACACGATGGCGAAGTGGAACATTGGAGAATTTATGACTAAGAAAAATGTCATTTGGAAAAAATGCAAGAGAATGGCTTTATGAGCTGCAAGATAAATTAGTCTCAGGGCTGTTGTACAACAATGCTGTTCTCTTGACAGACGAGGAAATTGTCTTAAATTATCCAGTGCTGTTGTAAAATATGCTCTGAGTTTACAGAAAAGGATCATGTAAATCAAATTTTAATTCAACACACCACAGAAAGATAAAATAAAGATTTGTTGTTACTTGTACTGGTTACGTCAGATTAGTGTTGGTAGAACTAGTCAGGACTAAAAGTATGCTCATGATTAAAGCTCCAGGGAACCTAAGCCTGTGATTCTTTTCTAATAGAGTTAATCTTGTTCCTCTGGGCCAAAATACACATGCACAACGTATGTCTCATGAATATCTTCCCAATGTCTGCTGTATTTCACCATATTTCTCTCCTCTCCATGTAAAATAGGTGGTCCTAATCTTGGGTTACGCCTTTGTAAGCATTTCCTAACCAGTCACAAGGCTGACGTCTCTTGCCCTGCCCACACAGAGTCAGAAAGCCTAGTGAGCTAAAGCTAATCCAGCTAGCCCACTTGTCTGTTCATTCATTTATTCATACAACAACATTGTTTATCCATTCTTTCATTTGCACGTTGCTTTGTCTGTCTGCATGACTATTCATCCATTTGTTTGTTCCTTCATCCATGTGTCAGTGCATGTCTGTTCGTGCATGACTGTTTTTTCTCATGCCATCATCACATAAAAGCTGTATAATGATAGGAATATAACATAATGACAGAACTACAATAACTGTTTTGTATGAGTCCTGGAGCAGGCTAGGAGTATTAGACGGAGAGCTCTCAATAATGCAGCGTTTCAGCCAATCACAAGGTTGACGTCTCTTGCCCCGCCCACACAACAGTTTCAGAGTCAGAGAAACTTTGTGGGCTAAGGCTAATCCAGCATAACTAAAAGCTAGCAAGCTAGACCACCTGTCTGTTCATTCATTTATCCATACAATATTGTTTGTTTATCCATTCTTTCATTTGCATGTTGATCTGCATATCTATTCATCCATTTGTTTGTTCACTCATCCATATGTCAGTGCATATCTATTCGTGCGTGAGCTTTTTTTCTCAGGTTATCATCACATAAAAGCTGGATAATGATAGGAATATAATATAATCATAGAACTACAATAACAGTTCTGAGTCTTGGAGCAGGCTAGGAGTGTTAGAGAGCTCTCAATAATGCAGCTTTTTAGCCACACCCACACTGTTCTCACATGTTTTATCATATTTATATCTTATATTAAACATCCAACACTCACTCACAAACACTCACGTTTAGTATAATTTCTTTTTTTTTTATAGTCAATATGTTTTGTTTCCTGGGACTGTGAACCCTCTACTGACCCAAGAAGAAGGTCAAATTGATCACCACTCCCTTTTGCCAAAGTAGTTAACTCTTAAATAAATTTCAGCCTTGCTCCATTTTATTAAGAAAAAGTAAAGTTAGACTCTTCCTGTAAAGATCTTGTTTTAGAAACACAAGGTTTTGTTCCAGCATCAGCTGATTGCTTATGTGGAAGATGTCAAAAACTGTCCAAACATGGTGGCATTTCGGCATTGATAATTATTCAAAACAAGAAGGTAAATTAAGGAGAAAAATACAGAATAAATAAATAAATAAAGGAATGAATGAATGAATGAATGAATAAATAAATAAATAAATAAATAAATAAATGAGACCACTGATTGCTAGCAACCTGAAGTATGTATTTGATAATTACATAGTGAATTACATTTGCATTTTGAATCAACAGGTAAGTGTCTATACATTTGATACTTTGATAGCGGGAAAAAGGGAGGCATTTAGTTTAAGCTAGATAGACAGATGCACACAACAGTAACTTCTCTTGTAATCGCTTGTACTTCCAAACACAGCAGTGGTCAATACTAAATGACTGCATACTTTTTGAATGACCTGTGATAATTGTGACCTCGAACGTTAATTGCTCCCCTTGTCTATTCCCTTTGACTGTGGTTGTCCAGTGTTGAGGGTTGGGGGCAGGGGGCTCTCCACAGCTCATACGCCAGGTACCAATATGCAGAACATCTCCAGTTACCTAATACCCATAAAGCAGCAGGCACTAAAATCGCCATTAGCACTAGCAGAGAGGGCCACACTCTGAATAGTGGGGACACTGTTAGCAGCGTAGCATTCATAAATGACAATTAATAAGCTATGACTCAATCATAAGCATGCCCCCAGTTGTGGCGTATTAGGCTGCTGGGGACTGGAAAGCACTTAACTGCGGCTATTTCGGCTCCATTTAGACGGAGAGTGTTCCCGCTGAGGCTTTATGTGCTGTCGGCGGTGAGAGAAGAGAAAGGAAGTAAAAGGCGGACGGAAGGAGGTCAGAACCTACAACAATAGGCCTGAGTTTTACATGCTTCGCGGCTGGCTGATTAGCTGAATGGACCGGAGCAAGCGCGGGCGGATCAATGCTTATCAGGCTGCTGTTTTTCGAATGTGAGCTTTCTTTCTTTCTTTCTTTCTTTTTTTCTTTTCTTGCTCTGCTGTTTACCCTGCTATTGAGTGAAGGGCCATGAAAAAAAAAAAAAAACAATTTCCTGAAAACTGTCTACGTGGATGATTTAGACGCATATGATCAGCCAGAGATTGTGCTGGAGTGAGACGGAGCTGCTCGATAATATCGAGCTCTTTATAACAGTGTCACTCGCCGTAATGAAGAGTGACTGTCGCACGCCCCTCTCGCCTCCAGCCTGTGGATCGTATCTCCTCCAGCCCAGCGTCTCCAACGCAAACCCACCAGGAGCTGATGATGCTCTCTGCGAAGTCTGCAGAACAGATCGAAGCAGGAGTGTGCGTCGGTGGGCTCCAGAGGCCCCTGTGATGCCATCTGATCTGAGAACAATGATGTAAGTGTTAATTCATGCCTGGAGGTAGGTATGAGTGTTCATTTTACTCATCTATTCATCTGTTTTTCTTTATTTTTCCCAATCTAATACTGAGAAAAAAAACAATGCTAATCACCTGATAGCAATCCTGTAAGCAATGGTAATCTATTTACATGAATTCTTCAAAATGTTATGTTTACACATCATTGGTGTTGGAGAACCTGCTGGTTGAACCTCAAATCTCCATTTTTGTTGTTTTTCAGTTTTTGACATGATTTCAAATTGCTTATTGCCCTTCAGTCCATTCAATGAATGGACTAAAATAAATGACCCAAAGTTACTTGAAAAAACTGGTTCCATTGATCAAAGTATGTTTTTTCAGCCAACCAGATTACTGGTGTTGGGGGTGGTAATCGGTTGTTACGCACATAGTCAAACTAAGATTCAGTCCGCAGATGCACACTGAGCAGGGAGCGAATGTATCAAAAATAAGGGATACTACATTAGATTAATTTTTAATCTTTAAAACAGTAGATCTGAAAGGACCTATGACTCTACCTGCCTAAACCTGCCTTTAGTGTCAAAAGAAGTGATTTGACTTAAAGATCATGTTGCAGAGATACCTATTGAAGTCAACATGCTAACCAGGTATTGTGGTATCTTGTAATACCTATTTGCACCTCAAGAGGCAATAATGAGTCACTGTAGAGTCTGCCATCAGTCCAACATGAGAGGATGAAGAAGTAGTACGGCTGCCTCCATGGCATATTCTAACCTCTTGTCAGTCATGTTAAAGGTCCTGCACCTGGTGAGACTACTTAAGGAACAGTAGCCAATAAATGAATTAGTAAGTGCAACAATGACTGAAACTCTTTACAAGCTGTCACTGCTGCCACTCACTTTTTGCAGGAAACTACATTTGGCAGCAACAAAAGATGTTTTATGAACAGAAGCACAACAAGTGTTAATATTGGTGTTTCTTTCCACCACCTAAGATGCTCATGATGCTGAACTTGCGATGTTTCTTCTGAACCAGTAAAGTGTGAAGAGGGAGAAGGAGGGACTATGTATTTCCTTGTTTCTTAGGATAGGGGTAAACACCGTGAATGTCTGGACATATGTTGCGCCTTATTAGTTTGGAGTAAGGATTCGACAGCTTGCTCCTTTAAATAGGACATGGCTTGCTATGATTCTGATATATATTAGGGCTGTCATTAATCACATTGTTTGAATGGGCAAAATAAGCCACATATATTCATATTCATATTACCTTCAATAATTCAATTTGTACATCAATATATTTATGTTAACGCTGGCTGTATGTGGGGAATATGTTGAACGTGGTGTCCAATTTTCAGCACCAATATCCAGTGAGAGCAGCACTGGGTGTTCTCTTGCGAGCACAATCCAGCGTAGTCTGCCAATGGCATCCACCAGTGCTAGCATTGCTAATATTATAGATACAAACCTTGCATTTAACTTGTAAATCATACTTTTAAACTCTGTCTTTTTTGATAGAAAAGTTGACTGTAGCATACAAGCATTGCTTCATATGAAACTGTGAATATTCAGATCTTACATATTTTAAAAGATTATGTTATAATCTTTTTTAGCCCAGAGCATTAGTTGAAGTAGTAATAAGCTATGTATGTATATATATATATATATATATATATATATATATATATACACACACAAAATCACACTTAATAGAGTATTTCCTGTTGAGATGTGTCCGTCATAAACCATACCACCAATTTCAACTTCAACCAATTTTAACCTTAAAAGGTGTTTTTGAAATGTATAATGATGTTTTTCCAAAAAAAGCAAAAATGTGTTCTACATTTTCATATCACTAGCAGAACAGTCTATAGGTGGAGCCTTATTTTACCCCTGCATTTTTGAAAGAGGATGTGAGACAGCATCTCAATGTTTTGAAGTAGATGTGTCCTGAAGGCTGAATTGTCAATACTGAAACTCATTTTCTGCTTTTTGTGTGTTTTAATAAACATATTATGATTTTATGTGTATACAGTTGTTCAAATCTGTGTTTGCTAGTTGTGTACTGGCTAGCGTTTTTGAGTTCCACTTAAAATTGTCTGAATTTGACACTACCAAAACTTTACTAAATGTTGTAATTGTTTTGTTAGTGACAAACTCGAATATTCTGTTATTTGATTTAGTAAAATAACCATAATTTAGTCAGTTAGAAGTCCCAAAAGTGCTTTGAACTCTGTCTTTAAATCAGTTCGGTCAAGTGATCCATACAGCTGTATGCACCTGGTGAAATTATGTATTGTGATGATTTTCAAACAGTAAATAAGTAAATAAATTCAAGCTTTATATAAAAATAAGAATATAGCATTTTTCTGCAAACTTCGGTGCCGAGTTTCTGTTTATTTGCTGAGTTTATCATATTGGTGGTTGTTGTGGCTCAGCGGTTAACACCACTACCCACCAAAGAGCTACCACCCCATGTGGGAGACAGGGGTTCAAATCCCAGTCTAGGTAGCAAATGCTGAGCTACACCAATAAGAGTCCTTGGGCAAGACTCCTAACACTACACTGGCCTAACTGTAATACGAATAACCTTGTAAGTCGCTCTGGATAAGAGCGTCAGCTAAATGTAAATGTATTGGGAGAAAAAAAAATATCACATCATTTGAAATGTGCCACAGTGTTTCCACAGGCCTCATTTAATGTTTTATAAGAAAATCAACACAACCTGTAATTTGACAAGGGACTTTCAAACTTAGGCACACAAGTTATGCATATATCTTCTCTGTATCCGCAAAATAAAGGTATAAATTGCACATTTATACAAAATGAGTGTATGAAATGTCTCAGATCCGAACCTTTCCTCTGATTGATCTAGGAGCAGCACATCCTGGACCTTCTCCTCTCCTGCTTGATTGACCCATTGTGGTATGGGATCACGCCCCACTTCTCAGCGTCACGCTACACCTGCTCCGCTCTACTTTACCAGCTCATTACTGCGGCCTTGAATGAGGAGGAGCAGGAGCCTTTCGCGTGCGTTATAATAAGCAAGACAAATGAAACCATCTCGGGATGTAATATAGTGCAAAAACCTCAATTTATTGAAAGCTGCTCCGAGTTTCAGAGAAAGGAAATTAGTGTATATTGTGAGTGTGTAGAGGAACGGATCTCTCAGTGTTCAGCTATTATACAGACACATCATTAGTTTGGATGTGCAATGGAGTCGTCACAACAACGCTCCGGAATGGTTTCTCTCTCTCTCTCTCTCTCTCTCTCTCTCTCTCTCTCTTTCTCTCCCCGATTCCTGTCGCCAATTTAGTCCTCCACTCCGTTTCTTTCTCGCTAGCTCTGATTGAGACAAATCAATAAAATAAGACAGGGGAGGAGTGTGAAGCATGTTTCAGCCAAGCGTGAGATACGGCGAAATCGCGACTCTGCATGCGCGCCAGACAAACGGATGAGTCGACGGATCACAAACCGTGCTCGTAATAACACCGCCGCTGTCGGAGGAGATGAGCTTCGGCCGCCATTATAGGGCCACCGGAGCAAGACTGATGACACTGCAGAGATATAAACACATCAGACATGGCACATCATCATCATCATCAGCGCGGTACTGCATAAAGACCCTCTCACGCTGGCTTTCTGACAGCAAAATTACATTCATTTCGATGGAAAAGGTTTCGGGTCGCAGACTTCTGTTAGCCAGGAAATTTCACGTGCAAAACTTTGCTGCAGATTGGACTCTGGTGACCTTTGACCGGCACGCTCTCATTGTCCGTCAATAGCAGAACTGCTTTGGCTGTGTTGACCTCTATGGGAACAGGGCATGGTATGGCAGCCAGAGAATGTGCAGTGAGGACACATTGAGTGAGTGTCACTCGGCCTTGCGGGTTTGTCAAACGTTTCAGAGCGAGTAGAAAAAGAATGGGTTCCTGAGGAGCTTTTGTGCAAAATCAAAGGTTGAGTCTTAAAAGGCTCCCTGCTCTCTCTATAGTGGACCACATAGCTTATGACTGAGGTACATACATAACTGTACCTCACATACTTCACATACACTACACTGAATATAAATGCCTACACACACACACACACACACACACATATATATATATATATATATTTCATATATACTGTCAAAAGAATAGTTATTCTGCTATTCGGAACGTGCTAACGCAACATGCCAGTCGTCTTTGCATGGAGTTGCAGAGGTTGGTGTAATGGTGTCCTGTGATAATCCATCCCATGCAACTTGAATGTTGTCACACAGTTCCTGCAGATTTTGCTATAGGGGTGGAGGTGGAGTGACACCAGACCTTCTGGACATGTGACACGTGACAACAAGCCTTTCCTCTTGACGCTGACAACGGTGCCTCTACACACGGATTCATTGGTTGTCTCCACCAAGACAAAAGCGAGAGGATAAAGGTGACCTGCTGCCATTCTGAGTCACTCCATGACAGTCTGGCATTACACAATTGCAGTCATTGATGCAGTTGACGTGGTGTTAAGGACAGTCGTCATAATTAACTGAATACTCATGGAGGGCATCTCTGTTGGCCGATTGTCAGCAATCATGGCTGTTGGGTCAGTCAGGTACCACAATAAGGCCCGTCCTTGCTTACGTCACATGCATGGCCAAGTGTGAATCAGTTGCATGTCTCACCAAGTTTGTTTAATGAAATACATCCTTTTACTTTCCAAAATTTTACTTTTACTTTCAAAAATTAAAGAATGTCCCTCACAAATCAGTCATGTATTACTGATTAAGTTAATATCAGTGTCTGGTCTAAATTTCATAGGAATAGTTGTTTAAAGGAGCAACATGTGAGATGATGCAGTCTATCGAATTCATACTATGTGTCGTGCTCACTTCAAGGTGGCTTAGGTTTGGTACTGTATGAGATTCAACATTTGCTGGCAATAAAGTACTGTATATTTTACAGCAAGTAATCATAACACAAACATACAGAAAGTACATACCAGTAATAACACTAACATTATTTTACTTCACAATTATTTACTAACATTAATGTAAACATTATTACTAACATAACTGTAAAATCACAATTATTTACAACATTTTACTGGCGTATCATGGTAGTTATCTACTTTTATTAACTGGCTTCTAGCAATGGTGACTTATATTTTGGCATCAAACTAACACAAATATTGGCTGTTACATTGTCTGAACGATAAAAATAAAACACAGTCAGTGCTAAATTGTTTTTTTTCCCCTCAATTTTTTTTGGTCTTGGTTGTCTGTTTGACCTGGTGCTTTTCTTAGACTAGATTAGACTATAAGTGTTTACATTTATATTTAAGGCATTTAGCAGATGCTCTTATCCAGAGCCACTTACAACTGTGCTTAGTGTTCCTTCAGAGAATGTTTCCTAGCTAGTGCAAGAAGGTTAGAGTCCAAAACTCCCCTTGAGCTCAGACGCTGCCCAAACAAGGGCCAGTGCTAATACCTAGAAAGAAGAATACAGAGTTAAATACAGCGTAAGTGCAGTACATAGCAATCCCAAGCCATCGCTCTTACCTAGAGTGAAGAAACGTTAATCTCAGTATAAGTGTGTCAACAAAAAAGAATTTCAGTATATACATCTATAGGTAATTATAATGATTTATGGAGAAGTCCAGTAAACAGTCTTTTGGGCCAGTCTTGGTCATGGTGCACGTTTCTGGTGCGGCTTAACTCTGGCCAATCCAGCGCTTCTTTCACTCGCTCTGCCTCTGAACATCTTCACTCTGCAGTTTTTGATGCTTCTCCCATCCGAGCTCTCTGAAGTGTGTTCAGAGGAAGGAGGAGAAGCAGATAGAGAGAAATGCTGAAAGAGTGCTGAACAGAGGAAAAGCCATCACACATTCACTTCAGCCGGGTTCTCCCTCAGGCGCAGTTTGTGAAATTCTTTGACAATTCGCACATCTTTTTGAAAAGGCTGAATGTGGAGTGTAGTAGCATGTGTGAAAGTGTTGTATCAAAAATGGAGCTTTCACTGCTTTAGCAGAAACATTCCATAATTGATGGTACCTGTTTCCTGTAAGATCTGCATCTGGGTTAGTTATCACCTCAATATCTTTAACTGAGCTCAGTGTATGCCCATATGTCATAAGCTAATAATGCAAGTGAATGTTTATACATCAATATAGAGCACGTTATTATTATTATTATTATTATTATTATTATTATTATTATTATTATTGTTGTTGTTGTTATAGCCATATGCAAATATCTAGGTTACCCCTAGTTACCTGTACAATTTTCTATTTATGTGTTGAGTTTGACATGTTGAAAACTTCACAGTATACATTTCTAGGGAAACTCAAACATTTACAACTGTATTTATTATTATTATTATTATTATTATTATTATTATTAGTGAATTTTTTATGATACTCATTATTTAATTTGTCTGTACTGTTTATATTTAAAATAATGTATTTTAAAATTATATTTTAAAATATGTTAATTACAGAAAACATGTAGAATTATTGTTGCTTGTATGATTTAATTTCGTACTATCCTTTAAAGGTATTTCAGATATTTAATAATTATAAATAAAGCTTGAGTTCTTATAATTACTTGTTATTCTTCTTCTTCTTCTTCTTCTTATTATTATTATTATTACAAAAAGTGTTTGAGTTAGTATGTAACAATTGTTTCAACACATCTCATTCACTTCCCAATTCCTCTATGGAAAGTAAGCTCCAAGAACAGCCTGTTTACATATATCTGTCTATTCATCCTACAGCAGTTCACCGCAACCCATTCCCACTGAAGCTGTAAGGAGTGTTTTGCTTTATGTATGGGGCTTAACTAGCCAATCAAAACAGAGCTCATTTACATACTGTATATCAGGCTTAAAGTCATGGTCTGTCTGATAAAGGTTAAAGAGAAACTGGAAAATGGTCATCGTGAGTTATTTAATTATGTTTTATTTAAATATGATTTACATACAACTACACAAATGTGTAGTTCAAAGTGGACCTCAGGAAAGAAGTAATAAAAGAAAAGAAAAATGTAGAATCCGACCACGTTCCACCAAACTGCGGAAAAATTCCAGTTTATAAATTCTTTCCAACTTTTCATGTACTTTTAATCACTTTGCTTTCCACGGTTTGCACGATTTGTACATCGCTGGAAATGAAAGCATCTGCCAAAAGGCTAAACCTAAATGTAATTCAAGGTTTCAGTGCAGTTGTTTGGCAAATCTTTTCCTGAAACGTTTAAAAACAACAGTGATCTGAACAGATGGCCTAGGGAAAGTGATGGCAGTCGGAATGCAATGGGGAAGCATTTTGGATAATTGTAATTTCAATGGAAATGAATGAAGCAGGTAAAAATGATGCCAGGTTTACCTTTTTTTGAGATGTTGATCGCAAGACTAATTAAAGTGGGCCAAAGTGAGTCACAGTCCCGTATCTGAAGGCTCACATGCTAAATTGGCTTTTGATAATTTTAGAACAGTTTAGAACAGTTTCAAAGTGCATTTTACTTTCCTCGTCCAGTGTGACGTTCCTCGGTGCAGCTTCTTTAAATGGATGGAAATGATGTCTAACAGATGGCCACACTAATCTGGATCCTCTCTGAAAGCCAGCTATGTTGAAATGCCCTTTTTTGACTCCATTAATGAACGTCCACTGACCCAAATACCGCAATTTGATTCCACAATGTACTAAAGCTAAACCATTTAAAGGGCTCATATAGAACAAAACACCCTGTCTTCACTTTTACACATGTGTAGTACTGTATATAAAAACTAAGCTGCAAAATCAGCTCATTTTGAACTTACTGGTTTTGTGATGTCACACCCATGATCATATATATTTTTTCATTTTCATTTTACCCATATTTAACCTGGTTAATCGCATTGTGATTGGGAGAGACCAGGCAAAGAATGGCATCAACACAGTTCAAATATTCATAAATCTTCATAAATCACATAAACAAAGACAGTCTGCACTCACTATGGCCTTAAACTTTATTGGTAAAATATTTTGATTCTGAAGTTTGATTTTGTAGGTTGTTCTAAAGTTGTTCTTGATTCTGAAGTTTGATTTTGTAGGTTGTTCTAAGGTTGTTCTTGATTCTTAAGTTTGATTTTGTAGGTTGTTCTAAGGTTGTTCTTGATTCTTAAGTTTGATTTTGTAGGTTGTTCTAAGGTTGTTCTTGATTCTGAAGTTTGATTTTTTAGGTTGTTCTAAGGTTGTTCTTGATTCTGAAGTTTGATTGTGTAGGTTGTTCCAGGCTGAAGGTGCAGAAGACCTAAAAGCAGGCAGAACTTCAGGAACAACACATCACAACACACCCAAAAAACCACTGTGATTTCCAAGCTTCCTTTACATTTAAAAGAGAAGACAAATAAACAGGGAGTTTACCAAGAATGGCTTTATATGTAAATCAATGACCGTCCACTCATTTGCCTGTGTTACAAGTGTTACAAACTGCTTTTCAAACAAAGCACAATGCAGCATAGCCAATCAGAACACAGCACATTTACATATGGGAGTCTTAAAGGTGTGGTAATAAAGAACAATAAAAGATAAAAAGAGATTAGAAAATGGTCATGGAAAAATGAATTATAGCTGTCTTTTGGACTTCACAAAAAGTAGGATACGGCAATTTAATGTGAACCCACTTTTCCCCAGCTATTCAGTAAATTGCTTTAAAATGCCCTGTTGTGAGATATGTAGTTTTGTTTCACCCTGAGGTAATGTAAAAGTATTAACAATTAATATTCCTAATGATTTGTCTCTCTGCTAATAGTCTCGATGGAAAGAGACCCAATGAATTTCAAATTCAATCTGCCCATTCTTTAATTTGATCCAACTGTGTTCGCCTCACAAGGCCGCCGCACCCTCTGGCACCGATTCCTCCAGCGTTTGCCTGCTTTATTTTAACTAAGGACTTGATTAATATTGCTTTTGTCCAAAGAAATTAACTACTTGCCAAAATTGATTTCCCTGGTTGCTTTGCGTTAGAACCGGGTTTCTGAAGGCTAAGCAATGTACTCTGCTCGTCAACAGCTCAAATTGAAATTAATGATTTAGGTGACATTTGCCTTTAACAGTGCCAACAGTGTCAGACTGCGATATCGTAATGCGTTTACAGTACTGTATTAATGTAGGCACAATTATATGCACATACAACAGTTACCGCACTGTGTTAATATACGCACAGTTTTATGCAAATATAATGTAGTTACAACACTGTATTAATAAAGGCAGAGTCACATGTGTGATACTTTATCAACCTAAACATAATATACATAACAGGTATAGTCCTCCTTTAATTTAGCCACAGTTATATGTGCATATAACACAGTTACAGCACGACTGTGGCTTTAATGTAGGCACAGTACATGTGTATGCTAATGCTAATGTTAACATTTTTCTACTTTTCTATAAATGTTTTTTATTTTATTCTGTTTGTCTCTTATTTAAAATTATTTTACTATACATTATAAATTATATAAGCATATGTTTATGATATGAATATATGGTATATGACAGTTGTTATTTTTTATCTCTTTCAGTTTTTTTTTTTACCCTCTGTGAAGCTATGTGCTATACAACATGTATTGTCTTCTTCTTCTTAGTACTATTATGAAAAAGTATATATATAAAAAAGTATATAGTCTATTTCTGAGCCTTCTGGGAAGCCATAGTGGCATACAATCTAAACCGCCACAGCGTGGATGACACTGCTTGTCAGAATTTAAGCAGAGTTTCTATTTATACTACTCTGGTCTCTCTGCCCTGCTTGTGCCAGCGATGCCAGTGCCAGCTCTCCACTGGCGTGGGCAGCTCAGGCCTTCCAGAACCTTCCATCGCTTCTGTTCCATCTTCTTGTGTTTATATTAAACAGAGACTGAGCACAGAGAAAGTTTCTCAACACGCTCAGTGTTATCATATGATCAGAAAAGGCCTGTTCCCCTCCAGTGTTTCCCAACCCCCCCTCCCGCAAACTCCCACTGAAGCTGCTGTCGTGTTGAGGAGCTGCTTTCGTTCAGGCAGAATGTCTTTCCAGAACCAAGACAGACTGGCTCACATTTTACTCTGATGGTAACAAAGTAACAATGCAGATATATATGTAGTACCAGATATACATTCAGCAAATTCTTTATTAGGAACACCTTCTAGTATCTACACTCTACAAGTGTATTTTATTAACTCCCTTTTTATAAATTGTCTCCCCCACTTTACCCTGGTCTTGGCATGTTGCACTGATATGACTGGATCAGACACAGCAGTGCTGCTGGAGCTTTTAAACACCTGAGTGTCACTGCTGGACTGAGAATAGTCCACCAACCAAAGCATCCAGCCAACAGTGTCCTATGGGCAGCGTCCTATGACCACTGATGAAGGACTAAAGGCTGACCCACACAGATGAGCAACAGATGAGCTATTGTGGACCAACAAGGTAGGAGTGTCTAAAAGAGTGGACAGTGAGTGGACACAGTGTTTAAACACTCCAGAGGTACCCACCCTCAAAACATACCTGTAGATGTCCTGACCATTGAAGAACATAAGAGTACAACGTAAGCCAAAGTATGCAGAGGAACAGATGGACTACAGTCTGCAACTGTACAACTAGAATGTGTTGCTATACGTAAGAAGAGCTGATAAAGTGGACAATGAGTGTAGATACAAGGAGGTGTAGCTAAGTGCTCAGTGATGGAATATACAGTCAACATAGACAGCAGCAATTAAAACGGTTGTATGCAAAAGTCTGAACATCAGAGACAATATGTTAACATGTCCTCTAAAGAAAACAAACTTACATGGCATTGTCCTGCCAATTTTAAAGACCAGTTTCTGTTTATTTGCTGAGTAAAACATCTTGGGGGAAAAAACAAACAGAAACAGAACATAACATTGTTGTGTATCTCCTGTACAGGCAATGTTTTGTGAATTACCTTTTCTCCAAAATGTATAATTAATCAATTTTGAAATTCAGTAAATCTTGTTATTTGACGGAATCTTGTTAGATTCACGGAAAACTGTTGCATACCACTGTATATACAGTGGCATCCCAATACACGTTCATTCATAATTTACATACATTCATTACATAAGTAATACATTAATAAAAGATATCTAATGTTAATGTTAAATATGTAACAACTGTAACTTATTTACTTAACATGTAAACATGCAGTTGTTACAAACTGTCAAAGAATCGGAAAGAACCTGTAACTCCATACTAGATTAAGGAAAAGTAGAAGAGGACATTGAGTATATCTAGGTGTTTCCCAGCTTGACGTTTAGGCCTACTGGCTTACTTGTTTACTGAAGTCTTACTCTGGAGCTCCAACTGTGCAGATTTCTCTCTTTCTCAGCATGCAAATTGCACTGTGTGTCCTTTGGATTGTTTTCCAGGTAGTGCTGCAGTGGTCCTGTCCTCTAAACCCCCCCACACCCCAACCCCTGCCGCTGTAGTTTGCCCCTCAGACTTGGCAGGGAAACTAAGTTCTGTAGCTCAGGCTGGTAATTGTCCTTTAGGAACACCGTGGATACCGCCCATGAGGACGCAGCGGTCTTGCTGGGACGCATTAGGAGGTGTCCTATCCTGTATATGGAGTTAAGCTGAAAGGGGCTTTTATTATCAATTACAGAAGAAAGGCCTGCGTCAGCATCTACATGCGACTTTTACCTACAACTTCTATCAGGACGTACTTCAACACCTCCATTGACCCTGCAGCTAAACATCTTTGTTTAAAGACTGCAGTACACTGAAAAAAATGATCTCGGCAAGGGAAACCATCTTACTTCTATAGTTTTAAAAAATGATATGTTTATTTAACTCATTTCTAAGGATTTCTAGTATCTGCCAATGGAATGGCTTCTCTAAATCATTTTTTCTTGCAACAAGCAAAATTCTCTACACAGTGTTGTTGGGTTTTTTAGGCCAGTTGACGTAGCCACAGGAATCAAAATAAATTTTCTAGAATTTCTGTACTTTTACATCCAGCTTCCATATGCATAACATCTATTAATCCTAGGTCATTTTTTACTGCTTTATAGCCTTCACATGATTTGGCTCCTACTGCCATGTCATTTCACTCAACATTAATTTTCATGATCCTGGTTTTAATTAAGTACTCCTTGAGAAGTGACTTCACAAACATAGAACCCCAACGGTTGAACACATTATTTCAGCAGGATGAACTCTGTAGTGATTTTTGGTCACGGAGTATGAATGCATGAAGATATGGAAGATTAATATTACAGCTGTGTGCGAGCGTTTGTGTGCCAGTAGTTCAGTTCCCTGTTTTGTTGAGTGAAAATAAGTTAACACATGCTCTACAGCAGGAGTGCTTAATCCTGGTTCTGGAGATCTACCACCCTGCAGAGTTCACCCCTAATCTAACGCACCTGATCCATTTAATGAAGGCCTTCAAAGGGCATCTGCAAATTAGAGCCAGGTGTGTTGGATCTGAACCTGGTGGTATATTTCCAGGAGCAGGCTTGAGCACCACCTTAACTTCTGCACAAGCAACATTTGATTTCAGTATGTTATCTTGCAGTATAGACAGTAATTGTGTGTTAAAATGTGTTCTCTGCAGAGGACGTGAACTTAGAAAATCAACAGGACTTGTCAATTGACCAGGAGTGTCGACATTTTGGCATATGACTGTAAGTGACCCATTTTGGCCATGTTTACCCTACGTGAGTGAGTTACAAAATTGTTCTGAAGGAAAAACTGTTGTTTTCTAGTGTAAATAAATAGCAAAATAGACTTTCTGTGTGTCCAGAGCATCCAGACTGTGTTCATGTAAAATCCAAATAGAATCACATTTCAAACCCCCTCAAAATGTGTTTTGAATCCAGTTTTTTTGTTGTTGTTTTTTTTTTTTCTTTTGGTGTCCAGTCTGTCAAAAATCTATTTGGATACAGCAGTGGCAGTCTGAACAAGGTCTAAAAACAAGGTCTTACCTATTATAAATCATAGAGTTGTTTAGGCTTAGAATACATTTCTGTTATGTTGAAAATATAAAGTAGGTGTCTTAGATTGTTAAATCTGGAAAAGCTAGTAGAGTTTACAGTTCAAACTAAACAAAGTGAAGCTGCATTTATGCTGCATACAACCGGAACAAACAACCAAAAGAGGCATAAGTGGCTTTTTGCCAACTTTACAAGAGGCAAAAAATGAGCATAGTGTGATTTGACTGTGTGCTGATTTCAGTCTGCAATAATAAAATTGTATATACACATGGTGGACAGTGTACTTATTGATGAATATTTTATTATGTATTTAAAAAAGATATTTTATTCTACATTTTTATTTGGGGAAAAAATAAGCCACAGATGTTCACTGTTAAGCCCGTAGGGTTTTTTTCATTTAAAACTTACAATTGATTAAGAATTCATGTGTGTCCTTCTCAGAGTAGAAAGAGCTTATCAATAGCTTTATATATATCCATTTTACCCAAATTGTTGCCTATGCCCTTGATATGCGCCAACGGTAAAAAGTTTTAAATCCAGGATAAAAAACTTGTATGTGCCTTACAGTGAAGACCTATGAACTGCACTTAATACTGCACGTTTATTATGCTAATTTTAATGCCATTTAAGCCCTAGTTTTTTTATTTCTGCTTAAGTTTTGATACTTTCTTTTATATACTTCCTTCTTTGTGTTTGTTCTATGTCTTTAAACTGCATCTTTTTCAGATAACCGTCCATACAGTTATTGCTGCAGTGGTGTTGGCGACCATGTCAGACTACTGTTTTTGGCAGAGTAGATGGCTACTGTGGCAAGCAGTCAAATTAACACAAACTAGCAGAACAGCATTTGTTTTTCTCCACCTTAGCCATCCCTGGTTAATATTTCTATGTAACTGTGCAATACAAATGAAACACAAAATGAATTAAAGTCTGCCAGTTTAGGTTGGGCTCCAGTGTCCTTAGTACAACACAGTCATTTTCTGACCCTGAATGTTATTCTGGAGTTTCTGCTGCAGTGGAGCTACAAATAAATGCCAGCTGAATTGAAGTTTAGTGTGTTGACAGCATGCTCTATGCTCTGAGAAGGGTTTCGGACACTGCTGGTTGGGTGCTTAAGGGTCTGTTCATAATTCAGTCATTTTCTGCAATTGCAGAAGTAATGGATATACTCGCACTCGGCTTTGCTGATAGAATTCAGGCAATCAGTTACAGCCACAGAACACATTTTAAGCAGGTCTATATGTAAAAGAGTCATATAAAATCTGCCTTAAAAGAATAATTTGATAAGGAAATGAGTTTCCAGAAGGAAGTATTTGTAATAATTGGTTATTAGCGCAGTGTTAAAAGTGGAGTTCTCATAAGCTCCACCAGGTCACCATAGATATCAGAAAACCAGTAACCAGAAGCACTTTATTGTATTGTTGCAGTGTTGGAAAGCTGGATAAAACTTCTGAACAACTTTGGTAAAATATAAGAGTGTAACACTTTCAAAGTAGCATTATGTTTGCTCATGAATTTCAGCAAGTGCCCATTGGTCACCTATCCAGTCAGAAGATATTTTGAAGAACCCTTGCACAGTGGGTTCATTGTTCTACAAGTCCAATTCTAAAAAAAGTTGTGATGCTGTCTTAAATCTAAATAACTGTAAATAAAAACAGAATGTAATGATTTGCAAATCTCATAGACTCATATTTTTTTCACAATAGAAAATAGAACACATATCAAATGTTGAAAGTGAAACATTTTACCATTTAATTAAAATTATGAACCCATTTAGAACTTGATGGCATCAACACATCTTAAAATGTTGGGACAGGGGAAACAAAAGGCTGGAAAAGTAAGTGGTAGTAATAAAAACAGTCTCTCAGAAGCAAAGATAGCTAGAGTTTACTGATCTGCGCCTAAAAAATAATTTAAAAAAAGTTTTTATTTACATTTGGTTATTTTTACACAGCATCCCAACATTTTTGGAATTCTGGTTGTATGTGGAACCATTGGTAACACTTTGTTGACTAACTGACATGAAGTAATGCATTAGTTAACATTGTGAAATGAACTCCCAATGGCTGTCTGAACAGCTGAGTCTTTGTAGTCTTCATGCGGAGACTAAAGGCTCATCTCTTTATAAAGCCCTTAAGTGATTGAGCACTAATAGATGTATATATTGAGATACCTTGTTTTGGCACTTATGCTGACCATAACCTTTCTTCTCTCTAGATATGAGCGCTGAGCGGGGATTGCTAGGTAGTGCATTTATGCTTTATATATGTCTTTGTATTCCTCTCTCTAGCCATTAGCACTGGCCCTTGTTCGGTCAGCGTCTGAACCTAAGGACAAGTTTTAGACTCTAACCTTCCTGTACTAGCTAGAAAACATTCGTTGGAACACTAAGTACGGTTGTAAGTCACTCTGGATAAGAACGTCTGCTAAGTGCCATAAATGCAAAATGTAAATGTAATGTAATACATTAACAATGGTTGACTAATGTTAAGTAAACATGTAGCAACTGTTGCAGGTTTACTTAGCATGTAAACATGAAGTTGTTACATGTAAGCTCAACATTAGTTAAGCATTTTAACCATTGTTGATGTATTACCTTATGTTAACCAATGTTTTACTTCATGTTAACTAATGTATTACTTCATTTTACTTAGTCAACACTTAATGTAAAGTATTGCCACACCATGTTCTTTGCTAAATAGCCCTTGAAGAATCATCTTTTATGAGTGTCCACTAGCACTGTACAGGAATTATGCTAATTCTGCTAAAGCTGCTCTCTCCCTCCTCTTTGCATTAGAAAATAAGGTCAAGGCTTGCTTACTCTTACGTTATCTTTGTTGTGTCCCACATCAAACTTTCATAGAGACATAATTATGATAAATGATGCATGTAATCAAGCATTAAGTAGTGGCAGAATATGCAACCTCTAAAGATAGAGCATGCCCATGCTGTCTGTGTCCTTTCTCCCTGGTGGACAGGGACCATCTGGTTACGGCCATTACGGCTGACCCTGGGTCAGGCGCTGTAGCGGGGGGGCCGAGGGCTCACACATCGCCAGGTCTGGCCCCTGAACACCTGACCGGGTCCGTACAACCTTCAGAAGTGTTAGGGGACACGTTACCAGAGTCACTGATATGAGAAAGAGTGTCAAAAGAGCTAGGCCACTTAATTCACTGTAAAGAAACAGTTCCGGAAATATCGACATTTTCTCAATTTTCCCCTTCACCCCAAATGTGGTCGATCACTTTCACAGAAGCAGTTTAAGCTGTGGTTGTGGTGAGCTATTTATTTTGTAGCTGCAGTGCATAGTGTTTAGCCGTTAGCATTGGGGGCAGTTGTGGGCTGGATGTTAGGGACGTTGATGGCTAGTGCTTCCCTGAATCGACATGACATGACTGAAGTGTCCTTGAGCAAGGCACCTTACTCCCAACTGCTCCCTGGGTGCTGTGGACAGAACTTCCCATCGCCTAACTGAGTTACGAAGGGTAAACTTGCTTATGTGGTTTCTGACATTGTATGACCTTCTGCTGTCAACAAAAGGACAAAAATACAGACAAATCCAGGCTATAAGATGACTGTTACTACTGTTTGCTTTCATCTATGTGATATGCTTCTGTCCATTTGTTATGGATAACAGTTTGCACAATGTTAATTGGTTTTTGCTCAGAATTTCCCATTACTTGTTAGCCACATTAACCTAGTAGCTCCAGTGCAAAACTAAAGAAGCAAACTTCAGACAGTTTGGCTGATTGACTGCATTTGGGGTAAAGAGAAAACCGTTTCATCCAACTATTTTATATTTATTATGTGAGAATATTTTTATATTTTTTACCTGAATTTGAGAACGTTTTGGTGAAAAGAGCACTCCTGCCCACACACACACACACACACACACACACATATATAAACAAAGGGATTTTTGCAGTTTTCTAAAGATACAATGCATATGACAGATTTGAGGGATAAATCACTTTACCCTGATGCTGTTAGTGTGATTTTTAGAGTAAAGGCGTATGTCTGGCTGCTGCTCAGAAATGGAAAGATTGTTATATTTATGGTGTGGAATCCCAGAGGGGATATCAGCGCTCCCCTGAGTGGAGCTGGGAAAGAGTTGTTTGGTGTCTTTTTCAAACATGATGTGATGAAAGAGGCTACCGGAGTGTTGTGCATATTGATGGTGGCATTAAGGCACAAAAGGCAGCGTGACAGGATTCTTTTCTCAGAAACAGATATGCTGCTGGGAGCCTAAAGGCCTACAGAAACTGCACACTGCTTCAGCAACATTATGACTAGGCCTTAAATTGTGTCATTTAGGGAGCAAGGCCATTTGGCCTGTGATATCATTGTTTTTTATTTATTTATTTATTAAAAAAAAATTTGCCAGCCAAGTTTGTATTGCTCGGACCACATTCAGTATTTTCAGCAAATGTTGCAATGATTTAGCTAACAACACCAGATTTAAGTTGGACAGACATTTTAGAAGTGAAGTGCATTAGCTAGCAGTACTGAATAACAACTCGTGCCGTGAATAAATATTGCCTGTCAGTGACTGAAATTAGACTTCCATTTGACAATGAACTTTTTATTGTTTGAGTCATGTTCATAACAAAAGTACACAAAAGTACACATGTATCCACTGCAGACTTGTAAATAGAGCTACTCAGTTTCACCAGTCTGCTCCAATTGTGATACCGGTTTATGGTACTTGAAGTAGATGATTTCAGGATTTGATTCCACACAATAATTCTTTTATGCTCTATTCCAAAAATCAAGCCCATAAGCCCTTTTATTATGCTGGAATTTAAGAGTATTTAAATAATAAATGGTAAATGGAGTGTAAAGAGTGAAGACCAAAGAAATGCTAATTTGCCGGGTGGGTTCATATGTGAAGAGATGAATTTCCACTACACTGTAAGAAAAGGTTACTGTGCAGTTAAAATTTTGTTCATCAAGGTACAAACAGTGTAAATGTACTCTCAAAAGGTACAAAAGTAGTCTTTAGGGGCCCATATCCCATATTTTTTCTCATTGAGATTAACTTACAACACGTGTCATTTTATGTACCAAATATGACCACAATTCACTTTAATTATTAATTTGATTTTTATTTTTGTATTAGGGTGCCTTTAAGATTGATAAGACTGATAAGATAAATGAGCTCTGTTCTGATTGGCTGATTGCTGTATTGTGCCTCATTCAGCACCTGAAACACTCCTTTTACCTTCAGTATGAGTGGGTGATGCTAAACTAGGTGAATATATGGAAATGGGTTGGTTCCTGTGGCATCACAGAAATTAAATTTAAACATACTATTTTTGCAGTATAGTTTCCATATACAGACTGTACAGACTGGGTGAACAATAAATGTTGAAACTTTAACAATGTTTACATGTGACCTTAAAGTCCTTTATTTCAAAAAAGCAAGGAATATACAGCTTTCCACAATATGGGCCCTTTCAGCTGTATACCTTAAATAACATTTTTTTTACAGGTGAAATGTATGTATTTGTACCCTTTTTTAACCTTTTAGATCTGGAAAATAGAATAGAAAGTCTGTATGCAGGACACAGTGTATGGACACTGCAATGAAAAGTGGTACAATTGTGTTCTCTAACCAAAGATACCGAACACAAACCCTTAAGGCCGTCACCCCAGAAACTTTTTTCTGCATGAGCATGAAGTTAAAGCCTGAACTCAACCTGTACCCATGACTTTGAGACTTGGTCTCACCACACTGGTACTGCTTAATGTGAGACCCTGCCTAAGCAGACTTGCGTGCACTAAGAGGGATTGATTTTTACAGACACAGGTTTACAATGCTTTGCTTTGTTATTAAGAGCTTGAGTTAATTCACTGAAAACATCAAGCTGGGAAAAATGGTATTTTATACATCTGTAGGACACAGACTAGCAGTATTTATTATCAGTGTATTTTTGAAGAATTATTGATCATACCTGACAGAAAATAGCATGCACCTTCTTCTGATCTCTGCATGAAACTTCTCCTTGCTACTGCTCTGCCTGTAGAAATGCTTAACACTACAGGTTACAGGAAAGATCAGTACATCCCTCTCACCATGTGGACTGCAGCTGATCTACTGGTGAACTTCATTCCTGATTTAGTTCAGGGGCATGTTCACCCATTCTTCCAGCTATAGAGTTATTCCAAACACTACTACAGAGTATAACGTTAGGGGAGACAGAGAGAGGGAGAGAGAGAGAGACAGAGAGGCAGGAAGAATGTCTCTGTGTGGAATTGAGTCCAGAGATATTAAGTCGATGCTCAGTTCCCAAATGCCAGGAAACTGAGAATTGACTCTCTTTGGGATTGACTCCCAGCACTGCTAATGTTAAATCACATAGATAACCTACAGCTTTGGCAATCTTTCCAGTCAGCCTTAGCATGAGAGCATTTCGGATATAATGGCCTTAAGATTCACAAAAAATCCCGGGAACATCAGAGCCATGTATAAATGCACCAATGGGAAGAGTTTAAAGAGTTTTTTATTCCAGAGATTTTAACGTACTCTCTATCTGCTGTGTTTCCAGTGTATAGCCGATGATCATGGACAATCATTTCAATGTACTTCTGCTTACGTTGAAAAAACAGAAAAGCTGCTGTTTATAAACGAGTTTATAGTAGAAGTCACTGGGCAGCTGCTGTGAATAAAGGGTTAAACAACTCCAACCGTTACGCTTTGACCATGCAGGGCTTTTGAAGTACAGCACTGAAAGCTCTGATGAAAACTTTCCTTTGTATCCTTTTTGCCTCTTCGGAAAAGTCAGGAGACGGAGTTCTTCACCTGGATTTGCGGAGATTTCATTAGTGATGCAGGTGGGCGGAGCTCTTTGACATTTGGTCTCCTGCCCTGGCTTATGTGTAAGGTACTAATTAGCAGAGAAAACACTGTCAAACTGCCATATGGTGGGAAAGAAGCAGCAGCTTGCCAAGCACCATAACAATCCTGAACATTCCAGGCTGCAAGCAAACCTCCAGACAGCCCGTGTCAGGTATTAAGATATATGTAAATGCGGACTAAATTAATCAATGCATTAATGTGCTTTTTTTCCTTCCTTGCATCTTTCTAGTCTCCAAGGTTATTGTTTACAGCCGATGGTTTTGTGGAACCTGTAGCAACTTGATGAATGTTTACTTTCTGCTCAGTTCAGTGACTTTACGGAAGCAGTTACACATGTCCGTAACTGAGTGACTAATCTGTTCTATGACATGATTTATTAACTGTGAGGTAATAAATCACACATACTGATAAGTTAAAGCTAAAGTTTGGCAATAAATAAATAAATAAATAAATAAATTTGCACGTTTATTCCTAATAGTCAGCAAAGATATGTCTATTATTTGAAGTTTGCTTCCTTAGTTTTAGAACAGAGCTACAGGGCTTAGGCAGGCAACAAGTTCATACCCCACCTATTAGCATTGTGCATACTGCATCACACATCTGTCTCAAACAGTGTTGAGTTATTCCGTAATCTTAATTAGACTATTTCATGTGGTTCTGATGCTGTTTTAGAGGTTGAAATGTATGTCCAAACCCAACAGGACCCAACTGCCCATGTCTGGTTTGGACTAGGTCTTGGTGATTGAGTGAGTGATTGAGTGAATCTAAAAGCACAAAAACTACAAATTGAATAGAAGTATATGTCTAATCTGCAGTGAATGTTGTGCATTGTTTTAGAGAAGACTGTGTATTCAATAATTATTATTTGTAACTATATTTGTAATTATTCCTAATACTGCTTAACCCTATTTCAGGCATCATTTCCTAACTGCGTTGGGCCCAGTTTGGGCTCAGATTTGGTGCTGGTTTCTCAAGGCCCGCATCCAACCTTTTGGGCTCAAAACTGGATGTGGTCAGGTTTGTTTTGTATTAGAGCAAAATTTCAGTTCAAACTAAAGCTCCACATTGTATGGTGTACTGTTATATATAAATCTGTACCAAAGTATATTGCATACTTTATGAGATATATGCATATTATTCACCTGTGATGATTTAGGCGTGCAGTTAGCATAATGCCAATTAATTCCTATAAGCCTGTAAGCTACGTTGGTGTTACAGTTCAAAACTGTAACAAAATGTAGTGCAAAACTGAAAAAAGAAACTTCAGACACCTAACATGTCTTGGCTGCTTGATTACATTTGTGGTGAGGGGCGGGGGGAAAGGGTCTAAATCTTTCTCACTGAACTATCACTTCAGCATCACATGGTGGAAAAACGGTGTCAGTTGGTTGAAAGCCAGTGGCAACAAGCCTAAAGCAGAGCATAATAAGCTAGATGAATGTGCCTTTTTATTAAGGGTAGAGGTGTGAGGTGCATGTTCTCTAAAGCTAATTGCTACGTCAACGCAACAATACAGCTTGGCTTGTTAGCGTGTTAACTTGTCAACAGTGTTTATCATTGTGCAGATGGTGTAACAAGAGATGTAATGTGTTATATTTGAAGCAGATTCATCGACTGCAGAGCAGATGGAGCAGGCAGAATCTTTTGAAGGATCTTTTTTGGGGCTTTCCTGCCGCTTTCGGTCCCATTAGCTGTCTTCCCTGTCATTCCAGAATCAATTGGTTGAGCTTTCTGTGTCAGGCCTGATGTGCGGCAAAGAGTGAAAGAGTAAGAGATAAAATGAAACAAACCTTCTCCACAAGAGGAGGGAAAAAATGGAGAGATTTTCGCTCAAAACTACTTTTCATGGCGAATTGAGCCGGCTATAAGCTTGTTGCACCCTTCGAAAAAAGTGCCTGTCTGCTGTATATAACATTCAGTTTCTCACAGCAAAAGACACATTTATAATTTAAGAAACTTGGTTTAAATAGACATTATTAACACTGTCACAATGATGTCTATTTCAGCACTTAAAATGGTGTTATGCTGAGAAAAGGAGTCGCTGAGATATAAAGTGTCCAAACATTGAAGGGCTCATTATGAAAAAAGGCTCATATTATCAAAAAGGCTTCCACAAAAGGATTTTGTGGAAAGAGATGAGAGGTCAGCCGATGGTGTTGAATGGCCTGGCTTGCAATTGACGTTCCAGTTCTTCCCAAAGGCATTTAGAGGGGTTGAGGTCAGGGCTTTGAGCAAGCCACTATCAAGCAATGTCTTTCTGGACCTTGCAAGCACAGGGGCACAGTCATGCTGGAACAGGTAAGGACCCTCATCATGCACTTGTCTAAAATGTCTTTGTATGCTTTAGCATTACAGTTACCCTTCACTGGAACTGAGAGACCAAGCCCAAACCCTGAACCATCCCCAGACCGTTATGTCTCCTCCACCAAACATTACTATCGGCACTATGCATTCACCTCCAGACTGCCAGAAAGTGATGCGTGATTCATCGCTCCAGAGAATACGATTCCACTACTCCAGAATCTAGTGGCAGCGTGCTGATGCCTGGATTTACACAAAGTGATCGTAAGTTTGTGCTGCTGCCTGGCCCTGAAAACCCATTTAATTAAGCTTTCAGTGCACAGTGGTAGTGCTGATGTTGCTTTTAGAATGACATAGCGAGTGGTCCAACAGAGGATAGGTAATTTTTTGGCGCTACATACTTCATCATTCTGCAGTTCCGCTCCATGAGTTTGCTTGGTCTACTGCTTTGTGGGTGTTGTTGCTCGTAGGGGCATCCCTCTGACAATAACAGCACTATGACGGTCCTATTATTTTAAAAGTCAATCATTATTGAGGTCTTCAGTAAGATGTGTTTTATTGCCAGTGTTTGTCTAATGAGATTGGATGGCTATGTGCTTTATTTTACACACCTGTTAGCAAAGGGTGTGGCTGAAACACCTGACACCTGAGCCAACAGCCATTTAGCCCACTCATTCATGTCAAAGTTATTAGGGGTGTTTTAGCCTTGACTGCTTTTTGAATGCGACACAATATAGAGCAGCCAGTCAGAACAAAGCTCATTTATGTCCCGAAAAAAAAAACCTGAGATCTAATTGTAATGGATAAAGTGTGTTTGTAAAATAGAAATGCAAATATGTATTATTATTGTTGTTTTGGGTTGGTACACTCATCATCGGGAAAAAAAAATCCTTCCCAATAGCATGGCAATCTGACACTTCCTTCTGGGTGCAACTTTTTTTATTTTTTTTTTTTAGATGAGTGTAAAATGACATGTAATGACAAATGTCATTAGCAGACTTCAGGAGCAAATAAGAAAAACAAACAAACAAACTGTACATTCCATGCCCTTTAAATATAGAGTGAGTTTATAAGGACACACTTCTGCAGAGCGACCCTGAGAGGTTGAGGGCAATGGAAACTCCTATCAATACTTTCATCAGTCTGGAGCCAGCTCGTAAATCAAAGCATCAGAAAGCTGGCAGTGACCTTCACAAAGCAGCCTGGCACTCCTGGCACGCCTGTGCCTGCATGGCCCCGAAGGACGAGACAAAACACCGTCAGTGGCCGTGCTGGGATTACTGACCACAGGACAGGACTTTACACTGAGAGAGGAAAACATACACCGCAGGTTAGCAAACCAATCAAGTTCATGCTGTAAAAACACAGACGGTATGAGCATTTGCTTCCAGAGTTTAAAGGAGAAATCCATCATTTGTCAAGCTAATCTCTATCTGATGCTTCAGTAGCGCAATCGATTACTTCCAGAATAATTTCAACACATTTCCCTGAACTTAGAAGAGAACATAAAACCTGTCCACTCATTTATCACGGAAGCCCAGCCCTTCCAATAAAAAGCAGCCTACATATTAAGTCATATAGATAGCCTTCTGCTTTCAGATGGCATTCCAGACATATTGCGCATTTGCAGTTTCCAAATATTCATGCAGCATCACATCCAAATGTAAGGGCATTGAAGGGAAGCATCTAAAGGAATACTCCAGTGGTTTTCAACCTAATCTTATTCTGATGCATCTGTAGTGTACAGTCGATTACCACAGAAAATTATTTCACCACACTTCCACGAAAAGAACACACAACTCAAAACTCATTCAAAACGCAAGTTAATGGGATGTTTCTGAATTCCCATTAATTTCTGAAATCAGTAAACATTTACACAGAGCACAAATGTTGAACACTATCATTAAAACTGACCACCCATATTTCCCAAATATAGCATTCACTTCCCAGTTCATATAGTACACACACACACACAAACACACACACACACATATATATATATATATATATATAATATGAAAAAAATTAGACTGATATCATTGCAGTCTTTGGCAACGTTGACTTGGTTTTAAGGCCACTCATCATAACCGTCTGCATACATGTAGTCCTGCAATGTGCAGCCATCTGCCAATGTTGGTGGCACTAACAGGATGACTCATGGAGGGCATCGCTGCTTGCTGAAAGTGCGCAAACATGGCTGTTGGGTTAGTCAGGTACAGCGATAAGGCCTGTCCTTGCTTACGTCTTGAGCTTGAAACTTGAATCATTTGCATGCCTCACGATGTTAAACCTCCCCACCTAGTTTCATTCCTGTCGTTTAAATCCTTCCGGGTGCAACTATTTGTGTAACTATTCTTTTGATGATGAGTGCATTAAAGGAACAGTGTGTAAGATGATGCAACCTGTTGAATTTATACGTCAAACTACAGAAAGTTGTGGTGTCCACCCCTATCATGAGGAAATGCCCAGTGCCCCATCCTCAGTGTTAGCATTAACAGCTGCTCGCTTACCAGTGTATAAGAAATGCTGTGGTTTAGCATTAAACTTCATCACTTTACTCCCCAGGAGTGTCTCCAATGGTGGAAAGCAACACCCATGTTAATGCTTGTTTTGCTTCTTCTTTGGTTTGCACGAGCATGCAGCAGCAGTCATTATGGATGCTTGCTAGGACTAGCCAGGACTAGCCTGGTTAGCATGCTAACTTTGCAGATATCTCTGCAACATGACACATAAATGTCTTTGACGTATTGTCAAAACTGTTATTTCTTCTGTTATTCTGTTTTTAATTTCAGCTGGAGCTACAAATCTTGCATATTGCCCCTTTAATGTCAGCATGTTCATTGTACAATATCATTTTCAAGCATATGTCATTAGACTAGGGTGTTCAAACTTTTGCATACCAATTGTATGTCAGTCTTAAATGGCCTGTTTAATTCTAAATGAGCATGTAAACATGAATTACAACTCATTCTGGTGCATAAAACTATACAATTAATTGGACATAGGTAGGAAAATAAAGTATGAAAGAAAAGTAGGATTTGAGTGCCCAGATTTTACACAACTTCAGAACTGAAAGTGTGTACAGTTCACCGATAATAGCACACATAGTTTACGTATGTGGGAGGGTGATAATGGAGCACAGACCCTTTTAGCCCATGCAATTAGTTTTAGCTTGAACTAATTGAATTTAAACTTTGAGTCACACTTTTTTTCCCTCTTTTTTCCCAGGGTTAAGATTGACTCTTTTCGGAGATCAGGGTGTGAAAATAGATCTCGCTTTTTTAATTCGTTTCCGTTGGAGCCCAGCACACGTATAAAAAAAGGAACAGTCATTTTAAGAGGCTAAATGAAATGTCCTCATTTCCAGACTATTTATAATGGAGGATGTAAGAGGTGAAAAATTAAATAGTGTTAGTAGGTGTGGTTTTGCCAAGAGATTTTGAATCAACCTAGTTCCATTCAAACTCAGAATATAGGAAATAACACACTGACATGATGTCATAGTTCATTTACACTATACAGCACACAGTCACACGTGAAACAATTAGAAGATAATTAACTGGATCTCAAGTTATAACTGCTCTCCAGTGTCTGCTGCATTCCGCTGTCCTAAATCATCACACGTTTCACTCAAACTGTGTCAAGCTGTTCTCAAAAAGACTCACACAGACTTACGAGGCTTCTGTTATTATATGACCAGTGATGTCTGGATATGTGGGTATATTTTGCGTTCTTAGGGACCCACATCCCAATGTGTGAGGATGTTCACACACTGCAAACACATACAGGTTCCCAATACATTCCATAATTCAAAGAACTTGATCAGTACAGTATATTACAGTAAACTATGAGACACTGTACAAAACTCAGAAACCACCTTCAGGAGTTTTTCCCTCAAGGGTGGAAAAAGATTAAATGGGACAACCCCACAAGAGCTGAAAGACCCCCACAAATGTGACCCTCAAATAAACAGTACTTGAAGCTGAAGATAAGAGAAAATCAAGCTCCACTCTTGATTCAAAAACCCACAGGTGTTTCTGTCCACACTTCCATTGTCAGGTAACAGCTCAGTGCTATGGGTCTAAAAGGATGCGTATCCGTCAAGAAGCACTTACTGAGAAATGAAGACAAGAAAAGAAGCAGCTGGTGTTTTTAGAACAATGGACAGACCACCCCAACAGACCTCAGAGTCCAGACCTCAACATCACTGACGAGGTTTCTTGGATCATGAAAAGCTGAAAATGTAGCCAAATTCCAAGACTGACTTTACAGGTGCAGAAAAATTAAAAGTCCCCAGAAAAGAATGGAAGCTGTCATACAGGTGAAGGGTGAAGATGCTAAATGTTGAAAGAAAAAAAAACTTGTATCTCCAGAATGATGACTTTACAGAAGAAGGAAAACATACTTTACTATTAAAGTAAGTGAACCAGACTTCCCCCGCCCCCCTCTAAGTAATTTTGGGCCATTTATTTTGGTCCATTCATCACAAAGTTTTCACACAGTGTAACAGGCATTTTCAAATAATGTCAGGAACTGAAAAATGAGATACAATGGTTTGTTCCAACAGCAGCGATATGCTGACCTGCAATTTGGCTGAATGGAAATATATTTCTTCATTGTAAAACTAAAGGAGCAAACTTTAGACACAGTACATCTTGGCTGACTGAATGTATTGTTTTTTTTTTTTGGCTGTACTTTTGATTTCTTGCTGGATCATCGCTCTAAGTATTAAGACACACAAGTTTTGACGGTTTTGTTTCAGTCATTGAATGCAGTCTTCATTTTAACAGGTGTGTTACAGAGACACAGAGCCAGGCGTGTGTGTTCGATCAGTGTGTTGTCCGTGTATTTGTTGTGTTTTGGACCAAAGCCCAGGTGATTCCAGAGCTGGGAGATGCTAAATGATTCATAAAGGTGGATTGTGGGGGGTTTATAATGGTGAAACCACAGTCATTCTCGCCGCAGTGTGAGTGTCTGAATACTGCATGGTCAGAGTTGTGTTTGTTTAGAAGCAGTAATGAGTGAAAACCATTGATTTTGTGTTTGTGCTTCGCGAGCCAGTTCACTTCAGACAGCTTTCCCTCCTTCCCTCTGCTGCTCAGAGACTTCACGCAGCAGTCCAAGCTGAAATATCATCTAACGTTGCATTTCTTAAATGTTTAAAGTAAAAAACAAACATTTTAAATCTTTAAAGAGAAGATGACAACCGATGACAGTTTGATCTGTACAAAAAAAATCAAATGTAGAACAAAACAGGCAGAAAATGCTATTTTATTTATTTATTAAAGATATAAAAAATATATTTTAAAAAAGTGTAAGTAGTAACATTGTTCAGTAGTAACATTTCTTCTGAAATTTAGTCCTAATGAAAGATTAATTTTACATGTATATTTAAATAGCAATCCGCTGTGTTATAATGATAGGACTCAAATTTCCTGATAAATAAGGCTTTCAAATGTTCTTTTGCAGTTTTTTTATCTGTAAGAACCCAGAATGATTTGTTTTTATTTCATAGCTTTTTTAAATTAATGAAGCAATTTTTAAATAAATCAGTCCCTAGCCTCTAGCAGACCCGCAAGTCGTACATCTAATAGAGTTGAATGTTCTTAAAGCCTAGTCCAACACACCAACCCACACAAATTTCTTATTACTGGTGCAGCCTAGTACTACCTGCATACCGGTTCTGAGCCCTCTACATGTAATGCAACTGGGTATTCAGTATGAGTTGCCAATAAAGAGTCTTTCCTAATTGTCGACCATGAATCCCATGCAGCCTTTTAAAATATGCTTGGGATGTAAGATAACGTCAGATTCTGCCACGGAAGATTCACTGACCATCAAAGCAACTCAACTATATGACACTGACAAACAGTATTTGAAATGTCAGTAAAGTTTTTTATTTGTTTACTTTTTTCTTCTTACAAAACATGCATTCATTCCCACCATAGCCAAAATGTAATATTCTGGAGCTCTTAGCACACAGTAAAAAGTTTTTATGTACAGTAGCACATGAATTGAATAAGAGCTAATGTTAGAATCTGCAGTAGAGTGTAGCTCAAAACAGAGCATTTTAGACAAAAGGTGAATACAGACACATAATATGAGAAAACTAATGTAATCAACTCTAATAGACCCCAGTTTGAAGTTATGAACACTGAAAGTTACTGTAATAGGTCCCCTTTAAAAAAGGGTCATCAATTTTCCCACCAGGAAACTGTCAGATAGCATAACGCATATTAATAAACCTAACAAAATGTGTAATAACTAGTTTTTGTACCTTGGGCATCTTCTGCCTTTGAATTCCACTAATGCGTGCTGTTTTTAAATTATATTAATAATAGCACATTTTCATGGTTTTCCTGGGCTCATATCAGGAAACTTTGTGAAAGGTTTAATGACAGTTGCAATACTCTGTCCATTAGTAAATTACTGTTAATAATAATAATAATAATAATAATAGCTGTAGCTGTGGTAGTAAAATAATTGATTTCTGCACCTTTCATTCACTTTATTGCATTGTTTCTCCACTGCCAATAACTCTGATTCTTTTAATCAAGCACATTGAGTGTGTACTCTGTGGGTGTATATTGTGGTTTTTTATTTTTATTTTTTTTACTCTATAGCTGTTTTAAAAACCTCTTCTACATTTTTCTTGAGGCTCACTGTTGTGTGTGTGTGTGTGTGTGTGCGCATGTGTGTGTTAATGTGGGAAATGGCCCTGTTTTAGCACATGGCTATAATCGGACAATAATTGGATTGGATTAGTTTGGAAGCAGCTGGGAAAAGCCCACCTGCTTCACAGTGGTGTGAGAGGTGTGTCTGAGGATGAGGATTAGCCTGTGTGTGCGTGTGTGCGTGTGTGTGTGTGTGTGTGCTGGCTGGGCTAATTGAAAACAAGCTTTAATCAGTGCAGCTGTGGTCACTCACACTACCATTCACCAACATCAATGAAAAACACCATCTAATCTGCCTCAGACTCCAGGAAAAAGTACAATATAACAGTTATTTATACCGCAGAAAGGGCATTGTTTCCATCATTGCTTTTGCTGTAGAATGGAGTGTAGGATCAAGTAATATAGTAGTCTATAATCAAGTCATGCAAAATAAAGCACAAATATCTGATGCTTTAAGACAACTGCAAATCTAAACACTAATACTAATGCAGGGTTTACACAAAACTCCTTATAAAAATTTGTCAGAATAAAATTATTTGGACCAACTTTTGTCTTTAGTTTCACATAATTGTCTTGCCTGTTTAGTCATTGCCCTTTCTACTGTTGTACGACAGTTCGATATGTTTCGGGTCCTGTCTTTTCTCCAGCAGATAATGGGTAACCCAGGTGTATGACCATAAAATGGGATATTTAGGTCTGTGTATGTCAGAACCAAGTCAGATTCACACTGGACAAACAATGCATTTTTAACATAGTGCGGTCTCCTCTCTTCAAATGACATCAGAAGACATTACAACACTATCAGTTAGGACTCCCCTCCTCCATCACACTTAGATAATAGCCTGAGAGAGTAATGGCTAGCATCTTCTTCCTCCAAGACTTGTAATGCCAGTCACCAAAGCTTTTCAAACTGTTACTTACGTAGCTTTGTAGGATGTTGGAGGAGAACGCTAACTGCCAACAGCATGTTTCAAAAAAAGTTTGTTTAGGGGAAACATAGAACTAGTAAACTTTAATGCAAAACATTTCACAACTCTTAAAAGATTTAGACAGTCCAGAGAACTGGGACAAGGCTGAAAACTAATATTAGATGGGTGCGATCTTTGGACCCTCAGACGGCACTGCACTAAAAACAGACACGATTCTGTAGTGGAAATCACTGCATGGGCTCAGGATCATTTCCCAAAACCATTGTCTGGGAACACAGTTTGTCGCTGCAGACTGACGGCTTGTGCGGATGCATTTCATTATATGTCCACTCCGTACTTTCATGTATTACAATTGTAAAGGGTCAGCCAGAATAGAATGTGTCTTTCCTGTGTTAGCTTGATGAATGATGAATAAGCGGATGCTCTTGACTAAAACCTGCGCTGAAAATAGCACTGGGAGAAAAGCACATTTGTACATGAGATTTTTCACATTACGGAGACAAATTTGCAGCGAAACTAATTGTGTCCATGTAATTCGTCTATTAAAGCTAATACATTTTCCTGTTTCGCCTGTGTCCGCTGCAGATTTAAATATAGTTCTTTATGATAAATTCAATAAAATGGTACTTTGTGGTTAAACTCTAGATATAACGCTTGCTTAAAAAATTAAACAGCCCCCTCCAAAAAAAAGCATAATCTAGCAATTCATCAGCGAGCGAAGATAAGGCCGGGCAGCGGGATCTGGGCCTTAATGAGGAAAATACAGAGACAGTGAAGTTCTGGTGTAATGCAAGCATTTTTACACTAATATGTAGTGTCAGCCTCAGGTGCTCAGCCCAGAGAGATGCAGTCTAATTACTTGCAGTCTTTCAGTCAAAAGTTTTAGAACACCCCCATTTTTCCTGTTTTTATTGACCTTCAAGCAGTTCAGGTCCAATGAATAACCAGAAATGGTATGAGGTAAACTGCCAGAAAAAAGAGAACAGTAAGTTGAAAACTTACATATAGGGAACAAGTCATTGGTTAACAACTCACAGTTGCTCTGCAGCAATGGAGTTGATGCAATTCTTACAGGAGTCTCAACTGTAGTTGATTAACCCTCTGTCTGTATGAAAGCTGTGCTGGAATAGACCGAGTTACTACACCTGGGACACTCCTGTATTGTAGTGTACATGATGTAGTACATTTCTATCACAGGGATGAGAAAAAGGCAATTAACAAAGGTGAACCCACAGACCATTACAGTCTTTAAAAGTATAGGTATCTCATCACTCATCGTCAAAAGAATAGTTGTCCAAATAGTTTGCACCCAGAAGGAATTAACTGACAGGAATGAAACTTGGTGGGTAGGTTTGACATCGTGAGACATGCAAATGATTCAGGCTTCACACTCTGCCTCGCATGTGACACAAGCTAGGACAGGCCTTATTGCTGTATCTGACCGACCCAACAGCCACGATCGCAGGCATTCAGCAAGCAGTGATTCCCCCCATGAGTCATTCTGTTAGTGCCAGCACCGTTGGCAGACGGCTGCACAATGCAGTACTACAAGTATGCAGACCATTACGACGACTGCCCTAACATGTCTCCAAAGACTGCAATGGTGTCATGCCAGACTGTCATGGAGTGAGTCAGAATGGCAGTGGGTCATCTTCAGTGATGAGTTCTGCTTTTACCTTGGTGGAGACAACCAACGAATCCACGTATGAAGGCACCGTGATCAGCGGCAAGACGATTGGTTTGTTGTCACGCCTCACACTTCCAGAAGGCCTGGTGTCACCCTACCTCCACCCCTACCACAAACTCTGTAGGAACTGGACGAGAATATTCAAGCTGCTTCGGATGGAACTATTCTTTTGGTAATGAGTGTATTTCTTTCACAGAAGCCGCCACGAAAGCCATCGTGTCAGTGATGCAATTTCCCATCAAAAGTCACATGGAGGGAACTGTGACAAAAAGACGGCTGGCAGGTCTAAAGCCCCAGCAGAATCAGAAGGCTTAGAGTCAACATGTTCGCTCATAGGACAACACTTTAACACTAGTCAAAGTAAGCAAGTCTCTGTTTGAGCTGTGAAGAGAAGACTTCGCTGCAGCTTTGACAGGTCGAGTGGCAGTAAGAAACCTATTGCTAAGATGGGGAAAATAAGAAAAAAGAGGCTTTCCTGTGCCATGAAACGCCACCAGGAGACTACAGAAGACTGAAAGATCTTACAGACCGACAAATGAAATTGAAATCTTTGGTTCTTTGGTGGGAGACTAAAACAATCATCATTAACCTTTTAATGTTAGTGTTGTTAGATTGTTAGGTTGTTAGATTGTTAGGTTGTTAGGCTGTGTTAAGTTTACAGCTACAGTGTTATGTTTACATTATGTTACAGTGTATAATATTATCACTTGGAAACATAGCAATATTTTTCTATACAAAGTGCAATATTTCTGTAAGTGCAAAGTATAATTTCCTATTTGTTCACTTTTTTTTCCTTCTTCTATATTTATAATTATGTCTCGTCTGCACTATTATGTTACTAGTTTGTCTCGTGTGTTTGCCCTATATTTATACTTGCACATCAGAGTTTGGAGAAACACAAGCTCGTTCAGCTATGCACTCCTGTTGTAAAGTCTGAATGACAAAGTTCACTTTGACTTTGACTTGACTTTGAGATTCAAGCTATCTGTTGCAAAATGAATCTAATTCTCATTAGATTCAGAAGAGTAACTTGGATCTTTATCAAAGATCTAGTAATATCTGGAGTCAGGCTTTGCGTTTATGTCCTGAAGGAGTCCGAATATTGTTATATATGTTATTTATATTGCAAATTTGAATAATTAAAAAAGATATATGAAATTTGTTTTAACTGTGAAAAAATAAAAAGTATTTTTTGCTTTGAAATCTGCTGAAGGTGCTCTCTTAAGTATCAAATACCACTATGACCTGAAAAATGGAGGCTTTGTCTAGCAGCTTTGTTGGACTTGTACACCCCATGCAGCCAGAATCCAATTCAGTGCCAGAGAACCCCGATCTACCCGAGAGTAATCCTTATTCTAGTCTGCAATAGAATGGTATTTTTCTCCCACCTGTGCAAGGCATAACTAGTGTAAGTTAATGGAGAAGTGGTAGCCTGTAACCCCTGTAATCCCTGTGACCATTCTGAGTAACGTATCGCCCAAATATGCAACACGCTCACCTCTCATGGTCTTCATGTCAGGTAGGCTTACCTACTCAAAGTACCACACATGCATAGATGTCGAATCAGGATTCTACTAATTGCATTCTGATTGACTTTCCACTGCGTATCCCATACTTCTGTGTTTCCCAGAGGAGTGTTTATGTTGTATATTCAGTATTGCCTCTTTCTACACACCATGACAAATTGCAGGCTCCATTGCATCAACAAGCTCTGATTTCAGGCCCTCTCAACGGTCTAACCCCACAAGTACTACATAGTTCAGTGTTTTTACTTGTTTTCAGCTATGTGTAATACTCGCTGAATTTCCTTTACACAGACTTTAAAATAATTCCATAAAAATGAATTAAATAAAACTAAAATAAAAACAAAACAAAATAAAAATAATAATCAAATAATACAAACAATTCCAAAGCTTTTTAAGTGAAGAAAATAGTAACTTCTAATGGATGTTTATATTAACATTAAATATTATTATGTGTGGTCTTCTGTGCATGTGCAGCAAAGTTAGCTTTGGCAGTGTAATAACAAAGCTTTTGCTTTCCTATTTGCTTTTTCCTTGATGCTTTTCCTGATATTAGATTTTCCTGCTGACACCCCCAAAAAATTACCCTGAAATCCTGTCCGTTATCTAGATTATCTACTAACTACCTTGTTCATACCAGTCTGTCTTAATGTAGTTGTGTCATCACATAACAACATGGAATAGTCCACCCCTACAGGGAAATCCCTGTTACCAAGCTAGCAGGTGAGCGAAAGCCAGCGATGTTTATTGATTACTGGAAAACAAGAATTTAGTCTTTTTAAATTACAGTATGTCATATGTGGAATCGTGCTTAATATGACAATGGTCATGAACCAGAAAGATCAGAAAGGGTCTATTTTGATTTCAGGCTGGCTTTGTATGCTGTTTATGCTGCCGTTTCAGATAAATGTTAAGGTGTTGGGAAAGGCCAACTTTGTGTGGCTCTATGAGAGAGAGAGAGAGAGAGAGAGAGAGAGAGAGAGAGGAAACTTGTTTAAAAGAAAGTGTAATTGGGTACTTGTGATATGATTTGAAGTTGAACTGTCCACCTTGAGATAACATGAATTTAGATACTCAACCCATGGACATTTGCATATTTCAATAAAAATGCGAACAACAGGCCTATAATTATTGTACTGAATAAAGCCTTCAGTGGTCAAAAACATAAGCTCCTTATATGCTTATGTAAATGAACATTTTGGAAGTGCAGAGGATTTTTCTTTTTTTTCCCCCTTTTTTTCACTTTTTTAATGAAAGTGACAAAATTGTTATTCACATTTGGCTCATAGAAATCTCCATAGCTTAAGAATCTGGCCATAATACGACAACTTAGATAAAATAATTGTATTCTCCAAGTGTTCGCAGCCAAAGGCGGAAATTAAATAGCTTATCTGGGGGATGTTGAGGAACCTTTCAGTGGAGAAAGCCCACGCTATTACACTTCTGAAGCTGTGCGTAATTCAGCCTGGTATTAAGACTGGAGTCAGTGAATGGGGAAGAACATCTGGGCTTTAGTGTTAAACTGCAGTTTTTATAAGCTTTCATTGCATGGAAATGATATACAGTGATGTTATACATTTATTGACACGTATCTTACCGAAACACTTCTTTGTTGGTCATAAATTGGATACAATAGCTTCCTGATTTCTTTATATATGCAAATTGGCTGCTGACCTTTTGACTCATTTAAAGGATTTTCAGTGTACAGACTTCAAACAAAAAAACTGCCTCATGTGGCGGCTCATATGTTTTGCAGTTTTAGAATATAAAAAGAATAAATGCAAAATCAGCAAGAATTGTACATGATCTCTGACTGCACTGAAAGAAACCACCAACACATTTTCTAAAAACCAGCAAGGTGACACTGTAGCTGCCTTACATTTCTTCCCAAAAAGAGCCCACAGTCACGCCCTCTATTTTATTGGCACCTGCTTGGCAGTGGTATACAGGACCAGAGTGGGGGTGTCCAGTCTTAGTGTTGGATCTGATCTTTACAGAGTGGTAGATCTCCAGGGCCAGAATTGGCCACTGCCTGGATGGGTGGAAGCATATGTTGTTCTAAAACGTCTATGTACTCTTCAGCACTGATAGTGCCTTTGCAGATGTGTTACCCATGCCATAGGCACTAATGCATAGTGGATGGCCCCTCTCCTTTTCCACAGGACACGGCATTCCTGGTTTCCAAAAAGAATTTCAAGTTTTGATTCATCTGACCTAAGAAGCGTTTTCCAGTTTGCCTCAGTCCATTTTAAATGAGCTTTGGCCCAGAGAAGACAGCGGCGTTTCTGGAGCGTGTTGACATATGACTTCTTCTTTGCATGATACAGCAGTGCTGCCTGAGGGCTCGAAGATCCTGAGCATCTAATATTGACCGTTTGCCTTCTCCCTTGTGCACAGGGAATTCTCCAGATTCTCTGGATGCAGTTTTTTGCAGATTGGTAAATCTCTGTTCATCTTCGCTGTGACTGTACCTCTCTATTTTATACTTAGGTTCATGTTTTTTATTAGTACCACTTACTTTTCCAGCCTTTTGTTTCCC
>CM067476.1:11389767-11453313 GCA_034552555.1 Semaprochilodus insignis | reverse complement strand
CTAATAAAAAGTGAAAAATGAAATAAGTGAGGCACCATAACATATAGGAAAAGGCCGTTCTAAATCAAAATGACTTTGGTGGAAAAAATGTCATATGGAGGAATTTATGAGGGGCCCCAGGGTAGCAAAAATAAATAAACAAGCATGATACATGACCAATAAACAATAATAATAAAGGTTATTGTAATCATATAATATATATTCTGTTTAAATCACTTTATTTCATTTTGTCATTATAATATTATTTCATTATTCAAAAATATATTAATTCATTTCATTT
This sequence comes from Semaprochilodus insignis, assembly GCA_034552555.1. Classification (NCBI taxonomy): domain Eukaryota; kingdom Metazoa; phylum Chordata; class Actinopteri; order Characiformes; family Prochilodontidae; genus Semaprochilodus; species Semaprochilodus insignis. Next base: position 11,453,033 of record CM067476.1, on the reverse strand, counting down.
TATCATTACAGTAATATTTTATCCCCTATTTTCTCTTACAGTGGATTATTCTGCAATCTATTAGCTGTATGTAATGATCTCCAGCAATATGTAATGATCTCGACAGGTTCACTGCCAAATGGCATTATTTTAAAGTGCAGTTGAGATTAAATGTGGCAAAATTGTGGGTTGTGTAGTTTGGGCTCATATTTTTTCAGATGTCTCACAGACACCAAACATGATTGATTTCAGAAGAAAGCGAAAAAGAAACATCATAGAAGTGTATATTGATCCTGGTTTGAATAGCTAGAAACCTCAAGACAAACAGACAGACAGGTACAGTTAGACTGACCATATTTCAGTTTTCAAAAACATGAAAGTCAATAATGTTCAACATGAAAGTGAAATCAAATCCCAGACATTCCAGACCATTTCGAAATCCTGTCCAGAGGTGGTTTTTTAGGTCCCAAAAAAATCAATATGTACTGGAAAACAGAGGACGTATGGACACCCTAGATACAGTAGGCTACAGCTGAGAGAGGGAGAGAGGAGAGAGAGAGAGTGAGTGTGTGGAGAGTAAAATAGTGTGACCCTAATGTGTGTTAGTCTGTTGCAGTGTTGCAGTTGACCAGAGGTTGCTGTAGGCGTTTCTGCAAGCTGTGAGGAGTTTGGGGCTGTTATTAGGAGCCAGTGTCACGTATCTGACATGGACACACACACACACACACACACACACACACAGAAACTGAGACTATGGCTGTGCTGTGACACCAATTCGATCGATAGCCACTTCAAACCATGAAGGGGAGATACTGGTGCTCTAGAAAGGGCTGGCAACTATGTGTGCATGCACGTCTGTGTGTGTGTGTGTGTGGGTGTAGGCGTAGTAAGGCTGCCAAGAGTAGTTGGCAATGGCAACAATGTTGATTTTGCAAAAATGTCAACATAAATTTTCAACATAAATCATTTTTATTGTTGATTTATTGTTTACTTAAAAGAACTCAAGAACATGATTCTGTTCATATAGGACCCATATATTAATTCTGACTTATTTTAATGCACTACAGGTGTATAGCGCGTCATACGTCTTATATTGTTTCCTTTAAAAAGTGCATTGTAGTCCTCTATGAAGTTCACATGATCCATAAGTGACAGACTGCACTACCTTACAGGAAGTGTAGGGGGTGATATGACTTATATATGACGCTTTATGATATTAATAATATGATGCTTTATAATACTCTACAATCTTCATACAATCCATGCAGTTATTCTGACTGATTGCAACACATGTTTAAAATAAAGTGCATTATAACACACTATAATGTTCATGTGATACATGTAGTCTTTCTAACAGATTGTAATATATTACTAAATTGATCCATGAGATTATTCTGACAGATCGCAACACATGACAGGAAATGTCCTATTGTTTCATTTAAAACATGTTTTATAGTACTCTCTGTTGCTCAAATAACGCGCATGGTCATTCTGACAAATTGTAATGCACCGCTGGATAGGTAGGAGGCAATATAGCACCTATTGTTTCAATTAAAAAGTGCATTATACTGCTCTTTTTTCTGACAGATTGAAATACACTACAGGAAACATAGGGGGCGATATGACTTCTATTGTTTCATCCAAAACATATTTTATAATACTTTCTTATTGTGTTGCCCCTAAGGCATACATTTAAATGTTACTATCTTCTTGTCTTTTCCTTTTTTGAAATTATTTATTGTAGTTTATTATTAGTTAAAGAAAGAAGTTAATAATTTACTTAGATTAAATGAACTTTTTTGTCTATTTGCTTTATGCGATGGCGTCACTTCCAGTTACTTCCAGTTTTTGCTGGTTTCAGCGGAAAAGCAAAGCGAGGCAGACGTGCGCTTCAGGTTCTGAAAGCCTACTGGCACCTTTGTGAAGCATCATAGAGGCAATGCCGTAAGTGCATCTGACATTAAAAACATATGAAGTTCATGTAGTAGAAAGGATGTTGTTAAAAACAGTTTGTTAAGCTAGCTAAAAAGAAATAGATAAAAAGCAGTTTATTTACGGTTATTATCAAGCTGCAGCATGTTAGCGGCTATGGTTACTCGTACATGTAGTACTGAACAGCAGTGTTTACGGTAATGTTTCCATCTATGTACAGAGAAATGTATAATTAAACACACAGACACTGAAAAAATTGTATTGTTTGTTTTCACCTGCATGTTAATGAAGAAGAGTGACAGTAAATGGTCAATCTTAATATGACTCAGTCTTCATCGGCTAAGTTTAACTTGGTGTTTAGTCAGCATTACGACACACTGCACGAGAACACTGCACTTAGGTTCAAATGATGTGCAGGGTCATTCTGACAAACTGCAGTGCATTACAGGAAATGTAGGGGGCGATATGGCTGCCCTGCACCATAAAAGGAATGTATTGTTGCACAGATGAAACCAGAGAGGAATCGTAAACAGCCTTCATGTAAAAATACATCTGGAAAAGTGTCACATAGTTTTGCTGAGAAGGAGAGGGGACTCCATTGATAGGCCGGTAACAGAGAACCATTGACAGGACATGCAGAAGGTAATATAGTTCCTATTGTTTCATTTCAAAAGATCATTATAAAGTTCACATGATCCATGCAGTCATATCTAACAGATTGCATTACCTTATATGATCCATGCAGTTATTCTGACTGATTGCAACACGTGTTTAAAATAAAGTGACACCCACTGAGTCTTCCATAGGAAGCGTAGGGGGTGATATGATTTTGTACTGTTTTGTTTAAAAAATGCTTTATATAATACTCAGTAATGTTCATATGATCCATATGATTATTCTGACAGATTAACACATGACAGCAAATGTAAAAGGCGATATACAGTAGCTTCTATTGTTTCATTTAAAATATGCCCTATAATGTTCATATGATACATATAGTCTGTCTCTCAGATTGTGATACACTACAGGAAATATAGGGGGTAATATGGCTACTATTATTTAATTTTCAAAGTGCATTATAATGCTCTATAAATTTCACGTTTGTTACATGCAGTTATTCTGACAGATTATACTACTTTATAGGAAGCATAGAGGGTGATATGACTATTTTGTTTTGCTTAAAACAGTGCTTTATTACACTCTATAATGTTCATATGATCCATGTGGTTATTCTAACACATGAAAACAAATGTAGAAGGTTATACTGCTCCTACTGTCTCAGTTATAAAGTGCATTATAATGCTCTATAACGTTCATATGATGTATGTAGTCTTTCTGAGAGACTGTAATACACTACAGGAATGTAATACACTACTTCTATTTTATTATGCTCTACAAAGTTCACAAGATCCATGCAGCCATTCTAAGAGACCACACTGCGTTACAGGAAGTGCAGGGGGGCAATATGACTTATGTTGTATATTTATATTATGTTCATATGATCTATGCCATCATTCTGACAGATTGCACTACCTTATAGGAAACATATGGCATAATATGACTTATTTTGTTTTGCTTAATAAGTGCTTTATAATATTTTTAAATGTTCGTATGACCCATGTGGTTATTTTGTAGGACAACACAGTACAGGAAATATAGGTGGCAATATATCTCGAATTGTTGCTTTATAATGTTAATATGATACATGCTGTCTTTTTAATAGATTGTAATACACTACAATAAATACAGGGGGCAATGTGACTTTTTTGTTTAATTTAAAACATATTTTAGAATACTCTCATATGTTCAAATTATGCACATGGTCATTCTGACAAATTGCAGTGCATTACAGGAAATGTAGGGGGCGATATGGCTGAGCCATAAAAGGAATGGATTGTTGCACAGATGAAACCAGAGAGGAATCATAAACAGCCTTCATGTAAATATACGTATGGGAACGTAGTTTTGCTGAGAAGGAGAGGGGACTCTTTTTTTATGCAGGTAACAGAGAACCATTGACAGTGATAGAACAATCTGGTCAAACGATTCTCCGAAATGATTCCTCCCCTTCGGTGATTACAGCAAACATGTGGCTACGTTTTATGTTTGCTAGGCTGTTGTGACTATTTTGAGCCTAAAGAGTTTTTATTTTAATGAGACATTTTTAGGCAAAACCAGTTTTGTTTGAGGTCTATTCAGCAAGCTGCTGGGACTTGCTGCGCAGGCTGCTGTTGTTGCCCCAGGAGACTGATGAGCTCAGGGAATGATGCAAGGTAGCACACCCACTTGTACAAACTGGAACTGTAACACTTTGCGTCCCATTGACTTGAATAGGCATGCGCCGTCTTTGCCTTCTATACAGTCTTTTGAATGCTGATGGCAGCCAAGGGAGAGAAAACGAAGACGGCAAAATATTATTTTTAATAGACAGATCAGATAATAGATCTAAAAATAACTCTTAGTTGCAACACTAGCTGTGTGTTTGAGCAGGGAAATAGGTTTAGCTTTCATCAGCTGGTTTGTGTTAGTTATAAATGGGTGTTTAGCGTTTAATTAAAAGTAAAAGGTTATTTTCCCATATGAATTATGGAGCCCTATGAATCTAAAGGGTACTCATTTGACACCTGAATAGGAATTGTGGCCCTCTGAGGCCTTACCTGGAAAAAAAATCTTTGAATAGTCACTGGAACCGCAATACAGGCGAACCCTGTTGCAGAAGAAGATAAATTGCAATATGTTGCACAGACAGTGATGCAAAACTGTACTCACCGGAAAAAACGGCAGGTAAATTTCGCTGCCCTGCTGGGGGAGGCATAAATATCAATCTGCACAGCTGAGTCTTCCATTAAGAGCAGAAAAATTGCTTGGGCGAGTCAATAAGGACAAATGACCTCTTCCTCCTAAGCCCATTAATGATAAATATGTTTGTCTTTGAAACAATATGGACCACATTGGAGGAGAAAAAGCATGAAATGGTTAGAAGTCGGTTGATCCCCCTTGGAGAATTCATTTGTATTTAAAGAAGCTGCTAAATAATCAGCGCTTATCAGCCTAGACCTTGATTTCCCCTGAAGCTCCATCACAATCTGAAGATAGCGGAGAGGGAAAAAAAAAAGATCATCCCAGGGAATTAGTGCTCAGTTCCTGAAGTTAATTGCTTTGATTGATTTTCTCTCACCACTGCCCCCTCCCTGCCTGCAGTCCTTGTGGTTGTAGGTCATTTGGGGTTATTTTGGAGGCCAGGACAGGCTGCTTTCTAAATGGAAGATTACTGTCTCCCAGCAGGACCTTGAATGTAACTGAATACACAGACGAGTCTGGCACTACCGGTCTCGCACTGGGTGTCTGTAAAATTACTGCACACTGAGGCTGAAACTAACCAAGTCATTTAACCCACTGCATGTTATTTGACCAATCAACTAATCTCAATGTTGTGACTTCCTTTCTTCTTCTCTGTTTGTGGCCACCATTATTCAGAGTTCAGTAAGCTAATTCTTCTGTTATGATGCAATGAAACAATAGAAGCCATGTTGCCACCTATGTTTACTGTAGTGTATTGCAATCTGTCAAAACGTTAATGCAGTTCATGGGACCATTAGAGAGCAATATGGAGTATTATGGTTTTGGACATGTCAACTTTTGCAAAGACCATCCAATGTTTGACTAATCTTTGAAGCCCTACACATGGCTAGGGTGCAGGGAGAAGGGGTAAACTAAATTCATGAAAAAAAAATTTCATCAGTTGGTGAGGGGTTTAAAGAGCCAAGCCTCTAGAGGGAACAAACTCAAATATGATCAATCAATATGTTAAACCCATGAAGAAAACAGTAGTTGAGTATTAAATGTGCAGAACAGCGTTCTCTGTAGAGGATGTGTTAATGAAACGAAACCTGAAATTTGACTGCTGGCATTTAAACAGCATATGACTGTATGTACTATGATACATGTGCCTGTTACTACCCAAATGCAAAGAACTGGTGTTTATTATTTGGAGACAAATTCTAGAGCTGTCGTTAATTGCTTGAAAGCACATTACTTTGATTTAAACATTTAGACCAAACCTTCCAAAACTAACTAAAATTAGCAACAGAATGTGCAGAAATAAACTTTTTAATAGTATATCAAAAATGTACTTGCAACACTAGACTAAAAATCTTTGAATTGTCACTGGGACCACAATACAGGCGAACCCTGTTGCAGAAGAAGATCAATTGGAATATGTTGCACAAACAATAATGCAAAATTGTAAAAGTCAGAAAAGGGCAAAGTGTCAGGGCTACATGGCCCTTCAAACTGAGATTTTTCAGAGGTACACTCCAAACACAGAGTTATGAGAAAATTCCCAGAATGCCCTGCGAATCATCGGCAAGATGGCTGCACAAGCGACCAAAGAGACTCATAAATATAAATAGACCCATAAGTATTTTCTCTGTTAAAAAGCCATTGTATTGTAAGATAACCATTGTAAAAGCGTTTTATTATCATTTTCTTTATAACACACGTAAAACTCGCTAGTAATACGCTGATCGCTCGGTTGCTACCTAGCGAAATTTCACGTTCCACCTTAAATGGTGCAGCAGTTACGTTCTGGTAATTTAAGATGGAACGGAGAAATTCGATCATGAAGCTGGCGATTGAAAAGCTAAGTTCAGCTTCATATCATCGAAGAATTCTTGGTGGCGATAATAAATAATTGTCATCCCCCTCTCACCCCCTTTTTTGTTTGTGCTCCCTTTCATTCGGTGACTCGTTAGATTGATTGATGTGTAAAACTGAAGTTTGCGAGTGAATGACTCGCGAGCACCCATGCTTTTCGTCTGTTTACATCAAAGCCACTGACGACAACTGATGACGTATCTGGCTCTTGAAGGGTTGTCTCATTTCATAGGGGGAAGATTTCAACCATTACGCCTTGTAACTCGGTGAGGGGGAAGGTTACACTCGAAAACAAGGGGTAGGGGTAAAATAAGAAATGGGATTGGGCCATAATATGTCAAAACACACCACGTTTAAAGTTCTGTCTATTCCAATATGTTAAACCCATGAAGTATACAGTAACTGAGTATTACAATGTGCAGAAGAGTGTTCTCTGTAGAGGATATGTTAACATATGTCCACTAACTTAGTTAAAATTAGCAACAGAATGGGAAGAAATAACCGTTTTGATAGTATATCGAAAAATTCTATGTGTTGTGTTGCAGAGATATCTACTTAAGTTAGCATGCCAACCAGCTTGCCACGGCTTGTCCTGTCATATCATGTTGGGCCTAAAGAGGCAATAGTGAGGCACTGTAGCAACTAGATAAACTCTGCCTTTTATCTTCACATGAGCGGATGAAGAAAAAGCACATCAGCTTGCTGCAAGAAAACACGTTTGAAACGTGACAAAATAGTAAGAAATCTTTTAGTGAATAAAAGAATGAAACTTGTTGCTGGATGCTGGACTGAAAACTACTGCTCAGACTGGTAAGTAAACTGGGGAGGAGAAGGGACTGTGTGGGGTATGAATTTGACAGATTACATCATCTTACATATTGCTCCGTTAGACACACGTTTCTTCACACTGAAACTAGGTGTGAGGATAAGACGTTAGAAACAATCTAATTTGACAGTCAAAACTATGCAACTGATTGCTAAAAGTAAAGTGCTTATGCTATGCGCACACCCACAATGGGCATTTATTTGACTAGTTCTTTGACTTCTTTGATTTATTTGACTTGACTAATTCTAGTAGTGTTTGGGGCTTATTCAGTTTACTGAAGAACGAATAGAACCTCTGAATCATTTTACTGCACCTGAAAATATAGTGCTGTGTACAAAAGTTTGTAGGCATCTGCTCATCCAATGTTGCTTCTGAAATTAAGAGTATTAATAAACAGTTTGTTCTCCTTTTGGTGCAGTACCAGCTTCTTCTTCTCTAGGAAGGTTTTACAGGAAGGGTTGCTGTGAGGATTTGATGGCGTTTAGCCACAAAAGCATTAGTGAGGTGAGGTACCAATGTAGGATGATTAGTTCTGGGTCACTCCACTTCATCCCAGAGGTGGATGGAGCTTAATCACTATGGAGAACACAGTTCCACTACTCAACAGCCCAGTGCTGAGGGGCTTGATACCCTTTAAGCCAGCAATTGGCGTTGGGCATGAAGACCTTAGGCTCATATGTGGCTGATTCCGGGCATCCCATTCTACTGGCAATGCTTTTCTGTGGAGATTATACAAGCTGTGCACAGATTAATTCTTGTGTTAGGAGAAAAAGGGGTGTCCTGATACTTTTGGACATGTAATGCATGTATATGATTACCTCTGACTGAAAACTAGTCCTCTCATAGCAAAAGACTATGGTGTAATGTAACAGTGGGGCTTTATGCACTTCAGAAGAATGAGACTAGTATGTGAGTATGTAATCGGCACACAGGCTTTGTGGGATTTCGGAAGGGTTTGTTTTGATCTGAAGGTGGCGCTACACTTAGCATGTCAGAATTATCTCTCGGGGTTTTTTTTAAGAATTTGGGAAAAACCCAGGAAAAACACTTGTGACAGACATTTGTACTTGTGAGAGAAAGTGTCAAGAGAGAATGTCGCACTCTGTGGATTCGGCATCAACATGCTGTAACTCTGCACTGTATATATTTAGTGCATGTGCTACTCGGTGTGTTTCTTAACAGAATGATTTATTTCCTGACAGTGTTTATTTCCTCCAAGCGCTGACTTTTCAGCGTTCTGCAGCTTTAAGTGCATTCATCCCCTGCACACAGGCCGCTATTGACATGTGTATCAACCGTCACTGTTTTATTAGACACTGACATTTCTTATTGGACTGGTAACAAATGGCATTTCCCTAGACAACTTGTTAACTTTTAAAGGTTGATAGATTCAGCAGGCACAGGGCGAGCGGATCAGCGACACGGCCGGCAGAGAAGAGCAGGAAAAACAAAAGCAGGAGATTAGTGTGTGTGTGTGTGTGTGTGTCAGATGGAGAATGAAGTGTGTAAGGCATCGGCAACAGCAGCCTCAGCCTGACCACAGAGCGCTGGACACAATCGATCCAGACGCACCAGCCTGTGGCTCGCATCGGAGAAAATGAAGCTCAAGTTAAAGCTCTGCTGCTCAAACAAGAGCCGTCAATGAAATCTCACATCCCCAGCTACATCTTTCTAAATTCTGAATTTTTTTTCACTTTTTTCACTTATTAGGTTTCTTTCACATTAATTGCAATGAAAAATAAGTTAAAAGGAGTTTTATAGTCATAGTCTGGTTGGATGGTTAGTTCTGGATCACAAATGTCTCTCCTACTGTTCCCAAAGGTATTGGATGGAGCTCCATCAGAGCACGGTTCCGCTGCCCCATGGCCCAATTCCTGCTAGGGCTTTATTCCCCTCTAGCCGACACTTGGCATTGGGCGTGGTGATCTTAGGCTTATGTACTACTCCTTCAGAGCATCCTAATCTATTAGCAAAGCTTTTCTATGGAGATTTACAGTTACGTACACTCATCGTCAAAAGAATAGGTGCACCCAGAAGGAAGCGTCGGATTGCAGTGCTATTCAGAAGGAAGAAGGTTACCAGGAACAATACATCATGATAAATTTAGACTGATATGGGCAATATTTATTGAGTTACACATACAGAAGTAATGTCTTTCAGTATGGTGTTGGGCCGCAACGTTTGCTAACGCAACATGGATATGTCTTGGCATGGAGTTGTAGAGGTTCCTAATGGTGTCCTGCGATAATTCGTCCCATGCTGCTTGAATATTTTCACACAGTTCCTGCAGATTTTTTGGTAGGGATGAAAGTGAAGTGACACCAGGTCTTCTGGGCACATGACACATGACTGCAAACCATTGATCTCGGCACTGACCATGGTGCCTAGACACACGGATTCGTTGGTCATCTCCACTAAGATAAGAGCGGGACTTGTCACTGAAGATCCCCTGCTGCCATTCTGAGTCACACCATGACAGTCTGGCATGACACCACCTGCAGTCTTTGGTGGCGTTTTGACGTGGCGTTAGAGGCAGTTTTCGCAACAGTCTGCATGCATGTGGTCCTGCGTCGTGCAGCCATTTGCCAATGGTACTGGCACAGGATGACTCAAGGAAGGCATCATTTCCTGTTGAATGTCCGCAATCGTGGCTGTTGGGTCAGTCAGGGACAGCACTAAGACCCATCCTTGCTTACGTCACATGCGTGGCCGGGCATGAAACATGAATCATTTACAATTCTCACAATGTCAAACATACCCACCAAGTTTCATTCATATCAGTTAATTCCTTCTGGGTGTAACTATTGTTTTGATGATGAGTGTATGTGCAGCACTTCGAAGTAGCTGAACTATATTGATTAGAAGGGTATACTTTAGACAGACAGTCTGTGTTTCCTATTGTTGCTCACATTACTGAACTATATTGACTAATTTGAGCCAAAACCAATGAAAAGGCAAAAACATTATCTAGGTTTATTAAAGATAGTGGTCCAAACTAGCTTAAACCTACGAAAAAGTGAGTGAAATATTACTCTGAAAACTGGAAAAGAAAGGCAAGGTGCCCCCAAAGACAGTGGGCAGATGGGCAGTTGCCAGTGGCATTCAAAGTCATTCACTTTTAACATTTCTGTGCCAGTCATTATCATGAGAAATAATCATTACTAGATAATATGAGTTGCATATTCCACTGGCACATTTGACTTTCAAAAAAAAAAAAAAAAAACTCAAATGACAAGACAGCTCGAACCTTCTAGCCCCATTTCTTTCACTGTGCTCCAGCTTGGAACACCAAGGCCTCTCTGGATCCTCTGATAATACAATATGGAGGAGAGCCATTTGTGCAGGTCAGCAGCACTTGACCTATAACTGGGCTGTAGCCGCTGAAAGCACACATTTGGTAATGACAGATGATGTAGCTGAAAGTTGCTTCCTCCGAAGCCTCATCATTAGCCGAAGAGCAGGAGAAAGAAAGCCTGCTGAGCTCTATAAAGGAGCCAATGCTTTTGAATGAGTGACATTAATTGGTGTTCAAAAAGTCTTAATCATACCTCCTGGCTAAAAGATCAGGTTAAACGTGGTCATTTGCTGCAAAGGCTACAGGAGAGAATACTGGCAATTACTGTGGATATTCTTCAAATGTAAAACATTTTAATATTAAAATACTAAATATCAAATATATATATATATATATATATATATATTGTTTTATTCCTATGCTTTACCATACATTCATCATCATAGGTGCACCCACAACGAAGTGTTGAAATGCTATTGGGAAGGAAGATAAAGGTTACCAGGAACAATGAATAATGATAAATTTAGATTGATATGGGCAATATTTATTGAGCTACACATGAAGTGTCTCTCAGTATGGCGTCAGGCCACCATGTAACATGCCAGGTGTCTCAGCATAGAGTTGTAGAGGTTCCTAATAGTGCGCTGTGATAATCCATCCCATGCAGCTTCCTGCAGATTGTATGGTAGGGGTGGGGGTGGCGTGACACCAAACCTTCTGGACATGTGATGCGTGACAACACACCATTCATCTTGGCGCTGAACTTGGTGCCTCCACACACAGATTCATTTGGTCGTCTCCACCAAGACAAAAGCGGGACTGTCGTCACTGAAAACGACACATTCTGAGTCACTCCATGACAGTCAACACCATTGTTTCGGCAACATTGACATGGTGGTAAGGGCAGTCGTCATGCATGTAGTCTTGCATCGTGCAGCTGTCTGCCAATGGTGCTGGCACTAAAAGGATAACTCATGGAGAGTATCACTGCTCGCTGAATGTCCACAATTGTGGCTGTTAGGTCAGTCAAGTGAAGCGATAAGGCCTGTCCCTGCTTACGTCACATGCGTGGCCTCACGATGTCAAACCTACCCACCGGGTTTTATTCTTGTCATTTAATTCTCTCTTGGTGAAACTATTTTTTTGATGATAAGTTTAAATGTAAATAAATTATATTATGTAAAATCATTGCTGTGCAATAGAGCAATGTTTAAAATGAAGCAACCTGTCGAATTTGTGGTTGGAGGTAACATATTTCCAGAAATTTGTGGTGTCCAACCACTCCCTTCCTCCATGTTAGCATTAACAGCTGTTTACTTACTAGTGTAAAAGAAACATTGCGAGTTCTGCTTCAAGCTTCATTACTCTCCAAGAGCGTCTCCAGCGGTGGAAAGTAGCACTAATGTTAACTCTTGTTTTTGCTTCTAATTATATCACTTCTTTTGTTTACTGCTGAACCTGGATTCTTGCCAGGAGCAGGAGCATGCAGCATTGCTTGCCAAGAGCTTCAGCAACTGTTGTGTATACTGTTCCTTTCATTGGCTTCATTGGTCCTTAAATGGTCTAACTCGGAGCAGAACCTTTAACATGGTTGACAAGAAGTTATAAAATGCACTCTAGGCTGCGCTGTTGGGATGGGTGGATCGATACCTAAACATCAATACTTCCAGTATTGGCGTTTACCTTTAAGAATTGATTCTGGCAGGAAAATATCAATATCATTGGTTTATTTATTGGGTAGGATGGATGTGTAAACTACAGTGTAGTATAGGAACTACTTTTCCCTCTTTTATAGCCTCTTAACACGGGATGTGAGTCACATAGAATCTGGCGATAAGATGGAGTGGAAAGGGTAGGAGGTGTTTGAATCGTATTTCTGCACCGAATTAATTAAAGATAGAGAACCGTGAATATAGACATTGAGAAACATTGAACTTCACTCTCTGGTGCATTTGTAGACCCCAGAGGGTTTGAAGTTGGAGGCAGTTTCTGCTTTGCACTATCCAATATCCCAATTGCAGATTCAGAATCATCAGTTCATAAAATCCTGGGCCTGTATGACGTACTACCTCTGCATGGTGTGAGCGGCATAGCATTGTTCCCACTACAGCTTGAATGTGTTGGCTTTGTGTTTATTTTATGTATTTATTTATTTATATTTGATAATTTTGGGTTATTTCCCTTTGTTATGCTATATAGCATGTATGGCATACTGATACAATCAGCTCCACACCTATTCCTTAAATGCCATGTTACTTCAAAGCTGTGTCTGGGACACTCTTCCTAGTGTGAAAGCTCCGACTTGCTAACATAGGCGCCAAAATAAAAAGCAAGAGGTTCCGCAAAAGTCATACCATGCAAAGGTAGAAACAGACAGACTCTGCATTTCAGATGCCCACTATTGGTGTTCTAGTGCCAATGTTCGTCTATTTCCGTTTCTCAGTACCCATCCCTTCAGACTTATATCAGCAGGTTGTGTTCTCACAGAGGAAGAATGGACAGAAACACCTGTGGATCTTTTCAGATCTGAAGCAATGAAATCTTTTTGGTGATCTGCTAGGTCCTGCACAGTTGTCCAATTTTATTGATGCCTTTTAAAAATTGATGCCTTCTTTGTTTTTAGCTTTGTCTCCTGAAAATCTCCTAAAATGAATAACTTACTCAATGACTGGACATTAAATCAATGAACGTTGGTCTCTTACATTAGCACATTCATTCACTCATCTTGTGAGCTGCCTAACCTTCTGGGTCAAAAGGGGTGCTGGCCCAGCACTCATTGGAAACACCCTGGACAGGCCACCAGTGCGTCGGAAGACATACAGACATACACACTGACTCACACCCAGGGGGAAATTTAACATCTCCAGTTCCCCTGACAGTCTTTAGACTATGGGAGGAAACCCACACTGACTCGGGGGGAAAACATGTAAACTCCACACAGAATGGACCCCAGACACCCCAAACGGGAATCGAACCCACACCCTTCTTACTGTGAGGCAACAGCGCTACCCACTGTATCCACATTGGCCTATAGGTACATTAAAATGCAAAAGTATTGTTACACTTGCAGCTGTTAAAACTATTTGTTAAAACACATGGACAAATCCACATGTCCAGCCGATATAACAACACAAAGCAAGGCAGGTTTAATCGTATAGTACATTTCATGAACGAAGGCAATTCAAAGTGTTTTACAGTAAAAAAGAGCAAAATAAAAACTGAAAGAATATAAAACATAAAGAAAGACAGAAAAAAAAATAAAAAGATGGGTCAACAGTATGGGGGAAAAGCAACAAGTGTCTAAACTGAATGTTTATTTGGAAGTAAATCTACGTATTTGGCCATCTATGAATGTAGGTGTACATGCAGACATGTTTAATGAATCAAAGCGAACTTGTTATGCAATGTTAACAGATTTGTTTTTGTTTCTTTTCATTTCCTTATCGACCTCTTCCTTCATGGTGCAATTTGTGCACATCAAGTACAATCTGAATATTTTGCTCCTACTATTTCCATCAGAAGCCCAGAACGGGTCGATTTCCCTCCAGCACCCCAACCCTTTTCTGCTTGAAGTCATTTGTCACTTTGTCGTTTTATTCATTTTATCCAGTCAGAGGAGAAATAACAATAAGTTAAGTTTCTAAGCCCTGAAGGGGGGTGGGGGGTGGGTTTAGTTGTCACCTGTTTGATTTGACAGCTCTAATTCCAGGGTTAATTACCCCCACCTCAGTCACAGAGCTGATGTGAATGGAACTGATGTGATGGAGCCTGGCAGGAGCGAGCTGGGGAAACACAAAGACGAACACAAAGCTGCTCAAATGTTGGGTTAGGTGCCTCCTCAGAGATATGATGAAAGCCGTGCGCACAAATCACACCAATCGCATTACGAGCAGCGGTTAAATGTGTTACAGCTGCTGTGTGTATGTTTTGGGACCATTCTTACATTTCTAGATTGTTTCAGTCGCAGTCAAAGCCTATTTATTGTACTGTGCACAAAAAAATGTGCATTTTTCAATGTGTATTGTTTGCCTTATATTAAAGCACCACTAAAGGTGTTATTTAAACCATTTAAAGATTATCTATGCTGTGTAAGTTGTCCTGCCCTTTCCCTCACTTTCTTGGCTTATCTTTTATGCTATTGTGAAACTGCAAGTAGCACTGAAAAACAACTCTAGGGAAATCAAATCATACTATGTTTAAACCTCTGATTGACTTGCAGTCCAAATAGGAACCATCTGCTCACCAGAATCAGAGATAAATGGTAAATAAGCTGTTGACTTACAGACTTGACTTGCTTGCTGATATTAATCACTGTTACTCTACTGTTCTTTGTTTAATTGTTCTATGCTTTTTCACAGGTCTCAGTTGTCAAGCTAGAACCATGACACTTTGCAGGATTGTAGAGAATATTGCAATTGTGCTGTTGGGGCCAATTGGACGTGCTGTTTTCATACAGCATTTATTCAAACCCACAATTTGTTTTCCATATATAAATATTCACAGTACCAGTCAAAAGTTTAGACACACGAAACTCAATGGATGTTTTTGTTTATCTTAAAGACTCTACAGGCTTACACAATTAAAATAATAAATAATAATTTAAAAGCTCTAGTTATCTCATAAATTCTATATTATTCTACTTCTGTATATACACTACTTCTGTATATATACACCATATATATATATATATATATATATATACAGTGGCAGCAAGGGCAAACAGAGAAACAACAAAAGCTGCTCATATTCCTTCAGGGCTTACAATTATTTCTCTTCTGAGTGGGAAACTACAAAATGACAAATGGCAGCAAGTAGAAAGGGGGAGAAAATTCTACTCCTTTCTGCTTTCTGATATAAATGTTATTGCCCTAAATGTAGAAAGGTTTCCTTATTTAGAATTGTGTGTTCTCTTGTCTTTTCCCATGTTGTAGAATGACTAAAACCTAGTGAATCAGGAAATCATGGGTTATTGGTTTAAAGTCAAAATGTATAGGGGTGCCAATAATTGCAACCACCTTAATTTCAGAGCAAAGGCTCTGACAAGCCAACTTAAAGTTCTCAGTCATATCTTGCGTTATTGCGTTATCACAAAATAAAGAGTGAACAATTTGGCACCACTGGTACAACTGCTTTAGGTAACGTTAGCACATAGCTTGACTGCTATGTAATGAACTTGCCAGGCATTTGTCACAGGTTTTCAGTTAGCACAATACCATGCTCAAATTAGCATACTGTAGTACACTAGACTGTTAGGTTCATGCTAATTCAAGTGAAAATATGAACTGATGTGTAGTACACACTAATCACTTTTATACTAGAGTACAAAAATGGGCTCTCCTTTCAATAGAAAATATTCATTCATACAGTCATAATTAGTCATTTGTATTATTATTACATTATTATTCTTATTATATACTACATATTTCAGGCTAACTGTCTTTTTTACCTAATTAAAACTTTACACTGAGAATATTGAAAGGAGGCAAGGAGTCCCTAAACTTTTGACAGGCAACGTAAGCTTTAGAACTATTTCTAGTAACACTGAAGGAGATCCTGAAAAATAATATTTATTGTAATGTTATTAGGCTTTGGCACTGAATTCCCTACACGTTCTGTTAAAAGAACGTTTTCCGTGAGTGGACTTCATTGGTGGCGTTCTTCAGAGCTTTCGGAATGATGAAGTCAGGAACAGTTTTGAAAGCTGATTTAGCAGTTATCAGAGCTGCGGAACTGACACATTCTGGGTAATTGTGGAGTTTAAATGATTGCCTGGCAGTAATTTGTACCTGAATAATGCATTACTGATTGCCATTTTATGGCTAATGCACAGTGTCATTAGGAAGCCATACTGAAAGACATTTTGCCAAAGGCGCTGATGTTACATGCACCTAATGAACTGCTGACCTTCACTTTAAACATTTAGCCACATTCTCTCTCTCTCTCATACACAGACAAACACACACACACAAATACACACCACATGTAAACACACATACAGACACACACAATTAAGTGTTCTTAGCCATGCCAGAAACACACACAATGAACACTGACAGCCGTGTGAAAAAGCCGAGAGAACACATGCAGAAGGTACATCAAACGATCTTAAAATCTTTTGCAGAAATGCCGTTGTGCATATTGTCACTGTTGAAATCTCTCATTTCTGAAATGGTAACTTTAAATATGAATGTAAGCTAATGTAGCAGGACAATGTGAAGGTCAGCTGGTCTGGTATTACGACTGTGTGAGGTCAGTTAATCGTTAGGGCAGTTAATAACGCTGATATGTAAGGGGTGAATAAACACTGCAGATTGTTGTTGACAACTTCATCAGGTTTACACCATGATTTCAGTCAGTTGCTATGGTGCTGTTATGAGATTACTATGATATTCCAGCTTGTTGTTAGGGTGATGGTTGGTAGTTAGGGGGTTCCTAAGGTGTTGCTATGCCGTTGCTGCGTTTTCCCAGGTGGTTACTATACAGTTCTAGACCAATGCTATGGGATATCATGTTGTTGCTAAGGTGTTGCTAGGTCATTGCTATTGTATCTCTGGAATATAAGTTATTGTCACTATACTGATTGCATATTGGGTATTACACAAAAACACGGTACCACGTGACAAGATACGCTAGTCAGCAGCGTAGCATAAAGTAGTATTGAGACACGGTAGGATAAACTAAACTGTCACTGGGGTTGGGGGGAGGGGGTCTATGCAGTAAGTTTTATGCAGTAAGAGACTGTTTTAAGTACAGTGCCAGTACAATCTACCAATCAGAACTGCTCAGGCAAGCAGCTAGTAGGTTTGCTATGACATTCAGTGCAAACAGATCAAAACATGTTTTATTATTATTATTTTTTTTAATATACTGGAGAATCAGCTGAGCGGGTAAACATGCAGTTCATTGATTCCATGCTTGCTTGTG
This sequence comes from Semaprochilodus insignis, assembly GCA_034552555.1. Lineage (NCBI taxonomy): Eukaryota > Metazoa > Chordata > Actinopteri > Characiformes > Prochilodontidae > Semaprochilodus > Semaprochilodus insignis. The sequence continues at coordinate 11,435,421 of CM067476.1, read as the reverse complement.
ACCAAACATGTCTGGAAACAAATTTAATGTAGCAAATTTAATGTAATCCACATCGCCTTCTTACCAGGGAAAATTACCACCAGCGCGGTTCATGTGTTATTGTGTCATGTTATGAACCTCTACCGTCATGCATACATTAAGGAAGAGTGCTGCAATGCCTCACATTACAGAAGCGGTGAAACAAGCTGGTAATCTTTGTTATGAATGAGCAAACATATTACCGCCACATTGTTCTCTCAGTAAATCTGACGCCTTGTGTCACGTGTGTTTTCAGTGTTTCAGCTATGTAGTGCTTGCGTCAAATACTAGCATGCACTTCCTGTCTAGGACCCTGATATATTTACAACAAAATTAATGGATACTGCTGAATGTTACACACTCCATAATACCAACATGGGACAGTTTCCTTCCTTGTGCCCAATTGTCCCTGCCTGTTTCAGAGATGTGAGGAATTAGGTCTTATTTTCGTTTGGCAGTGTGGGATTGTATTATTTATTTATTAGTTATTTTACTGGACCTTTCAGAGATGGTCTACGGCGTTGTGGCTATATGATAAATCTTTGACCACTTGCTGAAACAATAGGGTAGACTTAGTTAGGCCGCTGAGGGTCCAGGACGCCCCCTTTATGTCTAATAAATCTAAACCCTCTTCAAATAAACTCCTTTGTGAATCATTCTCTCTTAACGTTGCGTAAGATGCTCCAAAAATTACTGCCCCCGCCCCCACCCATGAGTCAGTTCTACATTAGGGCTGGTGGCTTATGGCCATTGTAGAAGTATGCGGCTGGAACAAGTGCAGGGACTGAATGTTTAAATGTTTAGGTGCCGTTTGTTATTTTCTGAATTACTGTTTTGTCAGTTACCATTAGCTAACTGGATATCTAATGCTAACATTACGAGCACATATGTTAGCACCAGTGGCGTAACCAGATTCTAAAGGGCCCCAGCATAAAAAATACCTTATTAAAAAGATTCAAATCTGATTATATTGTCCTATTATCATTTCTGGAACAAGACTCTCTTGCTTAATCAACTCATTTTAGGTGTAAAGACTCTAGTGTCACTCTCTGTCAACCAGTCTTTTAATAGAATGTCATTAATTAGTCTGACACTGATGTCTATTCAAACGATTATAAGCACTGAAGGAGAACGGAAGGAGAACAGTTTCCACTAGGTAGAACCAAGCTCTGTCCAACAGGTCAAAACAAGCTCAAAACAAAGTGTGTGCTGTACCCTGATTGGTGTGGTCACTCTACACTTCTTTCATTTTGATATGCTACATTTTTATGCACACATAAGCCAAAAGGAAGGACAGATTTGGCCATAATGCAGTGGAGTAAAAAGTGAGATATTTGAGTTTGGAATGTTGTGGAGTTAAAGTAAAAAAGTTCCCCAAAATGGAAATACTTCAGTGTAGATACACCAACACACTACTTCAGTACAGTAACCAATTACATTGCCCTTCAGCAGATTGATTGAACAAAACTAATGTCTACCTCGAAACTGACAAAAATGGAAAATCATTTTATTTTCATAAAACAAAACCTATTCATACAAAGAAAAACTATTTATGCATCTTTAAGACAAAATTAATTTAAATTAAATTTAGACTAATTAGATAAACTGAACTTGAACATCAAAATAAATAAATTAATAAACTTATGAAAACTAAAAACACTATAGTATCTCTGCTTGTGGTCCTTTGGTGAACATCTTTTCTTCAAAAATCTACACCCCCCCCCCCCCCCCCCCCCCCAAATATGACTATTTGGTGACACCAGAGTGGTTTTCATAGATGTAAATGGTTATGATGACAGTTCAGGCCGCCTCCTGCACATGAGAATGACCGCTTCGTCCTCTGCGCACTGATCTCTTGTGTGATGATCTGATGAAGACAGGGCCTTTATGACAGTCTTTTCTTTCAGAGAGCTGATAACCCTGCTGTGCTGGTGGGTGGGTGGTTTGGAGTACAAGCTATTGTTCTGTTCAGCAGGACAGCATGTGGCCATGCCATCTTTTCTTCCTGCAGAAACATTATGCACCGGCTTATTCAGCTCCAGATAATTCACACACTTGCGGTGGGACAAGTGACATGGTTTCCAAGTCCTACATGAAGCCTAATTCAAGACCACTGGCTCACATGATATTTCTACAGTGGACATGAAGAACTTTTTTATTATTATTAAGCGATATTGAGCCTTAATGATCTATTAATTTTGTCGACCATAATAGTTTTATTTGCCCACATTGTTAATGTTTATAGCTTAACATGGTCAAAATAAAAACTTTCTCAATGTTCCAAATACATCCCCTACATTGGTCTCCATTGTACCTCACAGATGGAGGTGCACACCTAGTTTACCTCAACTACACATTGTGCAGATCTGTGGTGCTGTGCGTCAAACAAACACTGATCGGTTGTGCAGAGAGGCATTGTGGTTGAGGGCCAAAGCGGAACGAAACCAAATACCACACCACGGGGTTCCTGAGTGGTATAGCCGTCTAAATATTGGCCCTATCATTGGGAGGTCTCAAGTTTGATGGCCCGGAGTCCGAGAGAGAATAATAAGACACATTCTGTCTGGGTGGGTAGGATGGCTCTCCCTCTCCCCCATCACTCGCTGCAGTGCTACCTAAAACAGGAATCTGTTCTCATACGGGAAAAAAACTGTACGCTTATTTATTCATATTAATATTTATTCATATGGAATATATGTGAGGTTTTAAGATGTGTGCTAAGTATATTTAACAGTGCCATATTTAGTGTATTTAAATATATGCCCATATAGGCACATAAGCAGATTTAATATATGCAATAGTGTCTGTTTTTTTTTTATAGCATTTACATTTATTTGCTTATGTAGCTGAAACTAAACTGGGCTCTGCAGTAATGCTACTGGTTAAGGTTTTGTTCCATCACCATGCCCTCCTTCATACCTTGTGAGAGTGAGTTATCTATGGCTAACAGTCTAAGTGAGCCTTCATCTTACTGTTAATAGTTTTAATGAACAATCTTCCCAACATAATGCAGATTTTTAATTTTGCAAGTTACATTCCACATAAAAAGTGAGTGCCTCTCTATTATTACATGCCCTTATTCTATTATATTATCCCTACTAGGAAAAAAAACACAGCATAGCTGTCATCAGCAAAGGTCATGCTGATATGCTGGTCAGTAGCATGACCATGGTTGGTGACCAGGCAAACCAGCATCTGGCTAACATAAACCAGTTTAAAATAGTATGGATTTTATACTGGGGCACTTTTTTTCCGCACAGATTATATTATAAACTCACATTATTTGCCCTGACTGTGATGGAACCAGGAGATTTCTTATTTAACTCTGTTGAAAAAACATTTTGTCTGGTCTGGGCTGTTTTGTGCTGGTCTATGCTGGTCTGGTGCTGGTGGAGCTGGTCACTCAGCTTGGTCATGTTGGTTGACCAGCATACCAGCATTCAAAACACAACATATGCTGGTTTTGTTGGTGACCAGCATATTGTTGCTGTCCAAAGAAAAACATGCATCTCCAAAATGGCAACTTTACAGGAGAGGGCAAGAACCAAATTAAATTTTAATGAAAGTCAATAGAACCAGACTTTTTTCCAAGCAATTTTGGGCCATTTCTGTTGGTCCATTCATCATGAAATGTTTACACAATGTAAACGGCAGCTACTGTATTTAAATGAGGCATAAAAGTAAAAGTCGACAAAAATGGAGATATGTGTTTTTCTTTGGACAGTGATGATATTGACTTCAGTTGCTATTGACTTTTGTTTCACATGCCCAGCATATTAACATCCAAAACGCTGGTTTTGCTGGTGACCAGTATATTGTGCTCAGTTGCTAGTGAAAAGCATATTAGCATCAAAAACGCTGGTTTTGCTGGTGACCAGCAATGCTGTTTTGTGCTGTTTTTTTTTTCTTTCCTAACATGAGCCTAAAGGTGTTAGGGATAAAGTTCTTAGCTTTAAAGTTAAACTGTTAGCAAAGTAGAGCTATGTGATTAGGGGTAATGCTTAATCTGTCAGCAAGGTAAAACTATGCTGTTTAAGCTGTAATTTAAGATGGATTTAAACTGTGCTACAGTTCAGTCAAGTTATTATTATTTACAAAATTAAATTAAATATTTACAATTATTTACAAATGTAATGTACAGAATACACATGACTTGTCTGTAGGAGAAGATCTGCAGTAGTTGATACGTATGGCGTTTTTGTTTGTGTTTGTATGGAGTTGTGTCAAGAGTTTTGTTACTTTGAGCGTGTGTAGCATGCTACTTTCTTCTCCTGTTCCTGGTAGCATTAGCGCGGCTCCGTAAGTACAAAGGCTTCGCATAAATAATACATTGGCGATGTTTTTACTAGCGCCGTGGCTGTAGATGTTGACACATTAAAGCCGTGTAGCAGCTGTTCAGCCTCTGTAACTCTGGCCTTTCTTCTGTTTCCTGACTGGGGTATGTTAATGAGAGTTTAATTACTCTATGAAGGTTTACCGGGGGAGTGTGCGACATCACCGCCTTGCAGATTTCAAAGGGAGGACACCTAAACCACACAACAAGAGAGATTCCTCATCATATTGTCTCACCTTTATTCATATGGTGCCTTTAGTACTTCAAAGTGCATAATATGAAACCGTGAAGGCAGGTAAAATCAGTAGAGAAATGATGAACACATGAAAAATTAAAGACGAGAATTGTAACCCTGCGATGGGATTTGAACACATGTGCTGAGTTTGTTCTTTAATGGCGCTTCGCCAAAACTCCAGGTCATTTATAGTCAGCATAGTTAACTCCTCAGTAGGGGTAAAAAAGCATGAAGAGAGGAAAATACATAATTCAGAGGGGCAAAAACCAAACAGCGGAATATGTTAAAAAGCAAAAGAGAGGCCAAGGTTTGGAGACAGAACAGTGAGTTCACAAACAAGGAAACAAACACAAAGAACAAAAACTAAATGAGACATGGGTAGGAATAATAATTAGCAGCGCAGAGGCAGGATTGAGCTGTGGGTGAAGCTGGAATGAGGAATGTGCGACACGAATAAGACATAAACCTATGCATTCGTGTTATCAGTCTGTAGTTTTCATCATGCCCATACTCTGAATCTAATATTTAACAAATTTGGGAAATAAATAAATTGTGCCCTATGCATTTATTGGCAATATGTTCAATTCAGCAAATAAACAGAAAGTGTGCACTGCAGTCAATAGAACCCCCCATTACCTTTTGAGTGGGTCAGACACAGCAGAGCTGCTAGAGGTTTAAACACCTCAGTGTCACTGCAGGACAGTGTCCTGTGGGCAGCGTCCTGTGACCACTGATGAAGGACTAGAGGATGACCTATCCTCTCTGACTGTACATCTACAAAGTGGACCAGTGAGTGGACACAGTGTTTAAACACTCCAGGAGTAATGTTGTGTCTGATCCACTCATACCAGCACAAAACACACTAACACACCAACACCATGTCAGTGTCACTGCAGTGCTGAGAATGATCCACCATCCACATAATACCTGCTCTGTGGTGGTCCTCTGGGGGTCCTGACTAATAAAGAACAGGGTAAAAGGTGGATAATAAAGTATACAGAGAATCAGATGGACTATAGTCTGTAATTGTAGAACTACACAGTGCTCCTATACAGTAAGTGGAGATGATAAAATGGACAGTGAGTGTAGATAAGTGGAGGTGGTTTTAATGTTATGGCTGATGGGTGTATTTGTATTTAAGATCTTGTTTTTTAGGGGATCCAGCAACATCCATAGGTAAAATGTACATGGGATAAAACTCATCAGTTTGGAACATCAAAGGCTGAAATTCCTAATATGAGCATGATAGCATGTTAATTAAGAGGCTTATATGAATAAAAACGAACAACAGAACAGCTAAACTGAATTCAGTTGTTAGAAGAACAGTTAGGGTAGAACACAGATAGATGCAGCTAGTCTTAATTCGAAGTATTTTTAACCTTCAAATAAAATTTACATTTCATTTACAATATCTAAACTTTACACATTAATTTGCTCTATAATTGCATGCAAAAGCCGTTTCTCCTCCTGTAGATTTCTCTCTCTCTCTCTCTCTCTCTCTCTCTCTCTCCCCCTCTCCCTTTCTCTCTCTCTCTCTGTATAACCGCGGAGAAAAGGAAGACGAGACGTTTCTAATCTGCTCCCCCGCTACGTCCTGAAAAGTGACGACTAAGACAGTCCGCCAAAACTGAACTGAAAGCTCGCCGCACGGAGCCGTTATCAGGGGAAAGGGACCGGGGCGGATAAGGAGGCTCCATTAAACTCCCAGCATGCATCTGTGCTCGGGAGGAGAGAGGGCCGGCTCCTCACTGACCAAACTCGCTCACACACACTCGCACACTCTCAAACTCACTCACACTGCTTCAATAATTCAGCAGCAGGTAAACGTATTAAAGCCGACTGTCATGTATCTGCCCCCATGACAACAGCATCTGCCTTTAATGTTTTATTTCCACAACAGCGTGTATTAAACACGTGAAGGGGTTTATCCCCTCTCCCCCTCCCTCTCTCACTCACTTTTTTTTTGCTTTCTGTTTTTTCCCTCTCTGTTTAAAAGGGAAGCAGACTGTCACTTTTAGCAGACTGAAGATTCTCAGCAAGGGGGCGCCATTAGCCGTCAGTTTCATGCTTAATAAGAGCAGTGCATCCCACTTTGTGTTTTACCTAAAGGTTTCTTTTTCCCACATGATGGTTAAATAAACCCTTAAACAACAAAATCTCTTACTTAATGTCTTATTTATTTATTTATTTATTTATTTGACTTTTTCTCTTGCACTTTCTTTCTCGCATTCTCTTTCTCATTGTCTTTGTCTGTTTACCCCTTGGCTCCTCTCAGTTCACACTATCCGGGTTGTAGTACACTCCTTCATGTTTGGCAGGCAGTAGACTCTCCACAAGGGGGCGCCAATAGCAGTCAATTAACATGTCATGCTTAATAAGAGCAGTACTTTCACATCAGCGACATCCCTTGTATGCAACCCCTTTCTCTGTTTTCCCTTCGCTTCCTCTCTTTCTTCCTCTTTCTCTCAGTCCCTGTAATTTTTGTATTTTCTTTTATTAAGGATTTCTTTTTTCCCAGATGATTAAATAAAATCCTTAAACAGCATGTCTCCCTCTCTCTTTTTTTTTATCATTTTCTTTCTTTGTCTCTATCACTTTTCTTTCTCTCTCACTCGCTCTTGCTCTATTCTCCTCTTTTACCTTTGTTCCCTTTCATTTTCTGCTTCTGACTCTGTTTCTTTCCAACTGACTTTCTTCCTTCCTTGCACTTTTTTTTCTCAGTCTATGCAAAAACCCCATCCTCCTCCATCCTGCGTGCTCCACCTCATTTGGAGTTCACTGATGAAAATGTGCTTTATAATCAGGCTAAATTGTCACACGCTGCAGACTAATGAGCAGAATCTGCTTTTTGCAAGAGGAAATCATCGTGTGTTGATAATTCAGGTTGATGGTGAATGATCTGTGACCCAAACTGAACTAATTCCAGGACCTTTTATTTCCAAACTCAGCAGCGGTGCTGACACTTTGTCCTAACAGCAAGTGCAGTGAGCGGCAACACCAAACCCAGAACATTCTATTGTAATCAACGAAACCGTCTACAGCAGCCGCGGGCATGACAGAGTGATGCAACGTGATGCACTATGCTGCTTTTGATTAAAACTGAATAAATGATAATCTTTCTTTGTTTCTGTTTGACAAGTTGCACGGGTGTTTTATCACAGCGAAAAATGGCTTGAAATGAATAAATAAATAAATAACAAACAAAACACAAAAAAACCCCCACAGCATTACAAATCATACGATCAAATAATGGCTGATGTTATTGATGCTAATTGTAAGGCATGTGACTAAAAATATCCTAATCTAAAAAATACAGGCACACTGAAGATAAGTAACATGGCCACCCGTTTTGTTTCGAGCTGTTAGTTGATTCAGTAGTTTGTTTTGACTAGACATACAGACTTGATGTTTTCAGTATAGACCTGCTGAAGACTTGGTGAAGTGATGCAATGTTACTGTTGAATGCTCGCGTCCTGTTAGGACAAAGGGTAAAACAGTTCCCTAAAAACTATAAAGATGCTCCACTGCTTCATGATGGAGGATCATCTTAACCCCTAAATCTATAGGTGTTTAACGCCCAACTGCATGTGTTTAACCCTTAAATGTATAGACTTTGTAGCCTTTAAATTCATGTGGATCCTACCATTAAATGTATAAGTATTTAAGCCCTAAAATTCATTCATGAGGTCAGCAGAAGTCAGCTTCTTCTTCAAGTTTTCCCATTCCACCTTATATGGTGCAGCAGTTACATTCCAGCACCTCGGCTTGCTTGAATTTTCCTGTTCCACCTTAAATAGTGCAGCAGTTTGGCTACGTTCAGGTGCCTTAACTTCTTGTTCAAGTTATCCTGTTCCATCATTAATGGTGCAGCACTTGCATTCATGCAAATGCAGCTGCAGGGAAAATTAAACCTTAGCTGTACCCTGCCCCTAACCTTAACCTTAGCCTTACCTTAATCTGTCTTTCCTCTGTTTGTTTCTATCACTTTATCTCTCATCTATTTCTGTCTGTTCCTCACATTCTTTCCTCTCTGTCTATCTCTCACTCTTTTTTCTCTTTCTCTTATTTTTCTTTCCTTGTGATCTTTTGTTTCCCACTATCTATTCCTTACTTTCATTTTTTATCAGTCTTTATTTCCTCTCTCTGTTCTTCTCTCTCTATTCCTTTGTCGGTGTCTCTTTCTTCTTTCTCTTACTAAATATTTTTCATTACACTCTCTCTCTTTCCGAATTTCTCTTTCTTTTGCTCATCTTGTTTCTCTCTCTCCACTCCCAATATCCTCTCTGCTTTCTCTTTCTATCTCCCTCTTAGTTTTCTCTCCACTTATCCTTGCTCTTTCTTCACCCTGTCTATTATCATGCCTCTTTCTTTACCTGTCTTTCCTCTTCCTGTATTTCTCTTTCACCACTGTCTTTGCATTTCTCACACTTTTTCTCTTTGTCTCTCTTTCTTCCCTCTCTCTTAATTTCTCTCTCTAAGGTTAAAACACTTCACTGGTGTTAACACAAGTCTTTGCCTGAACTTCTTTTTAAACTTAGCTCTTCAGATCTTCTGCTCTGTGGCTGTTTCTGAGCCATCCCACGCCCCCACCCTTCCTGGGACACGAACACGAACACCCCCTTCTGCTGATTGGCCGCAAGAATGTTGTGTAGTTCTACCTGAGCCACTTTGTTTATTTCCCATTTTCAGAGCCTGTGCTGTGCAGCAAATGCTGGATTCTTTTTCACTTTCCACAAAGAACAGTTAGCCGTGAGGAGATATTTGCCAAATTTGACCAAAGTGTAACAATACAACAATACAAAAAGTGAATTGGTGTTTACTCTTTTTTTATATTTATAGAATGACTGTAGTTTCAACTACACTTTCCTAAATTTGTATCATTGGTTTCCCACTTTTGTCCTTGTAAATTATTTGACATTTTGTTCTTGTAAATTATTAAACTTTAAGGTTAGGGTAAGGCAAAGGTTAGGGTTAGGAATAGAATTAGGGTTAAGGTTAGTGTTGAGGTTAGGGTCAGTTAGGCTTAAACTTAGGGTTAGTTAGAGTTAGGGTTAAGGTTAGGCCAAGGCTAAAATCAAGGCTAAGGTTTAGGTTAGCGTTTAGGTAGTGTCTTAAGGTTAGGGTTAGTTAGGGTATTGTTAGGTTTAGGGTTAGAGTTAGGGTTAAGATTAGGGTTAGTTAGACTTAGGGGTAATGTTAGGCTTAGAGTTAGGGTTAAGCTTAGGTTAAGGTTAGGGTTATAGTTAAGGTTAAGCTTAGGGTTAAGGTTTTGGTCAGCATTAAGGTCCCATAATTCACAGAAACAAACGTGTGTGTGTGTGTGTCAGAGAGAGAGAGAGAGAGAGAGAGAATTTTTTGCCGTCCTTGAATATCGAGGTACATGTCATTTTCTGTGAGAAATGTTTTCAGGCGTCGTGAAGTTGTATTTTTGTCACTCGCACAGAACTGTATTCAGAATAAGCCTGTTTCTGCAGGACAGTGTGAAGGTGAAGGCTGTAGAGCAGTGCTGGTGATGGTGGGGTTATCAGGGGTTGAGTAGATGCTGCAGTGTGTGACGCTGTGTGTGATGCTCTGTGAGTAAACACGAGTGCTCGCAGCACAATAACACACCCATGCACACACAGCTGCTTTCTTCTCTTTCCAGTGTGACAAAGAAAACAGCATAGCTGAGGCTCCTATCAAACAGCAGCAGAGCCGCGGACCACCAATCCAAACACACACACACTGCAGCTATTACAATACACAGCATGCAGTCAGATACAGCGGAGTCAGAAAACAATACATCCATCTCTCGCTCTTATTCACTTCTCTTTTTCTCCCTCTTCTTTCACTTATTTCTCTCTTTCTTTCTCCCTATTCCTTGCTCTCTTTATTTCATCTCTTTTCTTTCACCTCTCTCTGCTTCCCTCTCTCTCTTTCCTCTCATTTTGTCTCTCATCTCTTTCTATTCTTCTCTCTATTCCTTACTCTGTTGTTCCTCTCTCTCTGTTCTTCTCATTCTTTCCTCTCGTTCTCCCTGTTCCTACCCTCTGTCTCTCTTTCTCTCTCTCTCTCTCTCTCCTTCATTCTTTCTTCTCTCTTTTTTGTTGTTTTGTTTCTCACTGTTTGTTTTCTGTCTTTTACTCTATTTCTCTCACCTCCACGTCTCTTTCTGTCTTTCCTCTATTTGTATATGTCTCTCACTTCATCTTTCACCTATTTCCATTCTTCTCTCTAACCCTCACACTTTCCTCGCATTCTTTCCTCTCTGTCTATTTCTCTCTTTCCTCTTGGTCTTTTGTTTCTCTCTATTCCTCGTTTTCTTTCTTTACACTCATTATTTCCTCTCTCTATTCCTCTCACCTCTCTCTCTATTCCTTTGTCACTGTCTTTTTCTTTCTTCTTTATCTTCCTCAATATTTTTCACTCCACTTTCTTTCTTTCCCAATCTCTCTCTCTCTTTATTTCATATTGTCTCTCTCTAATCTCTATATCCCTCTATCCTTTTTCTTTTCATCTCCCTCTGCTTTCTTTCTGTCTTTCTTTCTTTCTATTCTTTCTTTCCTCCTGCTTAGTTCTTTCTACACGTCTCACTCTTCCTTGCTCTTTCTTTCCCCTTCCTATTCTCTGGCCCCTCGCTATGCCTGTCTTTCCACTCTCTATTTGTCTCTTACCAATCTCTTTGCATTTCTCTCGGCCACTTTCTCTCTCTGTTCCTGTCTCTCTTTCTCTCTCTCTCTCTCTTTATTTCTCTCTCTTTCTCCCTCTCCTTATGATGGTCACAGTATATTCATTTTTGCCAAAACAATTAACTCCATGTTCTTCTCAGTCTCTTTCTATTTCCTCCCTCTTTGCCTCTGTTCTTGTATATTTCTCTCTCTCTCTGTTGCTCTCTCTCCCTCTCCCGTGACACTCCTCCTCATTTCCTCTCTGTTCTCCTCTCCCCGCAGAGGTAGAGACTGTGTCAGCGGTGTATGTAGAATAGTGTGTGTGTTGAACAGAAGGAGTGTAATCCCTTTTTCCCCTGCGCTGTCAGTGGGGGGCGCCGGTGGGAAAGTGTCACAGACCTGCACTCGTTCATTCTCCTCACTTCCTTCTTCTTTTCTTCTCCTACATCCACCCTGCAGGTGCCCTACTGCCGTATCCCATAATTCATCTGGAAAGACAAGAACAAGAGAGAGAGTAAGAGAGAATAAGAGGAAAGAGAGAAACAGAGAGAGAGAGAGAAGAGACAGAATGAGCGGTAGTGGGGGAAGCGCCAGAGAAAGAGGAAGGAACGGATAGAAATGGAATGGAAGCAGGAATGGAAGATGAACTGAAAGAGAAAGATGTGGAGCAGGGCTGCTGCTGCCAGTGCAGTGAAAATGATGAAATGCTGCTGGAATTGGGCATTAGAAAGCCATCAATTTGGGAAAGTTTCGGGGGCAACCCGCCTGGTTCCAAGCTCCAGTGTGCTGTAGATCAGACTGCATTAACTGGAATAAAGCCAGAGCTCTACACTAACGCAAACAAAATAGCATTTGTTGTCATTTAGTATTAATGTTTTGTATCGGCACTGGTGCACAAAGCACTTACAAATATCTCAACTTGCCTAGTTTGAAAACACCAGTTATTCATGCATTGTGTTAAAATGTCATAATGAATGGACCAACATAAATGGCCTAAATTACTTGGGGCAGGGAGGGGGCTCTTGTTACATTAACTTCCATTATAAGAATGTTTTTTCTTCTCCTGTAAAGTTACAATTTTTGGGTATATGAGTAATCTTATATTTATTTTATTAGCAGTTCAGAATAAATGTAAATGAAGGGTTGAAAACAAAAGATTTGACTAACAGTGTAGCATTGATCATCATATAGGAACTTGTACTTTCATTTTTTCAGTATTTTTTTTAACTACCAGTTAACCTGTCGGCTATTATTTGATGAATTGACTAATCTGTCTCATTCAGTTCTTCTTCTTTTCCTCCAGCATCATTCAGAGTTTCTAATAAAGGCAGTTTAAGCAATTCCCATTACTTCCTAGATACCAAAAACAAGATTGCCAAACAGTAAAGGGCACGTGTGAATGAATGCATTTTGATGCCTTCTTATGTTCTTATGCTGCCCCAATATTGTTTGTGTTCCCCAGGAAACTATAGACACCTCCAACACTATTGAAGGTGCCCTTACAACCAGTGCAGACCTTTGAGGGTAGTGCTGGAAGGGTGGTGTCGGGGCACCTTCCGAACATAATGCTGCCAGATGAGCTGAGATGCAACTCGAGGCCCTGGCCAACCTTCAACAAGCCTTAGCCGAGGCGCAGTGTCGAAGCTCCATTGCACATGAGCAGCACCCTCGCCAGCACCACCAGTAGTGCAGGGCTTGGCCCTGCGAGCTTCTGTAAGTTCCATCGCATCCCAGTAAGAGGACACAGTGGCTAAGTGGCTCCCGGAAAGTGCAGCGCTCCTGGTAAGAAAATAGAGCATATTTTTGTTGATCCCAGTTTGGGATGTGTTTAGTGATGCATGCGCTGTTCTGTGTTGGGCTGTGAGATGGTAGGTGTAGGTTGAGTATCTACCTCACAGCAGAAATGTATCTCTAAAAGGGACCTGTCTGCTATCCCGGGTTGCTTGAGTTGCATTAGGCGGCGGTTCTCCATTGCTGCCTGTTAAATGAAAGAGCATTTGCCCCCATGTGCAATGTTTCCCACGTCTTACTGTAGTCTGATGCCACAGTATTGTCACTGTCCAAAAAAGAATACATGAATAGTGAATACCTGCAGAAAGGCTCCAAAACCACTTTACAAGCACCTTACACATTTACAAGCACCTACAGCTGCATTACTGCGGAAGAGTGTGTTATGTCAGAAGTTCCACTGTAGAATCTTCCTCAAAATGCTTCTGGTGTCTGCATGAACAGGTTGGATCAATTGTTCACTACAAATGTATGAAGCCTGAGGCAAAAGTGTGCAAGCAATGAAAAATGCATTTTCTGTAGCTGGCAGGTGAATTAAACAGGAATAAGCATTTTAGCATCATCATGGGAATCAATCGGTCTATTTACTTTTGCTTTAAGCTTTGTTTGCGTTCAGTGCAGAACTACACTCATAACTGTAATTGGAGCTCCGTGTAGAATAAATCCCTCAGTCGAAAGAACGGCTTTTTTTTAAAATCTTTTTTTCTTTCCTTTTTTTCCTACTGTAGGCTCTGTCACTCACATCACCTCCCAAATGCACTTGTTTGAATTATTTTAATCAGTCTCGATGCCATTCCACTAGAGGCGCAGAATTTGCATATGCTTCTCTCTTCTCGGATAAGCCTTCACAGATTCCGAAAATGATGAACAGATGAGTAATGTCATTTCCTGCACAAACCGCCACAGCCGAGGCAACAATGCCCTTCAATCAGGATATGTTACTGCTCTCGGCTAGCGCTAGCATTAGCACTGCCTTTTAGTGCAATTGTACAATGCTTAATCCAAATCTGCCAATCTTCACACAAGGACAGTTTTTTTCCCCAGTTGCGCTAGAAAGGTAGGAATAATGAAATGAATTGGGGAATATGTTTCAGCGCTTTATCCTTTAATGTTTGATGGACATTAAGCCATATTCCCTTCCATGTTCCCTTGCTAATGTTAAGCCCGGTGCATTCATCTGCACCATAGACAGACAGAATCATGAAAACAGGGCTGTGAATAATTTCATACTGGATAAAGGTGACGTCTTTTACAATGCTGTAATAATCACGTTCCTCCACGGATTTTGTTCGGTCCATAATCCTTGACTTTCATACCTGGAACAAGGCTGAATGACCACAGCGCTCATGTAATCTGAAAGGAAAATGCTCACGCAACCAGCCTGACAGCGTATTCGGATCTGTTTTACAGGTTCGGGAGTTGCCAGCAGAAGCTGAGCTGTGTTGTTTTTAGTGGCCCTTGTTTTCAAATTTCTCATATTATGCTCATATACATTTACATTTATTCATTTAGCAGATGCTCCAGAGTGAAATACACAACCAATAGAAGCCAACAATCAGTTATAATAAGACAATAAACTAATAATACTTCAATAAGTATATTATAAATTGACAAATTATGAAAACTAGGGTTAGACTGAGGGTATTTGTGACATACTCAGATATCTGGTATTGTATTATGATCATATTGTGCAAAAGCAAGTAATTAATGAAGATAGATAATGGTTCTACATTGTTAATGGTGCCATGTAGCTATGCATAATATGTTGTGAATGGTCATATGTAGTTAATAGTGTAGCTAACAGTGATATTTAACTAATGGTGATACATATAGCCAGTGGTCATGTGTAACTAATGGTGCAATGTAACAGACTAGTGGTTACATGTAGCTAATACTGAAATATCACTATGAATTACATAAATACTGCATAACCACTAGCCTGTTACATATCACAACTAGTTATATATGACTACTGGCTATGTATCACTATTAGTTGGCTGCAGATTACCATTGTCACACAAGATATGACCATTAGCTACTTATCACAGTTAGCTAGCTACACATGTTGAGTCAATGGTGACCAGTAGCCAACTTATGTTTATATACACTATATTGCCAAAAGTATTCACTCACCCATCCAAATAATTGAATTCAGGTGTTCCACAGTCAACTATCAGTGGTATTATAACAAAGTGGATGTGACTGGGAACGACAGCAACTCAGCCATGAAGTGGTAGACAGAGCGGGGCCAGCGGATGCTGAGGCACATAGTGCACAGAGGTCGCCAACTTTCTGCAGACTCAATCACTACAGACCTTCAAACTTTATGTGGTCTTCAGATTAGCTCAAGAATAGTGCGTAGAGAGCTTCTTGGAATGGGTTTCCACTGGGGAAAAGCTGCATCCAAGCCTTACAGCGTCAAGTGCAATGCAAAGCTTCGAATGCAGTGGTGTAAACCACACTGCCACTGGACTCTAGAGCAGTGGAGACGTGTTCTATGGAGTGACGAATCACGCTTCTCCATCTGGCAATCCGATGGGTTTGGCAGTTGCCAGGAGAACAGTACTTGTCTGACTGCATTGCACCAAGTGTAAAGTTTGGTGGAGGGATGATTATGGTGTGGGAGTGTTTTTCAGGAGTTGGGCTCGGCCCCTTAGTACCAGTGAAAGGAACTCTTAATGCTTCAGCAGACCAAGAGATTTTGGACAATTTCATGCTCCCAACTTTGTGGGAACAGTTTGGGGATGGCCCCTTCCTGTTCCAACATGACTGTGCACCAGTGCACAAAGCAAGGTCCATAAAGACATGGATGAGCGAGTTTGGTGGGGAAGAACTTGACTGGCGTGCACAGAAACGCTGAAATCAACCTGATAGAACACCGTTGGGATGAATTAGAGCAGTGACTGCTAGCCAGACCTTCTCATCAAACATCAATGTCTGACCTCACAAATGCTCTCTGTAAGAATGGTCAAAAATTCCCATAAGCACAAAAAATTTCCACCTACACCTTGTGGAAAGCCTTCCAGAGGAGTTGATGCTGTTATAGTGCAAAGGGTGGGCCAACATCATATTAAACTATGGATTAAGAATGGGATGTCACTCAAGTTCATATGTGTGTGAAGGCAGATGAGTGAATACTTATGGTAATGTAGTGTATAGCCAGTAGTCATGTATAAGTACATGGTTTGGTTGATGTAACAGGCTAGCAGTGGCCTGTGGTGGAGGGAGGATGCTCATTATAGTGGTGAAACTATAAAAAGTATCTAAAAAGATGCAAGTTCTCACTTCATATCATTCGCCTAAACTGGCAAATGATATGAAGTGAGACCTTGCATCTTTTAGCATGGTTGTACAAGGCTACATATGTCTAATCTCTGTATACATTTTGTCATACAAGACTAGATGTGTTATCAGATGAAATGGAAGCAGCCTGGGAATTAAAATTGTTTCCCTGTCACTTACCAACAGCTGCTCTCCTGCTTCACTTCTGCACTGTTCCTCCATCGCTTCCGGCTGGATGGGCAGCTTCTTGCTGTAGCGCTGTCAGAGTGTGAGTGTTTTTCCACTTCGTTCAAACGTCTAATGATTTCATGCTCGTCACTTTGACACCTGCCGGCTAACATAAGTTTCCACTCACCTTATTGACAGTATAAGTGTGTTATTGTACATTATTACTACATGTGCATGGTTTTATTAATATTGTGCATTGTGTTTTGTTTATACTGCACTGTGTGTTTCTTGGTTTAACGAAGAATTATAATTACGTTAGATCTGCAGATTATATACATATATATTGTAAATGTACAATTTTGGCTACCATCAGGACTGCACTTTTGAGTGAGCACCCTTGGGCCTAAAAATTGCACAGTTAAATATTTAGTACTTTTATTTCACAACATCGCATATGTTATATGCACAATTATTTTTGAACTTTTTATATTTGTCTTACATTTTATCAGTTTCATTCATAGTTTTTTTTTTCTTTCTAGTTTTTTCTTTCTTCCCCATCCTGGTCTCTCTGTGGTTTATGTTACTCCAGTCATGTTGTACTCACCAGGCGCCAGACCTGGTTAATATATTGTATATAGTAAAGATAGGTGTGACTATGTAAACATGCAGATAACCAAACTGATCTTAATATTTGTTTACAAATAAGACATTTGTAGTTGGAACTGTGGACAATGTGGCAACACCTGGGTCTGTGTCTAAGGTGAAGCCAAATAAACACATCTACGCAGAGCAGTGTTTGGAGATAATGCAGGCAAAGGGCTAAAGTTGTACAGTGTGCAGTTCTCCAGTTTATTGTTCTAGCTCAGCTGGTCATGAGTTGCATACACTTAAAACACAAACAAAAAAAAGTGTTATACTGGATTAGTCTAGATTAGCTTTTATGCTACCTACATAAAATAAGATAATATTTGCATTGTTTTATTATAACAGCATACATTATTTTCTGTAACATGTTAAAATAATATTCATTTTAAAATTAAGATGCCAAATTTGCAAAAATGCCTATGCCTAGTATAGGACAAAAAACTTATTTCAGATACTAGCTTGGATATAGCACCATGACAAACTAATTTCAAACACCCATATCATTACTACATAAAGAATATATATTACATAAACATACACAAACTTCTCTTTCAGTTTGCTTACTTTTGGCACTAATGGTGTTGATGCAATGTTTTTTCCTTCCCTTCATGTGGAACTGCACGTTTGATTAATGTAAATTAAAAGCACAATTTTATTCAGCAATTCCCGGTCATATTTCATCGTATTTCAGCTGGATACTCTGCGATTGTGTTGGCAATTTCCGTTACTCCTGAAGGCTTGCTGGGCCGGACAGGTGGCTAGAGGACAACGGCTATCCATTATGCAGTTGGCTTATTATGCTATACACTATGCCAAAGGAAGTGAAGTCAACACAAGCTCGGCCGTGAGTTGTCAAGGGCTAGTCTGAGCTTATTGTGCTGCTGAAAATGTATTTTGGACGATTGGCCAGGTGGGACATTACAATACAGCCTGTAGAAAGGCCAATGAGTCTTCAGGGCTTTGTGCATTTTGCACAACATGCTATAGATAATGGCACCACAGCGACTTCTCAGAGGACACACACCGGGAGAAAAGGGGAAAAGAATGCCGAAGGCAGAGAAGGATGGCATTTAATACGGAGCAGAGAAGGCATCTATTCCCTCAGCGAGAAACTGCAGCTTTAAATGAGACCATTAACTATTATTATTCATTTTCACCAATTTTAGTCACAGTTAATTCCCATTCTGCCACACAACAAGACATTATTTAAGATTATGCAGTAAATCTGTGCTAACTGCCTTTTCCACTTGTTTCTAGAGGCTGAGTGCATGGAGGCATCTTTTAGTAAAGGCGCTTTTCTCCTGGTGAGTGCCTCACCAGGTAACAAGCACTCAGCCAAGTGGTTCCCACGTAGGTATGTCACAGCCATCTCTTCTATAAATACTGACAATATTGAATACAGTGATTAATGCATTCATTAATACACAATGATGAGGTATATTTCTCGCTTCATTGTCTGTATTTCAGCTTCAGAAGTAAAGGCATTCAAGCGCTGTTTCCTTAAAAATTAATTTACTGAAATAATTAGCTTCATTAGCAACGTCGAGGACAAAGAAGCTAAAGGTAATCTCAGGTGTAAAATCAATAACCTTATGTCCTTGGAAAAAAGGATCAGATTTGTGTAGTGTTCTACATGCAGCATGAGTTATTGCTTCATAAAAAAAAAAAGCCTGTGATCTATTTACTATCACAAATGGAAGTGAATACTAGCCATGGCCTCACATTAACCCCTTCACATTGTAAGGGCTGTTTTTGTAGACATGAAGTAAGCCTAATCTTGGAGTAAACTTTAATGCCAGTGGTGTTTTGCTGTCACAAATCTTATTTATCATATATAAGTCGAGGCCTAATCTATATCTACATAATGCATATGCGTCCACATTTCAGTTCTTCATGCTTATAACACAGAACACAGTACACATTCAGTCTTAGATTAGAGTGGAGTTGAGAGTCAGTTTAGGGTGAGTTCATGTTCCACAAGCATATATCAAACATATATGTGTCCACTGGCTTGATAAGACCGGCTTCCTACTGACTGTTTGCCATTGCTGGTCCTCTCTCAGACCACCCAACTTACTGTCCTGTGTTCAAGATCTAACTAGTTTGTCATCAAACGGACTTTAAATGTGTACAGGCTTTAATTTTAGGACTTAAACTAAGACAAATATTAAAAACAACTGAGAGAAAAGTAATTATGACTAGGCCTGATATGAAATGATTTGGTTGAAAATGTTGTTGCTGTAAGTAAGTAAATAAGTAAATTAGACTATTAGTAGAAAATGAGTGATGAAAAATTAAAATTTGTCTAACACTCTGCTAAACCACCAGCGGGCTGCCCAGAAAACACAGAGCAAAGTAGCTTTCTTGCTAATAGGCCAGCAGTGGTCCACTGTCCTCTTTCTGTCAGGGGACCTTCTCACACATGTTTTTTTTTTTTCTTTTGAAAAAAGTGAGTTCAGACATAACATTAGTGATGTCAAATGCAACAAACACATTTCTGACTTCAGAAAAACTATTATATCTATTATATCTTGAACTGCAGACTGGTAGTACTGAAAAGCTACGTTTGTGCTGAGTTAATACAGTTGTGCTGAATTTGTTTTTTTTAATAAAACAATTTTAAAAAAAGATATTTAAGAAGTTAAACATCTACCTCAGCCCTAAAAGTACCTCTAAATTTATTTCCTACCAAGAATAGTTTGATAGCTATTTGAATTTGAGCATCTGTATATATATGGCCAAATGGCCAGCATGTAAGTGGATTGGTTGATTGAGATTCACATGGTGAAACAAAACAAAACAAAACAACACTAGGAACTAAGAATAGATGACTAGAAACATAGAAACAAGACAAGGCAAGCTATCTGGCAAAACTAAGAAAACCAAGGCTAACACGAAATATCGTAATGTACCAGAGGTATAAAACATACAAGACCAAGCTAACAAACACACTGCACTAGTCTAGACAATACCAAGCAAGGATCAAGACAAAGACATGGGGTGTGTATACTAGAGAAGATCAACAAGGAATGATTACAGGGCGGGGCAATAGACAAGACACAGGTGAAGGGTGTGGTACATAGGGTGGAGCAAGTGTGGAACAGGAAAACCAAAACAAACAAAAGCACATGGCCAGTGACATGAGGGAAGATAAACAGAAAAGGAAAGCAAACAAAGACGTGTGCAAGGTAGGGCAAAATATTACAATGTATAAGTGTGAGCAAGAAAACTGCAAAACTATATAACAACTACAAAATATAAAATCACCAGAACATGTAAGGACATCCTGCTTTAGCTCCGCAATAAGATATACACTTCATCTAAATTATATGGACAACCGTATGTTAGATAGAATTTTAACGTGAGAGATTTACATTGTCCCTGGAGGAGGTGGATCACAGTGAGGGATTGTCTGACGGGGTGTTTTTGATATGTGGTGGGCTACAGCAGGGCATTTTTGAGAGGCGGTGGGCAGCAGGGTTTTTTATGAGTGTTTTCCTGTTTCCTGTTCTCTCTCCCTTAGACACGCTCTTACTCTGATGCTGAATGGCGGGTCCTGCAGGCCTGCTGATGAATTTTTCTCAGGGAGAATGCCAGGGTTATCTCTGAGGTCAAGCTGACCTGAGCACCATCCCTCAGCACCCTCTTCCAAATAAAAGAAAGAAAGAGATTGGAAACCTGTAGCGAGAAATGCGGGGAAGAGAGAAAAACAAACATGCTTCCGATTCTGGCATGGCTGATACACCCACAGATACACAATTACACAGCAGTGTGTTTACACACTCTGCACGGTGTAGCAGAGCAGCCCAGCTTTGTCATTTCGAAATACATTCATGTTTGGTCTTGTGAAGTATTTACACCATGCTTTTATTGACATTTATCTTTAAAACAGTGATGAATTTAGCTTAGTAAATAAAAGAGATGTTTTTAATTTCTCTTAAAATTTATTAAAGATTGTGAGTCCTCTGTAAATTAAGTGAGCCCATTCTACAATATGCGGCCTGATGAGCTAAAAATTCAATCACCCAAAGATCATCCACTCATATATGTATATGTGACCAACAGATCACTTGTAGATCCCCCATAGTTTATCCATAGACCAGTCTTTGATCCTTTGTAGATAACCAATAGGTTCTCCTTAGATTACCCATAGATCTTCCATAGACCATTCATAGCTTCCACATGGATCTGCATGAGTCCCCTTTGTGGATACTTTTTCATAGATTCCACATAAAGCACCAATAGGTTCCATGTAGATCACCTGTACAGCATATAAAACATTTTAAAACACAATGTAAAAGATCTCAAATACGTGCTTCCTCACACAACCCACATAGGTCATCCATATATCCACCTCATACATTCCCATAGATCCCTGAAAGGTCAGTCCCTCATCAATAGGTCCCTCATAGAAAGAATCCTCATCAAGAAATAATTATTCATAACAAAACCACAGTATTAGCCTATTATTAGAAACAAACTGTAATTGAGGTATTTCCTACTTGTTTAAATTGACCTGGCGCTGTTTCACTGGGTTATGTATATACTGTACATATATATGAAGTGACAAAGACGTGAAATTCCCTTAGTCATTCCTCAGCATGGGAAAAACAAGAGAACACACAATTCAGAATGAGAGAAAATGAGTGAACTGACCTTCATACGTCAAGGAATGGATATTAAAAAATAGCTAGTTGCATGAAAAGTCCTATCTACAGTTCTGACATAAAAAAAAATCCAGTCAACTGGAACTGTGACAAATTTACCTTGACCAGGACCCACATTTATTTTCCCTAACACACAGTGAGGAGTGTGTTAAGAGAGGCCAGCATCTCCAAAGATCATTGTTGGAGAGATACAGAAAAAAAAGTAGCATCTTGGTCACTGAGTCTCCAGAACTACTTTCAGACACGCCTCCACGGCAACAGATTATTTGCAAGGCAGGCCCGGAAAACAGCTTTTCTGTCATCTAACCACAAACCTAACCACCTGGAGTTATTAAAAGCTACCAATGACTGGAACCACGTTCTATGGTCAGATGCCACATAACTTTTCCTTTTGGACAACAAACACACAAGTTGAGTTTGGTGTAAAAAGAAGCATACCTATACTGAGAAGAACCTGATGCCCACTGGTAAATGTGATTGAGGGTCTGATATTTTGTGGAGCTGTTTTTCCTCAAAATGCCTTGGGAACCTTGTTAGGGTACATGACATCATGGAATTAAAAATCTGGACATTTAAATCAAAATCTGTCCATTTTTGCCAATAAGAGTGAGAAATTGGATGAGGATGCAGGTTTAATATTGGTGTCCTAGTTCACCTAGTTCATCCTGGCACCAGACCTGGTTCCCACAGACTCCTCATAGGTCCCCCTTAGATCACTAATAGAAGCCGCATAGGTTTCCTATAGATCATTCACAGAACCTAACTCCCTAATACAAGATCCATAGTGTGGATCATTGTATTAAGAACACTCAATATATTTAAAGCAACTGACCTGAATAACTGACACCGTTTTGCTATGGAAGTCATACAGAAAGTTATAGAAAATAACTAAGAAAAAAGAATTAACTGCAAATTTCCCTACTTTGTTCATTTGTACAAGCATATGTGTTTCTGCGAACTAAATACACTCCTCATCAAAAGTTTGGGGACATCTCTTAATTTTAACTTCACACTATCATCAAAGCCTTTCTTCGTATAAAAAGTAGACTGTGTCTAAATAATATTTTACGGGTTTTCTTACTAATCTATTGTCAAAAACTCATTTTGATGCTATTTTGTATGCAGCTGAAAGGTTTATCTGTTGATGACTTGACAAAACAAAACAAATATATTTTCACTGTCCAAAGTAAAACATGTAAAGTGGCAAAGTAGCAACTTCACAGGCCGTTTCTGTTGGTCCATTCTGTTGGTCCACATGAAAACTTCACACAGTGTAAACAGCGGCTGCTGTGTTTAAATGATGCATAAAAGTCAAAATTGACAAAAATAGAGCTACATGTTTTTCTTTGGACAGCGACGATAAGCTCATTTACTAATCAAACCTTTTTCCATACTGCTTAATCCAGCTCTGCTTCTCTTTCTAGGAAATACCTGCCTCACATTTTCCAGTTATTCTTTCTTTACGTCTGCAGGACACAAATGACCAGGCTTAGCATATCTGTTCGGTGTGAGCAGCGGTCGTTTCATCAATATCTCACTGTGACCTACCTGACCCAAAAGGGGGCGCTGTCCCCGACCTTTATTATTGCTGAGTTACACCCCTTATCATCAGAAAAACTGTAAATTTTTATTGCCGGGACATTGCAGCAGCAAGCAAAGGTCAGGTAATAGACTAGCCCTGACCTTAGCGTCCTTCTGCCACCCAGCATGCAAAATGTCCTTCAGGCAGACCTCAAATATTAAATACCTATATACACACCCTCTGCCTGTTGTGTGATGGTTTTATGGGTTGTGAATGGCATGACTTAGACAGGTACATCAGCACGACCGTTTTCCCCAGTGTGCTATCAAATATATTAATTAAATCAGATTAGAATGACCTCGCTTCAAACACTTTATTACCTCCGCAACCTTCACTTTACATTTCCTTTGCTCTACTAACTCCCTCTTCGCTACCCGCACTTCTTTAAACATTTTACTTGACAACACACAAGTGTTAAAACTGAAATATCTCTAAGTTACATATTTTAAATATATCTAATGCTACATAAAAAAATAGTGGAGAGAGAAGAGTGGTCACACTGGCCTGCAATTTCCCATCTGCAATTCTTCTGGTTTTTATTTACTTGCAGTTTCTACAGACCACAATGCTTTAAATAAATAAATAAATGGGACAGTATGTGAAAATTAAGTTTGATTTATATTAAACTACAAAAACAAGCTGTTCAGTGTTTTACTTTGAACTGTATTGTTTCTTTTGGGAAATATATCCTAATTGTGAATATGATGCCTGCAATGTTAAAAAATATACATATATTTTCTACTGGATTACATCACAATTTCTTTTAACAGCATAACTGATCTAGTTTTAATAGCATAATTGTCAGCCAATCTTTGGTTACACTTATACACCATACCATACGGTGCATTCATTGTCATTAGTTGCACTTCATGCATCCCAGTCTAGCATAAACACGGAAGTCCCTTAATAAGACACCATCTAAAAGGCAGCACACGTTACTTCAAAACATGTACATAACTTTTAGCATCAATGGTGCTTTCAAAGANTAAAGTGTAAGAATGAGAGCAAGAAACAGAGTTAAAAAAAAGCAAGGGAGAGAGAAAGTGAAAGAAGGAAAGAAAAGAAAGAATGAGAGAAAAGAAAGAAGGAGTGAGGGTGAGTCAAACAGACAGAGTAAAAACAAGGTAGAGAGAGAATGAGAAAACAGAAAATGAGCGAGAGATCGAAGCAAAGAGACAGAGTAAAAAAGCAAAAAAAAAAGAAGTAAAAAGAAAGGAAGAGAAAGAGCAAGAGAAAAGAAACAGTGAGAATAAAAAACAAGGGAGAGAAACAAAGTGAAAGAAGTAAAGGAGAGAAAGAGTGAGGGAGAGTGGAAGAGAGGGAAAGAAAGGAAGAATGAAAGACAATGAGAGGAAAGTGTGAAAAAGGGAGAAATGAAAGAAAAGAAAGAAAGTGAGAGAGAAAATGAGAGAAGAGAAAGAGCAGGAGAAGATAAAGAATGTGGGGAAAATCTTAAGGTCATTGTGAATAGAGCAGCGTGTTCTCCTGTGGCTGAGAGTGAGACAGGCTGGGTTTGACCCAATTACTGCAGGTGCCTGAGCGATCGCTCCCACAAAAACCTTCCTCGCTCTCTCTCTCTCTCTCAATCTCTCCGTGCTCAATCTTATTTTTCTGATGACCTTTAGCGTGAGGAGACTCCATGTTTTCATTTCTAAATAAAGATTAATGGGCCAGGAGTAATCTAGAGTGGATAAGGTTCAGGACAGAGGGGCGGTGTGTGTGATTTGCAGGTGTACGCAATAACTCACTAGGAAACCAATAAGAGTTAAAACGGTACAGTGCTACATAGTCATCATTACTACCATTATATGTGCTTCAGTATCCGGCGTCACACCCTTGTGCAGCAACAACTGCAACTAAATGTTTCTGATAACTGCTGAGCAAAGATGGCATGCTGTCCTGAACCAGATGGAGCAAAACAGGCCAAAACCATGATACTACCACCATGTTTTCCAGATGGGCTAAGGTTTAAACGCTATAAAAGAGTTTTCATTTCTCCAAACAGTTGTTCTCATTTGAACCAAAAAGATCTATTTTGGTCTCATCCATCCACAAAACATTGTTCCAGTAGCCTGGGTTCCTTTGTGAACTCATAGACTATTACATGCCTTGCTGTTGGGTTGATATTTGTTGGTTGGTTGGTTGGTTGACCGCTCCTGGAGAGGGTTATAATGGTCATGAATTTCCTCTATTTGTACACAATCTGGCTGACTGTAGACAGGTGGAGTCCAAACTCTTTAGAGATGGTTTGTTACCTTTTCCAGCTTGTTAGGCATCAATACCTCTTCTTCTGAGAAATCTCCTGTGTTTGTTCCATGATAGACCTCCTTACACATGTGTTATAAAGGTCAAATCAGATCAGATCTCTGTTCTTTAAATACAACAGTGTGCCCACTCTCACCTGATTGTCATCCCGTTGATTGAAAACACCTGAATCTAATTTCCCCTCAAATTATGTGTGAATCCTAAAGGTTCACATACTTTGGACACACAGATATGCAATACTGGAGTATGTCTAATATTTTTGTTGTATTTGTTTCATTTGGTTCTCTGAGGAAAAAAAAAAACGAAGAAGTTTGAGGTCAAATGTATGCAGAAATATAGAATCAATGCAGTATGTAAACACTGCAAAGTTCCAAACAAACATTTCAAATTCAATGAATCAATAAAAACCCAGGGTGCACACCAGAGGGAGAAACTCTCTTTCACGGAAAACACTTTTCTCAGCTGCCTGATATGGCTCTTTGGAATTCTCTGTTACAAGGTGACATCATCTTGTTCATCAACCACCAAACCAGTATCCAGTATCAGTCAGAACAGAGTGAGCAAGATGACCAATCATTAGGCTCATGATGAGGGGGGCTTAAGCATTTTGTACAGAGGGTGAACATAGATGTGCAGTATGAAAAAAAAGGTTGTGTTTTGGGAAAACTGAAGCATGTAAATCTATTCTAATTGCCCCCAAAAAATGCTTGTGAACAGTAAAAAATAATGTAATAGCTCTCTTTTAATTGTTTCTGTGTTGTCATAATAAACAACACATTTACTACAGTATTTACTGTTCAGACTACAGAGGTTATAAGGGGTATTTCAGTCCTGGGCTGCCAACACAGGGTTAGCCATTCAGGACATATCTGATTTACATACATGATGTCACATCCTGTCTTGCCTTGCCCCTGTTTGTCTCTGCTTTTCTGTTTCTGTTTCTCCTGTAACACCCATGTGCTTTTTCTTGTCCTGTGCCATGTTCTTCTGTTTGTTTTGATTTATAGCTCCTCCTGTATCCGCCCTTTTGTCATGCTCCTCACCTGTCCCTAGTTTGATGCTCCGCCCCTTCCCAGTTGTGCCTTGTTGGTCCTTGTGCATTTAGACTCTCTGTTGGTCCCTTTGTGTTTGCTTGGTGTTTTGTCTCCCTGTCGGTTGTTTTGTATCTCTGTTCCTTGTTCTTAGTAGCGTTTTGTTTCTTATTTCTTATTTTTCTAGTGTCTTTGATTTCTGTTTGTACTTACTGGTACATATTAAAGACTTGCACTTGCATCTTGCCTCCTTGTCTCTCCACGTTACACATAAGGTTTTAAAGGCCCAATAACACAATCAGCTTGATTAAATCTAAGAGAGGTTGAAATATGGTCATGCAAAAATTAATTATAACTGTTTTGGTAGATAAAATTGTACAGACGACACAGCTGTACCTAAGAAAACAAAGTGAAATATCAGGATATGGGCCATTTAATGTGTCCTGCAGGGAGTCACATTAATATATTACAGTTCATTACTGCTAGACAGGCTTCTACCTTAAAATAAATGTTTTGCTATTACCAAGCTGATTGCTTGGGCTAGAAAAGGTCAATGGCACTTTACACATTAAATGTGTTGATATTATTTGATTTTGATCTACATCATTTCCATATGAAAGAAATATATCAGCACAGAAAAAAGCGAAGAAACCGAAAGACAAAGTCTCATTTTGAAATGATGTGCTCTTTTAAATGTAATAAATTTAATGCACATTCTAGAATCTTGATGTCTCCTTCAGTATCAAGTTCTGCAGAAAGACTACAGTGCTGATTCAGTGTGGTGGTTCAGTAAAGGTCAAGTTCAGGTCAATCTGGAACAACATGAGGGCAAAAACAGGGTAAATAGTGGTAAGAAGGGCAAAGGGGTTTGGTCAGAGCTTCCTGACATAAAGCACCCTTGTAACTGCTGGGTATGTGACCATTCTTGACCTGCTTTAGTGCTGAGACTGGTGTGTTTTTGCACTAGAGTGGTGATGATGCACTTTAAGAATGTACTGTACAAGTACAATTTTTTACATTCCTCAAGGTATAGATACTGTAAATGTACCCTCAAAGGTACAACAATGGTCTTAAGGTCCAAGTATGTATCTTAAATAAGTTTTTTTCCCCCGGAGTAAAGATACATATTTGTACATATTACTAAGCTAATAGTTTAAGAATGCTTTAATGGGCTAAGTGTGTGGAGCCAACATAAAAATATGTCATCTGTAATGGAATATGGTATAAATATGTTCTCTTACTAATGGTACTGAAGATATAACCTTAAAGGTACCACCCCAGTGATAGTATGGTGCCTTTACTTTTTCTAGAGGGGGGGAGGGTGGCAAATAAACAACTTCATACCTTCTACTCTTCCGCCATAAACTTATTTTACCCAGTTTCCCCCTTTTATTAAGCTGAAATTTTCTTCTTCAGTTTTTCACTGAAGACAGACGACTAATGTAGCCAACAAGTAATGGAAGTATATACCCCACCATGTGAGTAGTTAGAACTTTAATAACAGGGTGGCAGACTGCTAGGAAAAAGATTAAATATTGTATAAAACTTACAAAAACAATGTGATGTGCTGTTGTGATGAGTTTTTTTTTTTTTTGCATAATTAAACCTGTCCATCATTTCAAACTTTCAAAGCTAATTTTCAACCACTGATGTATTTTATTCATTCAGGAGAAAAGCAAGTCATTTAAATCTGTCATTAAATGTGTTATTTAAAAAGGTTTCATATAGACAAGCTATAAAAGCTATTCATTTAGGCCGTACTTGCTGCAGGTTATTGTCACACCCTCGGGTCTCCCTGACACCGCCAATCTCCCGGACTCCATTTCCCAGAGTGCACTACCAGATGACGTCACACTCACATGTCCCCAGTCAACCAATCATTCACGTTCTAGCTTGCCCGAATACTGATTGATTCCAGCTGACACTCTCCACACTTCCTGTTTATAAACCCCCCACACACACACATTCTTCACGAAGTTTTGCCAACCCTGGTTGCATTACCGAGCGTTTCTCTCTACTTGTTTCATTGCTTACACTGATTCTGACTTTCCTTCGTTTTTGATTCTCCCTCTTTGGATTTCCCTTTTGTCTTGGTAGCCTGTTATATTGTCTCGCTGGTTTTCGACCCTGTTTCCGTCCTCCTGACTATTCTCTGCTTAACTCCCTCTTATTCTGTTTGCTAATCTATTTTACTTTCTGGTTCTCGACCTCTGCTTGTCTCCTCTGTTTATGACCTGGCATTATCCCTTTGCATTGCTTGCTTGTCCTTTGTTGTTGTGTAAAGCTTCTGGTCTGTTCAATAAAGCATCTCTGACTTTTAGCTCTGCTTGCGTCGCGCCAAGTTCTTTGCGCCTACCAGTTATACACAAATTCATTGATCAGAATATGTATTGTACTGTAAAAAGAAACTAATTAGCATTATAAACAGTTATAGCTGGATCATGTTTCATTGTTGACTCATCTTACCATTGCACAGCTTACTCGCAAGGCAACACTGCTAAAGGGACCCAGTGTACATTCACTTGCCTGTTTGCCGATTGAATTATCCCATCATAGCAAGATATGCTAATTATTAAATACATCATCATCATACTCTTATAGCTGATTGGTAACTACCCTGGTGTCAGACTTTCACAATAAAGTGTGACTGATGATTTATTGAGGATGACTGACTGACGACAGTTGACTGCCACACCTTCTGTTATCGGTGTGGCCATGCTTTATGCAAGGAGGAGACTGCCGTAGGCACCACCCCTTGCCCATGCCTCTCCATTAATTAGCATTGTGCAATCTGCATGAAAATACTTTTAAAAATACATTTCTTTATTTATGCATTTTGGGTCAGAACACAGTGAATGAATGAATGAATGAATGAATAAATGAATAAATGAATGAAAAAATAAAAATAAAGAAATAAATCCTCCAGACCACTAAACATCAGTGATCCATGATATATTTGTTCCACCAGATGGTGTGTGGAAATGTTGTGTTGATCTTCACTTCATCACCTGTCACCTGTCACACCTGAGCTCCACCTGCCAGCTGCTAGCGATTGCTCATTTGATATTCAGTTACTCTCCAGCTCCAGCTACTCCACTGCTATGGAATCTGTTTTATAACAATGTAACTGAACTGAAGTTTAAAAAACAGGCTAAATAAACTCCAAGTGACAATTTTAGCTAATTTTGATATGGACAGTTTTTGAGGTTACATGCTAATGTCTTTGGGACTGTGGGATCTCACTAACATCTCATCATGGAGAGACAAGACCGCAGTCCCAATTCCTGCTCTAAAATGCAAGGGGTGTGGCTAAAATAATGCTCTGCCTGTGGACTAAAATCTTTATGTTTCAGGTTATGTGTTTGAATATTAAACTAATGATAAATCTAAATCTTTCTATACTGTAAAAGAACTCAAGATCTTACAAATCTTACAAATTAAGGGTTAGGGTTTGGAACTGCTACCCCTAGAACTGCTACCTCTCACAAAAGTACTCTATAAATAAAGATTTTGTATGTATTTATATATATTCAAATGTCCCATTTACTGCTTTGTGCTTAAAGAGATTGTAACAGAGTCCTTGTAACTATTTATGTCTTGAAACCGTAATTGTTTTTCAATAGTTTTTTCTTTTTTTTCTTTCTTTCTTTTTTTTTTTTTTACTGTGGGCCTGCAGTTTGAACCAGTTTGGTAGAAAGCTTCATACATCACCACAATAACCCAACCATGTGCACAGTCTGCATTTACAAATTAGGATGCAATAACAAACCAACTTGTACATCTCTGTCCCTTACTACTCATATTTATATCCCTCTGACAGGACAGAAGTTTGCTAACCTCTGTGCATAAAGTTTAGCGTTACTTAAAGGGACACTACTGTCAAAATGAAAAATTTAACCATTGCTACATCTGTAAACATGTTTACTTACTGCAGTAGTCTCTGGGGTGAGTTTAAAGACCAGGACAACCACCTCCTGATGATTTATCTTAAAGGTGTCTGGAATGTTCTAATTTTTTTTAATTGTATTGGGGTAGATTTTAGGGACAGGCTCGTTCTTTTTTATTTATTTACTGGTTTGTTTGTTTGTTTGTTTATAAAAAAAGTTTAGAGGCCTTTTTAGAGGCCCACAGTTGCGCTGTCATTCATATTGGCTGGAATATTTACACATATTTTATTGCTTTCTTCATGAAAAGTTTGCTATTACATTATACATTTCAGGCTTTTGCTAGCTAACAAAGAAAACAGGTTCACTTAATTAAAACATGTTGACAAGCTAGACATCCCCAAACTTAACAGATAGTGTACAAAGGGTGGAATCTGTTTCATAATAATGTAACTGAACTGAATTTTAAAAATCAGACTAAATAAATAAACACTCGGAGTCCTGATCCTGTTTGTTGTTGATGTGTCTGCTTGTGTATGTGTGTGCGCTTGTGTATGCACTTGTGCGCCTCATTAATTTCCCATCTGCTGGACAGAGAGCTACTCAAACAGAACTCCAACAAGCACCATTGGGCACTAGAATTATAAACGCTGGCTTTTGGGGTTTTTCATCCTTTTCTTAAGTCTCTCCTCTTCTTCCTCATTAAACCCAAAAACACCCCACTGCCTCCTGCACCCCCAGCAGCTGAGTTTAGTAAGCACTGCAAATAAACTGCAATAAAACCTGCAGATAAACCACAGATGCACAGTCTGAGCTCAAATGGCAGAAACTCTTAGGGCCCAAACCATTCGAAATCACAGAAAATGAGGACGCACGGAAATTAGGAAGCAGAAAAAGAAATAAGAAGTAATAACTTGAACAGGAAGTCAGTATGGAGTCACAGCTGTTCATCAAATGGGAAAATTAGCACCAAATTTAAACTACCTCTTTGTTTGGCAATGAGTAGGGGTAGACCAGTGATATTGTTAAATGAAAAATGCATAATTAAATCATTGTAAAATTTCCTCCTCATGCAGTCAAGAACAGCAAGGAAGACTCTTTTGAACAAATCCAAGGTATTACAAGGGCTAAGTACACGCTGTAGCATGTTGGTGACAAAGGGAAGTAAGTAGCAATAAAATGGAAGACACTAGAAATGAAACAGAAGACAGTAGAAATGAAACAGAAGACAGTAGAAATAAAACAGAAAAGAGTAGAAATTGAATGGAAGACAGCAGAGCTAAAGTAGAAGACAGTAACACTGAATCAGTACACTGTATTTAATTAATTCAGGCAAAAAGCAAGTCATTTAAATGTGTCATTAATCGTGTTACTATTTTAACTTTAAGAAAAGCTTTTCATATAGGCAGACCATAGAAGCTACTCAATGAAGCTGTATTGCTACAGGTCACACAGGAGTGGTTAGAATTCTACTGGTATTCTACTGTACAAATAAATTATAACAAGTTATAGCTGGATAACATTTGATTATTAACTCATCTTACTATCGCAGAGCCTGCTTCAAAATGTAGCTCACAGAGCAACACTGCTAAAGGGACCAAGTGCACATTCACTTGCCTGTTTGCTGAGTAAATGTAGCATCATCATACTCTTATAGCTGATTGGTAACTACCCTTGTGGCAAACTTTCACAGTAAAGTGTAATTGATGCTTTATGATGACTGACTGATGACAGTTGATTGTCATACTTTCTGTTATCGGGGTGGCCATGCTTTATGTCATAATAAATAGATAAAAATAAATAAATACTCCAGACCTCTGAACGTCAATGATCCCTGATATACTTGTTCCACCAGCTGGTCGCAAGCTACTTGTGTGGAATGTTGTGTTGATCTTCACTTCATCACCTGTCACCTGTCACACCTGAGCTCCACCTGCCAGCTTCTATCGATTGCTCATTTGATATTCAGTTTCTCTCCAGCTCCAGCTACTCCACTGCTGTGGAATCTGCTTTATAACAATGTAACATAACTGAATTTTTGAAAAACCAGACTAAATAAACTCTCCACGTCCTGATCCTGTTTGGAAGATGCTAGAACTGAAACAGAAGACAGTAGAAATGAAACAGGAGGCAGTAGAAATGAAACAGGACACAGTAGAAATGAAATAGGAGGCAGTAGAGATGAAACAGGACGGTAGAAATGAAACAGGAGGCAGTAGAAATGTAACAGGAGGCAGTAGAAAAGAAACAGGACACAGTAGAAATGAAACAGGAGGCAGTAGAAATGTAACAGGACACAGTAGAAATGAAATAGGAGGCAGTAGAAATGAAACAGGACAGTAGAAATGAAACAGGAGGCAGTAGAAATGTAACAGGACACAGTAGAAATGAAACAGGAGGCAGTAGAAATGAAACAGAAGACAGTAGAAATGTAACAGGGCACAGTAGAAATGAAACAGGAGGCAATAGAAATGAAACAGGAGGCAGTAGAAATGAAACAGGAGGAAGTAGAAATGAATAAATGAATAAAAATAAAATATAGTAGAAATTAAACAGAAGGTAATAAAAACAAAAAAGAAGACAATAGAAGACAGCAGAAATGAAACAGATGATGGTAGAAATTAAATGTAAGATGGAAAATGAAAACACAGAGCACAGGCAGCACAGAGACAAGAATTATTAAACCTGAACCATTCAAATGAATATCTAAAATAACCAGCTTCTTTATTCCTGCCAGAAAGAAAATGATATTTTAATCCTGGATAAGGTGTACAATTTGAAGGATACCAATACTGAGGGCCCAGGTCTTAAAGCATTCAGACCCTCACAGATCCTGCCGGATATGGACAGCAGGGGTGGATCCTATTCCATGGACAACAGGACCAGGACCAAACTGGTGGAGGGGGGGAAGGAGGAGAACATTGACATGTCAGCAGGAACGTAAGTTGAATCCGTTTAAAGACAGCTTTCATTTCTCTATTATTGGTCATTTTCCTTTGCTTAATCGTTAAGTAGCCAGTTATTTGCCTGTTTTGTTCTTTGTTGTTGCGAATGTAGAACAAATTACTCCTGTAACTGAAGGGTTGTGTGTCTGTATGTAGGCAATATCAAACATAAATCAAAATAGAATAGAATTAATAGAATTGAATTAAATAAAAACACACACATGACAAAACATGATAGGATTTCAATCTTAAAAAAACTGATTCAGATTTTTTCCTTTTATATTAAGTGAGAATAAAGTAGAGTTTAGATGTTAAATGAACAAAGCAGGAATAAAGGATAAAGGATAAACAATTGATTGAAAATGAAAGCCTAACATTTCTCTCTTTCTAATTCTTTTCAGTTTCATTCTTTCATTCTTTCATTCTCTCTCTCTCTCTCAGCCCCATGAGAACAATGCTTTAGGCCAGGCATTCTTCTCTCTTGTTGTTCCAAAGTGAGTTTTCTCTGAGGGCAGATGTTGGAAATGGGTCAAGCTTCACTCCAACAGCCATTTTTGTGTTGATACAGCATGAATATTTGATGCTGGCTAACTTCCCTTAAGGGAGAGGCAAATATCAATAAAAGGGCGATCGAGCCTAAGTAAACACCCCAAAAAACCACAGCTCCGTCCGAAAAACAGCCCTGGCGCCAACCCTAATTACCTCTTACAGTCAAAGAGCTTTTAATGAGAGCTCTTCCACAAGTCATTTTTATTTATTTATTTATTGCGGGGTTTTTTATTTTTAGTTATTGTTGCGGTTATTAAAGCCTCACTTAGATCACAGCTGTCTTCTAATAAATAAATAATACAGCAGCAGGAGCCCTGGCTTTAGCACTGCAGTCAAAGGTTTAGTATGACAGACATGACATGACATGACAAACAGAATTTTTTATTTATGTTTTTTTTTTATTATTATATGTAATATGAGATGTAATTTTACATCAGTGACAATGTGCATTCATTAACCTGAAGCTGAAAATGTCTAGCATAAACTGTACTCCCAGAGGCCTGATCTTCTAAGCCAGAAGCAAAACAATAACACACTTTAGTTGTTTACATAAAGATAAACATTATAATGAGCAAATAAAGACACAAAGACAAAACGGTTAGAAAGCAAGAATATGCATGCTGGGAAAAAATAAAGTAGACCTTGAACTATACTCTCATCATCAGAAAAGTAGTTGCACCCAGAAGAAAGTGTCAGACTGCAATTCTATTCGTAAGGAATATAAAGGTTACCAGATAAATTTAGACTGATATGGGCAATATTTATTGAGCTACACGTACAGAAGTAGTGTCTCTCAGTTTGGTGTCAGGCTGCCATGTTTGTTAATGCAACATGCATACATCTCAGCATGGAGTTGTAGAGGTTCCTAAAGCTCTCCTGCAATAAACAATCCCATGCAGCTTGAATATTCTCACACAGTTCCTGCAGATTTTCCGGTAGGGGTGGAGGTGGAGTGATATCAGACCACGGTGCCTCCTCACATGGATTCATTGGTCCTCTCCATTAAGACAAAAGTGGAACTCGTCAAAGATGGCCCACTCCATGGCATGACACCATTGCAGTCTTTGGCAACAATGATGTGCTGTTAAGGGCAGTCGTCGTAACGGTCTTTGTGCATGTAATCCTGCGTCGTGCAGCCGTCTGCCAGTGGTGCTGGCACTAACAGGATGACTCATGTAGAGCATCAATGCTCGCCAAATGTCCACAGTCATGGCTGTTCCACAGGTTCTCTCTCTCTGTGGTCTCCCAGATCGTTCAGGTCGCTGGTGCATGCCTTCTTCTATCCATTCCCGCCAACAGCATGCTATTGTCATTTTTGCATGACTGGTATATGTGTGCAATTTATCGATAAGACCATCCCGCTTCCCGGAAGCCCTATGTTGTGACACCTCACCAACTCTTCCAACTGCTCGAATTGTTTTCAAACTCGTGCTGTTGGTGGCAGTGCATAGGAGGCACACAGCAGCAACATAAAGGATCTGGGAGAAGTAAAGTAAAGTAAAACAATGTGTTCATTTTCATTCTGCAACAAATTTAGCCAGTTGCAATATTTGGGCACTTTGTGTTGAATTATGTTATGCTGAAATTCCACATGTAAGTATGTTAGCACATATGTCACCGCCACACAAGACACAATTCAGAAGAAATGCCATACTTCAATTCCCTATAGAGTGTGTTCACTTTTGTTCAACTATTTAACATATAACTTGCATAACATATAAGTCCAGCATAAAATAATGAGAGTTAAAGTAGGTCACATGGTAACAACTGTAGCACTCTTAGTTAGTCTTACTCCTCTGAGCTACAATATACATGTACAAAGTCTCACAAATACCTTCGCAAAGTCTAATAAATGTCTGCTGTATTTCACCATATTCTGTCCTCCCAATGTGAACTGGCTTTCAGGCATATGGTCTATGTATGTCTGCTAAAGGAATAAGAGCTAGCATGTTATTGGTCCATTGAGAAGCTGCAACCTAACTAATATTTAAAGGGCCATGTTAATTGAGAGAACCCATTGGAAAATTGGAATATTAGAGTATGTCAGTAGAATATACTGTAATGTATTGCATTTCTATGGGAGGAATTATATGGTCGACCGCTGTAATCTAATACATATTCTTTGTCTTGATTAGTTCAGAAAGCAATGAAAACCTCTATCATGTGAATGTCAATGTAAGTAGCAGCGAATGCCTTAGTAAATAGTAGTCTCTCTCTCTCTCTCTCTCTTTCTCTCTCTCTCTCCAGCTGTATTCCATTAGTCACAGTATTTATGACTTTCATAAATATGTCAGGTTGAAACCTTCCTGTGGGCATATTAATATCAGCTTATTGACTGATAGATAAATTGTGTAATTGTTCTGCGTGGATGCTTATTGATTTGTCCCCATGTGTTAGTATGTTTGCTCGAGGTGATCTGTCAGTCCACCGTGTGTGCGTGTGTGTCTTCTGTTAGGACTTTGTCAGACAGGAATTGGAATTCAGAGGTAAAGAGCGACAGACAGAAAGAAAGCGAGATGGCGGGGGTGCAAATGTGTTGTTTTCTTCAATGCAAATAAACATTCAGGGTTTAAAGCAACATTAAGAAGCTTCAAATTATATTAATGATTTTACCTTAAAACCTCAGCTTCAAAATCAAAAAACATTTTGATGGGAACTGGATAGCGATGGGAACTATGGCTCTTCTGCTAGCTATAAGAAGAAGCTAGCTTGCTATTCAACATTTGAACATCATGGAAGAAATCAAAGTAAAAGTGGTCAGAGGAAGTAAGGAAAAGAAAAAGTAACTGATCAAGAGACCAACGTGCCTTTACTTGTTGGTGAGAACTGGAAGAGATAAAGGGGTGCAAGTCAGTCTTACAACTAATGAAAAAACAATGAAAATACGACAGCAGAGTGTACATTCCTGCGAATGTTAGGTTGGGACCATATGTTGCATCGTCCCGCTTGCACAGAGTTCTGTAGGTTATCCCAGTGGCAAAATAATCTAGTCCCATGTCTCAGAACAAACAAAAAAAGTGATTAGGACTAATCACAGTCTGGGGTGGTCTCAGAATAAACGACACAGAGATTAGGACTAATCACAGTCAGGATGAGATTAAGTGAGGCTAAGTGAGGTTTCAGAACCAACAACACAGAGAGTAAAACTATTCACAGTCTGGGGGAGCTCTCAGAACAAATGACACAGAGATTAGGACTAATCACAGTCTAGAGGATGCATCAGAATCAACGACACAGGGATTAGGACTACTCACAGTCTGGGGAGGTCTTTGAATCAACAACACAGAGATTAGGACTAATCACAGTCAGGATGAGGTCTCAGAACAAACTGCACAGGACCAATCACAATTTTATTTAGCCAGTTGCATTGAAATATTCGGGCACCTTGTGTGGAATTATGTTATGCTGAAATTCCACATGAAACTATGTTAGCACATATGTCACCTCCACACAAAACACAATTCAGAAGAAATGCCATACTTCAATTCCCTATAGAGTGTGTTCACTTTTGTTCAACTTTTTATGTCAATGTAAGTAGCAGCGAATGCCTTAGTGAATAGTAGTCTCTCCTACACAGAGTTTAGGACTAATCACAGTCTCGGGGAGGTCTCAGAACAATCAACACAGTGATTAGGACTAATCACAGTCTGAGTGAGGTTTCAGAACAAACAACACGGAGAGTAAAACTATTCCCAGTCTGGGGGGAGGTCTCAGAACAAATGACACAGAGATTAGGACTAATCACAGTCAGGATGAGGTTTCAGAACAGACGATGCAGAGATTAGGACTAATCACAGTTTGGAGGAGTTCTCAGAACATACGACACAGGGATTAGGACTACTCACAGTCTGGGGAGGGCTCTGAATAAATGACACAGAGATTAAGACTAAAACAGTCTAGGTAAAGTCTCAGAACAAACTACACAGGGATTAGGACTAATCACAGTCTGGGTGAGGTCTCAGAAACCAGTCATAAGAACTAATCACAGTCAGAGGCCTCAGAATAAAGGATGCAGGGATTAGGACTAATCACAGTCACAGAAAGAGGTCTCAGAGAAAAGGACACAGAGATTAGGACAGAAGGAGGTCTGAGAACAAATGATGCAGTGATTCAGACCAATCAAAGTCAGAGGAAAAAACAGGCAGGACAGTAAGTGATCAATACTAATCACAGTCAGGGGGTAGGTCTCAGAACCAATGATGTAGAGATTAAGATCAACCAAAGTGACAGGGAGGTTTCAAAACAAACAAGGCAGAGATTAGAACCAATCATAGTCAGGGGGAGGTCTCACAACAAATGACACAGGGATTAGGACAAATCACAGTCTGGGTGAGGTCTCAGGACAATTCACATAGGGATTAATACTAATCACAGTTTGCGTGAGGTTTCAGAGCAAGCAACACAGAGATCAGAACTAATCATAGTCTGAGGGAGGTCTCTGAACAAATGATACAGTGATTAGGACAAATCACAATCGGGGGGGAGGTCTCAGAATTAATGACACAGGGATTTGGTCTTATCAAAGTCACAGAAAGAGGCCTCATAGTAAAGGATACAAAGATTAGGACCAATCATAGTCAGGGGGAGGTCTCAGAACAAATGACACATTGTGTAAGACCAACCACAGACAGGGGAGGTCTCACAACAAAGGACACAGTGATTAGGTCTAATCACAGTTAGAGGGAGGTTCCTGAACAGTTCTGGGCCCAGTTTCCCCGAAGCAGTTTTTTTTCCAGACTCAGGACTCAAGTATTCGGGAGAAGTAAAATATAACATTGTTTTAACACTACAGGTATTTTCATACTCGTCTTGAATACCAGTTCAGGACCATGGGTCAATTGTGCAATTCCATGCATTATTTCTCTGCTCATAGGTTTGCAAAATGGCAGGAAAAATCTTCATCGGTTTGCTGCTTATTATTATTTTGCTTGAATACAAACACTCAAGCAATGAAGAACAGCACCTTTGGGACACATGGCATTTCTCCATGCAGGAGCATCGGCAAACAAGGAGCCGTTCTCGTTTGAGAAGATTTTTAGGCATGCAGGCCAGGCCATTTGCGCTTGAATGCGTTCTGTATATCTACGAGGAATTCCATCATCTCCACTGTCCACAACAAGCCTTTCCCTGCCATCACGAAATAGTTTGAAGTATACTGCCAGCTTTAACGAGTAACAAACGAACAGAGTATGACACAAACGAGTCGGCTATGCGTGTGTTTCCCTGAAGGTTTGTAATGCAGAATTTAAAGAATGAGAGTAGAAAACTTCTTTGTTGAGTCCTTCCTTATACCAGTGTGA
Organism: Semaprochilodus insignis; assembly: GCA_034552555.1. Taxonomy (NCBI): domain Eukaryota; kingdom Metazoa; phylum Chordata; class Actinopteri; order Characiformes; family Prochilodontidae; genus Semaprochilodus; species Semaprochilodus insignis. The sequence continues at coordinate 11,396,082 of CM067476.1, read as the reverse complement.
GAAGAAGCATTGTCAGTTAAAATTGATTACAGTTATTGAGTCACTGCTGCACCTGAAAAGTAGCTTAAATGCATTTTAAATGAAAGAAAAGCATTGATTATGCAGATGAGTGCACACAAAGAAAGCCTTTTGGTCAGTCAATCAATTAAATATTCCTTCTCAGGATAAATGTGGGAAAATGGCAATCAGCGTTAAAAGCACCTTTCACAAGAACACTGAAAAAATGACACTTAAAATTATATGAATGGATGTGTTAGTACATCAACTTGGGTCATAAACCATTTTTCAGTGACAAATTAAATTATAGAAGATAGAAAAAAATGACCTAGGAGTAGTGGAGTAGTATGTAAAACGTTTCTCACCAGTCTATATAGGCTATAGATTAAATGATATGTAAGAGTGTAAGAGAATGCTTAACAAGTGAATGTGGTTTTGATGAATTTTGTGATTATTTAGGATGTAGTTTGCACAAAGCTTATTGTAAAAGCTCCCATTGCTCTTAGTTACATTAGCCTCGTGGCTTTGTTTAACTTTGTTTAACTTTAACACGAATTGTTATAAGCTATGTATGTGAATATAGTTTTGATAATCACGGTGCAGGAACATTGTTTCATACACAGCTATAATGTCTCAACAACCCCAAAAGTTTAACTTCTGCTTGAGCTCAGAATTGAGCGGTCACTCTCTATTTCCTGTGGTCTGTCTGCATCAGCTTTTGACCTTCTGCAAAAGGGCTCATTTAGACTTCTCTCAATTGACCTTTTTTGTTTTTCTCCTGTTTTAATTAACTTGTTCATTCTTTCAGTGCCCCATGACCCTGACCTTTATGTGAATTAGACAGATTGTCCAGAAACTAAGCAAATCGCATTGAGTACAGTGCGGTATAATGTACAACATGAGATTCATGCCTAATGCGAGGCTCATCATAGAGAATACTGAGACATTTCACTTTGATCCTTCAGTCACTTCATGACTGCCAAAATTGTGTGGCAAAAATCTTATAGTCCCACTCATTTGTTATTGTGTAGAAACCCAATTTGAAACAAACATCCCAAAACATATGATAGTAACAGTAGTTACTATGTAATAAACATAATAAAATAAAAAGCGTTTTTTTAGATGAATTCAATTGTAAAATGTGATATATATATACGTTTACCACTGTCTTACATCAGTTTCCTTTAACACTATTCAGTAATCATTTAGGAACTGAAGACATCAATTGTTCTAGTTGGTAAAGATAATTTTTTTTCATTCATGCTCAATATAATCTTCATAATGCATCACATGTTTTCAGTGGAAGACAGGTCTGTACTGCACTCCCTTACAATAAAACTATGCTATTGTAACACACGCAGAACATGGTGTGGCATCGTCTTGCTGAAACAAACTAAGACTTCCATGAAAATGTATGAAAATGAATATAGAAGGCAGTTACAGAGATTTCTCCAGATTTTTTAATCTTTTGAGGATATCCTGCTCCATAAAATCCCTAAAATCTATGAACCTTGACCCATCATTGCTTAAATTGCCTTAAATATAGGCAGCTTCAGTTGTTTGCCCATCACTAGCTAGCTACGATAATACTGTAGCCTAGAAACATAGATGAAGTTACTCTATGGTATTTGCCCACAACATTTCCCAGCCTACGTTAGTGTCATATACAGTAGCTAGCCATATAGCCTATTTTTAATATTACTGTTTACAACATTACCCGACCAGTGAAAACGCTAATGTCTGTGTTATAGTCACTGGAACAAAGCTAACATTTTACAAATGTGTCCAACACAGCTGTGTTGCTTGGATTTCTGCACACGTTTCTGCTCATGTTAAGTGGTGCACTACATAAAAAAATACCCACCAAGAGTGGATTTGTTGTCAGAAACTGACCATTAAAAAAAAAAACAACTAGAATGGTAAACACCAATTGCGCATCAACAGATGGACTGCATTATACAGTACTTGACTTTAAATGCTGCGTATGTGTGCATACTCCCTCCACTGTCGTTTCAATATCATCTCATGGGCATATTGCCTTACATGAACACAGCGCTGGGCAGCCACTTTGCTAAACCATACCCATAGCTAAAATCAAGCTGTGGAGATACAAAGAAAAGTTTTCTAATGAAGCTGCGGGGAAGTGTTCTTAAAGCTTTTTTTGTGTGCATTCATAGAATAAATCAACCTTGCTGAAGCAGTGTGGAGGATCACTAGGTCAGCTGTGACTGCTAAATTCAGAGTAGTGCCATCAAATGAAATGATGTGTTCTTTGTTCACCAGCCAAGGTCCAGAATTTTTGCTCATGTTCGACCTATTGAATAGATTAATTAAGTCATTTAATTTCCAGTAGAACTGTCTTTTTTCAGCAGTTTTTATTCTGCCCTAAACCTACCTCTTCAATTTGCTTTGTCATCTCCTACTTCTCCCACTTCCAGCTCCCCTGTGGAACTAAATTCAAAGGTGAGTTCTAGAGGAATAAAAGCGAGAGGAGAAAATGGAGAAGATTCACTTTTCTCTGGTCTCCCAGAGGGCCGTGCAAATCTCTGGGTAGGTCAGAGAGACACGAGGCAGCTGCAGTGGAATGATAGAGTTGTTAGCTGCAGTGGAATGATAGCCCCGCTAGCTGCAGCAGAGTGATACCACTGTTAGCTGCAGTGCAAGGTCAGTGCTGGTAGCAGCAGTGGAATGATAGACTGACTGGCTGCATGGAATCATTACTGTTAGATTCAGTGAAATGATATAGACCTGCTGGCTGCAATGGAGTGATTACTGTTAGTGGAATGATGGCACTGTTGGCTGCAGTGGAATGATAACACTGTTATATACGCAGTGAAATGACACCATTGTTAGCTGAAGAGGAATGCTGCCACTTAAGTGATTGATAGAGCTGTTAGATGCAGTGGTATAATAGTGTTAGCTGCAGTAGAATGATAGCCCTACTAGCTGAATGGTAATGTTGCTAACTGTTGTGGAGAGATGGTGTTGTTAGCTGTAGGGGAATGACAGTGATGTTAGCAGCAGTGTAATTTAGAGGGCAATTTATGTGAGCTATGTTAACTCTTAGAAATACCTTATTAGGATAATATTACTGTGCATATTTTGTCATGCATGTGATGTCAGTGACACTAACTACATAAATGTAGGTTGGAGTCCTGCTATGGCTACACTAAGAAAGAAACTGTGTATCTTGTGTCGGCATGCTGAAGAAGAGACACGAGAAGCCATAATTCCTGCACAAGAGTCAGCCTTTATTAAACATAAGCAGAAATAGGTACACATGCAAAACCAAACTCACAGGAAGGTCCCCACCAGCCACAGACTTCATGCTACCAGTGAACCCCGAACCCTCAACCACCTACAACCCAGACACAAAATAACAAAACCACATGCACATAACTAGGTAACAAACAAGATAAACACCATAAACTGTCCTTTATACTCCCATGATGACTATATAGAGTCCTGACTGCAGTCAGATGCCGCTTCTTCTTCTTCTGTAAGGCCACAGTCCAAGTCATAGTCCTAGTCATGTGAAGACTGAGAAGCAAATGCAAAGGCATCCAATTTATGAGGCTGATCCGAGAAACGGTGAGTAAGTGAGTGAAAGGACATTGCAAGGTCAATTTTTTATGATGCCACAGCCATCTATGACTAGGAGTACAAAACAGTGTAATTGGCATTGCTCTATATGGGTGGGTAGGATGAACCTCCCTCTCCATCACTCTAGCCAAAGCAGGAGTCGTATCCTGTTATCAGACATAACAGAGTAATGGAGACTTCTCTTTTGCTCAGAATAAACCGCTGAATGATGCTATACTGTACATATAACCTCCTGTGTTTTTATTTTTATTTTTTTCAAAATGCCAGCTGCCATTTGCATTGTGCAATCATTGTGCAAATTTTTGCAACCAGAAGGAATCAACCGACAGGAATGAAACTTGGTGGGTAGGTTTGACATCATAAGACGTGAATGGTTTTCACGATCGGCTGTGCACATGACGTAAACTAGGATGGACCTCGTTCACTGTACCTGACTGACCCAACAGCTACGATTATGTATATTCAGCGAGGTCACCATGAGTCATCCTGTTAGTGCTATCACCAGTGGCAGACAGCTGCACAACGCAGGACTACATGCACGCAGACCATTACAATGATTGCCCTCACTTCAACGTCTGTAAAGACTACAACAGTGTCATACTAGACTGTCATGGAGTGACTCTGAATAGCAGGGAGTTATATTCAGTGACAAGTCCCACTCTTGTCTTGATGGAGATGGTCAACAAATCAGTTTGTGGAGGCACCATGGCCAGGTTTGTTGTCATCCATCAGGTGTCCAGAAAGCCTGGTGTCACTCCACCTCCACCCCACCACACAATCTGCAGGAACTGCATAATGAATGATTGCTAGGGATGGATTATTGCAGGACACCATTAGGAACCTCTACACTGCAATGCTGAGACATATGCATGTTGCATTAGCAAACATGGTGGCCTGAAACCGTACTGAGAGACACTACTTCTGTATGTGTAACTCAATAAATATTACCATCATTTATTGTTCCTGGTAACCTTTATCTTCCTTCCGAATAGTATTGCAATCCAACACTTCCTTCTGGGTGTAAATATTCAGATTTTTTGTGTATTTTTGCCTGTAAAGTTACAGAGATGAGTTTTTCTTACCACACTAATAACATGGCTATTGGTGTTCTTGTTGATGTGAGTGTCCTGAGGGAAGGTCTCGATTCTCGTTTCTCTGAATATGTGTGACCTCTCAAGTGGAATTTAATACCGCACAAGTACCAGTGCTACCAACTTATACAGAAGCACTAGAGGCTAATGATGATTTCTAATCGCTGTGCTTTAAGCTGAGTAGAACATCTGCTGGCCTTCGCTCAGCGTTCATTTGTCAAGTGTGTGTTTATAGCAGTGCATCACTGCCTCAAAGCTGCTGCTATCTTTACACTTTTTTACCATTACAATGAATAGACCAGCCTCATTCATGTCTGTATGCGTGTTATTTTGTCTTTATGGTTGGGGCTATTTATCTTTGTGCCATTTTTTATTTGCATGTCTTTATTCTGATTGTTTATTTTAATGTATTCCTGTCTGCTAGAACATCAGGAGCGATAAAGCACCGACGAAGTGACTCTCAGAGGCATTGGCTGTTTCAAAAGGAACATGTGTTCAATTAATCACGCTCTCCTCTGAATAAAAAAAAAACCCGCACCACTCCCCTGCTATTTGTAACACAAAAACACACTGCGAGTCATTCTGACCGAGTCCAATCCCACCGCTCCCTCTTTGATCCTTAGAGTCACTTATGATTATTATTTTTCCCTGTTTTTATGCACTTTTCTTTTGTTTTCCATTGAGAACGCCATCAGGACTTTTATTGCAGGGACCCTATAACGGAAATATTCAGTGCCGTCATTGTGCATGTTTGATGCGGTTGTTTACGGCTTGTACACACGCACGTCTTGGCTTTATGGCACTTTCACACTCCCACATGGGAGATCAGTGTGTGTCGATATGAAATAAAGATCAGAGACGAAACGACCAGACGATGAAACCTCGTTCCTGCTGCGCCTTGTCCAGATGTTTAATAAAGTACAAGAACTTCCTACCTCACATTTTCTGTTATTTTATTTTCTTCAGGAGCTTGATGTAGTATGTAAACACTGTAAAAGTTTCCAAATGTACACATTTCAAAATGTGAATACAAAAGCGCACAGACTAGTGTTTGTTAAATTTTGGGAAAGATATGTATCTTCTCCACTATAACAGCCTGCGAAGTGTCAAGGTGTAACTTATATAAAGCATGTCCTCTGGGCAGTATGTGAATGCAAAAAATAAATAAATGAATAAATAATGCAAGAATGTCCAAATCATTTAAAGACTGTATTTAACAGAAAACAGGACAAAGGCACTTTATCAAATGTTGAAATATTATTGCCCATTTTGAATTTCATGCCAGCAACACATTTAGAAAGATGTTAGAACAGGGCCACAAAAGACTAATCAATTATATTATCCTAACAAAACCACCTGGAGGAATATCTCACAACTAACTAGCATAATTTGCAACAGATCAGTAACATGACTGGGTATTAAAAGAGCATCTCAGAGAGGATGAGTCTTTCAGAATACAGATGGGGAGCCATTCACCACCAAAGAACCTGGAGATTTCATCATCTTCTGTACATAATGTCATAGAAAGATTGAGTCACCGGCAGTTTTGTTATATATATATATATATATATATATATATATATATATACACACACACACACACACACACACACAGACTCACACA
>CM067476.1:11372928-11384878 GCA_034552555.1 Semaprochilodus insignis | reverse complement strand
CACAGGACAATGGTATTATACACTTTGCTATCCAAACATTCCTAATAATCTAACAGTGGGCTGTGCATATTAATGCTATTTTAAAACCCAACCCAGTATATTACAAAACTGTGTTCAGTTTTTACTCTCATATCTACTCCACAGTGTTCGGAAATAGCCTACGAATTATTGCACAGTAGTTGCAAGTTTCTCAAGTCAAATTAAATGTCACTGTATCTGTTTTAATCTAACTTGCCACCATTAGCTTCACTGATGGATTGGATTTATCGTCCTCAATGCAGTCCAGTGCTTTAAAGAGTAATCTAAGGGTTTTTGAATTGCCCTGCAGCAGCTGGATTAGTTTTCCCAGAGGAGCTTGTGTAACGTAATGTGCAATATTTGGTCAGGTGATTTGTTCATGATAAAGTATCTATTTAATTTCCTCCAATGCTCTCTGAATTTAAAGGTAATAACCCCGGTATAGTCTAGACATAGCAGGGTATATGAAAAATTATACAAAATACAGATTCATACTGGATAAAAATCACTCCACCATTATTACTGTCATACTGTAACAACAACACATATGGCAGATTGATAAAAACTACAGACACTGCAGATTCATACTGGATTACAAGCATTCCATATATATCACTGTTACACCGTAAAATCTATACACAATGTAAATTCATATTTGATTAAAATCACTGCATATTTATTAGTCAAACTGTAAAAATTACACTAAATACAGATTCATACTGAATTAAAATCACTCCACTGTCATACTGTAAAAACTACAAACAGTGCAGATTCATACTGTATTAGAATCATACTGTAAAAATGCAGATTCATACTCAAATACAGTAACTCAGTAATTATTACTGTCAAACTGTAAAAACCACACACACTACAGATTCTTACTGGATTACAATCTACCTATATTTATTACTGTCAGACTCTAAAAGTGCCAGAAAATACATTTTCATACTGGATTACGATCAACTAACAATTATGATTGTAAGACTGTAAAAACTACACACACTACAGATTCATACTGGATTACAAACACTCCAAAATGATTACATATACTGTCAGTCTGACAAACCTTCCTTCTTAGGCATAAGAACACAAACAACTGAAGCTACAGTCAGGACACATACTAGCAAGCTAATAGCTAAATCATTGTACAAGAAATGAATGCAGCTAATCAAAGGATGTGATGACATTGAACTGTTTATGCTTGCTGTTATACAAGACCATTCTAAACTTGAAACTAGAGGCAATTCAGTGTCCTATAGAACCTTATAGGAGGTAGTTGCTTACAGGTCTTTAGAAACATACATCATTCTAAAATGATTTAAAAATTAATGTATAAAAACTAATTTTAGAACTGAAAGACAGTTTAAACACAGACTTAAAAAATATTGAACCTCTGCTTTAATAGGGCTGACTTTAACTGTCCAATTTTGCTGTGTATTGGAGAAATACTGAGACAGTTTAAGAGAGTGATGCTTTTTCCATCTCTCTCTTTTGAAAAGCGTAAGATTGCTATGATGGCCCCTGTCATGCTGATGGCTTTTTTAGGTCCTCAGTGTCTGCCACAGAGCAAAATTGGGGGTCGGAGAAAAAAATGGGCCTATTAATAATTCACAATAGAAGAGCTTTTTTCTCCAGCCTATTTCAGCCAGTGGCCTTGAGTACATCCCTGAGCTCTACATCCATTTATCAATTAGTGGCCCTTTTTTCAGGGGGCTGAACATTAACCCTAAGGAGAATATAGCTCATCTGAGAAAAGCTAGCTTCCTCCTACTCCACTGTACTCAGGCTGCCTTTTTGTACATGGAAAAGATCAGAAATATACACTTACATTTCAGAATTCATTCATTACCATCAATAAAATCCTCAAATGTTGGAATACTCTTTGAGTTTTTAGTTCAGCTGAGCTAGTTACAACTGAAGGCGTATTCATCTTGCCCTAAATGAATGGTGATAGTTATAAAACAATGTGATGTCCATATTTTCAGCAGAGCTTACTGAGTGATATTGATCATAAAATATTCCAGAATTGCTAAATCAGTAAGTGTGCTTCGTGCACATTAATAAAATGACTTTTATCTGATTTCAGCTCTATAGATTATACAAACAGTTATGTACCATTTCTTATAGCACTATGCAATAGACAGAACAACATTCATTTTATTTTCAGTCAAAGTGGCTGTGTACAAGATAATCATTTTTCAGCCTCTGGGGGGAAAAAAACCCATACGCAAATTGAGACTTAACAACTATATATAATATCACATACATTCTGTATCTAGTGTGTGTTTGCCTTTAGTAGTGCTGGTTCTGAGCATATGTTATTGTGATATATGTGATCTGTGGCTCGTTGTTCCCCCCTGACAGCTACAACAGCAGCATCCCTCTTTCTCTCCGCCATATGTGCCAGGGAGCACTCTGTCTTCCCATTGGTCACCATCAAGGAACATGTTGTAGGATGTGTTGGACTAGGTGGAAAGATGCTAAAAATCAAGACATGCTGGTCTTTTTGTTGGGGTGTTTTGGGGCATCCTAGACGCCACATTGCTGTTTCTTGGTTATGTCACACTATAACCAAGACTCTCTGACTGGCTTCCATTTTTCAGAACTCATAAGCAGCTGCAAATGTGAACGATATTGTTGCCAAAATCCAGCTTTCTGCAGTCACATTATTTTGCACTTGTAAACGTACTGAGTGATCCCAGAGACAAACATTTCCTCTTCGAGCGCTTAAAGTCATCAGAGAGAAAAAAGAACTGGCTCCATTTTAAAAGTGTAAAGCGATGCTCTGCAAAATCTTTAAAGCGCTTAGTGCCAAAAGTGGATGTTAATCCCTCCTCCTGCTGAATTAAACATAGATTTTAATAAGACAACGCTTGAAAGTTATTTAAAGTTACCTCAGTAAACATGTTTGTGACTGCAGTCCTGATGGAGTTTGGAGCTGAAGGAATAAGGATCATAGCCTTTAATGGATTAGCTTCAGAAAGCTGCAGAGCCGATCAGACAGGTCATTCAGCGAAGACATGGAAAAAGTGGAATTAATTTGACTCAGCAAAACTGTGAGCTCAACCCCCAAAAAACTTTCCGCTCGGCCATTCGGCAAACTGCTAAATATTCAACTCTGAGCTCATGCTTAGGGGCCTTTTCTGACCCAACACAGTCCACTAAGCTCAGACAGTCCCATGCATAATAGGCTGAAGTAGTAGAAAATATAATATGACAGTTTGACACTTATGGCAGAAGTATGGTAGTATTTTGACGTCTGAAGTTTGTCTGTCCTTTTGTCCACAATGCCAGAAACCACATAAAGCAAGACGATTTGAGATTACAACTCAAACAACATGGTTGGAATTACGTGTGCTTGCCGAATGCTAAATGGTGGGGTATAAGCATCCATAGTTTGTTAGCTACACTAGCCTTGCAGCTCAAGTTCACAACTAAAGAAGCACTCCTTAGACACCAAACATGTCTTGGCTGATTGCCCACATTTGGGCTAAGGGGAAAATTGTGTACAGTTGAACTATCTCTTTAACTTACATAAGGCTATCTGCAGTATGTTTGAATGATGAATGAGCTGTGAGTAGAGCAGACGAAAAGGAAGTGGAATGTCCCCTCGGTTTGACAGCAGCATTTTCACTGAAGCGGCGCACTGACGTCCCATCACAGCACAAACTTCAGTTTCAGTTCAAGTCTGCTTTAAGAACATTTGGAGTGAGGAAATTTTAACTGATTGCGGGTGACTGAATTACAGCTTTGGAACTGAATAATATGGTATCAGATTGGGGCTTATGGCTTCCATCTTTTCCAATTAAATTCCACTCTAAAGACTGACAGCAGAAAGTCCATACCTCAAACAATTCCCTGCAGTGTTAGCAGAGTGATATCAGCTCAACTATTTGAGCTATAAAACACAAACCCAGGTTAAATAGGCCTACAATGAAGTGTAAAGCAAACACATTACATGTTTTCATTTTATTGTTAATGAATTTGTAATTCTAATGAAAATAAGTAATATGTTGGTTGTTTAATCTGCACTCCTTTGCTGGTCATACAGAGTGAGCAGATCAATAATTAAAATGTTGACCATGTGGAACTATTTCATGGTTTCTACAAGTGACAAATTTGAATCAATCTCAAGTTGTCCTTTCAGAAGAATACAAGATACACTATATGGACAAAAGTGCTGAAACACCTACACATTACACCTACGGGAGCTTTTATGACATCCCATCCTAATTTCATAGGCTACAATATGGAGTTGGTCTGCCCTTTGCAAGTACAATAGCTTCTACTCCTGTAGGACGGCTTTCTGCAAGATTTTGGAGTATGTATATGGGATTATTTGTCCATTTATCTAAAAAAAATCTAAAAAATTGTCAAACACTGATGATGGATGAAAGGAACAGTCTCAAAATCTCTATTCTAGTTCATCTCAGAAAGTGTTGCAAGTGAGGTTGAGGTCATTGCTGTTGAGGACAGTCACGTTCTTCCAGATCAAACTCACCCAGGCATGCCTTTTGGGACCTTGCTTTGTGCACAGGGGCACTGTTCATGCTGGAACAGAAAGGGTTCTTCTCCAAACTGTTCCCTCATAGTTGGAAGCATGCAATTGTCCAAAATGTCTTGGTAGGCTGAAGCATTAAGTTTTTTTTTCTTCACTGGAACTAAGGGGCCTAGGCCAACCCCTAAAAATCAAACCCATATCATTATCCCTCCTCCACCAAACTTTACAGTTGGTACAATGCAGTGAGGCAAGTAACATTCTCCTGGCATTTGCTAAGCCCAAACTCATCCATCAGACTGCCAGATGCTCCACTGCTACATCTGACGCTTGGTGATGTAAGGCTTGCTTGCACCTGCTCAGCCATGGAAACCCATGCTATGAAGCTCCTGGTGCACAGTTTATGTGCTGATGTTAATGCCATACGAGGATGGGAAGTCTGCAGTTATTGAGTCAGTCTATTGAATACTCCCTTTAAGCCAGAGTAATATCGCTTGTTCTTTATTCTCTGGCACTGATTTTCATTATGTTTTTTTGACTGTAACACTATAAACTATTTTGGGTTTCTGCCATAATGTCATTATTTTAAGCACATTTGAGTGAGTAATATTTGTAATGTTTGTGCTGCAATACAGGCATTAATTGATTTTTCAAATTCATCCACATTTTCTCCTTTGGTGGATCTGAAAAATCAATTATCCTTAAAAATGGAGTTTCTCACTAACATGTACAGTACAGTGTATGAAATAAGGAATCAACTTTTACTTGTCTGGACCAACTGGTGCTGTATTAGGGTGAAATCAAGTACTTCATAGTATGGTCCTGTTGTCTTAACCCTTAAATACTTGTGGGTGTAACCCTTAAATGCATGGACCTTGAACTCTTATGCATGGGCATGGGCTTTTAACAACATGTAACCCTTACATGGATAGGTACTTAACTCTTGCATGGGGGTTCAAATCCTTAAATGCACCAGTGTTTAGTCCTTAAATTCATGAGTATTTAACCCTGAAGTTTATGGATATTTAACCCTTAAATGTAATTTTAACTCTTAAATGTATGGGCTTGTATCTCCTAAATTGGTGCGTGTTTGGTCCTTTATCACATGAGTGTTTAACCCTTAAATGCATGGGTGTTCAAATCTTTAAATGCATGGGTGTATAAACCTTAAATAGATGGGTGTGTAACTATTAGATGCATGAGTGTTTAACCCTTAAATGCATGTTTGCTTAACCCTTAAATGCATGGGTGCATAAACCTTAAATGGATGGATGTTTAACTATTAGATGCATGAGTGTTTAACCCCTAAATTCCTGGGTGTTCAAATCCTTAAATGCATGAGTGTTTAACTATTAGATGCATAAGTGTTTATCCCTTAAATGCCTGGGTGTTTACTTCTTAAATTCATGAGTGTTTAACCCTATATGCATGGGTGTATAACCCTTAAATAGATGGATGTTTAACTATGAAATGGATGAGTGTTTAACATCTTAATGGATGGGTGTTTGACTATTAGATACATGGGTGTTTAGCCCTTTAATGCATCAGTGTTTAACCCTTAAATGTCTGAGTGTTCAATCCATTAAATGCCTGATTGTTCAAATCCTTAAATACATGGGTGTGTAGCCCTTAAAAACACAATAACTTTGAAATCCTTCTGTGTTAAAACTTTATATACATCCTGTGTCTTACTCTTAAATGCACGAGTGTCTAACGCTTAAATACAAGAATATCCAATCCTGAAATTATCAAGGGTTATTTTACCCTTTAATGTCTTTATTTGTTGGATATCTTCAAAGACATGAATGACTTAGAGGGGAAATTAAGCTCATGGTTCACTAAAGACCTGGTAGGCATTCAAGGTTTAAATGTATAAACCTAGACAGTGTCATGGTGTTATCTAGCAAGTCAAAGAGATAATTAGCGTCCTGCTGGAGTAAACGATAGAGAGCCAAAGAGGGTTGGCTTTTGTTCTGTTTGACTATGTTTGCTCTCATAGTGCTTTTGAGAATTGAAAAGCTGATTGTTTCCATTCCCCTACAAGCGCTGTTACAGCCTTCAGCGATCAAGCATTATTGTTCTGAGCTGTGTATGAGAATCACACTCACTCTCACACACACACACACACGCACACACACACACACACACACACACGCACACACACACACACACGCACGCACATGGCCAAGCTTGGCTCATTACTGCAGAGACGCTTTTTTGAAGATGCAAATTAAGCTTGGCGAAACAATTAGGTAAGCCACTCCGGTGCTGCTGAGGCCGAAATCAACAGGTGCAACATCAGGCTGCAGCTTTAATTCTCATTAGATCACTTCAGGCTGAGCTGAAACCACCTCCCGGTTCCGGTTAGCAGGTTTACGCTCCACGCACGCCTACACTTTGCCACAATTACACATGGAGTCACACCACAGATATTCACACTCCTAACAGTGAAATGCCAGTTTGTTTTCGGCTCATAATAACGTCATGGTCTTTTTAGAGCCACGCACACATAAGCTCCTACTTTATATTTAAATCATTTTCCAGCATGTCAGAGCAGTTCAGAACATTGCTTTTGCAAATTGAACTTGAACACAGATTAACCCGTCTCATCAGCACTTTGGTGATGTAGTGGTTTGCTCTATGGAGGGATGCAGTAAGAAATGAGATTTAGAGGTTTGATGCATGAGCAGAGGCTTCCAGAAATCGTTTTTGCAGTCTAAAGCAGAGGTCAGAAAAATAAGCAGTCGGGTTTATCACAGGCAAATACATTATTGTAATACAAAAGAATATGCCAGACAAGGTCAAGAGGTCAGAACCAGAACAAACACTTAAACAAAGGGCCAAAAAACAAACTACACTATAAAAAAATAATAATAATATAAACTTGCAGCCATATCACTTCTTAGACATACTCTCTTTTACTGGAATTTAACTCAAATTTCACTAGTTCAGTTTCATAGTTTCAATAGTTCAACTAGTTGTTCTGATATATATATATATAACAACCATTCAAACAAAAATGTCTGAATTAAAGGTGGTCTATTATTTATTTCTGATTTATTTACATGCATTAAACCTTTTTTATTGACCACTGAATTTTAGCGTGCTTCAATTTTTTGACAGTGCCATCATGAGAACTATTAAATAACTATGTTAGATATTTGGAACAGTTTGGAATAGAAAAGACTAGCTAGGTCTTCTCCATCACACGATGCAACCAAGCTCTGAGGCTGAAACTTTTTAACTGATTCTAAAGCAACATCTCGGACATCTCGACATGCTTGGAGGAGAACACTAACTGATAATTCTGTTACCTTAGCTAACAGACCCCGTCATTGTCTAGCATCGCTCTGATTGATGGGGGAGAGTAAAGCCAATTATGTTCTCTTGGACTCCTGACCATAGATGGCTGTGGCATCGACAGAGGCCTATGCTTCGATGGTTCTGCCACTCAGAAAACCCTATTTTAGATATGTTGACTGAAACTAAGTTGTGTGTTATGTAAATGTCAGTCGGCTGAATGAGATTTTTCCCAATGTTCTATAAAGCTTGTCCAGCTTCAGAAGAGTTTTGTTGCAAGAGCTATTAAAGAACAAATGTGGGAAGAGCATGGTAAAATTGTACTGAAGAATTGTTTTCATTTTTCATACTCTTATCATACATTAACTACACTAAAAACAAAGTAGTTATGACTTACTAATGCAAAATGCATTATATACCACTTTTATAAATTTTTATTTATATAATTTATATAATTTTTTACTTTTTTCCATAAGTTGTTGGGAGTGGATTTTACTCATACAATAAATATTACTGCTATATTATGCATGAATACCACTTTTATTAGAGTAATAAACATGTGTTTTCCTTAATATGTCAGCTATTATTCTTTTCAAAAATTGTATCATATCCAAAATTGTAACAAATGGATATGCAGCATTTTGGAATTACACTTTTCAGTTCTAGGTTTGCAAAATTGAAGTTTAGGTGCCTCGGCAGATCCTGGACCAGGTTTGGTTTTTCTGAGATTTTGCAGCATTCTATCCAGGTTCTGTTTATTAACTATTTCAACATTTATAATGGTATGCAAAAGTTTGAACACCTCCCAAGTTTGAACACATTAGATATTCTGTTAATTTTCTAAGTGAAAATAAATTCACATTAAATAAACGCACACATATAAGTTAAACTTCATGAATGAAAAAGGTAAACATGGCTTTTTTTCTGTAAATTGTTTCCTGTATCTCAAATTTTACATGGCAACAGTTACAATAAACAATAACTGAGCATTAAAATGAATTAAGAATGTGTTATTTCTTTAATTAATCGCTTAGAAAATCATCAAAACACCTGAGCAGGGGCCCTGAGAACTTGCATACCGCTGTATATGTACCACTTAAAAATAATTTGTGTATTAATCTCAACTACTCCCATGAGTTATCCTGCCGCAGACAATGCATACATTCCTTGAAAATGCTTGATTATGCTAATTTCTCATTATCATTCAAGGTAGGAAGGGAAGGCGAGAGGTTGATAATTATCATATACATTCCCTAATGCTCACTTTTAAGGCTGAATGGTGTTTCCAAGCCTGATTAAATTAAAGTCTGGTACACAGGTATAATGCCTTGAACTGTTGATTGATTGTTGCTGTATTGGTCAGGCCTGTGTTGACGGTAGAGCAGCCCTGAAGAAGCTTTAAAGAAAGAGAAGTGTCTGATGGAGGAGTGTCTAAGGGAGAAGTCTATCTGAGACTGTGTGTATGAGTGAGGCTTTAGGGGCAGCAGAGTTGGATTTGAAGCTGTGGCCATACTGAGGGGCTCAGTGCTGGAGCTTCTCAAAGAGGCTTTGATGAATGAAGCCGAGTGATTTCAGCACTGCGGTCAGCATCTCCGCAGCAACTGGAGCGCCATCACCTCCTAATCCGCTTCCTATCTCCGACTAGATGCAGTGTAGGAGTGGTAGACACACACACGCAACACACACACACAAACTTTGCTGTAAGCAAGCTTAGTTTGGAAATATGGGTATATGATTGTGCAAAGATGCACTTTGAACTGATCTATCCAGGCTCCGCCCACAAATGTGTTCTTTCTTAGCTACTGTTGTAAAGCTGAACTGGAATTTGCATTAAGGCATTACGCTTATTGATATTATTATTGATATTATTATTGATTATTGATTGGTTTGCTGCTAAGTTTATTGGTTGATAATTGGTTTTATTAGTAGTGGGTGGTATATCAGTTCATCTAATCGAAATTCTTCCTCAGGTTTGACTTTTGTCAGACTAGCGCATCAAATAAGCACAGATAACCTGACTAGTAACAGTTTGAAACATGTTGACGTTAATCCCTTTAGCTGGCTCAGCCTTTGATATTTCGGTCATGTTTCAAGTGAAAATGAAAACTCCGCTGACCCTCACCTCCTGCTGTCTGTTGCATTCGCCGCGGCAGCCCAAATTGTTTTTGAGGCAGTGGACAGAGAACTGCCAGTCATATGGGGTTAGGCTTAGCCTAACATCGACACCAGACTGACGAGGCCTAGCTGAACAGCAGACGGCTAGCTAGCAGGCCTATCACAATCATGAAATTTTAGCTTACTATTAAATATCATATAAATAAAAGCAATTGATAATTTGTTGTCTCTTTTGTGCATTTATGAAAGTACATGCATAAAGTAGCTAAACTGATTAGCTGTCTTGCTTTACTTTTGTAGCCATCACCAGGTTGTACTAACATGAAATTAGGTACTCTGCTGTTGTGTATTCACAGAATCACAAATCTACAGTTACAGATAATCATATGTAGAGCACACCAAAGTTTACATGACTTTTTTGAAACTGTGGAAATGTGAACAAGTATACATGCACAGAACGCAAAGAATATTGCCCTTAATTATCTGTCCATCTTGGTACACCCCTAATATGAAGGAATCAAGAATGTTTTGTAAGAATGTGTTGGGCATTAATGGTGCCTTCATAGATATACAGGTTACCCAGCAACACTGCCCACCAATATGATGACAGACCATGGTTTATTGCAACTTTACGCTGGTAGCAGTCCTTTAATTCCTGGGTCACATAACACAGTGCACATTAGTTCCATAAGTAAGCTGAATAGTTGACTCATCAGACCACAATACACATTTCCAGTGTGCATCAGCCCATTTCAGAGGAGCTTAAATCCAGAGAAGTCGGCAGCATTTCTGTATGTCGTTAAGACCAGTCTTAACTTGAATTTGTGGATGCAGCAATGGACAGTGTTTATTGACAATGGTTTGTCAAAGTATTCCTCAGCCCATACGGATGGATTTTGAAATCAAGAATGTTTTGTATGATTGATAATGGGTGTTCTTCATATGGTTTCTTGCTATTTCACTTGGTGTGGCTATTGGGTATGGGATCGCCACGTAGGCACCAACTATGGACAGTATTGCCATAACTACCCCACCACCACCCAATCGCCAAAAAGATTTATTGCTCCACCAATCCTAGAACAAAGCTTGGGAAAAGTGTAAAAGGTGTAAACAGTTGTGTTATAGAAAGTGTTCACCTACTACTACTACATATTTTTCAGGTTATTTGTGCTCATAATAAACATAAATTGACTTGAGCTCTTTGAACAGGTACAAAGGGACCATTCCCACTGGGAAAGTGTGCCTTCTTAACCTAAGGTACACAATTGGACATTAAAACCACTGTTGTACCTCTAAGGGCACATTTACACTGTTTCTACCTTGTTTCTACAAAAACATACTTGTACAGTATCCCTTTTTTTCTGGGCTGGGAGTGTATAACAAAAATAGACAGTGCGATAATATGATGCCTCGGGCAATCAATAATGTCAAGCTACTCAGTGACAATGATGGACAGAGGCAAATAAAAGCAGAGATGGATTGTGTATGTGTGTGTACTTGTTCTTACACTTTCTCTTACACTCTCTCAAATTAGATTCACACCCATATAAATAAAAGTACAAACAGGCTTCTTTACAGCAGTGACATAGAAGAACCACTTTGGTTCCATAAATATTTTCATTTTTCATTGTTGTTTTTGTGATTTAGTTTGTGTGAGTCAGCTTTTTTAGAGTTTAAAGATCCTGCCCACAATGTAAAGTTCTATATGATTTAAGGTTTTTCCTACAACTGCACCTCTGTAGTTGTGTTTTGAGCGTAATCATGCAGCAGGTTTTGAAAGGGTGATAGGCAGGTCAGTCGAGCACCTGCACTGTCTGATTATGCCAACATGCTGTTGTAATGCATGCAGAATGTGGTTTGGTGTTGTCATGTTGAAAAAAAATCATAGACGTCCCTGAAAAAGACATCTAGAAGGAAGCGTTGGTTGGTTCATAATGTGTTGGGCGTTAATGGTGCCTTCATAGATGTTACCCACTAACACTGCGCACCAATATGATGACAGACCCTGGTTTATTGCGA
>CM067476.1:10705870-10751914 GCA_034552555.1 Semaprochilodus insignis | reverse complement strand
ATATATATATATATATATATATATATATATATATATATATATGAGTGGGTTTATGTATATGTGGGTATCATATATATATATATATGACAATTTACACTTTTAATAACTATTGTTATTATTGTTGTTGTTGGTGTTGTTGTTGTTATTATTATTATTATTATTATTATTATTATTATTATTATTAATTGTTTATTAATTGTTTATTCATTTATTTTCATTTGTTTTTTATCACATATCTTCCTCAGACAGTCAGGTATCATATTTGGAACTACTGCTTATGCTCAGTCCTCCAGACAGTTTGTGAGGAGACAGCAATGCTTTTTGAATAATATTAATGTGCATGTATTTGTTTGCTCACTCTTGCGTGTATTTGTCTGTAAGGGCTTTGTGTCAGATCGATTTGACTCTGGTGGTCTGACTCCTTCTGGGCGTTTCTGATGTCCTGCACCTGCCCTTTCTGTGCTCATGCGTATGCATGCACATTTTTATTGATGCTGTCAGGGTCAAATATGAGATATACTTTCTATAAAGTGTTCAGCAGCCTTTCTTGGTTGGCTGTGAAATGTAACAGAATGAGGACGTGGAAGTGATCGGTTCTGCCACATTCAGACCAGAGACTCCATCTGCTGTGCGAAGCATACAGTAAGCCACAGCAGGAGGCAAAAACCTGATCACCAAAATCCAGAGCTTCAGTACGAGTGCTGTGATGAAGGACGGGAGTGAGGGGAATCTGACTGTAGCTGCAACACCAATCAGGCTAAATAGCTCAGCCAGATCAGCTGGAGCAGGGGAAGAGACTCGGAAAGCCTTCTTAACTCTGACGGCTGTCATGAAGCATCCGGTTAGCTTTGCCATGCTATCAGCTAACAGATCATTCATCATCATCTTGTCTCTTGTGCTGGTCTGTCAATTTAGAAGTCCATTTTAGTCCAATAGTATAATTGTCCATAATATCCGCTCCAGTTACCATATAGGTGCACTTTGTAGTTTTGCAGTTACAGACCGTAGTGCATTTGTTTCCCTGTATACTTTCTTAATCCCCTTTCACCCTGTTCTTCATTGGCCAGGACCACCACAGAGCAAGTATTATATGGGTGGTGGATCATTTTCAGCACTGCAGTGACACTGACATGGTGGTGGTGTGTTGAGTTGTGCTGGTATGTGTAGATCAGACAGAGCAGTGCTGCTGGAGCAGGAAAAGAAGCTGGTGAAAAAGTCTTCAGCTTCATAGAGAATTGAAAGGTACGAAAAGGGATAGGGAAGTTGTTGTTGCTTTGTCTGATTTGGGCCAATAAGTAAAATATAACGTAAAAATAACATATAACTCATATTAAAACATTGAGTCACTTTACCTGAAAATATGAATATTGTCCATAAGATGAATGTTTGAATCCTTCATTTCATTAAGCATGTAGTGGGTTTCAGTGTTGCACCAAAAGTGATTTTCACTTATTTCCAGTAGTGCGGTCTTTTTTTACACATACGCAGACTGAAAAATTAGAAAGAGACCTGAGTAAGAGTATAAATGCACTGAGAAACCAATTACTGAGCTACATTTCCAGACTTTAATCCATCCTAATAGATGTTGTTTACATTACCACTTGAATAACCAGATAACTGCAGAAATCAGATTATGATCAGACTAATAAGTGAATGTACACACATTCAATACTGATTGTTAAATCAACATTGGAAAATTGTACAGTATGGTTTATTTTCCAGTCCTGCATCAATTGCTAATACAACGAGTAAGATCAATGCAAATTCAACATCTGAGAGGATATGTTCATGCAGTGCGTCTGCCTAACATCTGCTTAGCGCAGTTTGTCATCTGGGAAAATTCCCCCTTCCATTCAAATCAGGACTATTACTCACACTAAATTTTGGTTTTGATGGTCTGTTTTGGTGGTATTGTCCCAATAAGTGGCCCATCTTCATTGTTATTTGTGAGCTATCCCAGTGCAATCAGCTCATTTGCCCCGAGCTACACTATTTGTACAGTCTCAAAAGACCACTCTTCATTCAGTTTTGGCTATTCCTCCCCTGGGACCAGACTAGCATCAATCTATTTTACAAAGCTGCTGTCTTCACCCCTGAGGACATGCAGCTCTTTATGCATCTCTTTTCATTGTTTTGATCATTGCTTTGATGCTGAATCTGTTCCTTTGTCCCTTGGGTCCAATCGCTTCTCTGTCCTGTAGGGACTGTGTCCCTTTGTCATTGCTTACTTTCTTTGGGGACTTCAGTAGACAGACAGAACGATCCTCATCCGATGTGACAGCGTAGCAATCACCCATACTGTCACTAAAGCTAATCGAATTCTCTTCCTGCTGTGATATGCAGTTAACATCTAGTTATATTCTGTGCAATTAACAGGCAGCCCCTGCATGATGTCTTGTATATGGAAGTTGTAATATGCTTTACACAGTGTCCATTATTCCATCGTTCTTACAGCCCTCAATGACAACATGCTCATTTTCACCTTTAAACACAGCAAGATAGACCACTTTGAGTAGCCCACCTCGTACCTGTTCAGTTTGAACTTATCCATCGACCATATGAATCTTCAGAATGCTACCCTCACCTAACTAAGACACTCAAATGCTCCACCATCTGAATCTTTTACAGTTCTCATGATACTCCTCCAGAATCAGAAAGCTCAGAGACTTCAAGATCAAGCAGTCTAACTCAGGGGTGGTGAAGGAGCTGTTTGGAAATGAAGCCCCTCCAGGCAGCAAACTGTGATGGC
Organism: Semaprochilodus insignis; assembly: GCA_034552555.1. Taxonomy (NCBI): domain Eukaryota; kingdom Metazoa; phylum Chordata; class Actinopteri; order Characiformes; family Prochilodontidae; genus Semaprochilodus; species Semaprochilodus insignis. The sequence goes on along the minus strand of CM067476.1, from coordinate 10,749,165 downwards.
ATTGAACAAACCCGTTGAATCCACGTAGACCTCTGATGTTGAATTTGCATTGATCTTGCTCGTTGTAATAGCCATCCAGTCAACACTGGAAAATCATTCATGCTGAGCATTGATCCGATGCTGATTTAACAGCACTCATAGATGGTTGAACACGTATTTCTAATGTCAGTACTGGTGTTGATTTAATGTTGAAACAGTGTTTACTCTTATTGTGCAATGTAGATTCAAGTTTAAAAGTATAGCAGATTTAGTTTGGTATTTGCAAATCATAAAGAAAACACTGTTTCAACATCAGTACTGGCTTTACTTAAACAGGAATTCAACAAGTATTGTTCAATCAACTTTCAATATGGTTGATATTGCAATATAGAATTAAGGGTCAATGCAAATTCAACATCAGAGTTTACACCGATTCAGTGATGTTACCCAACATCAAACTGTCAACACTGTATCAAATACAGCTTGCTATCTTTGCTCCTGAACTAGGCAGGAGTTCTCCACAGTTTGGTGGTTTTCCTTCTCAAGCATACCTGATTCAGTTCAGCACCAGAGCAGGAAAATGTTATTTTTAGTATGTTACAGATCATATCTCTACACTCATCAAAAGAATAGTTGCACCCAGAAGGGAGTGTTGGATTGCAATGCTATTTGGAAAGAAGATAAAGGTTACCAGGAACAATAAATGATGGAAAATGAAGACAGATATTGATGATATTTATTGAGCTACATATACAGATGTAGTGTCTCTCAGTATCCCCACCAAGTTGATTCCTTCTGAGCTCAACTATTTGTGCAACTATTCGATTTATGATGAGTGTATAAAACTTACCAAAAGTTCAGCTGGATTAGCCTTTACTCTAGCTAGCTAGTATAGTGGTTATATAGACTTTCCAACTATTTCAAGTTGCTTTCCTCTTACCTTGCAACATTGTATGTAGTGTTTCAGTTTTGTCCTTCAGACTGAAACACTTTTTTTCTATAAAAGGCTAATTTTTTGAAGATAACACAATGCAATGTCTGCACCTAATAACAAGATGAAAATTCTCTATTTAAGCCTCAAAATTTGGCTCACATCCACACCCCAGTGTGAAAACTGCTCTATCCTGACTTTGCTGAAGCACAAAGTGTTTTCCACAAGTCTCCACTGTTATACTGAAGTTCTCTTATGCTTTTGTCAGCTTGTTTCAGTGAAGCTCAGGCCACTGTCCTGCTCTAGAAGAAAAAAAAACATCCATTTTTGACCAAGGCCCAGAATCAGGAGAGGCAAGATGAAGAGTGTGATGGAGAGAGATGATTCATGTTTACCAGCTGACCCTGGCAATATTTCATGGCGATGACCCTCTTGCCTCCACTTCCTCTTTTTAATGTATTTTGATCGTCCTCTGCTAGCATGCTGGGTGCACGTGTGAATGCCAGCATGTGCGATTGCACTGTTGCCTGAATGCATGTTGATTCTTCTCATGTGTTCATGCATTTAAGCACCCTCATGCCCTCACACACGTGCAGTAAAACCTAACGGCGTTTGACGTCGCTCAGACAGTGAGGATATAAGGGCAAGACTGAGTATGTACAGTCCGACCCAGCTACACTGCTATCACTGACAGAATACATTAAACCCTCAGAGAAGAGGAGATCATCTGTGTATCTTCCAGCAAATGAAAGTCAGCACAAGCCTTATCAGTGACAGGCTGAATTCAGACCAGCTACAAGCTTCACTCTCTGCATCTTCCGCTGAAAGCTTTAGAATCTCAAGCTCAGGGGAATTTCTTGGTGTAGAAGCTGACCTGAAGATGCAGCTAATATGATTTATAGCACACATAAAGGGGACTGGCCTTTGATATTAATCACCTCAGATAGAGGGCAAAAAGATAATTGGTTGCAAAGCCGAATGTGAGTAGAGGGGGGCGCGGGCTTTAGTCAGAGATAAAGAAGAAGGAGAGAGTATCGAACCGAACTGAGTTCGTCCATCAACAGATGGAATGCAAAACTTCTTTTTTTTTCTGTCATTGTTCTCTATTTAGCATTGATGTAGGTTAAGTGGATTGTAAACTTACTTTTTTCTCTCTCTCACAGCCTCTCTTTCTTCCTTTCCTTCTCGCTCCATTTCTTAGGCTTCCATTTCAGCCGGTCATCCGTTTAAAAGAGCACCTACTCCTGATCAATACAGAACAATAGTCCAATCTGTATAGAGAGGACACTGTTCTTTCTGAATCTGTTCTGACCTCTCCACTGTCCTCCACCTCCTGCCTCAGCAGTTTCAATTTAGAGGAAGGTCCTCCATCTGCTGGCTGCATGACACTGGTTTAAAAGCTGATATGGAGCCAGACACATGGAGCTGCGAGGGAAAGCGGGTGACGATGGCAGGCAGAAGAGAGAACAGCAGCTCAGATACGAGATGAAAAAAGATGAACAGGTGATGAGAGGAGAAAAATGACAACAAAATGATGCATCAAAGCTACCCTGCAAAGCATTTGAGCCTAAAGCCTTGGTGTTGGTCTGCTACAACCAAAGAGCCAAAACAAGCCAGGCAAGCAGGAAAAAACAGGCAAAAACAGCTAGAAACCCACTGAAGGGAGATGATAGTAGGTTTAAAACAGTATCAGGCTAAATCAGGCAAAACCAAGGGATGTGGTTATTCTTTGCACAAAAGCTTTGATTAACCAGTTTAACTATATACATCTCACTCTGTGTCATATGGATGATTATTATTGAAAAAATAATGGAAAGTGTCCAAAATCTGGGATCATTTCAAGCTATTGTTAAGCTGAACTAGCGTACCACAATAGCACAACATGCATACTGCAGCAACTCAGAATAAAGCATATAGTCTACACACCCAGTCCACGGACACAAAGTTAACTAAGCTTCCCTAGATGGGAACTTACTCCTAGTGGTGTAAGAGGCAACTGGAGCCTTAAATGCATTGGTCCCATACAGCAGGTATATTAGGTTTAGTTAGACTGCAGTGAGCACGGTCAGCAAGTGTATGCCAGTCCTTCAACATTGTACATAAATAGCACATAACCCAGAATGTAATATGTTTGTATATTCACTAAGAACTATTCCTAATATAGCAAAAGTATTTCTTATCTGATTACTCAGTCTTTAATGCACTGGTCCCATACAGCAGGTATATTTGGTTTAGATGGAATGGTTCTTCTTTCTAGGTATTAGCATTGCCCCTTGTTTGCTCAGCGCCTGAGCTCAAGGCAAGTCTTGGAGTCTTGTACTAGCTAGGAATCATTCTCTGATGGAACACTAAGCACGGTTGGAAGTCGCTCTGGATAAGAGCATCTGCTAAATGCCATAAATGTAAATGTAATAATCACTAGAATAATCAATTACTAAAGCAATCAATATTATAGCAGCCTTAGAGGCACTACAGTCAAAACCAGAAATCCCAGCCAATATAGACAAAACCTTAAAACCTGGCAAAATCAGGCACAACAATCCCCAAGAAAAACAAACAAACAAACAGGTAGTACCAAATAAAGTAGACAAAAGCAGTTAACACCAGACAATACACATAAACCAGTCAACGGCAAGCAAATCAGGCTAAAACAGACAGTACTTGCCAAAACCAGCTAGCAGACCTGCCAACCTTGGGAAAATATTGGCATAGGACAAAAATGTTACTTGTGTTTTCACGTTTGCCTTGCAAACCTTCATTATTCTGTACTTCACAGAGTTACGCGGGCGTCGGCCACATGAAGCCACACAAACAATGACATGGTGACAGCATTACCTGCAAATGTGGATGTTTATCAGAGGACAGCTTTAGCAGGGAAGATTGTTTTTAGGAGGATGCTCTGCACTATTTTAGTTATCTAATACTGTGTTAGACTGGAATTGAACAACTACATCAACATCAGGTTTATTCCACCACTGCGCTTGGGGCAAAAAGTCAGACTCACGGCCCATATAATTTCCCGTTACATTGCCAACTTGAATAGCTAGCTTGCAAACTATGTGACATTAGGCTAACATTATCAACATTGAGTATATTCCGTGGCAGGTCTGTGTTTACTCATTTCACCTTTGCATATCCACTCCAGCCTGTATACCCCTCCCAAGTAGTTAAAAGCACTGTCCTCCACTGCAGAACCAGTCAAAGAAAGTGAAGAGGGGAAACGGGGGAATACATTATGTATTATGACATTATGCATGTGACATTATGCATCTGTGCTTGATATTTGGGAAACTAACCCAGTGCTATTAACTGACGCTGTTAGAATGGCTACTTGCTAAACAAAATGCATATAGGTATGAGCTAGTACCTTACAAAACCATATAAAAACAGGCCAAAAACAGGTAAAACCAGGCTGGAGCACCAGGTATGCAACACACAGACTGTACGTCACACTGTTTATTCAATGGAGGGTTAAGAAAGCAAAGTGAGATTTATTACCCATCCAGAAGCCCTTCACCAAAACTCCCCTTTGAATCCATCCAAATTGATTCCGGCACTTGTCTTCACTGATTAGACTGTGACAACACATTTGTCAAGAAAAATGCATATATGTAGATGAGTGGGTACGAGTTGAGAGGATATTCTCTTAATATGAATGCTGGATGCCCACAGATCTGTCCAGCACATGACGATGCGCTGTAGGAGGAGAGACTGTGAGAGGTCCAGCTAAAGCGCCTTTCCCTTGGTGAATTTCTCTAAATCCGCTGGAGCTTCACCCCTTTCACTCTCCAGCAAATTATGCTGAGAGGATTACACTCCTCTGCAATATGTTCCCATACGCATCCGCCGCATAAAAATACACTCTGTAAACCTGCGTATGGGATTAAATATTCCCCACCAGCGCCGCAATAATAGGGTGGGAACCGAACACAATGCGTGGCAGGGCCTGCTGGCGTGGGCTTCTACATTTAAAATGCATTTGTAAAGACTTTTCTTATGAATTCTATTTTAGAGTCAGGCTTCGGGGAAATAGTTCCAGAGTAAAGCTCGGAAAGCTCCAGCTTTGTGTCGCGTCTTTAAAAAACATACAAATGAAAACAGACGAGCGCGCCACAAAAGGCTGCTGTTGGCAGTGTGGTTTCAGGCCGAATGAAGCCGCAGCCATATTATCTTTAATATTTAGACTTGGAAAACATTTTCCCCTTTATAAATATTACACAGTTCTAACAAGCTCCCGAGTCCATATTTAGAGAGTCTGGGTAGCTTTATGAGACAATGTTTTTTTTTTCCTTCACTTCAGTTAATTCAGTATCAGATTGGTCCAGCTTGCATTAGAAAGCAATTAAACACCTTCTGCTCTTAGACTGTTTGACAAATAAACCATAAGTTCTATGTAGCTGAGTAATTGAGGGATGCTACTCACACTAATGCTGGGTTTACATGTGCATGTTGACGAAATGCTTATTCTGTACAGCATATCGGTGCTATTATACGCTGGCAACAGCGGCATGCAAACATTGGCAGGGTGACCACGGTATTGGCAAAAATGGACAATTTTTAGAGGAAAGCTTTAGCAGTGTCAGTCACTCATTGAAGGTGGAAAAGACAGGAGGGCACTCATATTTTTGGCTCATCTCTTTGTTTTTGATGGTTCAGGTTCATCTGGAATTCAGCATTGAGATGAAGGTCCAGTTTTGCTGTTATCCGTCTACCGCAAACATGTGAACGCAGTTTAACTTGGCACTGTTTTCCAAATTTTCCATGGACAAGTTAACTCTGTGCTAATATGCCGTTATACGTTCCACATGACTCAGATACAGCAGTATAGAAATCTCTTACATCCAGAAACCCACCTGTGGCCCTGATCCACAGAAAACACAGACACACCACTGTTCAGTCTGTAAAATCCTTTCAATCCACTGTTCCGTCAGCACTCAGATTGCACTGAGACTGCAGAAGCACTCTATATGTGTTTGTGTGTGTGTGTGTGTGTGTGTGTGTGTGTGTGTGTGTGCGTATGGCTCCTGTTGTCCTCGGCGCTTTAGATAAGGCCAGTTTTCTCCCCCGGAGACTTCAGTGTCCTGCAGCTCAGCTCCTTTAGACAGCCTCAGGATGTTCAGCTGAAACTGAGCAGGAATTTGGCCACATTAAAAAAAAAAAAAGAACGTCCAAACATCCTGCTCTTCGCTCTCAGCCACCCGCAGAGCCGAGAATAAACCTACAGAGACCAGAGCAGGCCGCTGGAGTGGGTTATAAATCCCTACACACACACACACACACACGCACGCACACACATATACGTAGACACAAGAAGAACTCAAAATTAGCCTTTATGCTTTGGATCATGAGCTAAGCGCATGGTGTTTGGTAGAGGAGCATGGCTGGCACTGTTACAACACTATTCTGTTATCCTTCATGTAAATTCTCCATGATCTCCTAAGGATTAGTTCAATCACAGCACATGACACAAGCACACACATGCTGTTTAGACAGATGTAGTGAAGTTACTGGTATGTAGTGAAGCAGTGGATATGAAGTACATTGGTCTATCCATCCTGAAGATTCCAACTATTACTGTATAGCTCCGAAACCCAAAAATGTAGAGGGTAAACGCATGTAAATTTTCTATATGTGCCACTTACTGGGAGGACCTATTATGCTTCATCTCTTGTTTCTCTTTCCTTTAGTGTGTTTTGCAGCTTGTTGTGCATGTAAACTCCCAAGTTATAAAACCCAACATACACACCAGAGGGAGAAACTTCCTACCACAGAAACCACTTTTCTCAGCTGCATGAAACGCCTCGTTGAAATTCCAAGGTGACGTCATCTCATAACAGTATCCTTTTTGCCCAGCTAATGCAGTAAAAACTTTTGACACATCCTGCTCCAGCCTAGCTTGAGAAAGAGGATCAAGACTACCAACTTTCTACCTGACTTTCAGGATCTGGTTCTGTCCCAAACTGATAAAGGAGAACCAACGCCATTTGTAAGAATAGCCACCACTGGGTGGGGGAGAATGCAGCTTTTTGACAGACTGGGCAAGCTGACCAATCAGAGCACACTGGGCTTTTCAGAAGGGGGTCTTTAAGACACAGGATCTTCAACAGAGCGTTTTAGACAGAGGAAGAATACAGTATGAGAATACAGTATTGTGTTTTGGGAAAACTATAAGATGTAAATCTGCTCTAGTAGACCTCATAAATACAATTATGAACATGAAAATGATCATCTTGTTTAAATACCACGATGAATCTCACTTTCACTGAACGTGACTTCCCGTTTCCTGAAAAGCAACTCTTATTCATGACTGACAATCTAATGGTGTATTGGTTACACTTCACATTTAGTATTGACTAATTCACATGAAGTAATGCATTAGTTAACATGAAGTAATATATCAACAATGGTAACTAATGTTAAGTAAACTTGTAACAATGGTTGCACGACATGGAGTTGTAGAGTTTCCTAATGGTGTCCTGTGATAATCCATCCCATGCAGCTTGAATATTCTCACACAGTTGCAGCAGATTTTGCAGTAGGGGTGGAAGTGGAGTGACACCAGGCCATCTGGACATGTGACGTGTGACAACATCGTTTATCTTGGCGCTGACCACGGTGCCTTCACACATGGATTCATTGGTCGTCTGCACCAGGACAAAAGTGGAACTCATCACTGAAGATGACTGCCACTGCCACTCCATGACAGTCTGTCATGACACCATTTCAGTCTTTGGCGATGTTGATGTGGTGTTAAGGGCAGTCATTCTAACGGTCTATGTGCACGTAGTCTTCCGTCCTGTAACCATCTCCGTCAATGGTCCTGGCACTAACAGGATGACTCAAGGAGGGCATCACTGTTTGCTGAATGTCCGCAATCGTGGTGGTTGGGTCAGTTAGGTACAGCAATAAGGCCTGTCCTTGCTTATGCCACATGCGCAACTGTTCTTTTGATAATGAGTCTAATTTAAATATTAAAACCTTTGTTTTACAAAAAGTACTAGAATATTGGCGTTATCAGAACAAAACCTTGTATCTCTATTTTTGTCTTACCTTGTATCTTGAAGTTATCATAAAGCTCCAGGCATCAGTCAGCATATCCATAGTCATTTCATGCTACAAGTTTCTGAGAGGGAGCTTTTGGAGGCATAAAACACTTCAGACGTCTGGGTCCCTTCATCACCACTCCTCTCTGAAGTTTCTCTAGAGGGGAGCTTTAAATCAATCCCCTCTGAATTATTTATTTATGTATCCATATTAACAATAGGTTGAAATCTCACTTAGCACACATTAAAAGTTAAGAACGTTTTTTCCTTCTATTTTAAAGCCAACATTCTTTGGAAATAATCGCCAGGGAAAGAATTTGGGTATAAAATTCATTGCAGTTCATATTTGTGCTGGTATTTTAATTACTTTGCTGGAATTCTGTTCATTATAGTTAGTCAGTCTGTTTGTGTGCAGCCTTTTCGCAGCAGCCAAAAGTCAAGTGCTCATGATGGACGCCACACTGAGCCCCACGTTTAAATCAGTCAAATCAAATCACACATGCTTCTTCAGACCGTATTCAGCGTATGAATGTAACAGTCCCAAACGATGATAAAAAAAACACAGGCTTCGTCTCGTAGTCAATACAAGTATTGATGGCAGCATTGTGTGGTTTTAGGATGAAACCTGAAATTCATCGATTAGAGCTTTTCTGCACAGCTCCTCAGCTGATATTATCTGGAGCATGTGCTGTGTGTGGTGAGGATTGATCCGATTGAAGCTCATTGCAAGTTGAGTCCTGCACTAACAAATATCCCAGCATGCTGTGTGATAATCCTTATTATTGATGTTATTTTTTTTTTATCCCGAACCAGCAGGTCCATTGGTCTGTACTGAAGTAACTGCAGTATAGAGTCTTTGGAACAAATAAATAAATAAATAAATAACCATGGCAGCCTTCCCTGTAGGCTTATTCCAAGATTCTAAGAGTCGTAGCTACTGAAATCTCGAAGGACTGAACAAACACTATAAATTATGCGCTTATGATAACACACACTTGTTAAGACACAAGAACATCAGCACCGACACGAGGGGTACTGGGTTGTTGCCCCGCCCCCCCCCGAAAAAAACCTAGGTGGGGTCAACTCCATCTCAATACTGGCGCAAATCTGCATAGAAAAGTCTGGAAACAGCTGATATAATGAAAGTACATTCAACAGGGGTTTTAAACATGCAAGGTCCCAGTGCTGTTTACACACGTGGATTCTTTGCCTGTTTTTCACATTTGCATTTTTCATGACTAATCCAGCTAGTTTGAAATTGCAGTGCATGTGGAAGTTATATAATTGTTGGGTGTGTTTTTGTTTGGACTACTGGAAAAATGTTAAATAAATAAATAAATAATCTTAGGAATATATATCAATATATATCAATCCTAGTGTAGCTGGCAACCCTAAGAGATGGCGTAGATGAGTGTGGCCCATTTAGGGGCATCACTGATGGCCAATTTAAGATTATTATCACTGATGGCCAATTTAAGATATAGGGGCATCACTGAACGCTGGCTGGTGTTCTAGTGGTAGGAGAGATGAGCCAGCAGGTTTTAATCTGAGGATTGACTGGGTATAACTGGTTGTGCTCTTGGGTAAGGCACATACCCCAACTGCCGCACTGTCTTGCTCTTGGTCCTGTGCTGGTCCCGGATTAGACATAGTTAGACAGCAAAATGACAAATTTTCCATGGAGGATCAATAAAGTAAATAACATTGTTCTTCTAGTAAGAACGTGGCTAGTACATGATGGGAATTGTGCTGTTTATTTGGAGTAATTGTGAACAAGACCAGAGAAATCAGTAATGCAGAAATCTGTCAAAGCTGAGTTCACTCTGGGCGCTATTCTCTGTACGCAGCTCATGTTGGCTTGGTTGGCTTCAGATGTCATTTCTGAAGTACGCTTAGTGTCAAAAATATAGTTGCACAAATAGTTGTACCCAGAAGGAATCAACCAACAAGAATGAAACTTGGTGGGTAGGTTTGACAATTTGAGACATGCGAATGCTTCACACTTGGTCGCACATGTGACATAAGCAAGGATGAGCCTTATCTTTGTACCTGACTAACCCAATAGCCATGATTACGGACATTCATTGAGCAGTGATGCCCTCAGTGAGTCAGATGGCTGCATGACACAGAATGGCAGTGGGTCATCTTCAGTAATCAGTCCCTCTTTTGTCTTGGTGGAGAACAACAAATCTGTGTGTGGAGGCACTGTGGTCAGCACCAAGATGAATGGTTTGTTGTCAAGCGTCGCATGTCCAGAGGTTTGGGTGTCACTCCACCTCCATCCCTAGCACGATATCTGCCAGAAGTGTGTGTGAATATTGCCCATATCAGTCTATATTTATCATCATTTATTGTTCCTGGTAAGCTTTATCTTCCTTACCAATAGCATTGCAATCTGACATTTTATTCTGGGTGCAACTATTCTTTTGATGATTGTGTGTATATAGACATGTATGCGATGTTTTCTATGTAAGGATATGAAGGGGTTTTAGCACTCTCAGCACTGCAAAGTGTGAAAATAGTGCATCATGGTAAGTTTAACTGGACTAAAAAAACATGAGATGTTGGTTGAAAGTGATACTTTGATGAATACATTCATTAAAGCTAAATATATAAACTTAATTTTGGACAGCTGATAACTTAAATAGATTATTTCCATAGGATCCATGATCTAATGGTGGTTATTAAGGTTGCTACACAGTAGTTTAAATGGCGATCAGTTTATTCAGAGTTTTAGATGATGATGAGCCAGTTTGGGTCAGTTTCAGGCAGAATTTTGTTGGGCTAGGGATTTTGTTGCACTGTTGGACTCAACGTGTGAGGATGTGAGTTAGGTCAGTCAGGTTTGACAGTATTTTTTTCAGGCTTCAAGTTCAGACTTAAATCTGTGGTTCGGTTCGGGCTCGGGTTGTAATTGGGTTCTGAGCAAAATATTAAAGCTTTTTGCTCATCATCGTTATTTCAGACAGCCCTGCACAGCATACCAGCACAGCGCCACAGTGTGTCCGAGTGAGAAACCACACTGCTTTCCCACCTTATGGCCTTCTTTTGCAGCTTCATCCATGCACTGTAAAAGTCCCTTTAGGTTGCTGGAAAGTTCAGAGATTTTTTGATTGACGTTTGCAGAAGTCTGGCTTTGGAAGTTGTAAACATTTCTGGAACTGAGAAGAGTCGCTGTCTAAAACCCCCTGAAAGTGTGTAAGAGTGTGTAAAAGTGTGCAGCAGCAGTGGAGCTGGCCTGAAGCCTCCAGTTCGCTGCCTGCAGCATTAGCCTCTGTGCTGAAGGCTTCAGTAAATTGCAGAGCCTTTCACTCGCACAATAGTTTAACAATGCTTACCCACGGTTGCATCAGTTTAACTTCAGGCTAAAATTTATACATGAGCATCTGGTGGATATTTTACCGTTTTTTGCTTCTCTGCACAGTGGGTGCCCATTCTCATCACTACAGGCTCCAACACCAGAGAAACTTGCAGATTCAGAGCTACTAATTTTAGCTTTTTGTAGAGTGAACTGCTTATTATCAGCTCTGAAAGAATGACAGAATGATCAGATTTCATTCAAATGTGATTCATAGTTATCAAGCATCTCAGAGTAAGAATACTGACTTAATACCAAGTGTCATCAGTTCATGTCGTTCTGTTCAGTATAAAAGGCAGATGCTGATGATAGACCTGCACCACTAGTGCGTCACTAAAGCCAGCAGTATAACCAAAACATTAACATTCTGGTCATGTGGAAATCAGATTATGGCCCAGAAATCCAATTAAGAAATCCGATAAAGAGAGCTGGAGTTTAGCTCCGTGATTGGATTTCTCAGTGCATATATACTTTTACTCTGATTTCTTTCAGTTTTCTCAGTTTTCTCAAAACAGATCGAAGTACTGGAAATAAGCAAGCAGCGTTTAACACAACAACTTCAGTGACTCAATTTAAAAAAAAAAACTGTGGTATGAAGTTTGAGCTTAATGTTACATTTAAGTCATGTTTTTTTCTATGATTTTATTGCCTGGCTGAAAACCAGCTTTATCTGGTTCATCCATTAACGGCCTGACTCACGTAGACGGAATTCTTTACGGAATTCACGCAGATTGGAATTCTTTAAGTGTGATTTTCTACAGTTATTGGATTATAAAGCGCATATAAAAACGCTCAGTGTTTTGCAACAAATTGTGGTATTGCCCTGCACATTTTAGGGCACAATTTCTATTTATTTGCGTTAGAGTTTTTAGAGTTTTTTAGATTTATTAGAGTTTAGCCTGATGGGAAAAAATGAAGCAGAAAATGTGTCATAACTTCTCTGTCGTTTTCTAAACCTCTTTATCCTTCTGGCTCGCAGGAGCCCATACCTGCATTCATTGAGCATAAAGCAGGAAATACCCCAGACAGACCACCAATCCATCGCAGGGCTGACACACAAATTCACACCTAGGGGCAATGTGATTTTGCATCTCCATTTCATCTGACTGCATGGAAACCCACACAGATACAAGGAGAACATGCAAACTCCACACAGAAGGAACACTAGATACCCATGCCAGGAATCTAACCCAGGCCCTTCTTGCTGTAAAGCGACAACCCTACCCACAGCGCCACCATACCACCTACCATAACTTCCATAAGGTCAATATGCCAAATAATTAAACAGCAAAACAGTGATTGTACAGTACAATATACAGAAGTGCACCGCAATATCTGCAGGAACTGTGTGAGAATATTCAAGCTGCATGGGATGGATTATTGCAGGACACCATTAGGAACCTCCATGCCGAGACATATTTGCATTAGCAAACATGGCAGCACAACGTCATACTGAGAGACACTACTTCTGTATGTGTAGCTCAATAAATATCGCCCATATCCGTCTAAGTTTATCATCATTTATTGTTCCTGGTAACCTTTATCTTCCTTCTGGACAGCAGTGCAATCCAACACTTCCTTCTGGGTGCAACTATTCTCTTGATGATGCGTCATAATAATAATATTTAAACAGCAAAACCATGCTTGTGCTGTACAATATACAGAAGTGTACAGATGTGTTAACTTATTTTGGAAAAATGAATGTATTTTGACCAGGGTGGCAAATATATAGCCCATCACTGCATAGTAGCAGGGAACAACAGGAAATGGAAATACAACTGAATGTGTTGATGTGCTTTTTACACATGTAAGTAAAACGTGATCTCATACAATCACACTAGAGACACGTTTTAGTGAAAACTGTAAATGGAACCTGAAGACACAATCCAAAACACCTTTTAATACAAAATATAAACAAACTCACAATTCCAATATCAGGATTATATCAAGATAGAATTACGAGTGGGTAATCGGTAATTGGTCATTTTCGAGCCAGCTTGGTTATCTCAGTGTAGCATATAAATGATAAACATGAGTGATAAAGAAAATGAATATGTGTGTAACAGGAGAAATAGTCAAGATTGAGATGGGCTGGTCTGTGTCCCACTCCAACCCAGAAATATAGTATGGAATGAACAGACTAGCTTATTAAACAAGTAGACTCAAGTGTCCTTCTGCTTGACTGAAATGAAAACCTGTAGCCACAGCCACACCAGTCTTCTTGGATAAGAAAGTGACCCCTGACATGTCATACACAGTAATCTTTTACAGTTTGTGTCTGTAGTCTGTAGTGTAAATCTTGTTTCATGAAGCTCCACTGCTCCACCTCTCAGTTCACCACATCCATCTCAGCCCAGCCCATCAGCTGCTTCCTCTCATAAAAAAGTGAATTCTGTTCAGTCATATCTTTTTAGATGTGCTCCTTAACTCTTGGCAAGCAACTGGGTCATTTTATTCTGATTTTGTTTTATTCCTCTCCTGCTTTACGGAGCAGGCAATCACAGCGGCGTTAAACACCTCAGCACACTTCCTGATTGGCTGTTGGTTCTGGGTGTTGCACTCTTTACGCAGAACACTGCTGCTTCACAAACACTAAGTTTTATTCCCACAAATCAGAGCTGTCCTGCGCTTTAAAGTCCTGTCTGGTTGAGAAAATCCTAATGAAGCACCTTTTGCATCATCGGGTGGAACAATAAAGCTTTAATTGTGAGTTGCTTTAAACCAGGAACGGCCTGGCCGTTTAAGCAATTAGGCACTGCTTAATATAAAAACAAATTTATTTCATTTCAGAACTCATTTAAAATATTTCCTCTGGATTTGATGGGTCTAAATGCTCTACATCACACTTTGCATATAAATGGCAGGAAATATTCAGTTTGACTGAAGAGTAGTGATTCCTTAGCAGAATCAAACATGAGTCGCATGAGTCGTTTGGTGTTTAGGCTTTTCATCACTCATTTTCTTATCAAAGTTCAATTTACTTACTTAATCTTTATTTTACTTCATTAAATTGATAATAATAATTTGATAAATAATTAAGAGTCAGCAAAAACAAACTAAATTGTTTTATTATAGGTCTACTAATTACATTTTGTTTCTCTCAGCTATGTGTAACATTTGTCCTAGATTATTTTCCACAATAAAAGGCTTTGTGCAAAATCTGTTTGAGGAGGTTAAAAACTAATTAGATCCTGTATGTAGTCCGGGTGGCATACAGTCAGTGGGGTGCCGACCTTATCAAGCCAGCAGGCTGATATATGTTTGCTATCTGGGTATTAACAATGGTAACTTGAGAATTAATGTTATGATTAATGGTAGCATTAAAGTTAATGGGCCTCATTCACCAACCATCTTAAGAAGAAAACCCACTTACACAGTTTTCACTAAGATCCTGGCAATGTTTTCCTAATTGGGATTTGTTCTTAGGTCAGGATCTGTGCACACTGGAGAGCATAAAGTTGCAAACAATTCTGTGGCTTATAAATGAATTCTGAAGAGCAAATTCATAAAAAAAAAAAAAAATGAATGAGGCACAATGCTACACTCATCATCAAAAGGATAGTTGCACAAATAGTTACAACCAGAAGGAATCAACCAAAAGGAATGAAACTTGGTGGGTAGGTTTGACATGTCATGAGACATGCAAATGATTCAAGTTTCACGTTCAGCCGTGCATGTGACGTAAGCAAGGACAGACCTTATCGCTGTGCCTGACCGACCTAACAGCCACAATTGCGGACATTTAGTGAGCAGTGATTCCCTTCATGAGTCACTCTCTTAGTGCCAGCACCATTGGCAGACGACTGCACGATGCAGGACTACATGCACACAGACCGTTACGACGACTGCCCTTAACACCATGTCGACATTGCTGAAGACTGCAGTGGTGTCGTGCCAGACTGTCATGGAGTGACTCAGAACGGCAGCGGGTCATCTTCAGTGACGAGTCCTGCTTTTGTCTTGGTGGAGACGACCAATGAATCCGTGTGTGGAGGCACCGTGGTCAGCACCAAGATTAATGGTTTGTTGTCACATCCAGAAGGCCTGGTGCCACCCCACCTCCAACCCTACCGCAAATCTGCAGGAACTGCGTGAGAATATTCAAGCTTCATGGAATGGATTATCACAGGACACCTGAGGAACCTCCATGCTGAGACATATGCATGTTGCATTAGCAAACATGGCGGCCCAACACCATACTGACATGAGACACTACTTCAGTATGTGTAGCTCCATAAATATTGCACATATCAGTTTAAAATTTATCATCATTTATTGTTCCTGCTAACCTTTATCTTCCTTCTGAATAGCATTGAAATCCGACAACTCCTTCTGGGTACAACTATTCTTTTGATGATGAGTCTATTATCAATGTAGCATAAGAGTTAATTTTATTACAAATGATAACAATAAAGCCGCCGCACAGTGGACGTGCCATGTTGTACTGTTTCATCCGCAATTGTGTAGCAGAGTGCTGCCGTACACTGCTGGCAGAATGAGCCAATAATGCGCTTGAGTTCATTTTTAAACGCCACTCAAATATACTGAATGAAATAAAGCATTTAACATCACACTCGGTATCAGTTTTACTACCTGTTCTCAACCTGGGTGAGCTGAAAAAGGCTAGGATAGTAAAGCAAGCTGAGGTAACAGACCATTAGCATTTGTATTGTGGTGTCCCGCTACTGGCCTGTTTGGCTGTTGATCCGTGGAAAGCATGCCTATGTGGAGCGGCAAGCGCGGAGCCCCCTGGGAGAGCACCGGATGCGCAGTAGGAGAGACTTAAATCATGTAAATAGTTGAGGCTGATAGCTTTAAGCTGAATGTATGTGCTTGGCGGGGCTGTGTTATGTTGAACTGTGGGGCTATTTGGTGGGGTTGTGGTGCAGTGTTAGTGCCTACTGTCCTGTTGAAATGTATGGCTGTTGAGGGCCTGCCTGTTATCCATGCTGTTCAGTAGTGCTGTGGGGCAGACTTTATTGCTGCTGTGTTTGATAAAGAGCACTTCTTTGCTCCTCGTGTCCTTTTACTCTCTGCCGACGCAACAGTATGTTTGCTTAAAAGACCGGCTGCTTTTCTCTGTGTAAATTTCAAGTCACATTTGATCTGCTGTGGCTTTCTGTGGTCTTGATATGGTTTTAACTGGATGTTTTAATCACTTGAATTTAATGTGCTTTTTGAAATCATTTCAAGTAACAACTCAAACTGTTCAAATTGGTGTAAACACGCACACATGTGCACATACAAAAAGTTTTTCTAAGTTTCTCTCCTTTTAATAATATTGAAATATTGAAACAGAAGCTGGAGTTTTCTGAGCTGGTATTTCAGTAAACTTTAGTGGCAAACAGTTAGTGTCTAATGTCAAGGCACCAGGCGATATCTGCTAGCCATCTTGGTACACACTAATAATGGTAGTATTATTTACACCTACCGATTTCATTTTAGCCTTTGAGCATTTATGTTCCCACTCTGGACAAGGTACTCTGATCTTACAGTTGATATTCTAGAGTTAAACAGGCACTCTATTAGTAACACTTACCAGTGTTCCTAAAACCCTAAAACTGAATGCTCTATAAAATGACACACATAAGTGTTGTTGGGCAAATTTGGTCAACATTGTGAGCATGTAACTCTTCCTAAATGGGCTGTTACTTCTAAAAGTGTGCACTGTTCGTAGCACTGTTGTTAATTTCATTTTTTTTTTATTTCATTTGCTATGTTTTATCATTTAGTATTATGACATCATAGACATCTTGCTGACAGAAAATATCCCTTAATCTTGCTTTATGTACACTGTATTGCCAAAAATATTCAGTCACCCATCCAAATCATTGAATTCAGGTGTTACAATCATTTCCATGGCCACAGGTGTATAAAACCAAGCACCTAGGCATACAGACTGCTTCTACAGACATTAGTGGCAGGTTACTGTCACAGAGCTGCTCTACAGACAGCCTCAGGAGATCCTTTGTCCCGAGAGCCATTAGGCTCTTCAACTCTTCCTAAATCAGGTTTATTTATCTGTACTATATGACGCTTTACTGTATATCCAGTACATCTGCACTCCTGGACACTCTAGACACTTTACTTAAATACCAACACTTAATACCAATATATGCACATTCAGTATTGTCACTATCTGCTGATACCTGCTGATATCTGCACCCCTTGCACATTGTTTATTATTGCACTGCCTTTTTTTAATTGTATTGTATTACTGTGCTGTATTGTGTAACTGCTACTGGCTGCTAAATTTCCTTCGGGATCAATAAAGCATCTATCTATCTATCTATCTATCTATCTATCTACTGAAAGAATGGGTCGCTCTCAGGAGCTCAGTGAATTCCAGCGTGGTATCGTGATAGGATGCCACCTGTGCAAGTCCAGTTGTGAAATTTCCTTGCAACTATATATTCCACAGTCAACTGTCAGTGGTATTATAACAAAGTGGAAGTGATTGGGAACGACAGCAATTCAGCCATGAAGTGGTAGGTCGCTTAAAACGACAGAGTGGGGTCAACGGATCCCGAGGCGCATAGTGCACAGAGGTCACCAACTTTCTGCAGAGTAAATCTCTACAGACCTCCAAACTTCATGTGGCCTTCAGATAAGCTCAGGAACAGTGCATAGAGAGCTTCATGGAATGGGTTTCCATGGCCGAGCAGCTGTATCCAAGCCTTACATCACCAAGCACAATACTGGACTCTAGGGCAGTGGTAGAATGGCACTTGTCTGACTGCATTCTGCCAAGTGTAAAGTTTGGTGGAGGGGGGATTATGGTGTAGGGTTGTTTTTCAGGAGTTGGGCTTGGCCCCTCAGTTCCAGCGAAAGGACCTCTTAATGCTTCAGAAGACCAAGAGGTTTAGGACAATTTCATGCTCCCAACTTTGTGGGAACAGTCTGGGGATGGCCCCTTCCTGTTCCAACATGACTATACACCAGTGCACAAAGCAAGGTTATAAAGACATGGGTGAGTGAGTTTGGCATGGAAGACTGGTCTGCACAGAGTCCTGACCTCAACCCAATAGAACACCATTGGGATGAATTAGAGCGGAGACTGTGAGACAGGCCTTCTTGTCCAACATCGGTGTCTGACCTCACCAATGTGCTTCTGGAAAAATTCCCATAAACACCTGAACCTTGTGAAAAAGCTGTCTCAGAAGAATTGAAACCATTATAGCTGCAAAGGGTGGGCCAACATCATATTAAACCCTACGGATTAAGAATGGGATGTCACTCAAGTTCATATGCATGTGAAGGCAGACGAGCGAAGACTTTTGGCAATATAGTGTAATTTTATTTGTATCATTTAGTAAGCTTGCTCACTGTTATATCATATAACAATTATGCTTGATGTCTAGTGCAAAAGACTACATACTCCTCGTTTCAACCCAGTAGGGGATCAACATCATCTGAAGGATTCTCATATCCAGGGATAGAGGACCACCCACAAATGCAAACAACTTGGAAGACTAACCAATGAGAAGCCACAATATTGAAACGTCCAATCAGTTCTGAGATGGATATTCACTCTTTAGAGATCCTGCAGTAGTTACATGCACTTACGGCAGACTTTCTAAAGACTGCAAACCTGGCAATAAGCAAGTGTTGACTTCATTATAACATTATTAAGGTATGTAGTTTAACTGTAACATAAAACACAACCGTGGGTGGCATAACAAAGCATGCACAGTGTATTCAAAGGTAGATATTAAAATAGCAAAAATAAATGCTAATTAACAGAAACAAAAGTGCAGAGAAGAGTGGAAAGCTTTCTCTACTGTGCTACCGCAAGATGAACTTCAACCTACAACTTCCAGCTTAATTAGCTCCTTGTAAGAGTGATATCATTTACACCAGACTCCGTGTTTATTAACACACTGAGTGTAAAATTATTAGCAGAATCAACACTTGGTTATTGTGAATGTTAATGTTGCTCTTAGCATTAGCATTAACATTAAATGTAGTGCTTAGCCCCAGGACGTTTCTCTCCTCTGAATGTAAACCAGGCAGTCTTAATCCTGTGAAACACTTCCGTAAGCATTTCCTATCTAATCGCAAGGCTGATGTCTTTTGCCCCACACACACAAAACAGTTTCAGAATCAGGGAAGCTTAGTGAGCTAATGCTAAGCCAGCATAACCAAAAGCTAGCAAGCCAGAACACCTGCCTGTAGATGCTAGACAGAGTCTGTTCATTCCATACACCCGTACACCTCCATACACCAACATTGTTAGTTCACTTGCCTCTTCAGTCACAGGTTGCTTTGCCCATCCATTTGTCCATCTGCTAAATTTCTTCGGGATCAATAAAGTATCTATCTATCTATCTATGCTTGTCCGTCTGCACGTCCATGACCTTTTTGTGCACTCATCATAGATAGTAATTTTAGCTGAGGATGAATGGTGGAGCAGATAGGAGTGTTGTACAGAGAACTGTCAATCAAACTGCTCTTTAGCCATGCCCACACGGTTACATATTCTTGTCTTATACAGTATTTTTCACTCTAGTTTTGCTTGATGTGTAAAAAAGTTTATTATCAAGCAAATATTTTTAATATTTTAATTTCAATTTTTTAATTTTAATTTCAATCTTTGATCTCTGCGGCTTGAAAAGTTAGCATTGAAGCGTTTCATTCCAAAATGCTGTACATCCGTTTATAACAAATTTGAATATAACAAGTGTTTGAAAAGAAGAGTAGCACAATGGAAAGGACGTACAATGGAAAGAATGCTCCATTATTATTGCTCTAAAAAAGTGATATGTTTAAAGTGCACTCCCAACAGTGTATAAAATGGGAGGGGGGGTGGGGGGGAGTCATTCTTGACCGTAGCCTGTAATGTGTCTTGGAAAGAAACCCTTCAGATGTGTATTAAGGTTGAAGATATTGTTGTTGTGTTTGGCGACCTTTATATTTCAGAAGCAACCCTGATATGCAACGTGTGATTCACACAGTATCATTAGTGTAATGCAACAGCAGGCCGCTCATTATCTAGAACAGCACACACAATGCAGAGCGAAGCTCTCCCAAGGCTTAGAAGAAATGAGTTTGTTCTCAGCTGGACAGTTAAACTGGACTGAAAATGGTTCTGAACTCTGTGTGGGTTCGAATCCATCAATAAGTAAATAAGAGCAGAATCGCCTCCTCGCGGGGAGCTGTTGAATGTCTAAATTAGCTGAAATAATGAATATTCCGTTCTCCACAGCATCTTCAAAATTAACATCACAGCTCCAACTGGCTACACACATGAAAAATTCATGCCGTTTTATTTTCATCCATTAGCATCTAGCAACTCAACATTACATCTCAAATACTGATCAAGACATGCAAATGCACTCACACAAATACACACATACTTAACATTCCAATAGATTCTCTCTCTCTCTCTCTCTCTCACACACACACATACACACACACACACACTCACACACGCACACATTCATACGCTGTTTTAGTAAAGATGAAATAAACACTCAAATAAGCATATATGTAAATTTTGAAGTTTTAGCACTATGTGAGAAATAGTCCTGCTGAATCATTCTTTCTTACACTGTGTTCTCCTAAACTCAAGATTCAAGTCCAGAAGCTCATAATTGACCCTAATTACCACCTTCCCCAGAACGTCACAGCCCTAATACTAAGGAATTTAATCCTCAATCTAAGGTTTAAACTTAACCTTAATAATGAGGAGTTTAGTCTAAATCCAAACCTTAATATTAATGAATTTAATTTAAATGTCTTACTACATCCAATTGCTATCCCCAACTTTAACTCTAATGATGGGAAATGTAAGCCTAATCTTAACCCTAATATTGAGGAGTTTAACCATACCTTTAAAAGTGAGGACTTTAGCCCTTACTTAGGCCCTAACTTTAACCCCAGTAACAAGAAATTTCATTCAAATCTTAACTATCTCAACCATAATATTGATTCGCGTAACCCTAAAACTATGGCATTTAACCTTGTCCTTAAAAGTATTCCAAAATCTCAACCCTACCCTTAACCCTAAAACTCCTAATACTTTAACCTTAATCTTTTTCTAAATACTGTGGATCCTAATAATATCTAATACTGCTGAGATTAATACTAATCTTAGTCATATCGCTGAGGGGTTTAACCCAAATTGTATCCCCAAAATCTTAATACTGAGGGATCTAGAACTAATTCCTCTTAGCCAGGATTTTAACCCATATATAGAGAAGTCTAACCCTAATCTTAACCATGTTTTCTGTGAAGTTTCTGTCGAGTTTAACCTTACATAAGCCCAAACACTAAAAAGTGTAACCTTAACACTTAGGGCCAATTTCCCAAACCTAGACTAAGGCTAATCCTAATCTAAATAATAAGATCTTGGTACATAGAACTGGCATACCATGAACCTCAAACACTGTTGTCCCCTCCATCAAATACAAACCTCCCATTTGCAAAACCCTGCCAAAATTTAAACAAGGCTGTAATTAGCTTCCTGTTCATCAGCTCTGCACATTTCACTCCGGACAGCTTCTCTAACCTTGGACAATATCGAGCAGCTTCACTCTGCTTTTGATCACTGAAGAGAACAAAGAAAGGAGCAGTTCCACATTAGCATCACATTAGCATCACAACCAGCAGTAGCAGCCATGCTGTGTGATAATATTGTCTGTTTGCTGGTTAAAGGATTTCATCTTGAACTGAAAGTTTCATAGTGAGCCAACAACTTAAACTTTTATTTTGTATTGTTGTTGAGATTAGTATAGACAGTATCAGTAACATTAGCTACTAGCACGCTCCCAGTAACTAACACTAGCATAGCTAACTAAATAATCTGATGATCCATCTTATTTACACATACGTCTTATGGTCTTGCCTGTGTTTATTTTGACGTGCTGCTTCTGTGTGATCACCGTGGTGTCTCACTGTAAACCTGACAATCAGAGCAGAGTCCATTTAATTATTCATGAGCTGAACCAAAAATTAGGGCTAACAGCTTGTTTCATTCTAGTGCCAAATTATAGGCTGTAAATGACTGTGTAAAACTGCATCTGTGCATTTTTCACCCAGACCAACATCACATACTTTCTATGTAGAACATCAGAGAATAATTGAAACCACTGAATAGATGCATTCTATGGCAACGTTAGCCTTAAATCTTATCTGCAACTTTAACCCTAGTCGTATCTGCAAGCCTGATTTTAACCCCAATACTTAATCCCAACCTAATAAAAAATCAAACCCTAACCTCAGATCTGGGTGTTAATCTTCATCATCACCTACCATTGTTTCCTGCAGGGCAGAAATACTTCATTGGACTGGACTCTGAATTTGCTCCTTCACTTTCCCTGTGTGTGTACAGGCTGTCCGTTCAAATACTGTTCTTAACAAGCACATGTACTCGCCATTTCCCCTCAGGGGAATCCCTGATGCCGTCTAAAGGGTCGCTCCATTATTTTATTAGCTCGAGTGAAGTGTGTTAGATGAGCCCTCTAACACACCTCTAACACACTTTGATGAGTTAAGGTATCGAGTAAACAAAAGTATCGCCTTCAGCAGCAGAACATGCCCAGAAATCACGTCAGACTTGACCCGTTTCGTTTTTCAAACCCAAATAAATGTCAGACAAAGCTGTTTATAAGCCATGGCATTGGACTAAAACGCTTCTTATTTCCAAACTGTAACATTCCTTTTGCTGTGTTCAGAATAGGTTACAAATTATTCCATTAGCTGCACATGACTACTGATTCAACTTCCCTAGTGTACTCAAGATAACACTATATAACCGCAACAGCACAACAAGAAAGGCACTACATCAAAATGCTAAAGCAAAGCTTATAACCAGACAAAGCAATTACTCATACATTTACTGTACAGCACCAGTCAACAGTTGACTAAATGGATGTTGTTGCTTATCTTAAAGACCCTACAGGCTTACGCTTGACAGTTCTGATGAGATGTCTAATAAATAAATATCCTGATATAACACATATACTCTTGATGTATCACAGTATTATATTTTTGCCATATAATTTGTTGCGCAAAAAAACTTTTATCTCTTTCAGTTTAGTGAATATTCATGATGGACAGACCAATAGAATGCTGTTGTTATATCAACATCCATTGCATGTTAAGAAAGCTGTTTCATCCTCCTGTATCCATTTTGGAGGTTTTTTAACTCAGACGGCATAATTCCATGAGTGCTATTTTCTAGTTTGAAGTCTTCACTTTTATCCTAAGTAAAGCATTAAGCTAAAAATAAGGAGAACCTTGAGTAGCTGTGTCTAAACTTTAAACTGGTACTGTACATCATTTTCAGACTTCTCGAGATTTACAAACTTTGCATGGCTAGTTGATTAGCACACTGTGGCTGATCTAGTGTAGGGTGAGTGTGTTCCATTTGTGTTCTCCTTCCCTTCTGCCTTTTGTTCAAGGTCAGTATGTAGAATCTGAGCCTTCTTTGTGTTTTTGTGTACCATCTATTCTATCACTGAATAAAAGATCCGTGAACTTCCTTTACTGATAGATGCTTTCTCCAAGTGAGCTGTACAGTAAGTGTTTATTATTGCTGTGCTTAATCAGAGCAATGATAATGTATGACTGATGTGTTTCCTATTCGTGAGTTTGCTTGTTCCAAAATGATCATTTGTGGCACAAACAAAATAAAAATCTCAGTATTTTGCCGCTTTGTTAATCCATGTTCTTGTACATGTACATATCATTATAAACACAAAAGCAGCACAAAAAAAATCATGTGATAGCAATAGCTACTTTACTTATCTTAAAGGTACAGTGTGTAAGATTTAGTGGTGCGGATGCAGACTGCAACCAACTGAATAACCCTCTTTCACCCCTCCTTTTTCCAAGGGTGTGATAGAAACAAACAGTGGCCTTCAGGTTTTCACTTTTTTGATGGCAAGGATACACCTTCCTTTTTTTTATTGTGCTAAATAGTAAGTATGATGCTCCATAAGGCAAAAAGCTTGGGCTCTCACAGCTCACAATTTCTAACAACACAAAATGGTTAGCCAGCACTGACAGCAGCCACGGATTCTGTCTCTACCATTCTGGGCTACTGTAGAAACTTGAAGGTGCAACACAGTGGTATCTGTTGGAAGATTACCCCGCTCCTATGCAGATTTGAAGGTCTCATTCTAAGCTTACGAAAACACAACTGTGTGTAGTTAGAGTTAATTATACACTACTGAAAGCATAGTTTTGTATGGTGTATTCTATTTCTGCTAGTAGATCCCCCAAGACATTACACACTGCTCCTTTAAGAGGTAATATACATAAAGTGCGTTTATGGTAAATCAGTTTGAGTCTTATTGTGAGTCATACAACCCCAAATCTAGCTGGGCCTGTTTTTCGTCTACCAATTCTATTTGTTTTAACAAGTTTGATGTGTTTCAGCCTGAATGCATTTCGCCATATGCAGCACGGAGGGGAAATGAACTCATGGACAAACTCCACAAACTTCTGTCCGTCCGTGGACTACATCCAATAAATAATCTTAACATTGTAGATTTCCCCCTGGGAATGGCATGAAATCTGCTGTTTTTCTTTGGTGAATCTTAATAGGTCTCCTGGGCCTTGGCGGCTCTGCTGCTGGGTGAAAGAGAAAAACACTGTAGCTGCTGCAGCAATACACAAACCTTTTTATTTTTGAGCGCAGGACGGAAGACTGGAATGTCTTTTCTTTTTTTGTACTTTTGTCTTCCGTCTTTCCATCTCAGCTTTTCACTGGTGCTGTTTGTTTGTACGTTTTTGTTTTCTCACTGTCATGTTCAGCACTGAGACCCATTTGCATCCTCAATAGAACTGATCAGCGTCAAAGTGACACTTTTTCACTGAAATAAACAGTGAAAGTAAGAAAGGCAGAGAGAAAGAGAGAGAGAGAGAGAGAGAGAGAGAGAGTGAGAGAGATAGGGTGAAAAGTTGTCTACTGTTCATAGTGACAAACCACAGACCTGACTCTGTTGGGTTTGCATGTATGTCCATCACTGCAGAGGCACTGCATGTGTGTGGGTGGTCACTCACTCACACTCACTTTTTTGATCACTCGTTTTCCTTTACCTGTAGTAGCAGCCTCATACTCATTAAACCCATAAAGCTACGCAGTTAAAGCTGTAGAATTTTCAGAGCCTTTCAGTAAAGGCCTGAACACAGCATATATGCAGTTTAATATATTCCCCGTCTTCAAACGCAGCTACAGGAAGTCTGCTAATGAGGGCATCATTTAAAGAGCAGGATGCGCAGTATTTGCAAGGGAGAATTTCTACAGAGTTATGTGAGTTTTTAAAAGAACCACTCCAAAGTGGGGCATCTCTACTAAGGCCTGCATGTGCAGACTGTTGCAGATTCAGTAAAGCTGTAGAATAGCTGGTTGTAACTGGGTGGAAAATGCTTCAACATTAAAAGCTTAGTAATGACATAGTGACAGTGATTTGCTGCTGGAAACAACAGTGAGCAGTGAGTCATTGACAGTGAATATGGGTGTGAGTTGGAATGTAAGTCTGAGTGTGAGCTGGAACGTGAGTGTGTTTGTGCTGATGACTGTGAGCTGATGAGTGTGAGTCAGTGTAAGTTGAATTTAAACTGGGCAACGCAAGTGTGAACTAGTGAAAGTGAGTATGAGCCAGTGAGTCTCAGTTAGCGAGTGAGTGTGAGCTGGTGGGTGTGAGTTAGTGAGAGTGAGTGGATCAATTTAAACAAGTTAATTCGAGTGTGTGTGAATGTGAGCAGGTGGGAGTGAATGGATGAATTAAATGTGAGTTGGTGATGGTGAACTGGAGAGAGTGAATAATTTTAGCTTTCAGAGTAATGTGAGGGCAGTTGGGCAGTGCAACCGCAAGTCAATTAATGTGAGCTTGTGAGTGTAACTGCGAGTCACTAAGCATGAGCCAATGGGTGTATATGCAAGTCAGTGAATGTGAGTCAGGGAGTGCAAAAGCAAGTCAGTGAATGTAAGCCAGTGAGTGTAACTGCAAGTCACTGAACATGAGTCGGTGAATGTAACTGAATGAGTCACTGAATGTGAGCTGGGGAGTGCAAACAAAAGTCACTGAATGTGAGCCCGTAGGTGTAACTGCAAGTCAGTGAATGTGAGCCGGTAGATATAACTGGGAGTCACTGAATGTGAGTTGGTAAATATAACTGGGAGTAACTGAATGTGAGCCAGGGAGTGTAACTGTAAGTCACTGAATGTGAGCCAGGGAGTGTAACTGTGAGTCACTGAATGTGAGCCGGTGAGTGTAACTGCAAGTCAGTGAATGTGAGCCGGTAAATATAACTGGGAGTCACTGAATGTGAGCCAGGGAGTGTAACTGTGAGTCACTGAATGTGAGCCGGTGTGTGTAACTATGAGTCACTGAATGTGAGTTGGTGCGTGTAACTGTGAGTTACTGAATGTGAGTTGGTCCGTGTAACTGTGAGTTACTGAATGTGAGTTGGTGGGTGTAACTGCGAGTCTCTGAACGTGAGTCGGTGGGTGTAACTGTGAGTCACTGAATGTGTGTTGGTGGGTGTATCTGGGAGTTACTGAATGTGAGCCAGTGAATATAACTGTAAGTCACTGAATGTGAGCCAGTGAGTATAACTGTGGGTCACTGAATGTGAGCTGTTGAGTATAACTGTGAGTCACTGAATGTGAGCCAGGGAGTGTAACTGCAAGTCACTGAACATGAGTCGGTGAATGTAACTGAATGAGTCACTGAATGTGAGCTGGTGCGTGTAACTGTGAGTTACTGAATGTGAGTTGGTCCGTGTAACTGTGAGTTACTGAATGTGAGTTGGTCCGTGTAACTGCGAGTCTCTGAACGTGAGCCAGTGAGTATAACTGTGGGTCACTGAATGTGAGCTGTTGAGTATAACTGTGAGTCACTGAATGTGAGCCAGTGAGTATAACTGTGGGTCACTGAATGTGAGCTGTTGAGTATAACTGGGAGTCACTGAATGTGAGCCAGTGAATATAACTGTGGGTCACTGAATGTGAGCCAGTGAGTATAACTGTGAGTCGCTGAATGTGAGCTGTTGAGTATAACTGTAAGTCACTGAATGTGAGCCAGTGAGTATAACTGTAAGTCACTGAATGTGAGCTGTTGAGTATAACTGTAAGTCACTGAATGTGAGCTGTTGATTGCAACTTAAAAAGCCTAGCATGGAAAACCTTCTGTTTTCTGCGAACATAAAGACACAGCAATGCAAAGAAATAAAAGAGTAGCATTTTATGGGCATACTGCCCATTGCTCATCAGTCTCGTGCTGTATTACATAGTGGTCTTTCATCTCAGAGGTCAGCAGTTTAAGCCCCCTTCCAGTCTAGAAATATCTCAAGCTCCTTCTCTTTTGAGTTTAGACATTTATTTCGAGTCAGCTGCTCACCTCGAAACCACTCTGTTATATGCTGTCATACTTTCCTGTGCTTGGTTGGTGGCTTAACCCTTAGCGTTCTGGTTTCTCAAAGAGGAAATCAGCAATTCAGTTCTCACATGTGGTAAGCCAGTCCTCCATTACAGATCTATTAGTCTATATTTTCATTTGAATACATACCAGAACACTTGTACTGTAAATCTCATTGTGAAGGTTTCAATGTTGTTGACCAAACAAAAACGCTGCTAAAAGATTAAATAAAAAGAAACAGCAGTAATGCATACCTCGATCATGTTGTGGGCTGTATTTCTTCATTTAGGGGAATAGAATAATTGTTTTCACAGTCAAGCATGATGGTATTTTGATGGCTGGTTAAGGGAAGTTCATCTAGACTGGTGTATTAATAAGAGTTGGGTTGTTTAAGAGAAGGAAAAAGACAGTATCAGATTGATATCGGTACCGGCAGACACTCAGGGTTGCGCTATCTGTATCGGACATGAAAAAGTGGTATCGTGCCACCCCTAATTTTAACACTGGCAACTCCATCCACCAAAAAAATTGTAGACTTTTGTTTTAGGGACAGTTAAGCTCAGTTCTTTCAGTAATTTCAAGCTTTTCAGTATTTGCCAGATTGACCTGAAAGTTGTTTTGTTCCAGCCAGTCTATAAAGCATCTCACAGCCCAATTCACAGCCCAATTCCTGACTGTTTAGTTGTTCTGCCATCACAGCTGTCGACTGAAAAGCTTGTTTGGGGGATGCTAAATTCAGAACTTAGAACTTGTTAGCACATTCTTCTTCAGAATCTTACCCAACAGGCTGCATGTCAAGTCTTACAGAGGTTGTCTAATATATCTGTTTTCTCTTACCGTCCACTCATTTCCGTACACACAGATTAACTTGCAGCTTGCTATGCAGCTTGAATATTCTCATGCAGTTCCTGAACAAACCGTTCATCGTCTGCCAATGGTGTTGGCACTAACAGGATGACTCGTGGAGGCCATCACTGCACACAGAATGTCTGCAGTTGTGGCTGTTGGTTCAGTCATATACAACGTCTTTGCTTATGTCACATCCGTGACCAAACTTGAAATCATTCGCATCTCTCACAATGTCAAACCTACCCACCAAGTTTCATTCCTGTTGACTGATTCCTTCTGGGTGCAACTATTAGTGCAGCTATGCTTCTGATGATGAGTGTATATGCTAAAGTAGAAAGTTTGTACTGCCTGGCTGCAGGGTAAAATGAGTTGTTACCCTGTAACTGCTGATCAGCGGAATAATATACACATAAGGTTCAGACAGGAAAGACGAGCTTAGTACATCGGACCCTGAGAGGTTTGGTTTGTGAAATTACAGGCCACACACTCTAACAGCTGATCTGAGATTTTTCTCTGTCAAAATGAAAGTCAAAATGAATCATGGATTTATTAATGAACTGATTCGCTTAAAGAATCATATGATTCTTTGTAGTTGAAGGTTTTCTTCTGATGTCCGTGTTGGTCCTTACAGACAGGCTGTTTTGCAGAAAGAGTTGTGCGTCTGTATGACGCTGTATGTTTGTACAGTAAATTGTGTCACCCCTGCGGAGACGTGCGTATGTGTGTGTGTGTATTATGGCTCCATCCTCAGGTGTTGCTCCCTCTGCTGCCTCCAGCTGGGTTTTGCTTTTCTTTCCTTTGAGCGGCGTCCCAGCGGCAGATGGAACTGAGTGAGTCCTGCACGGAAACAGCAGCTTTGATATTATTCCAGTGTGTGCCGGAAACACTTGGGGTGGAAAACCTTGTGTTCTTTCCCTCTCTCTTTCTTTCTTTCTCCCTCTTTCTCTCTCTCTCTCTCTCTCTCTCTCTCTCTATCTGTCTCTCTTTCTCTGTCTTCCTTTGCCACTTTTTGCATGTGTGTGTGTCCCACTGAAAAATTACACCCAACCGGTGGAGTCAGACAAAGCCACAGCACAATACAGCACTGTCCATTGATCACCTCACAGTGTGCTCAGAGAGGAAACATGAGGCAGCACATGCACAAAAACCTTTTACACACACACACACACACACACTGTGGGCCAAGAGCGTGTGTTCTGTGGAGAAGTGATAACTCAAAGACCAGAGTCACTGTGGGACTGACGGACAGAGAGAGAGAGAGAGAGAAAAGGGAGACAGAGGAGAGCTGAGAGAGAGAAGGAACGAGAAAGATATATATGAAGCAAGGGAGAGAGAGGGAAACAGAAAAGAAAAAGCAGGAGAGAAAAAGAGAGAAAGGGAGAAATAGAAAAAGAAAAATGGAGAGAGAGCAAGAGAAAGAAGAGATGAATAGAGAAACAAATAGGAAATGAAGACTGAACGAAAGAAAGAGTGAAAGAAAGACATAAGTAAGAGTAAACGAGAGAGAGAGAGAGACTGGTGTTGAAGGAGTGAAGGTGCAGATCATAGGTTCTCTGACATGAGTTCCCTAAGAGATAAAGGGGACTGGAGAGAGACAAAGACAGAGACAGGAAGAGGGAGTGAGGGAGAGAAACAGAACAAGTGAGAATAAGAGACTGGTGCTGAAGGAGTGAAGGTGCAGATCATGAGTTCACTAACATGAGTTCCAGAGACAGGAACGGGAGGGAGAGAGAGAAACAGAACAAGTGAAGAGAAAGAGAGACAGAGAATGAGAGATATTGAGAGAGAGAGAGAGAGAGAGAGAGAGAGAGAGAGAGAGAGAGAGAGAGAGAGACTGGAGTTAAAGGAGTGAAGGTGCAAATCATGAGTTCCCTAACAGATAAAGGGGACTGGAGAGAGACAAAGACAGAGACAGGAAGAGGGAGGGAGAGAGCGAAACAGAACAAGTGAGAATAAGAGAAAGACAGGCAGAGAGTGAAAGTAAATATGAGGGAGAAGAATGAAGAGAGATAGTCACAGGCATAGGATGAGGGAGAGAGATATAGAGCTAGAGAGAGAGAGAGAGAGAGAGAGAGAGAGAAACACTGGTGCTGAAGGAGTGAAGGTGCAGATCATGAGTTCCAGTCAGGCTGTGTGACAGTAGGTTGTCAGAGCGTTAGTTTTGTGTGGCCGCAGGTTTGTCAGAGAGTCGGGCTGAAATCACAGGCGACGGATCCGAATGGAGCTGTTTTTCCTACTTAATTCTATTTAATTTTATTTAATTTACCTTAACACTTCCCCTCAACTGGCATTATAATCCAGCGGTGAGCGAGGGAGGGGAGCGCACAGTCAGCAATACACCAGCACCACCAAGTGGTCACATATTCACATGTTCACTGAGAAGAAGAACAAAACACAATTCTGCAAACTTAAAATATGAAAATATGTAATATAAATACATAATCTAATAATACATGTTTGGGTGGGGCATATTAGAAGGTCTTAATCTCTTCCTGTGTCTGTTTTCTGAAGCATGCTCTGAGCTCATGTTTTTTTGTTGCTTCTTTGACAAGATCTTTGTACCTGACCCTCCAGCTCACACTGACCTCCTCTACAATCAGTGCCATTGAAATGTAAGATGATGGTCTCACACACCCCCTTTCTGACCCTTCACGCTCTCTGACCCCTGAATCCCCCTGACCCCAAACTGCCTCTCTGAACGCCGATCCCCGTGACCCACCACCCATCTCTCTATCCATCCATCCCCCTGACTGGTTTATTTGACCCCCACCTTCTAAGACTCCTGCAGCTCTCTAACATCTTTTCTTTTTTCTGAGACCCCATCTCTATGAGCGCCATCCTTCTTTTCTTTTTTTTTTGCCCCACCTTTTTCTATAACCCCCACTACTTCATTTCTGTAATCCCTACCCTCTCAGACCCCGCCCTTCTCTATGACCACACCCTATCACCCCCATTCTTCCTGACCCTTTCCTGCTCTCCATGACCCCCACATCTCTCTGAAACTTACCATTTCAGATCCTCGTCTTTCTGGCTCCCACCCTCTCTGATTCCCGCTTCTGTCTGACACCCACATCTTTTTGACTTCACCCCTCTCTAGGATCCTCCCATCCTGTCTCTTTGACGCCCATCACTCCGACTTACCCCAACACCCTCCCCTCAGTCTCTCTGAGGTCTCCTCACCCCCTTGCAGAGAGAAGTGCTGGCCTTATGCCTGCATGTTTGAGAAGAGGACTTTAGCTGCCCTGTCTCTTGGACACCCCAAACCCTTCATGACACTGCCCACACCCCCTCTCACCCCACTCGTTGACTCCATATTTCTGATCCCTCTGCCCCCACCACCTCTCTACGAGTCTCTTCTTTTTAGCCACCCCCTCCACCCATGGGGTCATCTTCCAGCACAATCCTCCAGAACAACTCAATTACATTACCTTAAGTAAATCACCAGCCTAACGACAGCGCCCTGCTCTGTTAGCGCGGCCTCGGGGGGGTATGGGGCCTGTGTTGTTGGCGAATGGGTGAATTAACATTTGCTCGCGCCGTCTGCAAATGGCAGCTCGTGCCTGCACTGAGGAATGAAAGTGCGATGAGCTCAGGTGCAGCGGTCTGCGTGAGCTGAAATATTTGAGCAGTTTTGATTAGTGATTCTATTCAGGCTGAGGTAACATTTACTTTAGGGAGGAAGGGCTGAGACTGAGCCTGAACTCTGCATTCACCACAAAACACAACGTATTCAATCTGCAACACACACACGCACACACACAGACAGACACATACACATACACATACAATACACACACACACACACAAGGGCAACAGACTGTCTCTATTCCCTGACTCGGAACATCCGATCTCCTAAATATATTTGACATTGATTTAAAAAGTATATAATGTTATTACACTTAACCCAGCTCAAATACAGAGTACACATTTAGCTCGGCCAGACGAGTCCAGTGCACAAGTTACTCTCAAACATGCACACTTAAGCCCAGGGCTTCTCTGTGCAATCATTGCACACAGTAAGTCAGGGTTTTGAATTAAAAGGGCTCATCTCATGGAAAATTGAATTTTCCATGCTTTTTTATAAATAAGAGAGGCTGATCTATACAAACGCTGCTTAGTTTTAAAAAACTTACCATCAGTGTGCAAAATACCCCCTGGTATGCAGTACCAGTCAAAAGTTTAGATACAGCTATTCATAGCAGGGTCTCCTTATTTTTAGCTTAACGCTTTACTTTAGAACAAAAGTGAAGACATCAAACTATAAAATAGCACTGATGGAATTATAGAGTCACCTTAAAACACCTCCAAAATGGAACTTTATAGGAGGATAAAACAGCTTTCTTAACTTGCAATGGAGGCTGATATAGGCAGGCTGCAAATTTGGACCATTGGAGCTTTTAAATTGTGCAAAATCAGAGATAAAATTTTGTTTGCAACATATATCATCAAGTCATATGTCATATATATGTCCTGTATAGTCTTCAAGATAACCAAAAACATCCATTTAGTTGGGTATGTGTAAACCTTTGACTGGTACTGTACGGGTGAGTTCCATGTTGGCTGGCTACTGTAGCGGTTTAGGGCTGCTAACTCACTCGCTATAGCAGCACTGATGCTAGCTTTAATGGGAACAAAGTTTTAGGTTTAATGGGAAGACTATTTTAGTTTGGTGAGCTCTTCCATCAACTATACATTAAGTCAGATCTTACACTCTTACTCCTTTGTCTTTGTTTTGAGAAATGAGTAACAATCCAATCTTTCCACCAATGTCTTAGAAAAATTAAGCAGGCTTTCAGATTGTTAATAATGCTACATCATACAGTAAAGTTCTTCAGAGGTATCCCAGGCGTAGTTACAGTTGGTAGGCTATGAAGGACCAAGTAGGTGAACCAATATGCAGCTTATTGCCAGCAAGAAGAAATATTCAAGATTCAATTCATGTAATTATTTCAAAGATTCTCCTGTTCATTCAGATTGTTATGCTGTAAAATAACTGGTAATGAAACATTTTGTATTAAGTTAGAAAGCAATGCAAAATAGAAGCATTTCACAAGTGGGAGAATAGTCATGAAAAAATGAATTCTGCTTTTGGGACCAGATTCACCAATGATTTTCTATTTAAAAAAAAAAAAAAAAATTAAGAAGGATATAAGGACAGACACTAAGATGTTCTATTAACTGTTATGTTTTGTGAAACTCAATAGAGTTTACTGTAGGGGTTTACTGTGAATTCCTACAGACAAAGACAAGTATGAGAATGCTGTGATGGTAAGAATGGGACTGTTTTGGTAAGAAAATAAATATAATAATATACACTGTCGAGTCACATTATTATGACCACTTCTTACTTTCGACAGCGGCAGTACGTTGCTCATGAAGGAAGTCGTGTTTTCATTGGCATTCTCTGGACCCACTCATCCATGTGGAAGGCACTCTTAACCGATTTGGGTAGAAATCCATCCTTGCAGATCATGTACACCCATACATGCTGATTGTCTTCCCTGGGGCGGATGGGATCTTCAAGCAAGACAATTCAACATGTCACATGGCTAGAAATGTCCAACACTGGTTGGAAGAGCATGACCAACGCTTCCAAGTATTACCCTGGCCCCCTAATTCCCCAGACTCATCTGTGTGACCACCTCGAACATTGTGTTTGGTCTATAGATCCAAACCCCACGCACCCTCCAGCAGCTGTGGGATGCAATGCAGTCAGCATGGCTCCAGATACCTGTGACAACCGACTCCCAGCCTGTCTATTATTTCATTTATACCAAGAAAAGAAATTAAGAAACTTCTTAAGTGGTTTTTGAAAAATAGCAGTTTATCTAAACTTTTTGTATGTATTTAAAAAAAAAGATGTATTAAAAAGCCTTTTGTTCTTAAGACACTTTTGGGAATCTGGGCCCTGATGAAGGAGAAGTGATAACATTTACAGGAATGTAATAAAACCGCTTTTTAAGCCCTGATGTTTTCTTGACATTTTCATGTTTACTGTTTCAGAGTGTGACTATTTCTGCCTCTCCCTCACAGGCCTCTGATGAACGATTAAAGGATGACTGACACAAACTGTGCAGCAACACAGTTATCGTCCCTGAATTTACATCTACAAGGTGGACTAACAAGGTAGGAGTGTCTAATAGAGTGGACGGTGAGTGGACACATGGTACATAGAGCACATTAAACAGACAGGAAGTGTAATTATAAGGTAATGTACATGCTGAAGTGGCATGTGAAGGTGATGAAGCGAACTAGGAAAAATGTCTCTTTCCGATGCTCTCCAATTTGCTTCCCTGCGTCATAAATGCATGAGTTATTCTTTAGAGCTCTTACTAGATGCTACTCCTCCGGTTCCTCCAGGTATAAGTGTGTCTGTCGGTAAACTCCCGTTAGCTATCGAATCTATATGAGCTTTTCCTCAGGGCCGACACAGAGTCTGAACCGATTGGGTTGTTAAAGCAGGGGAGGAACATGACAGAATGACCCGTGGCCGTCCCTTCGGCACAGCGCGGATGAGAGGTCATAGGAAAGGTCAAGGAAGCTCATTAGATCTGCAGTGTTTTTCCCCAGCTCACTGCTCAACTTCATCCAAGCACATCTTGAGACACGACTATGGATTTCTTTTTTATACATTATTGCAGTCCACCTCGTATCTTGCTTGTGAGCTATCAATGTTGTATTAAAGGTAAACTTCATCTCAACCCCCTTGCTAAATAATGAAAGAAAGCGAAAGGATATACAGAGACCACTTGGGCTTGTTTGGGCATGTGTATGTTGCTTGCAGCTGGAGTTTCTCATTAGGATGTGCGTAAACTGGTGGGCTTTTGCGCGGCTGCCTTTGTTTTTCAGCCTTCTGTCTATCATTCAGCGCTTCGTTATTGAATTTAAAACGAGTGAAGGGAAGAAGAGGAAACAGTCAGGAGAATCCCACTGAGAGAGATGCCTCCATCTCTGATGGTGTCCTAGAAACATAAATCTAATTATAATTTGGAACATCAGACAATCAACTCGGAAGTTACACAAAATCATGATTAAAGATAAAAAAAGATTTAAAAATAAACACACTGGAAAATCCAAACAGCTTTAGTTTATACATATGCATAGGGAACAACAAGACGCAGACTGACGCGGCTGATGATGTTAGCGGGAGGATTTCAGCTGAAATTTCAGATTGCTGGAAACTTTGCAGAATAATTTGACTTTACCGAGAAAACCCTACTTAATCACGAGGACTGTTACTTTAGTGATGCTTTACAGAGTATTAGTAATTAAGAGTAACCGCACTCATCATCAAAAGAACAGTCGCACAAATAGTTGCACTTAGGTGGAATCAGCCGACAGGAATGAAACTTGGTGGCTAGGTTTGACATTGTGAGACTTGCGAATGATTCAAGTTTCACGCTCGGCTGCACATGTTATGTAAGCAAGGATGGGCCTTATCGTTGTACCTGACTGACGCAATAGCAGGGTTATGGACATTCAGTGAGCAGTGATGCTCTCCAAATCCATATTAGTCATCCTGTTAGTGCCAGACAGCTGCATGATGCAGGACTACATGCATGCAGACCGTTCTCTGGGGGCCTGATTTTTTTTTTCATCTTTTAGGACTCTTTTCTTTAGTTCTCCTTGTTTTTTTTATTTCTGGTGGCCTGTATCTATTAGCTCTGGTTCTACTTGGTTCCTTATTTTTATTTCACAATTAAACGTAATTTGCCATTTATTTACTGTGTCCCCCAACTTACTTGTCATGATGTTGAGCCAGTCGTGACATTTAAAACTACTTTTTACTTTTGTACATTCACAATCACAACCTGAAAATGTTGGAGTTGACTTGGCTGCATCAATGGAAATGCTATGTACAAACAAAACCAAAGCCAAACATGACATATTACACAAGAAAAAAAAAGTTTGGAGTGCTGAAACTGACCACAGTATCTTTCTGTGAACTGTGTAAGTCACAAAGTCTACACTAAACCAATTACATTCCATGCTTATTATGAATATATGAGGCTTCCAAGCTTCTCTATTTTCAATAAGGCTTTTTAGAATTCCTGAATGACTATGCAGAGATTGTTACTGTTTCATTAAATCTATTTTAGTTTGGTCCTGCTGCCCAATAGCTCTTTGAACATTAGCTTACGTTAACTCCTAAGTGTCGACTGTAGAGACAGTAAACCACCTGCCATTTAATTCTAAAACAGCAAAGTAAGAAAAAGTTGGTAAAAGAACAGGGTGCCTGATAAGCTAGTATTAGTTAGGAGTCAGTTAACTGCTGCTGCCTCTGGGTAGGAGATGAGTTGTGAACAGTGGAAATTCAGGTTTCGGGAGGCCAGTTTTGCAGTTTGCTGTTTTCTTTAGCTCATTTGAAATGACAATGAAAAAACTGATTCCACTGAAAAAACCCAGCGCAGATGAAGCCTGAGCCAGTGGAATGAAGTACACAAAGTGACTCAAGCCACGTGTTGGCTTATTAACAATGACATAACACTGAAAGTATAACAAAATGTTTGCTCACTTCATAGGATATACTTTTTCTTTGGGTGCCCTGAAAAAATTATAGCAGGAATTGAAGGGTAGTACAAGAAGCTTAACAGTAAGAATATTTTACTTGTTTATGTTATAAAAACATTTCTCATTTCGCAAACCAGTTAATACTTCAGCATGGCTAACAAGAGCAGCCATTAGCGGGAATGTCGTTAATGTAGCATAATGGTAAATCAGGTAATGCTTTAATATTCAGCTATAACATAGCACTCAAATATATATGTCCTAACAAAATGAAGTTAGGATTTAAAATTATTTTCTTACCTCTTATACAGACAGCAGCAAGCTGTGAGGAGAACTTCAGGCACAGGACTAGTGAAAGACTCCATCCTGGCATGTCCGTTGTATGATCCTGTGGCCTACTCCAAATCAGTGTTTACTCAATCTCATCTCTGCCAGTGTTAAGAGCTGGCTACTTTCATCTTGTAGACAACTACACATTGATGTATTTTCCACATCACTCCCTGTCGACATTCAGAGCTGACGACTTTCATTGATACTTTAACGTTGATTCAATACATTGAAATTGCGACTGCGACCAAAATTATGAATCTGAAGGAAAATCAATAACGGGTCAATGTCACACTGCAATCTGGGGAACCGACCGTTTCATGTTGTCTTGCCTCTTTCCTTTAAACACCACATTTACTGCATGCACTTCTTTCTATTACAAAAGGCTCTTTATTTGAATCTGTATCTAACCTGACAGGTTTTTAGTTAGGGATTTACAATACACTGTAATGACTGCAGCTAATAACGGACCCCAGAGACTTGAATATTGGGCTTGCATGAGACTTATGAATATTTCTGATCTCTATTGCACTACAGAGAGTACTACAGTACTACGCGGGGTGGGGGTACATTGTTGCAGGGCTTGTATTAAAATTGTTTTTCACTGGGTGGTTTATTACAAAGTGCCATCGCCTGGCCCGCTACAGACCGCTACACCCCCCTCAGCACGGGCCACGGACTGGTGGTTGAGAGACCGTGCACTACAGCATCTACTACTGCACTAAAGCAACACTCCAGCACTATAGCGTGTACTACAACATGACAGCAGGTATTACTATTGCACTTGACTCTGTACTATAACACTCTGGCATGTACTACTGCACTGCAGCATGTGCCACAGCATTAAAGTCTGTTCTACTGCTTGTTTTTTGTCCCATGGTTTGCTGTTTGGTCATCGTTCTCTTTAGCATTGTGAAGCAGAGTGTAGCTGAAACCTAATCCTAATTTGAAATCGTCCTGCACTCTGTTTATCTGGCCCAAGTCTCCAGTGTATAAATTACCCTCAGCCTGCCCTTATTGTTCCACTACTGAACACGGCCTCTTCCCAGAAACGCTCTACTCTAAATGCCTTTGCTCTCAGAGAGGAAAATCAAGCCTATAAGCAAACCTCTGTTTGACATGAAGTGAGAGATTGATGCATATCAAGGGCGATGAGCAAAGATCCATTAATTCCATTAATATTCGGTAAATAAATGCTGCTTCGTGTAGAAATAGAGTGGGCAGGTCAGTAATTGCTAAACATCTGCTTTTATTCGCTCCAGTTTTGCATCACAAATGCACTGCTCTGCATTAGCCTGCATTAGCCAATCCGTTAGCAGCCACCCACATGGCTAAAAGCGCCCGTGCTGCTTGTGCAGGACAGATGTTCCTGTCAACCTCGGAAACCTCTTAGTGCATCAAATGACTTCACACTTTATTTATTTATTCAGTCGTAATAATACATTTTCCTTTAGAGTAACACAGTGCTCTCTCTCTCTCTCTCTCTCTCGCCCCCCCGGGGTGAGCAGATGTTTCTCAAACCATATGGCGTCTTAATAATCCCCTTTCTGTTCTTTCCTTTCTTCTTTCTTTCTCTCTCTCTCTCTCTCTCTTATTCTAGCACTCTCACTCAAACAAATTCACATCAGCCACACATGATTTTAACTCTGTCCTTACATGCCCTCTCTCTCTATGCATGCACTCACTGGCCATGTCCATTTACCATAGATTATGTGGATGTAATATGAGGGGACTACTTATAAAAATGGTTGTAATTCCTGCTAATAACAGTAATTATTTAATTGCAACTCTAATATCCTGTGTTGGACGGCTAAAATAATAGCTTTGTCGACTTCAAAATATTTATGGATCTGACTGTGGTAAGTGGACCCTCATAGACACAAGGCAGTTGAGCAGTTAGTATATAGTACTAGTCAAAAGTTTAGACACGGCTACTCACAGAACGTTCTCCTTATTTTTAGCTTGATGCTTTACTTTAGAACAAAAGCAAAGTCACCAAAAAGACACCTTAAAAAACCATCCAAAATGGAACTTCACAGGAGGATAAAACAGCTTGCAATGGAGGTTACTATAGCAAAACTTTTTTCTAAGCAATTTTGAACTAATTCTATTATCCATCATGGATATTTACAAAATTGCAAGGAAACTAGAGCTTTAAAATTGTGCAAAAATAAAAGATTCAAATATTTTGACAACAAAATATATACGATATGGCAAAAATATAATATTGTAATACATCAAGAGTATATGTGGTTTATGACAATATCTACACTCATCATTGGAAAAATGTTGTACCCAGAAGGAATCAACTGGCGGGAATGAAACTTGGTGGGTAGATTTGACATCATGAGACATGTGATTCAAGTTTCACATGCATGTGATGTAAGCAAGGACAGGCCTTATCTCTGTACCTAACTGACCAAAAAAGGTCACCCTGTTGCATGTACTTTCCATTCTGACTCTGTGCTATTGTGGTGGTAGCATCCTTTGCAGATAAAGTATGTCTCGGAGAAGAGTTCAAGGCAATTCAAACAGTTGGAAGAGTTGGAGAGGGGTTGTATCATAGGGCCTTGAGAAGAGGATGGTCTTATTGACGTATTGCACACCATACCGGTCATGTGGATACTGCTGGCATGCTGCTGGCAGTAGTGGATCTGGGAGACCTACACAAACCACGGAGTAAGAGAACCTGACAGATTGTCCAACATGCGCAGATTGATTGGTTTGTTGTCACACGTCACATATCCAGAAGGCCTGGTGTCACTTCACCTCCACCCCTGCCGCACAATCTGCAGGAACTGTGTGAGAATATTCAAGCTGCATGGGATGGATTATCACAGAACCTCTACAACTCCATGCCGAGACATATGGTATTAGGCGGCCTGATGCCATACTGAGAGACATTACTTCTGTATGTGTAGCTCAATAAATAGAGTCTTTAAGATAACTAAAAACCTCCATTTAGTTGGGTTTGTCTAAACTTTTGACTGATAGTGTATATTGACTTATATGTACTTACATCTTACACTGTTGTCGCTTTCTCTCCTATTCTCTTTCTCTCTTTCTCATTCTATCTCTCCCTCTCTCTCTCTCTCTCTCTCTCTCTCTCACACACACACACACACACACACACACACACACATAAACAGGAACACCATAAACCAGAAAATCACAAATCAAAACATCACAAACCACAGAACAAGTCACCAGGTGTCACTGGATACATGGCCAGATTGATTTTAATTTAAGAAGGCCTTTGTAAAGTGAAATTGTAGAAATGATTCTTCCTGTTTCCTGTTTTTTTCTCATCATGCAAGTTTCCTGCTTCTGTTTGTCATTTTGTTTTTTGTTTTTTTCTCTTTAAAATCTAATCTTCACCCTCTTCTCCTCAGCAGAGGAGGAAATGAAATCTTTCCGTAGCAATCTTCATTTTCAGCAGGAGTGTGACCAAAGTCTGCCAGTCCAAATGTGTGTTTATGTTCAGCTTTGTGTTGGTTTTCAATTTCCCCTGACCTCCACACGCTTTGGAATTTTATTACCCCTGCATCACAACACTCAACCTTGTCCTCATTCCACTTCAATTATGTTAAATGGCCAAAGAAACAAATCTGCCTTATTGCTGGACTGACAGAGTCAGTGTCGTGATCTCTGTTAAAAGTGTGAAAGAGACACTTCAGTGGCGTTTCAGGAAGAATTGCAGTTTGTGTTTGCGGTAACCCTGATGAGTGTAAAATAGTGGTCACAGTTTTTTACAAACATATCCAGGGTTAATTAAATATATATATACAATATACACTGATCAGTCATAACATTAAAACCAATTCAAATTAAAATCAATTCAAATCAACCATTAAAATCAATGTATTTTATGTTTTTATCAGCTCCACTTACCACATAGGTGCACTTTGTTGTCCTATAATTACAGACTGTAGTCCATCTGTTTCTCTGCATATTTTGTTAGCCTCCTTTCACACCACCACACCATCAGTGTCACGACAGTGCTGAGAATGATCCACCACCCAAATAATACCTGCTCTGTGGTGTTCCTGTGGGGGTCCTAACCACTGAGGAACAGAATGAAATTTTTAATTTGCATTTGTGGCTGCAGTGATGAACTCCCAGATAATGGCTTTCATGTTGCTCCCAACATGAACAGATGTCCAAAATTTAATCATGGTGGATTAGGTAAATGCTAATTTTTCAACTTGCTGTAACTCACCAAAGCACCAATCCTAAAAGAAAGATCACCCTGCAAAATGCACACCACTATGAATGGATGATGAAATACAAACACTGAAGTGTTGTTACACTCATCATCAACCAAGAAGGAATCAACTGGACAGGACTGACAACTTGACCTGGACAGAAATGAAACTTGGTGGGTAGGTTTGACGTCGTGAGACATGCGAATGATTCAAGTTTCAGGCTCGGCCTCACATGTGACGTAAGCAACGACGGGTCTTATCAACAGCCACAATTGCACGTGTGACGCCAACAGAAGTGTGGTCACATTTCTGTGGAGGAAAATGGCCAATTTGACTATTTCCTTTTTTGTAAATATTGTATTTGTTTTCTTTATTTGTTAAAAATATATAGGTGGTTAAAGTTGAATTTTATTTGGGGGATGTTGCTGGTCCTGTATAGCATTTCTAGTTTGAAGAATTTGCTTGCTATACCCATGGGGTAACAGCAGAGCTGGAGAGTTGGTTTACGTGCGTTGCTGGATTTTTCTCATAGCTGCAGAAAGCTCAGTAACGATGTGTTTCATCATTCCTCTCTTGTTTTCCAGGTTGGTAATGTGAACTAACACTTTAAAACCGTCATTAAAAAGCACCATGTGTTGTAATCCAACTGTCTGACAGGGTAAATGTCTCCAAGGTGATCGTTTTGTTAAGATTTAAGCTTCTGTTTAAAATGAGAAAACTAAGCCTGGTCAGGGAGGGGGTGAAGCTAGCTAATGGCGGCGTCACATGTCAAAGGATTGTGTCAGCAGTGGTCATGTTTCTCCCACCAAACTTAGTTTCTTGTTGTTTTTGTTGCTTTATATTAATATTGTTTGAGTCTAGATTGAGATAAAAACACGTCATGTTGTGTTAATGTACTGTAGTAGCTGTTCGTTTAGAGAACTCACAGCTCATTGTTAAATTACGTCTGATGCATACATGTATTGTTGTAGCGCTGAAAGTGCAGTCCATTGCTATATTCTGTTAAATAGAAGAGTCTTGTCATTTAAAGCATACATAAGCGTATAAGAAGAAATGGGATTAATGGATTCAGATATATTTTTGATGTTTTATTATATTTTTGTATTCGCTTTAAAGATGGAAAATGGAATGTATTTTATAATAATAACAAAAAGACAGTGAAGAGTGAATTCCAAGAAAAGTGACATAATTCACCTGAACGTTCAGTGTAGGAACTGATGTTCATCTAACCTTATTTTATATATGTTCAACCAAGCTATGTCATTATGTTAATTTACTTGTCTTGTGCCAGAGGAAGCAAAGCAGTCCCAGAGCATCACTAAGCCACCGACATATTGCCGAAATAGTTTCATCCCTCCACAGAACAGAATCCTAAAACTTCTCTGGCTTATTCATATGTATTTGAGCATACTGGAGATGACTTTTCTTGGGCTTTTTGGTCAGTAGAGGTGTATGTCTTGGAGTTTGGACATGAAAACATGTTTCTGACTGAAATAATGTTTTCTGACTTTGATACTGGTTAAATGTGGAAAGAATAATTGAAAACGATGTGTGTAAGCAAGACAAAGTAGCCATACAAAACTGACAATGTCTTATTAAATGCTCTTTGGCGCTGAAAAGGCATTTAGAGCACTTTAGAAGCGCCTACAGGCTTCAGAACTGACCAAAAGCTCAATCTTGTAATGAAAATATATTTCTGACTGAAATAATGTTTTCTGACTTGGA